>CM033643.1:73818294-74557184 GCA_019512145.1 Engystomops pustulosus | reverse complement strand
AAGAATTTGAGTTGGGCATACAAGGAACCAATGCTGTCTGCCTCATATTCATAACAGTTGTTTCCAAATAAATGCAATAATTCATTAATTTGAGCGCCTGTTTGCCCTTTTTCAATCTTCTATTACCTACCTTTAGGAGTAGGTCAGGAGACGCAGATGTGCGAAAAGTGGACAAGGCAAGGTAAGGGAAGGCAGAGTTCATGCAAATGTAAGAGTGTATAAGTCCGAGCAGATGGCATAGTTTTAAAGAAATATGGTAGTGGACAGAGCAGATAGTACAGAGGTAAAATGGGTAGAGAGCAAACATGAATAAACAGACCAACTATAGCATCTTTCCAGGACACGAGAGAAATGCTTAAACGGGTTGGCCACTTTCAGTAAATAATTGATATCATATGTGTAATGAAAAGTACAATTTTCAATATACTTTGTATCAATTGCTCCGCTTGCTGTACTTCTGGTTTGAACTGCAGGAGATTGTCTTGACCATGTCTACATGCCTAAATACACTGAGTTGCCACCATGTGATTGGCAGTTGGACAGGTGTACCGCCACCTGGGGTGTGAAGGGGCGTGAAGGGGGGGCGCGGCCGGCCGCGCGGGGGGCGCGGCCGGACGGGAGTGGGCCGGTGCGGCGCTACTGTCCCCCCGCCTGCACACTCGCTGCTGCCGGTGACTTTTCATACGCCCTGCCTGGCGTAGGATAGAGGCTGCGCTACTGGCAGTCCGATACATCAAGAGGCAGAAGCCTCTTGATGTATTGCGCTGCGACTTTGCAGCGGCGGGGCACGAGCGCCAGCGTATGATAAATATCCCCCAATGACAGTAGATCCCCAATCACCTCTAGTGAGATTACAGGTAGTGTGGACATTTAAATGCCTGGGGGTACAGGTCTGACAACTTAGCCCCACTTCTGTCACATATTTAGTCTAAAATAAACTCCTGGTGTCTGTTCCACTCCTTGGTATGGAAAAAGTGTACTGCACACATAAAGTATGAATGGATATGTATACGATAGGAAAGCAGAGTGACACTCACAGGAATTAAAAGCGGTAAACTTTATTACGGAGATAAATCCAGGACAGGGGGGATGCACGCCACGGCTAGGCGATGGGCCGTTGCACACACTAAGCGCTTTCTCAAGCCTCGGACCTCGGATAAAGTATGAATATTTACATCAAAACAAGTGTTCTGGGGACCTAGCTCTTCCCAACCACTGGTTATACTTTGTATCATTCCAGCTGCAACACCTTAAAGAGTGGGGAAGTAGAGGTGTGGCCGGGATTGCTGGGATATCAATTTTCCAGTGCTCCAGATATCCTGTCCCATTGCATGCTTTGGAGGATGGACTTGTTAAGGTTCATAATGTGAGATTACCTAAACTTCATCTGATTAAGTTTTCCTACTCTCTGTTGGCACAATGATGCTGTTGTTGATTAGGGGTCATAGGTAGCAGATTCTTAGCCTATCTTTCAACTTCTTCACAGACAGGGATATGGTGGATCGTATCCTGATCACCATGTTCTTGTTGTTTATTGTGTACATAGAACTGTTTTAATTGTTTTCATGATATCATGTGTATCAATTTGGTTGTCTTTGCTAAAGATTGCTATATTTTTTTGTACTTTGTAGCACACATGTGTTTTTTTTTAATTCGCAATAGACATGCACAGACATGCAAGTGGAACACGATCATTGTAAGTACCTCATGGAGTGAAGTGAGAGTGACGTGGAGTTACGTGGAGATTCAACAGTTGATTGGCTACAACAACTCCGCACACATATGTTTACAAAATGTAATTAAGCTATAAGCACAATTATGCTGTCATGTATATTTACTGTATCTTGGTTATGATAGCTGCATTCACCTTAGGGATTTCTAAGTATTCTGTTTCAGTATTGTACATTTTTAATATCCTTTGATGATGCCACCTTGTGTATACTCAGCTATGTACACAAAAGCTTTGCTTGAGAAAGGCGGGTCCACAGCTGAAAACATTTGGAGGTGAAATAAAATGCCTCTTTAATCTTTATTCACTTCTTGGGAGTACAGCATATTTTTTGCTTATATTCTTGGAACTTCTGCTGGGAGAATAATTTTGGGACTCCACCCTGACTTAGTTTTTTCTATGTTTTGACTGTGCTGCTGCATTTTTCATTTTTCTCCAAGAATTATAAAAGCAGATTTGCAACACAAACTTTTTTGAAAATATAAAAACTTACCCTCAAAATCAAGCATGATAATTCAGGGACATTTACACATGGATTCAGGTACCGTGACTGTGGTAATGTTCCTGTATTTGTTCTCCATGGCCTCCTTCCTTCACCTTAAAATTATGGTAAAAAGCCATGGGGGTGTTTTCAGAGCCCCTCCATGCTCTACCCTCTTCTCCCTCAGCACCCCCTGCTGAGAGCCTGATATAATCTCACTGCAGCAAGGAGGTTTCAGTACATGGTGGGAGGGGGAAATTACGCTTGCACACTGTAACTGTGAATCTGCTGCAACACTACCAGGAGCCCTTCAGGACCATTAGCATAATTTTAAAAGTTGATTTTAGAAGGAATGAAGCCAGGGAAAACAAATATAAGAAGTCACAATACCTGGTTTAACATGCTTGACTTTGGTGGTGGATTTCCTTTAAAAATAAATGCCTTCTACCAGCTGATTTTTCCTGCAACTTTAACCCATTGAAAGTTTAAAGAGGTTTTCTTTAATATCCATGTTACAATGTGATGTCTAATAATGCTCCACAGGGCACTTAAAAGATTAAATTAAGTGTTCAGAAGGAATAGCAGTGGAGTGGAAGACAGATTAAATATTATTTCTAAATATGTGCTTTTGGAACATTTAGATTTGAAATAATTTATATGATTTTATGCTGCTATTTTTTGCAAATGATCTAATAATTACTACATACAAGCTGATGAAACTCTTGAATCCAAGTGACACAGGTAAATGCATGATCTTAAGGACCTTATTTTTTTAGTTCTGCTATATCCATAAAGCACTTCAATCGTTCACTCCATAGTGTTTTGTACTACTGTATAGAAATACAGCACTTAAAGTGAAAGTGTATGACTCATAAAAATATGTTCCTAAAGTCGGTCTAACCATTTTACAAATACATCAGACTATATGAATCTTATTGCCATCCTTAATTTTCTGGTGGTTTTAATTCATGCTGGTTGAAATGGTTATGGCCTGGGATATACAGTGAGTGCTTATACATATTTCACATATATCAGGGATTTTTGTCTACATGCTGACAGCACACAGACCTATCAATTTATATATGTGCATTCTGACATCCTTTTATTTTAAAGACCATGCAGATTTTGCTGATAAAATAAGGAAGCATGACAAATTTTTGTTTGTTTTTATTTTACCCAACATGCCCAAGCAAGTCAAAAGATCTATAAAACAGAAGGGCAGGTCCGTTAGTTTTTTTAACCCCTTAACAACCAGGCCCTTTTTGAATTTTTGGGTTTTCATTTTTCACTCTCCACCTTCAAAAATCTATAACTTTTTTATTTTTCCATGTAAAGCCCTATGCAAGGGCTGTTTTTTCGTGTAACATGTTGCACTTCATAATGACACATTTTATTATTCCATGGCATGTACTGGTAATGCGGAAAAAAAATTCCAAATGCAGTGAAATTGGTGGAGAACCGCATTTGTGACATTTTCTTGTACGCTTGGGTTTCACAGCTTCCATTCTATGTCACAAATTCCATTTTTTGGGTAGTACAATCACAGTGTACTAAATATTAATATATAATTTAGCAAATGCATATTATATTTCTAGGTTTTATTGTGTTTTAATACATTTAGGAAAATTAAAACATTGGGGGAGGCTTATTAAACTGTCCATGACAGAATTCTGTCATAGTTTGCACTAAAAAAAGTGTCTGCACCACATTTATAAATGGTTTTAGACAGTTTACTGGCTCTCCTATGACTAGCTCGGCAAAAGGGGCCTGGCCTAAGAAAAGGGGGCTTGGCCTCGTGCCAAAAAGGTCCATACACCGGAAATACTGTTGACCCGACAGAATTGTGTCTTAACTTTCTGGAGTAAAGTAAGCCAACTAATAGGTGGTGCGGAGCACGACTGGGACAGTATTATCATCCAGCATCATCCTAATTTTGCCATCTTCTGGCGCTAATAACATTTTCATACTGTGAAGTTTAATTTTTTGTGAGATAAGATGACGTTTTAATTTCTATAACTTTGAAGACTGTAGACCTTTTGATCACTTTTTATTACATATTTTATATGTTGCAAAATGGCAAAAAAGTAGCATTTTGGACATTTGGGCGCAATTTTCCATTACGCGGTTAAACCCTGGGAATTACCGTTATTATATTTTAATTAATTGGACATTTTGGAATGTAGTGATACCTAAAATGTTTATGATTTTTTTTCTGCTTATTTATTTTATATTAGTTCTAGGGATAGGGGGGTGATTTGAACTTTTATGTTTTTTATATATATATATATATTTTTTTTTTCTGTGTGACACAATGCACCATCACACACAAGGCTGGAGATTAGTGAGACTTCAGGAAGTAATGATGAGCTGAAAAGGGAAAGAGAAACATGGCTGACTCCAGCACTGGGCATACCCGGGCGAGTTGCCCAGAGCTGCTGGGGGTGCCCACATAAGGCTTTATATAATGAATCCATAAGGGGTCAGGGGGGCTGTAAATAAATAACAATGATTAGTTGTATATAAAATAACCATAAGGGGACTGTTTGGGGTGATAAACTAAAGAATATTTTAGGGAACAGAAGGCTGAACTGTTTTAGTTTAGTGCCGCCATGTGAGTTAACTGCAATAGGGCCCACAGAGGCTCTGTCGCCCAGGGCCCTATTGAAACCTGGATCTGACCCTTGGGAGAAAAGTGGATGGAGGAGGAGATGGGAAAATAACAGGATAATTCTCAACCTACTCATCTGCCTACCTCCATGTCCTGGGGCTGGGACTGTGTTGGAACACTGGTGCCTTCCTGAACAAGGTAATGATTGTAGATTTAGGCTACGTTCACACTGCCGTATGCTCACCTTGCCATAGCCCAGGCAAGCACACAACAGCACACTGGAGAGCAGGAGGGGTGAGGGAATGTGTGGTTACTGTACCGCTGCCATGCACCATAGCCATGCATCATAGCCAATGGGGATGTATGTCCGATATATGTCCTCAAAATGACTGTGTGAAAGCAACCTTTCTGGAAGAGAACCATTGACAGGTTCTCTTTAAGTAGGCACTATCTACAGTAAAGCTGAGCTTGTCTTCACTTACAAAATAAAGCCAAAATTTGTCCCTCTTGGATCTCAATATATAGAATGGACAACACCGTTAATGGGAGGCAGGGGGTAAAATCAGCAGTCACCAGCACATATTCTCCATTAGACTGGACTACATTTCCCAATACTACCTACTGCTCTATGCCTCCTGCCATCTAGAGGAGAAGTTGCATAGGAATGGAATAATTGGCCAATGAGGGGTTTGTGGGTCAAGGCTCAACAGGGAGAAGAGGGGGACCACAGCAGACAGAGACAGAGTGTGCATGGCAGAGAAGAGAGAGTCTTGCACTGAGGCAGAGACTGCAGAGATTAGGAAACAATACTGACAGCCCAGCAGCTAAGTCCCAGAGGAGACATGCTAGAAAAGCTTGAATCTAAACAGGCGTCTAACACACAGGAGATTCATTCCACTCCATTAACATCCAGGTATATGAATACTGCAGCTACAATGAAGTTTGTTGTGGAATCACTGTGTCAGGGGTTATGAGGAGATGTGGATCATTTTGAGACTAGATAAGTAAGAGAACTGTTCCTGAGAGGACTGATAATACTGAGCGCACCAACATTTGTAGAAAGCACACCATTGTCCATGGCCCCAATAGTTGTGCAACTATTACTACTGTGTTACAGCCCGTGAGTCCTCTTTATACTCACCCATGCACAACAAGACGTAAGGGTACATCTTATTCCACTTTGGGGTTAATATCGTCCTGTACAGTTAGAAAGTGTGAGCTGTATGTCACCTGCAGAGTGTGTGCCAGTGTCATTTGATTTGCTGTGTTTTATCCCTCTGCACCTCACAGAGTTTAGGATATCAGGGGAGTTTTATAATATTACCTCAGAGAAATCTGGAATGTGCTGTATACCCTTTACTACCACTAGGGGATCATTAACCAGATTGTATCTGTAGCATAATATATGACTAATTATTTCCCTGCTTGCATTTTTTTTTCTCTTTGCCCACCTTGATATATTCCTTTTATGATAAATTAGCAAAAGCTTGTATGTGTACTGAGCTTAGGTAGGGGTTTCTTGAGTCAACCCTGGCAGAAGAGGAAGACCCTCCTGCATACCTACAGAGCTCCTAGCAATATTCAGCATAAGGGTACATTCCCATGGCCGTGTGCTCACCTGGACCGAATCTCGGGTGAGCACAGGGCCGGGAAGAGAAGGTGGGCGAGGTGAGCGCTCATGTTCTATATTTTGCAGCGCGGCCGTTCGTCTCTGTGGCGATGCGGTAACTCTGAAATTTCTGCTTTAATGCAAGCAGATAACCATAGTTCTTATACAAGGGTGTATAGAATACAGAGGTGAGTATTTAGAAAACTTTACACAATAAGTATTTAGAAAACTTTACACAATAAGTCCCATAGAAACTGTCTGATCATTGTCTGTCGTTTAGTAATGAAACTACTAGTCTATATTCTGTACCAGATCTGTACATGAATGGTGTATTGTGACTTATTTTGTCAACTAAAGGATGGATATTATCAAGATCAGAACCCTGTTTCCTAGCAACTTTGGAGTTGTGACCTACAAGTCTGACATCTTCTTTGGCAAACAAAACACATAAAAGTACAAAAATTTCTAGGCATTATCTCCACTTGAAACAGCATAATTTCAGCGTCATGTGGCTTGCTGTTTTTCCAGAATGTTAGTGAAGCAGTTTTGTTTCGGTTTTCATGTTTTTCTGTAGTAGTCTAGAGTACATTATATGAAATTTAACAGTGTATTGTAAATGATGCTTTCCCTGCACCATCATATTAAAGGGAACTTGTCACCTGGAGACCCATTTTTAGCACCCCCAGTCCCCACAGAGCATAGTACATACACTGCCAAATAGTTTTTGCAAAGTTTTGTTATAAAATACCTTTCAATGCCATGTGCTCTGTGGCTCTGCACTTGTCCCCTTGGAGTGACTATAGAGGAGCGGGGGCGCTGCTAAGTCGGGTGATGGGTTTTCATGTATTTGAAAAGGACACATGGAGGAGTGGTTTCTCAAGAGTGTGGGGGGTGCTCCTCCCCCCACCCAATGTCACCTGGACACTGGGGTCTGCCACCCCCATTTTGAAGAATAAGAGAGGACTTCCACTTGGACTTCCCCAGGTAAGGTATCCATATATGTGTGTGACTGTACATATATTAGTGTATGTATACATTTATACCATATGTGTATGTGTAATGCATATATATGTGGGTGGGTGTGTTTATATGTATGTATATATACACTCACCGGCCACTTTATTAGGTACACCATGCTAGTAACGGGTTGGATCCCCTTTTGCCTTCAGAACTGCCTCAATTCTTCGTGGCTCGATTTCAATAAGTGCTGGAAGCATTCCGTCAGAGATTTTGGTCCTATTGGACATGATGGCATCACACCGTTTTTGCCGCAGATTTGTGCGGCTGCCACATCCTTGATCTAATCGCTCTCCCCTTCCACCACCTCCCAAAGATGCTCTATTGGATTAGATCCTGGTGACTGGTGGAGAGCCATTGAGTACAGTGAAATCCATTCTAGTTCAAAAAACCAGCCTGGAGATTGAATCCAGTTTATGACATGGCGCATTATCCCTGTCTGAGAGTAGCCATCAATGTTGGGTACATTGGGTATAGGGTGGACATGTCAGCACAATACTCAGGTAACGGCATATGGTGGCATGCAATACGCTGCTCACATGGTACCAGGGCCCCATAAGAGTGCCAAGAAAATATTGCCCCACACCATGACACCACCCACCACCACAGCTGAACCTTTAAAACAAAAGGAGATGGATCATGCTTTCCATTGTTGGTTGTGACCATGGGCCCAAATTCCTGACCCTACCATCCAACAGTCGCAGCAGAAATCGGATCAAATCAGACCAGGTGCAACGTTTTTTCCAATCTTCTACTGCCAATTTTCGGTGAGCTTGTGCTCAATGTGTTAGCCCTAAGTTCCGTCATCTAGTCGTAGAAAAAGGAGTGCAACCCGTGTGGGGTCTTCTGCTGCTAGTACCACATCTGCCTCAAGTTCGACGTACTGTGGCGTTCAGAGATCTTTTCCGCCTACCTGGGTTTGTAACCCGGTGGCGATTTGAGTCACTCGTTGCTTTCGATCTATCAGCTTCGCACAGTTTTTGCTGCCCATTTTTCTCCTCTCGTGACCTGCTGCGGGCAACAAACAACATTTCCCGTTCTCTGCCCAACAGACCTGCCCGGCTCACATGGATGGTTTTTTCGTGTTTCGGACCATTCTCTGTAAACCCTAGAGCTAGTTGTGCCGTGAAATCCCCGTAGATCTTCAGCAGTTTTCTGAAATCTCCCGAACCAGTCCCTTGACTGTTCAAGCCCAACATAACCAGGCCACGTTCAAAGGCACTCAAAATACCTTCTGCAACCTCTTCTCTTCCCCAGCTTTTCCTGTCTTTCCAATACTGTCGCTCGGTTTCAAAACTGTGCGGAGATTTGTCTTTGACCATGTCTACATTCGCCTAAATGCACTGAGTTGCCGCCAGGTGCAGGGCTTGATTAGAAAATTAAGTGTTTAAACAGCAGTTGGACAGTGGGTGACCTAATATAAGGGCCGGTTGAGTTGTATAGTATATATATATTCTAATATAATCTTATCTGTATGTATGTGTTTGTATATGTGTCTGTGTCTATTTAATTTTTGGGTCGGTGCGATCATGCGGCTACCAATGCACATTGCAAATTGTAATAGAAGGGCTAAAATCAGACAGCCTCGGGTCTGTCATAGTAACAGATCTCAGCCAGACCTCCTAACACCTGCAGCCAATGTATTAATATGTCACATGTCTTAAGGGGTTAAATACATAGATATATAATAAACTGATGCATTTTCTTTTATTTATGTTTTTCAGATCCCTGAATGCTGTATGCTTTGCCTGATTCGGTGGACTACAGCGATGCCCTAGATCAGTGATGGCGAACCTTTCAGAGCCCGAGTGCCCAAACTAGAACCAAACCTACTTATTTAAATGCAAAGTGCCAACATTTCAATTTAAGTGGTAACATGTTGCTACCTGTTTTGTCAAGGCTTTTATTGTGTCAGCGTCCTGAGGACACAAAAACAGTTTCAAGAAAGAGGAGAAATTCAGATTAGCATTGTAGGTTCCTTCCAGGGCCCCCTGAACAGCAAGAAATGCGGGCCCAGAGCAGGAGCTGCAATAATAAAGCAGCCTTGACTGCAACTCCTTGCTCCTCCTATAGTCCAAGGCTGCTAAGCATGTGTAGCTTTAAAATAGCACTGGTGGCCAGGGACAGTAGGAGGAAGTTTTGAGTCCTGTCTGGAAACTCTGTGCTGGGGTGATGGCCTGTGTGCCCACAAGGAGTGCTCTGAGTGCCACCTCTGGCACCCGTGCCATAGGTTCGCCATCACTGCCCTAGATTATATTTTTTATTAAAATGGATAACAAAGGTGTGACGGAGAGCTTTTATTTTAATAAACATAAAATTTAATTAAAAAAAGGTGTTTTTTTAATTAAAAACTTGCCTTAGTAATGGTGCTGTCTAATAGACAGCACCCATTACTAGGGCCGGGCCTAGTGTAAGCCAGTAAAAAAGGCTAACACTAACCCCCTTAATATAACCCTGGTACCCACAGCCACTAGAGGTGCTGGGAAGAATCTCTGGAAGAATCCAGTAACCGATCATCTATAGTTGATCTGTACTGGGGTGACATTGGGCTGAGATGATTGGGCTGTGATTTCTTTTTCAGTTAATTATTTATTTTAAAAAAGGGGGTTTGGCCGTCATTTTCTATAACCAGCCAGAATGTGAGCGCCCACTGTTTATGGGCCACCACAGCCTCAAAATGTCAGCCTGAAGCTGCTGCAGTACTTGATCATCTATAGATGTAAATTATTGGTGCAAATTGAAAATTTGGGCCTCAACTGCCCATAAAATCAGAAAATGCAGCACAGTAATTTTGGGGCTCACTTTTAATAGTGGCATGAGCTGAGTACAACATATTTGGCACTAAACATCAGCTAAATCTATCCTTCTAAAGTTAAGAGGCAGGCTTTCCTTTCAGCATCAGTCGTGATCCTGTACATGTTTACACATGCTGGATAACTCCATATAATTTAAAAGTGGACTTTTTGCTAACAGCATGTCTGTGCCATGGCTCACTTTGAAAAAAAACCTCATGAGAACATTGTATATATCAATTACTATACATAAATATGTCAACTACTCTACATGTTATGCTCACTATGCTGCAATATCTAATTTCTCCTTAAATTTTTTAAGTGAAATATGTTCATGGTTGAAGGCTCGGAGCAAAGATGGCTTCACTGCAAAGTGGATTCCATTCATTGCAAGAGCGTCATCATTATTATTTACTTGTCCCCTTCCCCAAATGATCTCTGTACGAAATGACCTATTGCTTAAGCATACCAGTCAGCTGATCAGGATCTTTATCATGGTAACGCTCCAATCCTGGTCAATCCTCTCAGTATCCTGAATCCCCTACTGTATTTGTGTATGTTGTTGGGTGTGTATCTTGTTGGGTTATAAGACTGTGTAAACCAATCTTTGTTGGCAGGTTGGTTTGCAAAGGGTCCACATGGGGAAAATAAACAATGTTACAATGACCTCTAGACAGTTGTATGGTCTGTACATACATTTTTTACAGGGCAATGTGCCGGATTAAACAAAAATGTATTTAATAAACATCAAGATACACCATCAATCATTCATGCCTTAAAATTATAGATACCGGCATCCATACAGGAGGCCATAGTTGTGGTCTTGCCCAAACCAGATAAGGAACACCGTCTCCCTGAGTCTTATAGGCCCATCTCTTTGTTATTATAGGATGTCAAGATAATGGCCAATCACCTGTCTGTAGTTGTCACACACCTAATAGATGAAGACCAGGGAGGTTTCATGCCCGGCAGGTCAATGGCACAGAATATATATCTTATAAAGGAGTAAATGTGCCCCTATGTCTCCAGGGTTAGGCATTGGAAGGAGTAATACGGACAGTTTTTCCCTAGGAGACTTGAGAACATCAGTGGATGTCTAAAATATATTTACAAACCTTTCATTTCAAGGTTGGTCACCAAAGAGACCTGAAGTGTTAAAAAAAGTCAAAGCAAGCAAAGAACAGAGTCTATGGGGGTTATTTATCATGCGGGTATGATAGCCCGCTGTTGCTCTGGCGCAGTTCAATGTATCAAGAGGCTTCGGCCTCCTCATGTATCCGGCACGGTCCTTTGCAGCACTTATCTCTATGCCAGGCTCTGCCTGCCGTAGAAATAAATGCAGCAGGCGACCTTTCACATGTGAAAATTCTCTGGCTGCAGTGAGTGCGCGGGCATGAAGACAATAACACCCCACGCCGGCCCTCTCCCTGTCGTCCATGCCCTCCACTCACCTACCGACGCCCCCATCCCCCCTTCACGCCCCAATGATTACGGCAACGGCTGCTCGGCTTTCTACGGAAAGGGGAAGGGTGAGGAGCAAGCACCTGTTCATATGCAAGAGGCCTTACTGGAACCTGATGAAGCAAAACCTAGTCTCTGAAAAAAAAAAAAAAGATCTGCTTTTTGCCATATCCCAGGATTTACAGATCAGAGTCAGCGGAAACCAAGGTTGACACTGGAAACAGGATATTGAAGCACAAAGCAGAATTATAGCTGGGTCAGGAATACATGGCTGTAGCAGGGTTATGTCCCCGGGTTATGTACAACATAGGGTCTGGAGGTTTGTTCTTAAGTTGAATTTGTATGTAAGTCGAAACTGTATATTTTATAATTGTAGATCCAGACAAAAAAAAATTTTGGCCCCAGTGACACTTAGAGTTTAAACATTTTTGCTGTAATGGGACCATTATCAATAATGGGATTATCAATAAAGCTTCATTACAGACGCTTTACAGTTGATTATTGCAATCTGGGACTATAGTAAAGCATCCAGAAAGCTTCACCAGAGGTCAGAGGGGTCTGTCTAACTATGGGTTGTTTGTAAGTGGGGTGTCCTTAAGTAGGGGACTGCCTGTAGTAACAAATAGCTTTGCACAGGACTACCAAGGGAGAGACTTTAATTCTCAGGTACCTGTATGTGGAAGTCGGTGACTTTTATGATCAGGGGCTTACGAGAAACACTTTGCAAATAGGTGCACTGACATTCATATTTGTGAACAATGCCTTGTGAGTAGAGATGAGCGAGCACTAAAATGCTCGGGTACTCGTTATTCGAGACAAACTTTTCCCGATGCTCGAGTGCTCGTCTCGAATAATGAACCCCATTGAAGTCAATGGGAGACTCGAGCATTTTTCAAGGGGACCAAGGGTCTGCACAGGGAAGCTTGGCCAAACACCTGGGAACCTCAGAAAAGGATGGAAACACCACGGAAATGGACAGGAAACAGCAGGGGCAGCATGCATGGATGCCTCTGAGGCTGCTTAATCGCACCATTATGCCCAAATTATGGGCAACAGCATGGCCATGACACAGTGACCGAATGAGGCTAGATAGCATCTAAAACATACAATAATTGACCCTGACACTATAGGGGACGGAACGCAGAGGCAGCGGCAGCAGGCTAGAGAGTGTCATGGCGACATACCCTAAATGGACTCAGGTTTCACCAAAGGAGGTGAGCAAGAAGCGCTGAAATGATTTCCTATGTGAACAAAAGGTTGACGGTATATTTAGTCGATAACACAGCATGGTGGCGACATAGTGACACTCGTTTGATAAAGGGACGACATGGGGAGGCAGCCATGGAGACGACTTCCATGATTAAGAGTGACTACTGGGGCATCCATATTGCTTCTATGATTGAAACTTCAGGTCTCCAGCAGTCAGACTCGGTCCCAGCCTGCACCAAGTTAAGTGTAGTAGCGTTCTCATAAGTTTGGGATATGGCGGGTGAGGGGAATGTAAACAGATGCGCAAGAAGCGCATGATGCGCATGGAGCTGGCGTTCCGCTGCCAGGCGAGCTTTCGCCAATCCAAGCCCCTGTCTCTAGGCTACTCCCCAAACAGCACTTCTAAGTACCCGCAAAGCGGGATGGTCTTGCTGCGGCGGGGAGTCACCAGGTCGCTCCACGGGTGCGACTAGGCCCACGGTGGCAGCCAAGGTAAAGACACGGGGACCACGGGAAGGCAGGCAGGCAGGACCACGGGAAGACAGGCAGGCAGGACCACGGGAAGGCAGGCAGGCAGGACCGCGGGCAGGCAGGCAGGCAGGACCACGGGCAGGCAGGCAGGCAGGACCACGGGAAGGCAGGCAGGCAGGACCATGGGAAGGCAGGCAGGCAGGACCACGGGAAGGCAGGCAGGACCACGGGAAGGCAGGCAGGACCACGGGAAGGCAGGCAGGCAGGACCACGGGAAGGAGGAAGGACCACAGGACACCAGGACCGCCACAGGACACCAGGACCGCCACAGGATAACACGGAACAAGGGGACACCACGGAACACAGGAAACCGGGAACACGGAAACTCAAAGGCGTCTGGAAACGCTCAAGAAGGCTTTCTCCTCAGAAAAATGAACTGAAGATCCGGCAGGGGATGCTGGGAGTCGCCAGGCTATATAGCCGAGCCAGGAATGCCAGAGCCAATAAGGAGGACGCTGGCCCTTGAAGGCTGGGAGATAGTCCTGGCGCGCGCCCCCTCTAGTGGCAGGAGCACGACTGCATGGAAACAGCATCTGGCCTACACGCTGGGGACAAGAGTGCGGCCAGAGCCAGGAGAGGGAATGAGCGGGGGAGCGGGACCGCGGCAGCAGGCAGTGGTACCCCCTCAATCCGTACCGGGATCGCGGGTGTACCGTGACACTATTTTTATTTGGATCTTTGGGATAGACTGGCGCTCCGCTGCCAGCGATCTTTCGCCAATCCAAGCCCCTGCCTCTAGGCTACTCCCCAAACAGCCTTTCATAACCTTTTGTATAAGATCAGTGTAGTAGCGTTCTTATAAGTTTGGGATATGGCTTGAGGAACCTGTACTATGAGATTTAACACATGGGCCAGCATGGCACATGTGTCAGTCTGCCGATTGCAGAGCCCCACCAGGTTACGTCGTTTGTCACACACAACCATGCCTAGCTTCAGTTCAGCGGTGCCAGCCACAGATCGGTCTGCGCTGTGATGCCCTGTATAGCTCTTGGGCGTGTGTCCTTTTATCGCCTAGGCTCAGCAGTTTGAGCCCGCCTGCTGTCGCTTAGCGACGGCAACTGCTTGCTGTGCCTAGAGTTACCCTACGATGGCGCCATGCCCACGGATGTTAATTCGGAGGGGTGGAGGAGGGGTGGGAGGAGGAGGAGCATAGTAAGGCCTTTAGACTGGACCGAGTAGGCCCCGCAATCCTCGCGTCGGCAGTATATGACCAGCCCCAGGGCAGACTCGCCCCCAGCCTCCAACCAGTTAACCCACTGTGCCTCAGCGATATAGTGGCCCTGCCCGGCAGCACACTCCACTGTCCGTGGTCCGGTGGACCTTGTCAGAAACGGCGTTGGTCACGGCACGGAGGATGTTCTCTACACGTGCTTGTGCAGGGCTGGGACGGCAACATCGGGAAAAGTAGTGGCGGCTGGGGACCGAATACCGATGGGCCGCGCCGCCATGAGGTTTCGAAAGGCCTCGGTTCTCTACCAGCCTATAGGCAGCATCTCCAGTTAAGCAACTTGGAGATGTGGACGTTGAGGGCTTGGGGCGTGTGGGGTGGGTTGCCGCTATACTCTCCTTTTCGCTCCAGCGTTCTGGGGTATGGAGAGCTGAATGCTGGTGGATGCTGTGAAGGTCGTGAAGGCGAAGTTGGTTTTCGCACGGGAGGTGGTTTGGGCCGGGGTCCTGGGCAGGGGCTGCTAGCAGATGACACAGGGGAAGAGCAGTGGTGTGCCCGGCGGGAGGTGAACGGGCTTGTGCCATTGAGTGGGTGTTTAGTCATTCAGATGCCTGCGCATACTGGTGGTAGTTAAGCATAAGTGGTGGAACCCCTGCTGATCCGGTTTGGCAAAGGTGCACACCACAGTCGTCGGTCATCCAGGTTTCTTTAAAGAACCTCCACTTTCTGAAAATCTAGCCCTCGCCACGGAGTCTTTGACTACGGGCAACATTTGGCCTGATGCACCAGCTCTGGCCCTGCCTCTCCGTCTGCCCCCACACTGCCTCTCCAACCGGTCTCTATAGGACTCGCCTCCGTCTCAAAGCACTGTGTTCACCCGGCCTATCAACCCAGCTTGGGTCTGTCCACTCATCATCCTCCGATCCTCAGTCTGCTCCCCCCTCGGACTTCCTGCCCTGACACAAAACTTCACCACTGTCTGACAACGTGGTCCCTCACTCCCGACACTCTTTACACACTTCTTCACTACGTGAATAATGTCATCATCACACACAACTGCGACTGGTGGAAAACCTGGGCATTGGAAATAGCTCAGCAGCAGCAGGACAAGTGGTTGTGACTGTGGGAATGTCCAGAAAACAGTTCCTCAGAGTATGTGCGTTCAAATGCCAAATTTTGCTGAGGGGGCAGACTGAGGGGAAGGAGGCTGAGGTGGGAGCTGAGGAGTGCCGATTTCGGTTACATGGTGGACTGCGTGGAAGACTGACTGGTGAACAAATGGCTAGAAGCATGTCCGCAATCCACGACATCACCTCTTCGCACTGTTCTGGCTCAACAGTGCTTACCACGAGTCCCAGTAACTTGAGACATGATAAACCTAGGGAGGGTCACTCTGCGCTTTCCCCTGCTCCCCCATCAGCATGTGGTGTTCACCCCCGCCAGGACACGGCCTCTGACCCCTGCAGTAGTTGGACGCCCACGTCCACGCCCCTCGTCCTCTAACCCCTAGCCCTCGGTGTTAACATTTT
Source organism: Engystomops pustulosus (assembly GCA_019512145.1). Classification (NCBI taxonomy): domain Eukaryota; kingdom Metazoa; phylum Chordata; class Amphibia; order Anura; family Leptodactylidae; genus Engystomops; species Engystomops pustulosus. Next base: position 74,541,050 of record CM033643.1, on the reverse strand, counting down.
CCAATTAAAGTAAACTGAAAAAAAAAAATTGTGTTTATTTTTTTTATTTTTTTTTTTTTTTTACAAAACGTGCTATCCTATTATTGGCTATGGCTATTGCTAACCTACACTGACAGCACAACTGGATTTTGTGCTTTGCAAGATGAGTTTGAGCTATAAATGAAATAAAGGTAAAAAAACCCTAATAAATTGTCCCACTTCGGTGTGTGGTGGATATGCGTGTCACTAAAAGCTAAACCACAATGGTCGCAAGTCCCCCCCCTGCAAATTCCTCACATTTGTACTAGCTGCCTACTATTGCCAGCAGCCAGCCACAGCAAACAAAAAAGTAAAATATACCGCTATTGTAGGCCTAACAAGCCGTTGGGGTCTCCTATGGCTATTTTGTAGCCTACAATGAGAGCACACTGCTTTGCAAGATGAGTTTGAGCTATAAAATGAAATACAGCTAAAAAAAAAAATCAGCAGACTCTGCTAATTCTACTCAAACCCCTAATAAATGTCCCACTTCGTGTTTGAGTGGATATTGTGGTCACTAAGAGCTAAACACAACGGTATCAAGTCCACCTGCAATTCCTCACCACATAGGTACTACTGCACTACTAGTGCCAGCAAAGCCCCGCCACAAGCAATAAAAAAAAAAAGTATAACGTTATTGTGCCCTAAGAGGGCTGTTGGTTCTCGTAGACTCACTCCTACCTAACAGTAAGCTAATATAACACCCTAACGCTATCCCTGCAGCAGCAGCAGCTCTCTCCATAACGGCATCCAGACAGAGGGCTAGTCTATTCCAGGGTCAACCTGATCTGGCCACCAACCACTGCTATCATCCGTGTAAGGGTACCACGTCATGCTGGGTGGAGTGCAGAGTCTCTTGGCTTGTGATTGGCTCTGTTTCTGGCCGCCAAAAGCAAACCGCGAGATGACATTTGCTCGAGCCGGGCGAAGTATTCGTCCGAGCACGAGCATTTCGAGTACGCTAATGCTGCTCGAACGAGCATCAAGCTCGCGAGTATGTTCGCTCATCTCTACTTGTGAGGTGATGGAAGAGAGAAATGGTGGCCAAGAGAGTAGGAGAGAGAGGCAGGATGATACAAAGACCAAATAAATTTTTGGTGTCACTGTTAAAGGGGTTTTCCCACGAAAGAAAATTCGCACATTTCAATCCCCTAGTGATGTTAGCGCAATAAAGATCATTTTAACATGAAACTTTAAACAGAAACTTGGCTACACAATCTCATTCAACATGGCTGCCTGACCCCAAGAGAAGTTACAGGGTTGTGTTATCTGGTTTTGATGTTGTTCAGGTTTTATCTGTATTCTGTTTTCTTTATGTTGTGTTGTAAATGCTGTATATATTGTATATATTGTATGTAGTTGGGTTTGGGATCTAGTGTTAGGTTGGGAGGGGGGTGATGGTGGTGGGATTTTGGGATTTATGAACTAACCTTGGACACTGGTCTGGACTACTTAACGCAAACTTTGGACGTTAGACCAGTGTCTGGGGGGAAGGGGAGGATGCGGGCGAGGGATCTAGTGCAGTGTAGTGATATGTGTATTATGTGTTTGTTAAGGCTCAGTCCCATTTTTTGGATTCTGACCTGCGCCTCTTTATATGGTTATAACGTTTGAACACTGTTACTTATCAAAGCGATTCTAAGATAGTTTTTTCCCCACATGTTGTACTTCATTTTAGTGCTAAATTTTGGCTGATAAGTTTTGCATTTATTTACAAGAAAAAAAAAATGATGAATTTTTAGAAAAATTTGCCATTTTCGTAATTCGAAATCACCGCGTTTTCAGGCAGATCGATTTACCACCTAAATAACTTGCCGTATAACATTTCCCATATGTAAACTTTACTATTTCATAATTTTTGAAATGTCTGGATAATTTATTTTGACGTTACACGGCTTACAAATCGAATAGCGATTTTCCGTATTTTCAGAATTGACTATTTTGGGGATAAATACTGTTTGAAATTAAATTTTACATATTTAGCATTAAAACCACCCTATACAACCAACCCATTTTCAAATCTGTACCCCTCAAGCTATCAGAAACAGCATTTACGAAGATTGTTAACCCCTTGAGATCTTCATAGCAATTGAATCAAAATGGCGGTGAAATTTAGAATGGTCAAATTTTGTCGGTTGTACGTTCATTTAGCCCTAAAATTTACACATTTCCAAAAGATAAAAAGAGAAAACCCACCATAACTATTTGTTCTACAATTTCTCCTGAGTGCAGAGACCCCCCACATGTGACCGTTGCTTGTTTTATGGGGGCACAGCGAGGCACAGAAGGGAAAGAGCAGCCTGCAGCTGCCAGGATTTTAGTTTTCTCATTGCCCCCTTTTGAAGGCTATAAAATTTTCGCTTTTCCGTTATTTGGGCCATGTGACTGCATTTTTTTTGCGGGATGAGATGCTTTTTCCAGTGTTACCATTTTGGGGTTGGTATCACCTATTGTTGAAAATTTAGGAACTTTTTTTGAGTAGAAAAGCATCAATTCTGTACTGGATTTCTTACTTTTTTTTTTTTTCGTGTTCACCGTATAGCCTAATAATCATGTTATCTATATTCTATGGGTCTATATGATTACGGGGATACCAGACATGAATATTTTTTCTTATGTTTTACTAAATTTGCCAAATAGAACCCTAATGTGGGGAAAAATCTATCATTTTTGCATCACCGTCTTCCAAGTCGCATAACATTGTTATGTTTTTAGCTACAGAGCTGGTTGATGGCTTGTTTTTTGCGGGACATGTTGTACTTTGCAACAGTATCATGCTGGAGTACATATGATTTGCTGATCACTTTTTATTGCATTTTTAGTGGGATATAATAGGTAAAAATCATAATTTGGGGCGGGTTTTTAAAGTTTTTTTTTTACGGCGTTCATCATATGGGTTCAATAGTTATTTAGTTTATACGGACGCGGTGATACTATATATGTGGGGTTTGTGTTTTGATTTAGCCTTTTTTGAGCGTTATATGTCTCTTTATATGTTTTGGGGCTTATGGGCATTTTTAACGATTTATAAAGTTATTTTTTATTGAAAAACATTTTTTTTTTACATTTTTTACTTGATCCACCATGGGACATGAACAAGCAATCATCTGATTGCTTTTTCATGATAATACTCTGCAATACTCATGTATTGCAGGGTATTAGCAGTGTCAGCCTCGATCGTGGGGTAAAGACCCCCGGAAGGCATGTTAAATGCCGCGGTCGCGTTGACCGTGGAATTTAACAGGTTAAATTACCGCTGAAATCCCGCGACCCCCGATGCCGGTTCGGCTGCTGTGCAGCGCTGAAACGGCATCGTCTCTGCACAGTAGCTGTACTGCGCTGAGCGCTATTCGCGGGACGCAATACAGCTACGGCGCAGAACGCTAAGGGGTTAAAATAAAAATGGGTGTGGGGTGGTTTGTTATTAGAGGGTGTGGGGTGGGTTTATAAATATTTATGGTCATTTATGTTTATTTGTGGGTGTGGCTTGTCTTTGTTTATTGGTTTGGTTTAGGATGTGATAATTGGATGGGTGGGGGTTGTGGTATTTGGTGTTTATTCATTTTTGTGTATTTTAAGTTATTGTTTTTGCTCGGTGTGAATGGGGCTGGACCAGCAGATAAGATATTGTATATATTTTGTATATATATTGTATATTATGTTTGGTTTGTATTGTTATGTTTTTTATTTTTATATAAAATAAAAGATCTACAGGGTTGTGTCTAGGGGGAAACTGAAATTCTGTATATCAGGACTGATAAAGACAGTTTGGACTGTGAAATGCTGTATTTCTGTTAACAGTAAATCAGAGAATGTGTTATTTTGTTATCCTGAGTACATATAAGAAACTTGTCTTCGTGGAAATACCCCTTTAAGGTTCTAAACATTTATGCCCATAAAAAGTTTTTTCTTTTTAAAAAATTCGCAAAAAAAAAGTTATGTATCCACATTTTTTTTTTAAAGGCACTAGGTAATTGTGTGGGAAAAGCATTTTTTCATTTACTTTAGCATCAGACCACAACAGAACAAAAATTTGAAACAAAGAGTCTGAAAACATTCTGAATTCATTGTATATTTTGATTCTACATCATTAAACATTTACTGCACTGTGCGTAAGTTAATCATTGCTACCAAAATACCATCTCAATAGCTTTTCTTTGTCTCTTTAAAGCTATTAACAACAGGTCACATTTTATTTAGGTAAAACATGTCATTCATACACTTCTTAACTGATGTGCATCACTAATAGTATTGCAAAGTGGGTTAACTGAGAAGCTCTTTAACCCTACTAATGACTTATTGGGGCAGATTTATCAAGCAGTCTGAAAGTCAGAATATTTCCAGTTGCCCATGGCAACCAATCACAGCTCAGCTTTCATTTCACCAGTGCTCATGAATATTTTAAAGGGGAGCTGTGATTGGTTGCCATGGGCAATTGGAAATATTCTGACTTTCAGACACTTGATAAATCTGCCCCATTATGTAGCAATTGAGATTCAGTGACAATCTCAGTCTAAGGAGATATGCATTTAAGATTAAGAAAAATAACTTGCATGCCAACCACTCTATGCAGACAGTATTTTGAGGAAAAGATTTACAAAATCTAGCAGGATTGTACTTTTTTTTTATGACATGTGACTTTAACTTGACAGGATAGATTTATTAATTACATTTTTTCTCCTTATAGAATTGAATAAAATATATAAAAAAAAACACATAGAGCTAGGCGCCTTAATATGTGTGCTAATACCAACTAGCTGAAGAAAATAATGATATGTAGAAGGTGAGTTGCTGCGCCCTTAGCTTGGAAATTCTGGGTGGCCTGGCTAATGTACTGAAGATTGCACAGGCATTCCACGGGAAAGATTATGAATTCAGAGTGACAATTGAAGAAGGACTTAAAGAGAACCCGCCAGGCAAATAAACCCCCTAAACTAAATATATTTTCATAAACTGCCATTAGAAAGCATTGCTTCTATCCCTTCATTGTCCCTCTACATGCCTGTAAACTTAAGCAATGAGGTCCTAAAGCTGTATGCAAATGAAATGTCCAATGAGTCATTAGCATAGTCAAGCTGTCCAGCTTATTCATGAGTGGGAGCCAATCCACACCCCCAGTGCTTGACTGACAGCCTGTATAATGATGTGGGGTATAATGGTGCAATGGCTCCTCCATGTGCTTCCTGGTCCTGGGGGCCCCGCCCCCTGCATCCTGTGTGTATATATAGGAGGGATAACACAGCTTCAGGCAGCCATGTAGCTGATGTGTGTGTGTCACAGCATGTCAGCAGAAAAAGCACAGACACTAGCCATGCTTTAATATACACTACACACAGACATGAGCAGGGGGAGGAGAGGAGAGGGGTAACAGGGGTGACATCACTGCCTCTGACCATGTGACCAGCCTCATTTGCATAATACAGAAAATGTGATTTTACAATAACTAATGTATGAAATGACTAGATAAAGGCTGGGATGGGATCCTTGTGAGCTGCTCCAACAGGTAGTGGTGACAGGACTAGTGACAGAGACCTGATGACAGGTGTCCTTTAATTTCAAATCTTTCTCCTGTGGAAGTGGAATAAAAAATCTTCTAAAAGTAAATCCAGGTTGTTTAGGGAGGGTTTTTTTCAGGTGCGGGTCACTGAGGAGAATTGACCTGTGTTTTGATAGAATCTGTTTAATGATATAGTGTCTCATATTGTATGTGATGATATAGTTGAGAGTAGTGTGGTGAGGTTGGGTGGGGCAGGAGTACCTGCCGATGGTTTGAGACATTGATTTTGGGTAAGTTGTATTGTTTTTATAAATCCATCTCAGACTATTTGTTTCAGATAGTGTTTGGCTTCAAAAAGTTGTTTCAGGACTTCAGCTTGTTGCTGGCAGATTGTTAACTGTCCATACTGTATATTTTGAATCCAATGTTTGTAGTAAGCACTGCATAACTCAAGGTAGACTGTTAACGTCCACTGACTTGAAGTGATAGTGACCCGTCTCTTTCCAATTGGATGGACAGGTCTTAAAATTCTATCTTAGTTGTAAAGTAGTTATAGGAGAAGGAAAAGCCCATGTTGTTATTGTTAAGATGGCTTATGAAATCATCAGCTGATTGCCGGTTACCCTTCCAAATTAAGAAAAGATCATTAATATAGCGGCAAAAAATGAAAATGTTGGTGGAGAATGGATTTGGACCTAAAATGTAGAGCGCTTCGAAAAGAACCAATGTAGAGGTTTGCTTATGATGGCGCAAATCTGGTGTCCATCTTACAACTTTTAATTTGTCAAAAGATGGTTTATTGAAGGAAAAGGTGCTGTGGGGGCATCATGGGATTAGTACTGAAGTCATTGTTAAAGGATTTTAGGCAGTAGGAGAATTGAAGAGGAGGGTTATTGACAGTTAGGCATTGTTTTTATTTTTTTTCCCGAGGAGGTGTTTGGACACGCCTTCTTGTATCAGTTGAATATATACAGCACAGTTAGAAGATAAAGGCTTAGATGTAAGGGGTTCAAAAAATGATTTATCTGCTAGGCTTCTAAGATGTAATCCGAACAGCCTTAGATCACAATTCCGTCTCCCTTATCTGCAGATCTCATGACAATTAGAAATGGGTGAATTGACCCGAATTGAATCATGACAAATCATGTTAAAAAAACAGGTATTTCCTAGGTGCAGAGAGCCTGTAGGGTGTTTTAGAACAATGGGGCTCATTTACTATGGGGCTGAACACCGCACTTTCGTCTGGTTTCCAGAATATTTCCGATTTGCTCCAAATTCCCCCAGGATTTTGGTGCAGGTAATTGGATTGTGTTGCATCGGCGCCGGCTTTCACGCGACAGAAATCGGGGGGCATGGCCATCAGACAACCTGACGGATTTGGAAAAAACGCGGAATTTAAAAAATAATTTGTGTCGCAAGATCAGCACTTACATGCACCTGGACGAAGAAGTGCTGGATATCGGGCGCACGGACCATAGTGAATCCCGGCAGACCCAAATCAGCGTCGGACAGTGTGCCGCGGGATCGCGACTGGACCGGGTATGTAAATGAAAACAGACACCCTGGGATTGATGCAGAAATCACTACAGAAAGTATGTGGATTTTACACAGACTTCTTCCTATTTACTTTAGCAACAAAAGAAGAACTACTATTTGGGGTATACAGATCCCCTCAAAACGGACACACCCTGAGATACGAGCAGACATCACTACAGAAACGATGTGGATTTTACAAAGATTTCTTTCTTCCAGTCACTTGCACAAACAAAACAAACCCTGCTATGTTGGGGTATACAGATCCCCAAAATGAACATGGATTGAAGCAGAAATCTAAACACTGAAACTATGTGAATTTTACACATTTTTCTTAAGATTTCTCCTCTTTCACTACAGCACAAAACTGCAATTTGGTATCGAATCCCGCAAAACTAACAACACTGCTTTGGTTGGAACACAAAACACTAACGATACACTATGTGGATTTGTTACACAATTTCTTCTATCACTTCAGCAACAACAAAAAACCACCTACTTTGGGGTATGAAGATCCCACAACACGGACGACTGGGATTGATCAAAAAACAGCAATGACCAGTAATGGGGATATTGGTTGCATAGTTCTCTGTGTTTTGTATCCCACTCTCTTTTTTGCTATCAATACTGAGGCTTTAATTCGTCTGACAATTTATGAATGAAGGGGGAAAACCAAACATAGTGGCACACATGAGTTGGAGGAGATTGAAAAGCCGTTATGGAATCACAGGTGTTGCCAGGGAGACAGACGGTCAGTTGCGCGCACCATGACGTAGGCCACAGAGTGGCACATGACAAATTACCTGAAGATAGCGGAAATGGTATGCACAATACAATGTGATGGGGGCCGGCAGCAACATGGTAAGCCAAGAGTGGCACACAATGATGAAGTGTAGAGTCGGGGTAGACAGCAGGAGGCAGAGAGTGGCAAAATTGAAAATTCGTCTGGGGCTGCTGCAACATGGATGCCGGCCATATTTTGGCACAATAGGCATGAGCGGTGGGGGCAGCAGGCAGCAGGAGGTCAAGAGTGGCAAATGACAAAAATCTGGATCTGGCAGCAAATGTAGCCACGTGTGGGCACAATTACAAGTTGGAGGTGCCGGCAAGACATGAAGTAATGAGAGAGGCACAATGACAGAGTGTGGAGGTGGGCGGCAGCAGCAGAAGGTCAGAGAGCGTCACAATGACAAATTATGGAGCTGGCAGCAACATGGTAGGCCACAGTGTGGCACAATGACAGAGTTTGAAGTTTGAAATTAATTGAAGTTTTAAATGATTCGAAGTTTAAAATGAATTCGAAGTTTGAAATGAATTTGAAGTTTGGAATGAGTTTGAATTTTGAAATGAATTCGATGTTTGAAATTAATTCGAAGTTTGAAATTTTTATTTTAAATTTGAATTTGAAGATTAGAGATGCCGCATGCATAATTCATTATTATTTCCCTGAAAATATCATTTGCCAAAAAAGAACTGAAATTTGGGGTATTCAGCTCCCCCAAAATGGACACCCTGGGATACGAGCAGAAATCACTACAGAAAGTATGTGGATTTTACACATAATTCTTCCTATTCACTTCAGCAACAAAAAAGAACTGCTATTTGGGATAAACAGATCCCCCAAAACAGACACCCTGGGATTGATGCAGAAATCACTACAGAAAGTATGTGGATTTTACACAGAATTCTTCCTATTCAATTCAGCAACAAAAAACCTGCTATTTGGGGTATACAGATCCCCCAAAATGAACACCCTGGTATTGAAGCTGAAATCAACACTGAAACTATGTGAATTTTACACAGATTTCTTTCTATTCACTACAGCAACAAACTGCAAATTAGGGTATACAGATCCCACAAAACGAACAACCTGGGATTGAAACAGAAATCACTACTGAAACTATGTGGATTTTACACAGATTTCTTCCTATTCACTTCAGCAACAACAAAAAACCTGCTATTTGGGGTATACAGATCCCCAAAAACGGCCAGCCTGGGATTGGAGCAGATATCACTACAGAAAGTATGTGGATTTTACACAGAATTCTGCCAATTCACTTCGGCAACAAAAAAGAACTGCTATTTGGGTTATATAAATCCCCCAAAACGGCACCCTGGGATACAAGAGAGAGTGGCAAAATGACAAATTCTGGAGCTGGCAGAAACATGGTAGGCCACAGTATGGCACAATGACAGAGTGTGGAGGTGGGCGGCAGCAGCAGCAGGAGGCCACAGTGTGGCACAATGACAAAGTTTGAAGTTTGAAATGAATTTGAAGTTTGGAATGAATTCAAAGTTTGAAATTAATTCAAAGTTTGACATTTTTTCATTTAAAATTTAGGATAGAGATTAGAGACGCCACAGGCATCGCATTATTATATTCCCGAAAATAATTATTTGCCAAACAAAATGGACCCCCCCCCCAAAACCCTGCGCTACCGATCGAAATCACTACCAGAAAAAGTATGTGGATAGTTTACCAGAAATCTCTCTATTACTTCAGCAACAAAAAAACAACGCTATTGGGGTATAGAGATTCACCCCAAAACGGAACACCCTGGGATACGAGCAGAAATCACCTACAGAAAGATGTGGATTTTACCAGAATTCTTCCTATTCACTTCATAGCAATAAAAAAGAAGAACTGCTATTTGTGTATACAGATCCCCCAAAACAGGCATTCAGCAACAAAAAACCCCCTGCTATTTGGGGTATATAGATCCCCAAAATGGACAGCCTGGGATTGGAACAGAAATCAATACTGAAACTATGTGGATTTTACACAGATTTCTTCCTATTCACTCTAATCAACATCAGTCCTTACAGGAGGTGGTTTCCTTCTGTAACTGGGGCTCTTATAGATTTCCCAGTTACAGGGGAAAACTTGTAAAAGAAAAAAAAAGTAAAAAAAAAAATGTCCTCCAGGATTCTTGTATGACCTCATAAGTGACATAAAAGTAAAAAACACACACACCAAAAATGACTAAATACAGGCGGTCCCCTACTTAGGAACACCTGACTTACATACGACCCCTAGTTACAAACGGACCTCTGGATTTGGGTAATTTACTGTACTTTAGTCCTAGGCTACAATAAACAGCTTTAGCAGTTATCAATGGTGCCTGTAATTAAGATTTATTGTTTATCCTGGTTCTTATGACAATCCAACATTTTTAAAATTCAATTGTTACAGAGACCAAAAAAATTTTGACTGGGGTTACAATAATAAAGTATACGGTTCCGACTTACATACAAACTCAACTTAAGAACAAACCTACATAACCTATCTTGTATGTAACCCTGGGACTGCCTGTATTCCAAAAAATATATTAACATTTCCCAATATAATAAAAAAAATAAGCAAAAAACAAGTCCTTAACAAGCAACATGGAAAATTAAGGACAAAAGTGGGTTATGGGAGTATTGCGAGAATATGATACAAAAAAAACATGATGATATAAATAAATGAATGTAACAAAACTCAATGGGGGTCATTTACTAAGGGCCCGAATCGCTATTTTTCGTCGGGTTTCCCAAATATTACCGATTTGCGCCATTTTCCCCTGAATTGCCACGGGTTTTTGGTGATCGCTATTGTGGCGCATCGGCGCCGGCATGCATGCGATGGAAATCGGGGGCGTGGCCATTTTTTTTCCTGCACCCAAGATAGGACGATGAATCCAGAGAACTCCGACGGACTACAGCGCAGCAGCGACACCTGGTGGACATCGGTCGTACTACCTTAGTGAATCCCGGCTGGACCCGAATCAGCGTCAGAGAACCCGCCGCTGGATCACGAATGGATCGGGTAAGTAAATGTGCCCCAATGTCTTAAATCACAAAATGGAGCTTAAATAGTTTGATTTTAGGATTCACAACATGCAGCAAACCGATGTGTCAGAAGAATATTAGTTTTTAGATGTTTTATTCTTTCTGCTTATTTCTCTGCTGCCAAGTGTGCACCACCAAAGTTACACCATATTGCGGCATTATTGCGCCATATTGCGGCTTCATCTGGGGGTCATCTGGTCACCCCCAGATGAAGCTGCAATATGGCGACGAAACGGCCGTAGGGTGTTATTAGGGAAAGTTCTATAAATGCAAAGAGGGACATGTAGTGATAGGTCCTAGTGTCAGACAGCGACATACGAGCAGCATAGAAGAAGCGGTGAAGCCGCGATCGTGCACAGCACCCTGGCACTCACATAAAAGAGTGAGACAGCGCTGCTGTTAAAGTGCAGTCTTGACACGGCAATCGCTTGCCACATGGACTGCTTCTGGCAACTCTACATGGGCGCGCAGCAGTAGAGGAGCAGCAATACAAGTTAGGCTACATTCACACTAACGTATGGGGGACGTATATACGGCCGACGTATATACGGCCGATATACGTCCCCCATACACTCCTATGGGCTCACGGCCCTGTACGGGAGCGGTACGGTGCAGCACACGTGCGGCACCGTACCGCTCCGTAGCACAGGAAAAGATAGGACATGTCCTATCTTCTCCCGTATTACGGCGCCGTGCGCTGTATCTCCCTATGGAGAGGGGCGGGGGTGAGCAGCGCTCATCCCCTGCTCCTCTCCGCAGCGCCGATGTATGCCCGCCGTACTGCGGTACGGCGGGCATACATCGTGTGAATGTAGCCTTATGTGAACATCGTTCCCAGATCGATGCCACATTAAATACAACATTGGACACTGCACTAGGCATATACAGTGTGCGCAGGACAATACTCTACGCGTTGTCTACAACAAACAGTGTTGCAAAATGCTACTTAGCCCGAACAGATAAATCATCCTAAATAAGGGGCTGGGAGCTCAGAAAAGTGCAACATTGTTTTATTGTTAATTAGAAACAAAGTATCAATAAAGTCAACACAGGACTTAATACTACAAACAATATTTACAAAGTTTAACAACGATACCCTCTAATAAATCCCTCAATCTAATGGAATCCATGCAAATCAAATTATAGGGGTCAGTCTCTGCATGGAAGGGGAGAACATCCCTTGAACTTTTCCTACTTGTTTAGAATCTTGTTCATAATTACTATTTATTTTAAATATAATTAATAAAAGCTATATTTTACTGCCACTTTTCCCCTTCCCTTAAAATTAAAATATAGGATTCACAACATGTTATGGCCTCTCTAAAGTATGCAGAGTTATCACCAAGATGGCTGCCACTGGAAACTACAAGTCCCATGATTCTTTAGTTTTCAGTAACTCCTCCCTCTTATGCTCTGCTCCCTGTGTTGATGTAACAGACTGTCCTGCTCGGTTACCGTAGTTATGATGTGTAACTGCCATCAATGCACATTGCCTCACTAAGATGACGTCTCAACACAACACTGGCCATACTGGATGCACTGCAATCAACCAGCTACAGCCAAACAAAGTGGTGCAGGGTGCAGGACATGTGATGTGGACATGTGACCAGCTGCCATCTTCTGTCCTGTGTCTGCTTCGAGCAGAGAAAATCAACTGATTAAAGGGCCAGTAAAATTTTAATTCTCCATCATTGTTTATTCCCACAGCATTTTTCTGCTAAGGAGTGCAAAATTTTAAATAACCACTAATTACATGTAAGCTTATTTTTTAATGGCACATTTGTATATGAATTAGGCTGATTCCTGGATAAATATCCATCTTTGTGCATTTTTAAACCCTTCGTGACCCTTAGAATATTTTTGGGCTTTATAACCATGCTATGAACAGATGAAAATGACAAAAATCTAAATGCTGATGTGAACTGGTTCTTAGATACTTCATTTCAAATAACATCTACATGGATGTTAGAACCAAAGTTTTCTTAACAGAAAATACATGGTGCTGCTTAATTCTGACACTATGCAATTGTTTTTTGTCACCTTTATGCTACAGTCAACTTTGTATTAAAGAAACTATCTCATTGGATATACCATATTTTTCGGACTATAAGGCGCATAAAAAATCCAGTGCGCCTTATATATGAATTGTACTTACAGACAACAGCTGCCTTGAACTGTTCACAGGTCTGCCGCCCGCTGGTCATTCATCCTTATAATCAGGTGCGTCTTATAATCCGGTGCGCCTTATATATGAACCTAGACGTTTTAGCAGGCATTAATTGATGGTGCGCCTTATAATCATAATTCACATCAGAAAGTTGTGGTTATATTGGTTCCTTAGATGCTACTGCATTCTTTCAGAGGTTAGGTGAAAGATATGTTGTTTCTATTAATTATAGAAAGTTTGGGAAAGCAGGGTGTTCGGAGTGCAGCTGCCTAATCACACAATTAGGTGTCTTTGTGGATTTTATTAACCAGTTGAGGATAAAAGATGAGTACGCTCATCCTGATTAGCTGTGACTTCTCACATTAGGATGAGCATACTCGTCCTGGTGTTCATGCTGGCAGTATGAAAGTGCCAGTGCAAGCAACAGGTGACCAACTGACTGGTCTCCACTACATCTGCTGTAGAGTATATAATTTTAACTCTGCACCAAGAGTAGGCTATTTCAACTCCTTAAGTGCCATGACCAAGGGTGATTGTGGTAGCTAAGGAGAGAGAGACAGAGGGAAGCCGGGGGCCTGATCAAGGCCCTAGGGACTGCCAACCATGGAAGCCAATTATGGAATCTAATAGAAAGACTGATAGTAAAACTTAAAGTCATAATACTTGCTTTAAAGGATATTTGCAGTATTTTGTATTGACAATCAAGGTATTAAAGGTATACGTATTCTACTGGGACAAGAAAAAAATAAAATAAACTTTCAAAAATATTTTATTAAAAATGCACTAAATGGGTATTTCTGTGTGTTTATATAATGCTAATATACCCATATTGTGGGCATAAAAATGAAAACACAAATTCGAAATTGCTATTTTAGTGTTACCTAGCTCCCAAAATGTTTTTTATAAAACGTGATCAAAAGTCTGTATATATCTGACATAATAGTACCAATTAAAACATTATGTTCTTCAAATTTTAATTGTTTTTTACACTTTACAAAACAAAATAAGTACAGTACTCTAGGGCATTTAAGGCCATGTTTTTAAAAAGGTTGGTCACTTTAACTCATGTACTGTATGTGTAAGTGTGGGGGACAGGATATTAGGTAATTCACCAATATACATCTATTAAAAATTCTGCACGCTCTCTTGATATGTAAAGTAAAAGCCCCTGGTTCAGAAATGTGTTTTACCTCATCAGCTGCCTTCACTGTCCATAAAATGACAGCAAATAGTTGTCCAATTGCCCTTCCAGAACCTTATGATAGTATTCATGAATACAGTCCTGGAAGTGTGATTGGTCATGGACAGTTAGAGATCATATGATATTAGATATTATAGCCGAGGGAGGGCACAATAAGCATTCATACATGCTACAGGCCCAGAGAGGCAAATATTAGGGTGCCTTTTTATGTTATACTTTTACTTGCGGACCTGAAGAAGACATCATTCTGATGTCGAAATGCAATGTTGTTCTTTTATTAAAACCCACTAAGAAACTTAGTCACTGAGTCAGCAGCATTCTGAACAGACTTTCTATGATTACATCACAGACAAAATTGAATGGATGACAAGAGAAGATAACACCTCTATCACCTCTATAGTTGCTTCCACTACTAATAATACATTATGTCATTGGCTTTCTATATCTCCTACCTGCACAGAGTACGTATAGAAAAGAACCCATAGATCCTAACAGGATTAAATTGGCAAAATGTTCCCTTTAATACTGTGGTAAGAACAGGGTCAGGATGAGGGGTAGGCGAGGGAAGGCGATCGCCTAGGGTGCTACCCTTACCTCCCATCCTGTGGCACCGTACCGGCGCTCAGCAGCGATCAGCGATATGTGTATCTTTAAGATATATATACTACGGGGGGTTGCGTATATACTACAAGGGGAGCAAGCTGGCTAGATACTACAGGGGGGTTGGCTATATACTACAGGGGGGCTGCGTATATGCTAAGTGGGCAGGCTGGCTTTAAACTACAGAGAGGCTTCCTATATACTACAGGGGGGACAGGCTCACTATATACTACAGGGGGCTGGCTATAAACTACAGGTGGGGTAGGCTGGCTATATGCCGCTGGGGGCTGCCTATTTACTAAAGGGGGGTTGGCTATATACTACAGGGGGGCTGCCTACATTCTACAGAGGGGGCTGGCTATATACTACAGGGAGGGCTGCCTATATACTACAGAAGGGGCTGGCTATATACTATAGGGGGCTACCTATATACAATAGAGGGGGCTGGCTATATACTACAGGGGGCTACGTATATACTGCAGGGGGTCTGTCTACATATTACAGGGCGGCAAGCTGGCTATATGGTACAAGGGGGCTGCTATATACTACAGGGGGACTGCCTGTATACTACAGTGGCGGCAGGCTGGCTATATATACTTCAGGGGGGACTGGCTGGCTTTATCCTACAGGGGGGGGGGGCTTGCTATATTCTACAGGGGGCTGGCTATATACTAAAGGGGGGCAGGCTGTCTATATACTACAGGGATGCAGGCTTGCTATATACTACAAGGGAGCAGGCTGGTTGCTATATACTACAGGGGGTGGCTGGCTCTACAGTACAGTGGCAGGCTGGCTACATAATACCAAGGGGGCAGGCTGGCTATATCCTACAGGGGGGCAGGTTGGATATATACTACTGGGGTCTGGCTATATACTACAGGGGAGCAGGCTGGCTTTATACTACAGGGGGCTGGCTATATACTACAGATGTGGCTGGTATATACTACATGGGGGCTGCCTATATACTACATGGGTGCAAGCTGGCTATACACTATAGGGGATGGCTATATATTACAGGGGGGCTGCTATATACTACAGGGGACTGTCTGTATAGTACCGGGGCGGGATAGCTCGCTATACACTACAAGGGGGAAACACTGGCTATATACTACAGGGGGGCAGGTTGACTATATACTGCTTGGGCGTTGGCTATATACTATAGGGGGGCAGGCTGGCTGTATACTACAAGGGGGCAGGTTGGCTATATATTGCTGGGGGATGGCTATATACTACAGGGGGGCAGGCTTTCTATATACTACAAGGGGACAGGCTGGCTATATACTACAGGGATGCAGGCTTGCTATATACTACAAGGGAGCAGTGGGAAACAATGAGGAGACTATACAAAGAAGAGTGGGATGGATACAGCCAACACAGATATAGAAGGAGACAGCGGCAGCATAACAGTATGGCTATAAGCTTGCAGGCGTATGTCCACCATACAGTCATGTGAATGTAGCTTTAGTTTGTATCCAACTTAATGACTCCACACCATATACCATAATATCACTACACAGCGGCACTAGGAAAGGCAGGGCCCCTTAGTAGACTTCTGAATGGGACCCGCCTACCCCTTCAGAATATATACATATTTGTATACTCACATATTTATGCACTGATATATACTTTTATACACTTACACAGATCAGTCCCAGTAGCTGTTGAACACATTTCTATCATTTCTACCCCCTTTCTCTCCCCTGACATTTTATTATCTGATCTACCGATTCATGCTGTGTATTGTGCACTGTTATATAAATACTATGCTGTACAATGTGTAGTATAATGTGTATATAAAGGTGTGTCTTTAGTGTGTCAGATCTGATGACGAGGTTCCCTGACACTGTGGGCCCCATAGCAACTGCTATGGCTGCTATCACTGTTGTTACACCCTGTCACTGCTTGTCTTTCTAGGGTTAGGCATATACAGCATTTTACAGGACATCTTATAGACAGTAATAATGTGTCACTCTTAGCGACAAACTAACTTTAGATTCAGTCTCATAGTTATTTACTTCACTAAAATAATACATGAAAAGGCATGTAAAAAGTGACAAATATTTGTGAAACGTGATATACTGATTAACACACAAAGGTCACATCTTATTGTAACACAGAAGCCATCTAGATGTCATAACGGTACATTTATCCAATAATCATTTTCTTTCCTATGTTTACTTGACACTTGATAACCTAAACTTACTAGCCATTGCTTAGTAAGGCGTGTCTTCCAGTACACAGAAACCGCACCAAAGTTTGCCCGTGCCACTGTGGACAAAACAAAACACGTACTTATAAAGCATTCTTGAAGATATTGTCAACACAGATGGCTATATTCAAGTTTGCGGTTGGGTGAAACTACCCAAGAAAGTTATTTGCTAGGAAACTGGGATGGGCAGACTTAATGCCAAAGAACAATTGCAGAGAGAAAGGCTTATTTTCCATGAGGCTTCCTGGTCTCGATGGCCGCCGGGCATTGGCTGGTTGTGAGATGGCAAAGCAGTAACTCGTAGCAGAGCCATTGCCAGCAATTTATACCAGTGACTCAGCCCCAGTGGATGAAATCTACAAGCTGCTTTTTACATCCCTGGAAAAACTAGTTTAAACCTCTTACAGTCTCTAAGCAAAACAGGCACCATGAAAACAGGAAAATGTCTTCAAAAACACAATTTATAATTTACCTTCTATTCATACCATGCTTTATAGCATTTATTGATGAATTGATGCATTAATATTTGTATAGTTGCAATGCAACTCAAGTAGATTTTGTGATCTACGATCACATGCCCCAGTCCTCAACAAGGTTCTCGATTCGGACCGTCGCCGGGAGCTCTTTTTTTTTCCTTAAGAGTAGAAAACCTTTGGCTCTCGGTTCCCACAAGTATAATGTATCTTATTGAAAAAAACATTTTTTTTATTTACATAAAAGGCGCCCGCAAACACATGCGCCCAGCCATCATTACCGTAGTCTCTTTTAGAGGTGGTCATCAAGCAATTTAAGTTCACTCTCATTTTTTTACGATCTTATGTAACGTTCCGCTGGACTTGGCACTGTTGATAAGGTTTAGTGGCTAATGCACGAGGTCCCAATATGAATTGGAATATGCTCTAATGTTGTTACCGATTTACTAGCGGTGTATTCGAGAATGTCTACTGTATAGGTGACCTAGGTAAGTTGTATCTTATGCCATATAAAGCTAACTTTTTTTTTCCTATTTAAATTTTACTACTTAGTTAAACAACGAGTTAGCATTCATTGCATGTAGTTTGATAATATCAAATGTCATAGTAATAAGCCACTAAAGTGCTAATATTGATTTTGTTTAATATATATTTTTTCACATTATGGTTTTTACTTATTGTATCTATATGTACTATGTATTTATCTTAACAATATAGTGTAGTACACCTCAAGAATTATTAAATTTGTTTACATACCACTATGTTATATCTTATTAGTGTGCTGTGTACAGGGTTTTTCGGCTATTTTTAATTGATCTATTATTTGAGAAAGGGTTTAGAGCGACGTTGGAAAACGCTAGTAATAAGGAATGAAAAGCCTCTTTTTTGACTGAATGATGTAAAGTACTTTTCTTAGTTATGAGTAGAACAGAGGTCATCATAATAAATATAAAAACCCACCATCCTAGGGTTAGGTGGTATATAGCCCTCCCCCCCTTTTATATGCTTTTTCTTAGGCCTTTCTCTTCCTATACTACTCTGGACAAGCCGGGAATAGAAAAAATGTGGAAGTGGTCACATCACCATAAAAATTACAAAAGGTTTTAAAGTGACAGGTAGCAGAACCTACGCGTTTCAGCTTATTCTCAAGCCTTAGTCATGTGAGCGTGAGTAAAACAACAATGGCATTGCAATGAATTGCCTTCAGGCACATGATTAATCAAGAGGTGTGTAATAATCCGGTTTCGGGTCGGCATACATAGCAGGTAGTTGTGAATACAGGGCTAAACAGTATTCAGCAGTGAACAGTTGATATTCAATACATTACGTACTCATCTATCGAACAGAGTTACATTGTTAGTGTTATTGTGGATTGCTTGTCGGAGTAATTTAGCTAAACCAATCCCATCCAAGGGAAGACAGCCAACGGGAAACGAACACAAGAAGGAAAGGGGAAAGGAAGCAAGTGGAAGAAGCACAGGCAAAGTGGGTTATTGCCTCCAGTCCGCCTCCGGCGAGTTTGGAGCGCACAAACTGTTCCTAACATTTAAAATCGTACAATGAGTTTTAGGATTAACATTTATCGGAAAGCGGAAGCCTTAATGACATTACATTGAATGAATGATTGTTAATGGAACTTTTAAATGTTCACAGAAATGATATCATTTTCACATAAAATTTTAAAAGTTAAAAGTTAAATCGCAAGAGTGCAATCACAACAAAATTGCTAGCCCTGAAACAGTCACAATCACGGTCATAAATCACACCACCCTCAACAATTTAAGGCCATTAAATGCTCTTAAAAAAAGAAGAAAAAACAATGTAGTGTAATCGCATTATACAAGTTGAACCTGAACCATATCTATATTAACACGTCAGTTTATCATTATCGTAGGTTACCAAGTCACCCCACTGACGCTTGTCAGAGGAGTCTTGTGAAACCACATCATTAGGAGGCATCACACTAGGAGTATCTAGATCAGAAAAGCCAGAATAAATATCTAGCTATCGAAAATACATGTATTAACAATGTTTCATAGGATTTCAAAAATCCTAAAAACGTCTTTCCTCCCCCCGGCACCCACGCCTTTTTTTAATAACATCCAATTGAAGAAATGTTTGCATATGGCAAATGAATTTAATTAAATGTGAATGCCCAGATGAGAATACCCCTTTAATGACTCCACACCATATACCATAATATCACTACTCAGCGGCACTAGGAAAGGCAGGGCCCCATAGTAGACTTCTGAATGGGACCCGCCTACCCCTTCAGAATATACACATATTTGTATACTCACATATTTATGCACTTTTATACACTTACACAGATCAGTCCCAGTAGCTGTTGAACACATTTCTATCATTTCTACCACCTTTCTCTCCCCTGACATTTTATTATCTGATCTACCAATTCATGCTGTGTATTGTGCACTGCTATATACATACTATGCTGTACAATGTGTAGTAAAATGTGTATATAAAGGTGTGTCTTTAGTGTGTCAGATCTGATGATGAGGTTCCCTGACACTGTGGGCCCCATAGCAACTGCTATGGCTGCTATCACTGTTGTTACACCCCTGTCACTGCTTGTCTTTCTAGGGTTAGGCATATACAGCATCTTTACAGACATCTTATAGACAGTAATTAATGTGTCACTCTTAGCAGCAAATAACCTTTAAGATTCAGTCTTCACTAGTTATTTACTTCACTAAAATAATACATGAAAAGGCATGTAAAAAGTGACAAATATTTGTGAAACGTGATATACTGATTAACACACAAAGGTCACATCTTATTGTAACACAGAAGCCATCTAGATGTCATAACGGTACATTTATCCAATAATCATTTTCTTTCCTACTTGTTTACTTGACACTTGATAACCTAACACTTACTAGCGTTGCTTAGTAAGGCTGTGTCTTCCAGTACACAGAACCGCACCAAAGTTGCCCTGTGCCACTGTGGACAAAACAAACACTGTACTTATAAAGCATTCTTTGAAATATTGTCAACACAGATGGCTATATTCAATGTTTGCGGTTGGGTGAAACTACCCAAGAAAGTTATTTGCTAGGAAACTGGGATGGGCAGACTTAATTCCAAAGAACAATTGCAGAGGGAAAAGCTTATTTTCCCATGAGCAGTTCCTGGTCTCGATGCCGCCGGGCATTGGCTGGTTGTTGAGATGGCAAAGCTGTAACTCAGTAGCAGAGCCATTGCCAACAATTTATACCAGTGACTCAGCCCCAGTGATGAAATCTACAAGCTGCTTTTTACATCCCTGGAAAAACTAGTTTAAACCTCTTACAGCTCTAAGCAAAACAGGCACCATGAAAACAGGAAAATGTTCTTCAAAAACACAATTTATAATTTACCTTCTATTCATACCATGCTTTATAGCATTTATTGATGAATTGATGCATTAATATTTTATATAGTTGCAATGCAACTCAATGTAGATTTTGTGATCTACATCAGCATGCATCCTACACAAATGGCCAAATATATTAAAACTGGTAGACACTGCCTTTGTGCAGTTTGCCTCACTTTTGTGCAATTTGCGCCAGATAATCCAAAAGTGGCGCACGCTCTTAATTAATATGGTCTGTTTCCAGGATGTTCACACAGTTTTTTATGGTGCACTTTGCTTCATGCAGTTGTGACACAATTCTGACAAATCACAGTAAATAAATGTGGCGCAAACTCCGACTAAGCAATACCACACCCCTTTAGGTGCCCAGTTCTCTAAAGTGTAGTACAAGATGCAACCGCATAGTGCCACAAACACTTCATAAATACATGTCATATGTAATTCTTTGACTCCGTTTAGAAATGTAATGAAAGCACAAGGGTGGTGTACCACGGCCCGATCGCATATTTGTTTCTATGGAAACGCATGCGATCAGTAACCAGCACCCGGTGTTTTGTATTGTCTAAATGCAAGACACTGGGTGCTGGTTATCAATTGCCCCTGTGCACTTTGATTCTGTTTCTAAACAGTCAAAGTGTTACATGTGACAGCACCCTGAGTGCAAACATACTGGTTCAGACAGAATAATATATCTGGGCCAATGTAATTTCACCAGTGAGTTTCTAGGTCAGTTGTTGCCTGAACTGAAGTTGAAGGGGTTATAAGAAACACTCAATTTAGACACTCAATTTAAGCTGTAGGTGTGATTCTAAACTTCCTGACCATCAGAGGATCTAAGCATTTGGGGATCTCCTGTAACCACCGCATGCCAATGACATCATGTGCATGCATCACATACAGCTCAGTGACACTAAATAAGAGTGACACCAAGCACAGCTTGGTGGGAAGGGAAAAGATCAAGGTTATACTAACTGCCTTGGTCTCTTAATTATACTAACTGTGGTTAGCCTCTTTCTGCTTAAAGGGAACTTGTCAGCATTATCCAACCTAATAAACCACTACCACTATGTTGTCAAGTAGCTTGACACCTTCCTCATCATGTGTAATTCATGACCCAGTGTTGTGGTATCATCCAGAAAATCAACTTTGCAGCAAGATTTAAATTATTTGTATAAAGTCACTGAGGCAGTTTATTACTGTAGTCAAGATTTCCCAACCTTAGAACATTCCCTCTGCTCTGGTTGGCCTCATGCCCCAAACTTCTGGAGAGATAGTTGGTGATGTGCAAGACCATCAATTACAGCAGAAGTGATGTTCTGAGGTGAGGAGAGCTTGACTTCAGTGATAAACTCTCTGGTTCCCTGACTTTATACAACCAATTTACAATTTATAACCAAGAAACATGATCTGGAAGGTGTTAATCTGCATGAAAACATACTGTTG
Organism: Engystomops pustulosus; assembly: GCA_019512145.1. Taxonomy (NCBI): domain Eukaryota; kingdom Metazoa; phylum Chordata; class Amphibia; order Anura; family Leptodactylidae; genus Engystomops; species Engystomops pustulosus. The sequence goes on along the minus strand of CM033643.1, from coordinate 74,518,705 downwards.
TTGGTTTATTAGGTCAATTTCTGCCAACAGGTTCCCTTTAAAGTGGTCTGTCACCATAGATACCATTTAATTAAAAAGGACTTTTATTGCTAGTCTTGTATTCTAAAGATACAGTCAAGAAGGTAGGGCAGCTCAGCCATGCAGCTCTCTCACACTCCTAACCCTGCCCCTCTCTGTTGACTTCATCCTCCTGTTCAGCGGAGAACTGTGTACCTGCTCATGCACCACTTCAGGGCACATTACAGGAGTAGTTTCATGGTTTATACGGTTAAAAAAAGACACTTGTCAATCAAGTTCAACCAAGCTAATCAAGTTATTAGTTGGCCTGCTGTGCTAGGCCTAGGAGACATAAGGCCGGCACACACAGCGCATGAGAGAGTTCTTGGCCGAAAAGGAGGATGACGTCGAAAGAGAGGGGCAGGTTTGGTAATGTATCATGCCGAGAAGAAGTGGAGAGACCTTGAATGGCTTGAATTAATCTTTAGAGCGAAGACTAAAAATGAATGTCATGCTTACAAAAATGGTGGGCACTATACAAAGGCATCAATGGTACACAAAACGATACTATTGGTGTTTGTGGGGATTTCTATTGTGACAGGTTGCCTTTAAGCAGCTGTAAATACTGCTATCAGATGAATTGTATGTGGACAGCTTGAAAAGATTTAAGGTCCCAGCTCCGTTGAAAATAAAAACTTTCTTTTTTATAACATATTAGAAAACAGTGACATGAATATCTTTACTGAACAGCTGACACGTTTCGGGTAAAAGAAAAAATCACATGCCCTTAGTCATACCTAGACTAAGACTAGCTATGACTAAGAACATTTGATTTTTTTTCTTTTGCCCGAAACGGGCACTTAGGGTGGACATGGGGGCATCCAGGTGGGACAGTTACGTAGCAATCCATTTAGCAAAAATGTTAGCATCAGAATTAATAGAAGAAATAGGCCTATTGCTAAGGGCAAGGCTGGGGATCCTTCCCCTCCTTTGGGATTACAGTGAATTGAGCATGAAGGAAGGAGAGCTGAAAGAAGACATTAGTGTAGATAGAGTTAAATACCTCCAGTAGTGAAGGGGGAAGTTCTAAGAGTATAGAAAGCCGCAGTATACCCATTTGGGGCCTGGGCTTTTACCTGAAGAAAGTGATTTATTGATATTATGCAGCTCTTCAGGGGAGAAAGGGGTCTCTAGGTGTGACCTGTGTTTGTCATACAAAAAAGGGAATGTCATGTCATGGATGTTCTGGTCAAGGGATTTCAGTGTACAGAATAAACATGGTCGGCCAAGTACATGGATCCAATACTGGTATCAACTGCCACCAAAAGTAGCCCTTGCTGGATGTTGATATAGTCTAGTCCGCTATAGCAGTTGTGGACTCTTTGGCCTCAGTGTGATGGATCACACAATTGGAAGGAGAGCATGCACTTCCAAAATCTATTGATCCTGTTGTAAGAAATTGAGGATTTACTAATGGACAAGTCGAGGAGCACCATGTTCAGATCTCCACAGAGAATAAAAAAGCCCCTTGCATAGACACACAGGAGATCTAGGGCTATATCAAGAAGCTTGTCTGGCCAGCATTGGGTGCATATACATTTACTATTGCATAGACAGACCCCTGAATCTCATCTGACCTGTTTTAAAGTGTTTCCGCTGTACACACAAGATATGAGCCCTACATTTGTGAAGCATATACAGGGTATGCAAGCGCTTTTTTGGCAATTTAAGTTTATGCCATTGAACAATGCCACTGTCAGGGTGGACATGGCGATGGCAAGGGAGACACACTACCAGACAACCGCTTAGCGCACTACTGCCCAAGGAGCGAAAGAGGTAGGAAAGGACAAGGTAAGAAAAACTGGCCTATAGGGATGGAATAAGACCGGGGCAACACTTTGAACTGAATATGCTGTCTAGTAAATATAAACTGTGATGTATTATCACAGTTCCACCTAAGGGGGAAGAATAGGGGATAATCAATGACAGGTGCTTGGGGTTAAGCGCTGTTGAGAAGCAAGTGAAAACTACAGTAAAGATTAACTATAAGAATAACAGAACCTTAGCAGGGGAAACCATAAAGCAAAAGACACCATGCTAGCTTGCAGACCCAACAAGGGTGTCTTACATTGGCTATCCAGGGCCAAATAAGAGTGTGTAGGTTGGTACAGGGTTACTACGAAGTTGTTCTGCATCGAGTACAATAAAAGCAAAGTAGTCGAAAATATATAACCAGGGCTGGCTTCTCCAAACAGAGAATCACTAACAGCGTTTGGAGAGAAAATACTTAGACTAATGGTGATTGTGAGTCTTCTTGGCCTCTGTCAGGAGATGCAATTCTGTGGCTCCTTTGCCGCTGCGGATAAGGAGATTCTGTAAATTCCCAACGCTCCAGAAAGAAGAGCTTCTTAGCTGCTGTAGAGAAGCAGTGCATTCCAATCAGGAATATGGAGGGAGGGACTGGAGGAAGCTGGGAAGATCATCATGGTTGATGAAAGACACATTTTTGTTTCCTGCATGGGCATGAAGGGCAAATGGAAAGTCCCAAAGATAGGAAATATTTCTATCTTGCAATAGGGACAGTAGGGGGCGAAGAACTACTCTTTGGTGCAGAATTAGACGGGAGAGATCGGGAAAGGGAGTAATCATGGCACCATCAAAATCTAGGTTGCCAACAGCCCTGGTGTGATGCATTAACTGTTCTTTGAGGGTATGATAGAGGATCCTATAAATCATAGTATCATAGTATATAAGGCTGGAAAAAGACGCAAGTCCATCAAGTCCAACCTTTAAGAATTAAATAAATGTTTTATCCCCATAACCCGTGATATTTTTGCTCTTCAGAAAGACATCCAGGCCTCTCTTGAACATGTACATAGAGTCCGCCATAACAACCTCCTGCGGCAGAGAGTTCCATAGTCTCACTGTTCTTACAGTAAAGAACCTTTGTCTATGTTGATGGTAAAATCGCCTCTCCTGTAGGCGTAGAGGATGCCCCCTTGTCCTGGTCACAGGCCTAGGTATAAAAAGATCTTTGGAGAGATCCTTGTACTGTCTGTTCAGGTATTTGTACATTGTAATGAGGTCTCCCCTCAGTCGCCTTTTTTCTAAACTGAATAATCCCAAATTTTGTAATCTGTCATTGTATTCTAATCCCCCCATTCCCCTAATAATCCTGGTTGCTCTCCTCTGCACCTGTTCCAGCTCTACTATATCCTTTTTATACACTGGTGCCCAAAACTGTACACAATATTCCATGTGTGGTCTGACCAGGGATTTGTATAAGGGCAAAACTATGTCTTTATCAAGAGAATCTATTCCTCTCTTGATACATCCCATAATTTTATTTGCTTTAGCAGCAGCCGCCTGGCTCTGGTCACTAAAATTAAGTTTACCATCCACCAATACCCCCAATACCCCCAAGTCCTTTTCAGCTCCAGTTTTACCAAGTAATTGACCGTTTAGAACATAATTATACTTTTTGTTTCCATGGCCCAAGTGCATAACTTTACATTTATCTACATTAAACCTCATCAACAATTTCTCAGCCCACTCCTCAAGCTTCCACAAATCCCTCTGTAATGCTAAACTATCGACCTCAGTATTTATTACTTTACACAGCTTAGTATCATCTGCAAATATTGAAACTTGACTGTGTAAACCCACTACAAGGTCATTAATAAAAATATTAAAAAGAAGTGGCCCCAATACTGACCCCTGTGGCACTCCACTGGTAACCTCAACCCAATCTGAGAATGTGCCATTAATGACGACCCTCTGTTTTCTATCACTAAGCCAATTACTTACCCAAATACACAGATTTTCTCCTATTCCCAGCAGTCTCATTTTATATACCAACCTTTTATGTGGCACGGTGTCAAATGCCTTTGAAAAGTCCAGATATACAACATCCACAGCGTCCCCCAGATCCAGTCTTGAACTTACCTCCTCGTAGAAACCAATCAGATTAGTCTGACAGGACCGATCTCTCATAAACCCATGCTGATGCTCGGTTATAAGGTTGTGCACAGTGAGATACTCCAGGATAGTATCTCTAACAAACCCCTCAAATATTTTCCCCACCACAGCAGTTAGACTCACTGGTCTGTAGTTTCCAGGATCGCTATTTGATCCTTTTTTGTATATTGGTACCACATTTGCTATGCGCCAGTCCTGTGGAACATAACCAGTCGTCAGTGAATCTTCAAATATTAAAAATAACGGTCTGTCTATCACGGTACATAGTTCATGCAGAACCCGGGGGTGTATGCCATCTGGCCCAGGTGATTTATCTATCTTAGTGCTTGCGAGGCGGCGCCGTACCTCTTCCTGGGTTAAACTGTTGACATTAATAAATAACTACTCTTGGGCACACAGGGTCAGAGCTCTTTGCCCTTAAGACTCTATTGGCACAGTCCATTACAATGGGAGTGTCAGGTGATTGAGCAGGGTATTGATAATACACGGGAGTGCCGGAAGAGTGCCGGAAACAAGTTCCTGGATGGGATGCCAGGGTCTTCAGGAGACTCTTGGGCAGGCAACTGAATCCCACCACTCAATCTATTGGGATCGCAGGCTGCAAGGGGGTGGTGAAGCAAAACAATGGCCTCTTCTTAGGTGGGCAGGCAGTAATAGCCTCCTTATAGCTCCCATAGTCTGAATAAGATAGTGGGCTCACCTCAGAGTTGGTCGGTGAAGCTGTTCTGCTCTTCTGTGATGGTGCAATTCTGCAGTTAGTAGGAGTGGGTACTGTAGGCGATTTGGAGGGGGAGGGAGATTGCTTCTTTACTGGAGATTTTGTGGAGATTAGATTTTTTGTGACATTAAAAGGTACCAGGGGGGACTAGAAAATCATGGAGACCAAGACAAGACCGTAGAAACAGAGAAGAATAGTCACAAGGGCTGGGTCAGAACCAACAGAACAAGCCTAGTACAAATTCTCTATGCAAATAGATAGTCTAAATACAAGCAAAGGGTACAGAGTACTAAATACCAGGTGCTTACTAAGTTTATGGCAGGAAAAGAACTTTGAGTAAACAGACCTTGTATATGTTCCCAGCCCAAAGAAGTGAGTACACCAGATCTCTGGAATTCAGAAAAGACAGAACAGCAAGAGAATAATGTGAGAAAGGAATGCAAGAGTTTTCATACAAACCAAAGAAACAGCATGAATATACTGACATATTATAGCATCTTCCGCCGTACCTTACAGACAGATATAACAAGTATACCTTATGTAATATTTTAGCTCACAAAACGTTAATACTCACAAAAAACAGTAAATTGAACAGTAAAGGATAGACACAAAATACACCTATTTTTTGTTGATAGAAAAAACAAAACAAAAACAAACGTAGCTGCAGCTGATAATAATATGGTGCTAATGCATTTATAAAAGCTGCCAAGCATGGTGCTCCATTCACACTAATGGGAATGAAATATCTATCAAGGGGTGGGCACAGACTGGCACTAAGCATAATGCATTAATAAAGGCCATAGCTAAGTGCTCTGTATTCCTGGAAATCAGTGAGAAGGTCTTCAGAAGTTAATGAGGTTTAAATAAAACTTGAGGATGATGTAATTGACTGTAACCAAATACACTGACCCTCTACAGGAAACAGATCTCTTTATATCTACTATTTAGTCATGTCACTCTGGCTTTCAGGATCAAATCTGAAAGAGTTTTGTATCAAACTTCTTGCAGTAAAAACTGGGGCAGCCCCATGAAGAACTCGTTGTTTTAGTGCCACTGCCAGTTTTCTAACATCTCATGTTTATTCATCCTCCAGAGACATTCAAAATGCATAAAATATGAATAAGAGTCTAGTGCTATATATAGATACAGCTAGAGTGTGTAAGCACACAGTATAGGAGACTCCCCTCTGTCAAAGAAGGAGGGAAGGTCTGTATTTTGGACTACCACCTAAAACATGAATACTATTATGTTACCCTGTAATTATGCAGTTGTTTATACAGGATGTAAAACATTTTGTCCAACTATAAAAACAGTATCACATTTATAACATCATACAAATGTTTAGCAGTTACTAGAGGCAACATGTAATAAAGTATTAATTTAGCTGCATGGATATACAATATACTGTATATATTATAATATGTAAAATAACATTATAAAATAATATTAAAATACTAATATCAATTTCCTACAAGGTGGTTCTCATATCACATGTAATTAGACAGAAAGTGTTTTGTCTTGTCTGCCAACATCTATTACTATGAGTGGTTCCTGAATTTACATTGCATGCTAATAGATTGTCACCAGGGTCAAGAAGCCACCTCATTAACCTTGTTCAAAAATACATTGGAGGCATATGGCTCTGACTTTCTGCACCTGAATGAAATTTGATCACATTTTCATGACATATGAGAGTTTATGTGAGTTAAAAATATTTCATCTAGCTCTTCAAGTGTCTGGAGTGGTTACAGTACATAATAAGTATTGCTATTTACCATATGAACTGCATATATTATTACGTGTTGCAAGTAAATGTATTCATTGAACAATATGTTTATATACTTAAATTACCATTACATAAAGCAGTCATCATGTGAACCATAAGCAATATTAATAGAGTCGATTTAGTTTAGGAATAAGTGAAATTAAATAATTTCAGACAATAGACCATTTGGCTGCTAATACAATAAATATAAGAATCCCCTTGCGTGTTGCTTGCCAAAGGTGGCACTGCATATCTGAGCTGTGTATTTCAAGCAACATGCCTAATCTTGTAGTACTGTGAGTAGCACCTTAGTCATTATAATGACAAACTGAGCCTTTATTGTGTTCTGTCTCAACTATCCCTATCCCATACCAAAATAAATTTTAACTGATAACCATACATAGATAGACAGGTTCCCCTGGCCTATTTAATCTTATTTTCCATCTGTTTTACTGCTTCCACTCATTTTTAAAAGCCAGAAAACTGCATTTAATTATGGGGCATCAGAGTCCCAGTGTCATCATCATTATCTTCTCCCTGCTCTGTCAGCTCTTCCTCACTACCCAATGCAGACATGATATTTACTTGGAGTATGGGGTCAACTAATGGTTGCATGAGGGAGGGGGAAGGAGGAAGAGCTAGCAGATCAGAGAGGAGATAATGATGATGATGATGACACAGGGAAATATAAAAAAGGCTATGGCTTTTTGAAAAGATGGAAAAATAAAAAGCAGCAGTCTGCATGCCAAGGTATTAGCTTCAAAGTCTTACAACTGTTGACCACATGGAAAGGGCAACCACAGTTGCCTGAGCATATGTACAATAGAATAGCTTAAAATGCTTGACATTGTGCCACAGAATAGGTATTCTAGTGTTCATCTGACACAGTCATAGAGTTTGTGTTATGCAAAAGTTTTAGGTGGGTATGCATGCTGCCATATCCTGTCAAAATATATTAAAAAATGTACCCTCATTCATTACATATGTTAGTCAATGGTAGACAAGTTGGTACCTTTTTCTACTGCTCCAATATGTTTTGTGCCGTGAGCCTAATAGTTCAGGCCACTGCTCTCTTGTTTTGGTTGCATGGAGGATTTGGCTTGAATTGGCAATAAGAAAATAATTCAATTTGAGGGAAGGGCTACCATTGACTCCATACCTGTGGATAAAATGGAGTCTTCCACCTCCATTAAGCCTGAAAACCAACTGGCAGCATGTCATTGAGAAACTATTTCTAACATCAGTGTATTATTTCTGTCTATTAGGTAGTTTCTGAGATATTCCTATTTCAATTCATTTGCTAATGAGATGGTTAGGGCTATTCCCACCTAAATCACTTGGTTCTCCTTCCAGTGCCACCTCATGTTTCTTACAAGACAAATCTCCTACTTATCTGATGGAAAGGGTAGTGTTCCAGGCAGTCCTTCAGGTTCTGAGAAACGACCTTTGTGAGCCAACAGCCTCATTAGCATAGGGATTAATATGGTAATTTCTTGCATTCAGTAAAATGGACAAAAGTAATACAGGTACCATGTTTTTCCAAAAATAATAATGTTTCTTCTTTTGCTTGACTCCTAAAATGCACTAGGGCTTATTTTCAAGGGATGTATTATTTTTTCTATGATGCATATTTTTTCCATGATTTTTTCTCCTCATGCTTGCCCTTCTAGTCCATGTCCCATTTCAATTGTGACATTGCGTATTATAAACCCAAGCTTTTAGTAAAACATTGGCTTTTTAAAAGCATCCACACATTTAGTGACATATACGGCTCTGCTTTTTTAATTTTACACTCAAGTTAGATCAACATTACTTAGACTTTATCAATCCTATCTATTCCTGATACTTGGAGGGTAAGTTCCTGGAGGGTAAGCCAAATAAACTCCACTAAGTCCATAAAGACCACTAAGGCAACTTATACATTTTTAAGACAAGCATCCTCCCCTGAATTGCTGCCTTCCTTATGCGAAGTGGCAAGACGACCTGAGTAGACATATATCTCAAGCAGAGTGAGATATAGCTACATATTAGGCATCAAAGGCCTTCCACTCGGCCAATCTGATGAAAAAACAGAAACAGATCCTCAAAAGATGCTTCTTCACTCCTGGGAAACTTGCTATTATCTACCCTGGCTCATCAGTAAGGTGTTGGAGAGGTTGGTCCAAATAGAGCTCACTCCTCTGTATAGTCTGGGGTTGTCCTAATCTTCCTTCCTTCTGGAAGAATGTTTATGACTTCTAAGGCAGGGGTGTCAAACTCATTTTCTGTGGTGGCCACATCAGCCTCATGGTTGTATGTGTATAAGTATATAAATGTATGTACAAATATGTATATATTTTTTAAGGGGAAGGGGAACCCCATGCAGAAGTCTGCTATGGGCATAGCCTCCCCTAGTTATGCACTGGTCCTTAAAGACATATTAGCAGAACAATGCACTCTTGAATGGCTATTAGCTTAGAGGAATAACACTTTCCTAACTTTTTCTCTCATTTGGGATCCATGGCTGAGTTTGTTCCCTCAGCTGAGTTTGTTCCCTCTGCCTAAGTCCTCATACTCACTTGCTCTTTCCAGGTTTTGCTCTTGATCTCTTACATGGTGCTCACAATATTCAGGAACACTCTGGTAAGCTATTTAGTCTATCACCCATAAATTGGTGAGATATATGTCATTTAAGGTATATTCCCATCTTGGTAGTCACATTTAATATAATTCATTTTCCATATGTAAACATTTCTTCAATTGGATGTTAGTTTAAAAAATGTTCCTGTGTGAAAACAATTTCTCATAAAAGTAGTCATGTTGTCCCATATAAACGAAATAGCTTCCTCTGATACGACGACCTCACATTTAGGCAGCAGTGGCCAGACATGCACTATTGAATCCTGCCTGACCTCCTGGCTGCAGCGTTCATTACCCCAGGACGGTTGTGGGTCACGCAGTAACTTCCAGATATTATATACAAAAACCTTTTGTTTCTTTGTGCCACCCCTTCATCAGAGGTGGCTGTATCCAAGGAGTAAGTCTTGTTTCTAAGGGACCATATGACTACATTTATGAGAAATTATCTTCACACAGGTACATTTTTGTAATAACATCTAATTGAAGAAATGTATATACATGGCAGATTAATGAAATTGAATGTGAATACCTAGACGAGAATACCCCTTTAACATAGTTTAGTTCAATTCTTTTGTCTGTTGATCTTTGTTCCATTTGCAAACCCAGTGCAATTCCTGTATATCTGTCTGCCTTGTAATGTCTTTGTAACTATATCTCTGGTAATTGCTGACAGTATATAAAAATGATTATTCCCATTTGTTAAAATGGTACCATTGGAAACTTCCTCTCACCCTGCAAACAATAACAAATTACCCAGCAACATTCACTGACGTATAATTAAGTTACTGGTGTCAAAATATTAGATTTTTTTTTTAAATACTAGTATTTCTGCTTTCGTACTTACCCAAAGAATAAGAGGAGGTCTCCACCACAAATTGAAAGCTGAAATAGTAAAGCCTATCAGAATATGGCACAATTGTGTTTTATTGCCAATTCCACCGCATTTGGCATTTTTTCCAGCTTCTGACTACATGGCACAGATTAAACAGTGCCACAAGAAAGCAAAACTTGTCTTGCAGTTAAATTCAGGGGAACTTTGAATTTTCTTTCTATCCCCATGGTTGTCGAGATCAGGGCCGATTTCTACGGCAAAAATTAAAATGATACCCCCCACGCCACAACACCAGACCCCCTTCCTGCTTCCAGAATATGTTCGGCCCATTGAATTTCCACATTTTTAAAAAGCATTTACAACCTGTTAAAAAAAAATGCTGACAACATTACTTAAAATTAGTAACTGGCCCTCTGTGACACCACACGTGGTACCACTAGCCGGTCAGTGACACAGACAATAGTGCCATCTAGTACCTCACAGGTGACGATCTGCTCCATCAGGAAGAGGACTTCATTACATCTTCTCCCCCCCAGGACTTTTGAATTTGCTTGCAGATGTCTTCAGCTCCCGGCACCATATCACTGCACTGCACCAATAATATACCACAGTCATTTACAGTATATATTCACCGAAATAACAGCGCTCCTGAATGCTTCACGCAAAAGTTATATTAAATACAGCCCACCTTGATTATATAATGTGTAGTTAAATTATGGTTAAAAGCCACCCCCAGGTTACTTAATGTCCAGCTCACTTCCCATATTATATAAAATACAGCCCCCTTTATTATATAATGTGCAGCCTCTGTTATATACAGCCCCCTTATTTTAAAATAAGCAGCTCCCATATTCTATGATATACAGCCCCCCCGTTTATTTAGACATACTGCCCCATTTATTTAGATATACAGCCCCCCGTTTATTTAGATATACAGCCCGCCTTTTATAAAAATAATATAGCAATCCACTCACCTTGACTCCTGTCACGCTCCCCCACCGGTGTTCGCATCCTCTTCCTGGGTCTTCGGCTGGCTTGTGCTCTGTGAATGGACTAAGGCAAAGTGACTCCTCCAGAGCAACAGAGCGGCATGGACAGAAGGATCTGTGCTGGCGCCGCTCTGTTCTTCATTCACATCTGTCTCTTAAAGAGACAGGTGTGATTGATTTTTCATGTGGGCGATTCTGGCGGCAATCTCCACCCGAATCGCCCACATTATGGCCCCAAATTTCGCCGCCTCACTCAGAGCTCGGGCATCCACCGCCTGAGGCGAGATTTTCATCTTGCCTCATGGCAGATGCGGCCCTTGTCGAGATATCAGTAAAGATATTTGACCATTATAATCCTCTTCACTGTTAGAAGAGCTGGAGCAGAGGTAGAGAATATTAGCACAACATATGCCCCCTCCAAACAACTCCTTTCTGACAGTAGAAAGTATTATATTGGTCAGATATTGTGACTGATAGCTTAGCAACTGTGGGGCCTAGAAAGAAAATTCAAAGTGCCCCTGAATCTGTGTAGCAGCCCCTACAGATGGTATGGTATGTTCATCTCTACACAAGGTAGTGAAAGGTCGTCTTAAAATTTCTCTTTTTAACTGAACAAGTTAACTGTATCTTCAACTACTCAGAATTTGTGTTTAAGTGCAGTGTCTTTGATATTTCATACTGTGATAATAATTACACTTTTAACATCTGAGCCATGGAAATGTATATTTATTAATATTCTTTTCCATAACGGGACTGCCTCCTAACAAAAACAGACTTTTGTGACCTGTCTTTTGCTTTGAGTAGCCTGGTATGCATCTGTATGTCAAGACATAGTGAATTTGTGAGAGCGGCCGAAGTGGTGCTCAATTATAAAACATCTGTTAAAATGTGTTCAAGGCTCTGATTGAAGGTGTTTCAAGCATTTGAAATCCAATGAACATCTCAGAACTTTGTCTGACAAGGCAGTTTGGCAGCTGCGATAAAAAGATTTATGGTTGTCACCTGTGTCTTGGACAGAATAGTTCTATTTATTTAATCTGTAGAAACTCAGCAGATTCCATTAATGGAAAACATTAGGTACAAAGGTAAAAGTTTTATACAAAAATATTATTCTATGGTTGAAGTGGGAAGTAGAGAGACAATGAAATAGGTAGAGTTTAAAGAAAGTTAGGAATCTTGGCTTGTAAATGTCATACATTGGGTAAGTTCTTAGGCTGCGATCACACGTGGCTCTTGCTTTGCATTAAAAAACGCAACACAAGTGCAACGTATGACTGCACCCTTACCTTTCAACGCTTAAACACTATTAAAGGGGTTGCTTACTTGAAGAAGCCTTCTCAAGGTTTAAAACCGCCTTTGCCCCAGCCCCAGTTCTCACTAGACCTAATACAGAAAAGCCCTTTCATTTGAAAGTTGATGCGTCCTCCATAGGTGCAGGGGCGGTGCTCACCCAGAAAGGGCCTAAAGGCCAAACTCTCACTTGCGGCTTTTTCTCTAAGACTTTTTCCTCTACAGAGAGGAATTATTTATTTTCTGGAGGGAGATCACCATCCGGTCTGCGTATATACAAATCATACCAATCTGCTGAATCTCTAGACAGCCGAACGTCTCAACCCTAGGCAAGCCCGTTGGTCACTCTTCTTCTCACGTTTCAACCTTCTAATCCAATTCCGTCCTGCGGAGAACATCAAGGCTGATGCCCTTTCTTGTGCCTCTGATGTCATTGGAGAAGAGCCAGTCCCTTGGCATATTTTTTTTTCCTGAACAACTGATTGTTGCTACTCCGGTGGATCTTCAGCAGCTTCCCCTTGGCAAGATGTATGTCCGACCTGCCAGGTCAGCTCCTCATCTTGCTAGCCTGCTCTTCATCCACATCTTCCAGCTACATGCACTTTCTGAGCACAGAGTTTCTGATCGAGGGGGTCCAGTCTGTTTCCTGCTTCTAGCGTTCTCTCTGCAGTCAACTACAAGTAAAGTTGGATTTTGCCTCAGTGTACCACCCTCAGTCCAATGGACAAGTAGAGAGGGTTAACCAGACTCTACGATGTTACCTTTGTCATTTTGTTTCTGTCCGAAAAGACAACTGCTCTACTCTGTTGCAGTAGGTGGAATTCTCCTATAATTCCTTGGATTCCGAATCTTCTGGCTCCGCCCCCTTCTTCATTGTCTATGGGAAAAAAATCCTCATCCACGTCTCCCTCTGCCTGTGACATCTGACGTTCCTGCTGTGGAGGAATTGGTCAGAGATCTTAAGTCCAACTGGGAGCAAACTCATCTCTCCCTACTGAGCCAAAACTCAGGTGGATAAAAAGTGCAGACCCCCTCCGATTTTTATCTCTGGGGCAAAAAGTGTGGCTGCCATTCAAGTATGTTGAAGATTCCCAGCTACAAGTTCGGTCCTCGCTTCCTGGGTCCATTCAAGGTATTGAAATGGATTAATCCTGTGGCTTACAAGTTACATCTTCCTCCCACCATGTGCATTCCGAATACCTTCCATGTCTCCCTGCTGAAACCTGTCTTCCTGAATTGCTTCTCCCGGCAAGTACCTCCTCCTGAAGCCGATGCTACTGTCTTCTTCGAGTTAAAAGAAATCCTTGATTTGAAGATGGTCAGAGGGAAGCAATTCTACCTTGTCAACTGAAAGGGGTTCGAGCCTGTGAAGAGATCCTGGGAGCCGGAGGATAACATCTTGGACCATGGTCTTACTACATGAAGTTTTAACTCTCTTTACTAACCCATTCTCCTCCCATTCGTTATTCAGCAACCACCAGACACCAAGCTTCAGGCTTCTCTGTAGTCCCATTCACCTTGGGCTTTGTATATAAGATAACGGCTGATAATTGGATCAAGCAGCAGCACCTCTATTATATATTATATTTTGCTCTATTTCCTTATGAAGAATGGCTGGACCATTTTATAATTTTTTTTACCTCTTGTGTCGCCCCATTCTTCCTCATGGACTGTAAGCTCTTGAGAGCAGGGACCTCACTACTTTTTTCCCATATGATAGTTTGTGCTCTATCATGTTTTATTTGGCTTGGGGACATTGTTTGCATCTGGCTGGGCACCCTGGAGTGCAGCACTCCGTGGCCCTCCTCGGCCTGACATGGTCAAAGATGTTCGGGATTTTGTGGGTTCCTGCACTTCCTGTGCCATAAGCAATCTCGCTTCAAACCAGCTGATCTACTACTGCTGTTACCGATACCCAGCTGCCCGTGGTCTCACGTGGCCAGGGACTTCATCACAGATCTTCCTCTGCCTCAGTCCTGGTGTACACAATTTCATTTGCCCCTCGACACAACCCTGTATCTTCTGACTTGGGGTCTGGGAAGCCATCTTGGTTTTCTGTCTAACGGTTGTGAAACTTAGATATGTCTCTCTCTGCCATGGACAGAGGGATCACTGCTGAAGTCAAGCTCTCCTTGCCTCAGAAATCCCTCTCTACTATGATTGACATCCATGTGCCTAGGTACATCTGTAGACCTTCCCTCTTGAATGGGGGAAAAGGGTTCTTCATGCAGAGCCAGAAAAGAAACTGTGCTTTATATGGATAATTTATATTGACAGATTCTCTTTAAATTACACTCCATGTAGAAACATTTTATTTCCCCCCTTTGATACTTAGCACGGTTTACTTGTTACAGAAGTGCTTCCCAAATACATTAATATGTTATGACCCACAACTCTATGCCCATTTCACAGCTGCTGTTATGTGTAATTTAACACTCTCATCTGTGACCATCACATAATAGAATAGGTTCGACACTGAGTATAATGTGTGAAAATGACCACGCTCAAAATTAACACTGTTCACAAAGTAGCTTTTTAACTTGGACATTTATTATTCATAGATCGCAATTTAATCCACCCCCCTGCAAAGCCAAACAGAATAATTAAAGGCTCTGTCCCACTAAGAGATAAATAATTAATACAAGTTTGAAAAATGGAGGAGCATTTTAAGAAAAGATTTATTGCACCACAACTCATTAGGATCATACTGTATGTTTTCTGTGGAAAGAGCACAACAGTAGCAGGCAACTGAAAAGAGATTGACTAATGATCTCTGTTGACAGGGCCTAGGACAGTGGTGGCGAACCTATGGCACTGGTGCCAGAGGTGGCACTCAGAGCCCTTTCTGTGGGCACCCTGGCCATCACCAGAGAGGACTCCAGGTATCTTCCAGCAGTCCCAGACAGCCCAGGACTTGCTGTGCACAGAGCTATTTTAAGGTAACAGTGCTACCTGGGACTACTGGAGGAGTGGGAAAGTGTTGACAGATCTTGATTATCATTGTAGCTCCTGCTCCGGCCCTGACAATTCTTCCTGTTTATGGGATCCTGGAGCAAAGCATCCAAATTTCTTATATTTTCTGCTTTATTGGTGTTCTCAGATGCTGTTATGAATGAAAGATGTGACAGAGAAGCGAGTATAAATCACAAATTACATTTCTGTGTTGGCACTTTGCGATAAATAATTGGGTCTTGGTTGTAGTTTGGGCACTCGGTCACTAAAAGGTTCGCCATCACTGGCCTAGGAGATATGGATAAGTACACTCAGCTACCTTTGCACACTTATAAAATAGAATAATCTGAAAGAAGAATGTCTTGTCTTATGTTGTCAATTTCTTTAATGAATATTACTGATGTATAGAAATGTTGTCTCAAAATGGGTCCCAAAAGCATCTACATAACTATCAAATAGAAACCAGTAGTAAATCTTGCCAAGATGCACTTTATAGGGGAGATCTATTAGTAGCCACGTCCCCTATGTCCTGCCTTATACAGCAAGAGTCATAAGCCTCTTGATGTAACCGTCGGGTGGCGCATCCGCCAGGCAAAACCACACAGGGGCCGACCTGGCATAGTTTTGCGTAAAAAAAAACTGCAAATGAACTAGCTGCTGCGTCTCTCTATGCCCCCTCCATTCCCACGTTGGGTATTTGCAATTGTAATCACAAAATCTAAGGCAATATGTTAACAATATGTTAACATAATGAAAACATGACCATAATGCAATCATAAAATTTTTACAGCAATAAAATTAATCAAACCTCCTCCACTTAGGGTGACGCCACACGTCACTTTTCCGGACCGTTTTAAAGCATGCATTTTCAGTCCGTTTAAAAATGCTTGCGTTTTTAAAATACATACATTTTTTTTTTCAGTTAACCGCGCATGGTAAATGGTCAAAAAGGGCTGAATTTAAATGCATGTTCGTTTTTAAAACGCATGTATTTTTAAATGGGCTGAAAGCGCATGCTTTAAAACGGCCCAAAAACGGAACGCATGAACCACACTTAGGCCGGCGGCACACGCAGCGTTTTGACCCTTTTTTCGGGCCGTTTTTAAGCAGTCCGTTAAAAAACGCATGCGTTAAAAATTAAGATAATTGGTAAAATCGGTCAAAAACGCATGTGTGCCACCGCCTTCAGGGTGGCGGCACATGTGGCGTTTTGAACCCACTTTTAGTTGCACATTTTCAGATAGTTAAAAAATGCATGCATTTTTGTACGGTTTTCCCAATTATCTTAATTAATGGACAAAAACAGATGCGTTTTCAAAAAGGCATGCGTTTTTTAACAATCTGAAAATGTAAAACTATAATCGGACTAAAAACGGGTTCAAAACACCACATGTGCCACCACCCTTAGGCCAACAGCCCACGTGGCGTTTTGAAACCGTTTTTGGGTCATTTTTAAGCAGTCCGGCAAAAAACGCATGCATTTTTGAAAAACGCATGCATTTTTGAAAAACGCATCTGTTTTTGAACCGTTTTAATTAAGATAATTGGTAAAAACCAATTGGTAAGCGTTTTTTGACGGACTGCTTAAAAACGGCCCAAAAACGGGTTCAAAACGCCACGTGTACCGCAACCCCCAAGGTTTTGGACCGTTTTAAAGCATTCGTTTTCAGTCCTTTTAAAAACGCATACTTTTTTGAATGTTTATCATGCGTTTGGCTGCTTTGAACCTGTTTATCTTCATTTCTAGAAGTGCAGGCAGCTGTGAAAAAGAGTAAAACCAGCCAAACGCATAGTAAGCTTACAAAAATGCATGCGTTTTGAGTCTGTTTAAAAATGGTCCAAGAGCGTGTGGCAGCACCCTTAGCTGTTGTAAACACAACCTTACACAACTTAACCCCTTTGTGAAGCAGCCGGTATAGGCTCTAGTGATCGGGCATTTTTAGCAAATTTCGTAAGCGGCGGTTTAAGGGCCATCATTTTTTTTTTGGCGTGCTACCTTCAAATTTTTTGCTGTGTTTTTTTTTTGGGACACATTGAGGTAGTTAAAATGTAATAAAAATTTTTAAATGTTTTTTCATATATATTTTATTTGGGGTTAAAAGCAGAAAATATAGTGCATATTATTTTTTAGTTTTCAAATTAACTCAAAATGAACATGTCCCTGTTTTCTTTCGGTCATTTTGATATATATTATGTATAGTCTCGGGCAAATGGGACGACTATGGCGGTGTTTTTTGTAGCGTGCGGTATTTTACTTTATTCTTTATTACAAGTTTTCTCCTGTAACTGGGGCATCTATAAGAGCCTCAGTTACAGAGGAAAACCACCACCTGTCACTGGTGGTGCTAATCAGAGCTGTAATGGGTCTAATTAGCACCTTCCCCCACCGGTGTATAGGAGCCAGCGCCTGTCCCCCAGTTTATAGCAGCCACTGCATGCCCCCATTATATAGCCAGCCCTCTGCCCCAGTATATATTCAGCCCTTTGTACAGCCAGCAGCCCCTGCCTTGCTATACAGCCAGCAGCCCCCTGCCCGTTTTACAGCCAGCAGCCCCCTGCCCGTTTTACAGCCAGCAGCCCCCTGTCCCGTTTTTTAGCCAGCAGCCCCTGCCCCGTTTTTCAGCCAGCAGCCCCCTGCCCCGTTTTACAGCCAGCAGCCCCCTGCCCCGTTTTACAGCCAGCAGCCCCCTGCCCCGTTTTACAGCCAGCAGCCCCCTGCCCTGTTTTACAGCCAGCCGGTCCAGTTTGCCCAATTCATAAAAAAAAAACATAGTGGTGCAGAGCCAGCAGATGCTGAATCCAGGGAGTTATAAGAAAACTCTGCCCATGACAACAGAATGGACAAGTTGTTCTGACGGGCAGAAACAAAATGTCGGAGATAGCAGGCCAGAGTCTGGTTAACTCTTTCCACTTGACCATTCGACGGTGGGTGAAGAAGGCAGAAGATAAGTCCAATTTTACTTGAAGCGGGTTGCACAGGGATCGCCAGTATTTAGAAACAAGCCGGACAAAACCCATCCCCCCCCCCCCCCCGTCAGAAACAATTTGCTGGAGAAGTCCATAGAGCCAGAAGATGTTACAGAAGAACAGAAAGGCAAGGCGTGGAGCAGATGGCAGACCTGGCAGAGGAACAAAATGGGACATTTTCGAAGACTGGTCAGTTACCACCCAGATGATGGTATTGCCAGAGAAAGGCAGAAGGTCCGTGATAAAGTCCATAGCCATGTGAGTTCACGGCATCTGGCCACCAATAGAAATGAGAAATGAGGGCGACAGAGCGCTGCAGCCCAGGGTGCCCAGCCACATATGAGCAATGTCCTTAAATGGAACCTGTCACCAGGAGACCCATTTTTAGCACTCCCCCAGCCCCCACAGTACATACACTGCCAAAGTGTTTTTGTATAAAAAAAATTGGTTTTACAGAAAAAAACATATTGTATCTTTCGCATCTGCTGTGTGACTAGACACTCGTCCCTTGAGAGTGGCTGGAAAGCAGCAGTTTCCCCCCCACCCTTGGGAAACCGCTCCTCCATGTGCCCTTTTCAAATATATGAATAACCCCCTTCACTCGGGATTGGCTGTAGAGGAGCAGGGGGCGTCGCTAAGCCAAGTGATGGGCGTTTTCATATATTTTGAAAAGGACACATGGAGGAGCTGTTTCCCAAGGGTGGGGTGGGGGGGACTGCTCCTTTCCAGCCACTCCCAGGACGAGTGCCTAGTCACACAGCACATGGTATTGAAAGGTGCTATATAACATATCTTTTTTTCTATAAAACCTATTTTTTTTTATACAAAAACACTTTGGCGGTGCTTTATGCTCTGTGGGGACTGAGGAAGTGCTAAAAATGGGTCTCCTGGTGACAGGTTCCCTTTAAGTTAGAATCCTCTTCCAAAGAGCAGGTCGGACGTAGGTCTTGCCAGGATGTAGCTGCTGAAGGTCCACTGGAGCGGCCACAATCAGTCGCTCAGGAGGGATGACATGCCGAGGAGCCGGTTCTTCCTCAATTACATCTGAGGCACAAGAGAGAACGTCAGCCTTGATGTTCTTTTCAGCAAGATGGAAGTGGATAAAGAAATTCAAACGGGAAAAGAAGAGTGACCAGCAAGCTGGTTGCGCATTGAGACGCTGAGCAGTCTGGAGATTCTTGTGATTTGTGTATAAGCAGAATGGAAAATGAGCTCCCTCCAAGAGATAGCGCCAATCACCTAAGGCAAGTTTAATCACCAATAGTTCTCAGTCCCCTATAGAGACACCAGAGAGGAGAAATGTGGGATAAACTGCCGGTAATAATTTGTAAAGCACAGGAATTTCTGTATTGCACGGAGTCTTACTGGGTGTGGCCATCGAAGAACTGCAGACAACTTAGCATGATCCATCTGTAGGCCCCTGTCAGAGATAATATAGCCGGTGAAGGGAAGAATCTTCTGATGAAACAGGCACTTCTCCAGTTTGACGTAGAAGTGCTTTTAAACGACGGAGGACTTGCTGTATGTGGGACCGATGGAATTCAAGGTCCATAGATAAAACCAGGATATTGTCAAGATAGACCACAACACAGATATATAGTAAGTCTCTGAAGATGCCATTGACAAATTCCTGAAAGATGGCTGGTGCAAATGGCATAGGTACTCGAAGTGTCAATTGCAAGTATTGAAGGCGGTCTTCCACACGTTACCTTTGGGGATATGGACAAGGTTATAGGTTCTCTTTGCAGTAGGCCGACATTGCTGCGGTTTTGGACACAGAGAGTGAGTACACCTGACCCTGTGGAGGAGACAAGCGCAGCAGCAGGTCAACTGGGAAATCATAGGGATGGTGGGGTGGCAAAGTCTATGCTTGCTTCTTTGAAAAGACATCCGCAAAATCTTCCCTCCAGAGGCTTGGCGACCATAGAAGAGACCATTAAATCTACTAGATGAGGAACCACCATACAGTGAGACTGGCAATCTGGTCTACAATGAAAGCACGGGTGTGTGGAGCTATAACCACGGTAGACCCAACAGGATGGAAATCCCTGACAGACAGTCCCCTTGACGCAGGTTCAGCAAAGCGGTCTCAGCAGAAGACGCACGTGCAGGTTCCCCAAAGACAGACCAGAACTCACTGAAGGAAGTAATCGTGGCTGTGACTGGGTCTTTCCTGTCCCAGAGGGGAGTAGCCCCATACCAGGGCCTTCCTGGAGAGGATGCTGATGATGAATGCCACCTTAGACCGTTCCTTGATGAACACTGTCGGCTCAATGTGCAGGGAGCTTTGGGTGATAAAGCCCCTGCACAACTTGGGGTCCCCATCATACTTGGATGGCATGGAAAGTCTCAGCCTAGGTTCAGCAGAAGGCAGGCCAACCGGAGTAGCAGGAGGAGCCGCGGGAACTTCACACTCTTGCTGAGTAGCCATCAATTGCTGCAATAGCTTGACTTGTCCAAGCTGTTCACCTTGCATGACAATCTGCTGGGACTGCTGGACCACGACGGTGGTAAGACCAGCCATTTCAGGTAGCGGAACCTTGGCCGGATCTTACTGTCAGGCTCCAGGGGTAGTGGACCCACTGGAGCACCTCGGACGATGACATAAGCCTACACCGGGGACTGGAATCTAAGTGGTACCCGGTTTTCACCAGAGCCTGCCGCAAAGCGGGTTGGACTTGCTGCGGCCTGGTACCACTAGGTTGATCCACAGATGCGGTGGCAGCCAAGGTGAGGTACAGAGACGTTGAGCAGAATCGTAGTCGGGGACAGGCAGGAGTTCAGGATGGGCAGCAAGGGACTCAGAGTTGGGGACATAGCAATAGGTCAAGGCAATTGTTTATATGTTGATTTTTTTTATTAGGACTTTAGGAGGATTACAGTTCAAACAGCGATTTTCCAAATTTTTGTTTTTAGAGGACAATTCATCTTCATAGCGTTTTAAAAGTTCTATTTATTAGAAACTGCCCACAATCGACACCTCCAAAACAGCCTTTGGTAAGCTTGTTAACACTTTTCGCATCTCACAAGAATGAAAACAAAATCAATGTTCTATTTGGAATTTTTTAATTTTGACAAGAAAATGATTATTTTGACCTAGAATTTATATATTCATGCAGGAAAAATGAAAAAACACAAATCACTAAAAGTTTTTGTTGTGCAGTTTCTTTCGAGTATAGCAAAAATGCACACGTCAATGTAAACTACATTAGGAGCTCAAAGCAGAGTACAGAACGGAAGGAGGCATTGAGCTTTTAGAGGCCAGATTTTGATGACGTTATTTTCAGGTGACATTATACATTTGAAAACATAACATTTTTATTAATTTATCGATTAAGCTGTTTTAGGGATTATTTTTGAGGGGGAACGAGTTGAATTTTTATTGGTTCATGCATGGGTAAACTTTTTGATAACTATTTATGATGTTTTTTCTTTAGTTGGATGCGCGAAAATCATAATTTTTCTTGTGTTTTGTTGTGTTGCATTCCCCATATGGATTCAGTAATGATTTTATTGTATTGTACAAATTGTTACGGACTTGGCGATACCCAATATGTGTTGTTTGTGTGATGATTTTCATGTTTTATTGTTTTTGGGTTTTACACTATGTTTTTGTGTTTGGGTATTTTAAGCTTTGTGTTTTACGCTATATGTGGCATTTAGGGGTACCTTTTTTTATTTTATAATTTTTTTTGTCCATCCCCGGTGACTCATCTGATCACATGTTCAAATTAATTCACTGCCATAATTATTGTCAGGATTCAGAGTCTGTGGACCCTCTGGACCACCGCAGGAGATGGTACTAGCCGACACTTGGGACCGGAGTCTAAGTGGCACCTGGTCTTCACCAGAGCCCGCCGTAAAGCGGGATGGTCATGCTGCGGCGGGGTACAGAACGGGAAGGCACACTAGGACTCACGTCAGAAACACAGGAGCTGGCAAACGGATCAGGAACACAGTAACAGAATGGCACACGGGAACGCTGGAGACACACAGGAACGCTGGAGACACACAGAAATGCTTGGTTACACAGGAACGCTTGGATACACAGGAGGGGTTTGAAGATCCGGCAGGGAATGATGGGAGTCACCGGACGGGAGCAAGAACCTGGAGACGTAAGTCCACAGAGTGGGGCCGGCGCCGCGGAGAGGGGCACCGGTGCCCCCGCGATCCATATTGTCTGCACTGGTCCGACCCAGCACTGGTCCGACCCAGCAGGCAGTCATGTAAGGCAGCCCTGGGGTTCCCTGCCATCCTCCTACTGTAGGCTTCAGAAAAAGCGACAATAGAAGCCCGAATTACAGAAAAGGGCACTAAAGATGGGGGATAATACTTTGTTGGAACACTAGGGGGTGGGGTAAGGGTCAGAGAATAAAAATTTTCACACTGCAGGCTACATGTCAAGACAACTATGTAAATCACTTACCATCCTAAAAGCTGGGAATCTACTGTCACCCTACCGCTATCCCCAGTGAGCGAATATAGGAATGAGATCATATACCAAAAACCAGAATGCTAACAAATGGTATAAGGGAAATATTAGTTTATCTTTTATAGTTTAGTCTCAGCCAGATTCGGCTTCCAAACAATAAAAGCGAAATCATAAGAAGAATCTTGTTGTGTGATTGTTGTGATATCCCCATCTCCAAAGCACAGGATTAGGTGTAGATTTCTGTCCTATCAGTATAAAGGGCACAGGATTTGACGTATGTGCCTGTCCTGTCAGTGTTAGGGGCAAGAGAATTCAGTGTGCCGGTCCTGTCAAATCCCAATGCACAGGGTTTGAGGTATGTTACCTGTCCTATTAGTAAAATAGGTGGGTGCAGGATTTGGTACAGGTGCCTGTCCTGTCAGTACAAAGGAGGGGGGGGGGCACCGGATTTGGTGCAGGTACCTGTCCTGCCAGTATAAGGGGCACAGGATTTGGTGCAGGTGCCTGTCCTATCAGTATAAGGGGCACAGGATTTGGTGCAGGTGCCTGTCCTATCAGTATATAGGGCACATGATTTGGTGCATGTGCCTATCCTGTCAGTATAATGGGCACAGGATTTGGTGAAGGTGCCTGTCTTGTCAGTATAATGGGCACAGTATTTGGTGCAGGTGCCTGTCCTGTCAGTATAAGGGGCACCGGATTTGGTGCAGGTGCCTGTCCTGTTAGTATAAGGGGCACAAGATTTGGTGCAGGTGCCTGTCCTGTCAGTATAAGGGGCACAGGATTTGGTGCAGATCCCTCTCCTGTCAGTATAAGGGGCAGAAAGGGTTTTCTTTTTTTTTTTTCCTCCGTCTTAAATTTCTCTTTTAAAATGAACAAGTTAACTGTATCTTCAACTACTCAGAATTCTGTTGTTTAAGTGCAGTGTCTTGATATTTCATACTGTGATAATAATTACACTTTTAACATCTGAGCCATGGAAATGTATATTTATAATTTCTTTCCATAACGGGACTGCCTCCTAACAAAACAGACTTTTGTGACCTGTCTTTTGCTTTGAGTAGCCTGGTAGCATCTGTATTTCAAGACATAGTGAATTTGTGAGAGCGGCCGAAGTGGTGCTCAATTATAAAACATCTGTTAAAATGTGTTCAAGGCTCTGTTGAAGGTGTTTCAAGCATTTGAAATCCAATGAACATCTCAGAACTTTGTCTGACAAGGCAGTTTGGCAGCTGCGATAAAAAGATTTATGGTTGTCACCTGTGTCTTGGACAGAATGTCTATTATTTAATACTGTAGAAACTCAGCAGATTCCAAATAATGGAAAACATTAGGTACAAAGGTAAAAGTTTATACAAAAAATATTATTCTATGGTGAAGTGGGAAGTAGAGAGACAATGAAATAGGTAGAGTTTAAAGAAATTAGGAATCTTGGCTTGTAAATGTCATACATTGGGTAAGTTCTTAGGCTGCGATCACACGTGGCTCTTGCTTTGCATTAAAAAACGCAACACAAGTGCAACGTATGACTGCACCTTACCTTTCGACGCTTAAACCACTATTAAAGGGGTTGCTTACTTGAAGAAGCTTCTCAGGTTTAAAACCGCCTTGCCCAGCCCCAGTTCTCACTAGACCTAATACAGAAAAGCCCTCATTTGAAGATTGATGCGTCCTCCATAGGTGCAGGGGCGGTGCTCACCCAGAAAGGGCCTAAAGGCCAAACTCTCACTTGCGGCTTTTTCTCTAAGACTTTTTCCTCTACAGAGAGGAATTATTTATTTTCTGGAGGGAGATCACCATCCGGTCTGCGTATATACAAATCATACCAATCTGCTGAATCTTAGACAGCGAACGTCTAACCTAGGCAAGCCCGTTGGTCACTCTTTTTCTCACGTTTCAACCTTTAATCCAATTCCGTCCTGCGGAGAACATCAAGGCTGATGCCCTTTCTTGTGCCTCTGATGTATGGAGAAGAGCCAGTCCCTTGGCATATTTTTTTTCCTGAACAACTGGTTGTTGCTACTCCGGTGGATCTTCAGCAGCTTCCCCTGGCAAGATGTAGTCCGACTGCCAGGTCAGCTCCTCATCTTGCTAGCCTGCTCTTCATCCACATCTTCCAGCTACATGGCACTTTCTGAGCACAGAGTTTCTGATCGAGGGGTCCAGTCTGTTTCTGCTTCTAGCGTTCTCTCTGCAGTCAAACTACAAGTAAAGTTGGATTTTGCCTCAGTGTACCACCCTCAGTCCAATGGACAAGTAGAGAGGGTAACAGACTCTACGATGTACCTTTGTCATTTTGTTTCTGTCCGAAAAGACAACTGCTCTACTCTGTTGCAGTAGGTGGAATTCTCCTATATTACTTGGATTCCGAATCTTCGGCTCCGCCCCCTTATTATTGTCTTGGGAAAAAAATCCTCATCCACGTCTCCCTCTGCCTGTGACATCTGACGTTCCTGCTGGGAGAATTGGTCAGAGATCTTAAGTCCAAATGGGAGCAAACTCATCTCTCCCACTGAGCCAAAACTCAGGTGGGATAAAGTGCAGACCCCCTCCGATTTTATCTCTGGGGCAAAAAAGTGTGGCTGCCATTCAAGTGATGTTGAAGATTCCCAGCTACAAGTTCGGTCCTCGCTTCCGGTCCATCAAGGTATTGAAATGGATTAATCTGTGGCTACAAGTTACGTCTTCCTCCACCAGTGCATTCCGAATACCTTCCATGTCTCACTGCGTGAAACCTGTCTTCCTGAATTGCTTCTCCGGAAGTACCTCCTCCTGAAGCCGATGCTACTGTCTTCTTCGAGTTAAAGAAATCCTTGATTGAAGATGGTCAGAGGGAAGCAATTACCTTGTCAATGAAAGGGGTTCGAGCCTGTGAAGAGATCTGGGAGCGGAGGATAACATCTTGGACCATGGTCTTACTACATGAAGTTTAATCTCTTTACTAACCCATTCTCTCCCATTCGTTATTCAGCAACACCAGACACCAAGCTTCAGGCTTCTCTGTAGTCCCATTAACCTTGGGCTTTGTATAAAGATAACGGTGATAATTGGATCAAGCAGCAGCACCTCTATTATATATTATTTGCTTATTCCTTATGAAGAATGGCTGGACCATTTTATAATTTTTACCTCTTGTGTCGCCATCTTCCTCATGGACTGTAAGCTCTTGAGAGCAGGGACCTCACACTTTGTACCATATGATAGTTTGTGCTCTATCATGTTTTATTTGGCTTGGGGACATTGTTTGCATCTGGCTGGGCACCTGGAGTGCAGCACTCCGTGGCCCTCATGGCCTGACATGGTCAAAGATGTTCGGGATTGTGTGGGTTCTGCACTTCCTGTGCCATAAGCAATCTCGCTTCAAACCAGCTGATCTACTACTGCTGTTACCGATACCCAGCTGCCCGTGGTCTCACGTGGCCAGGACTCATCACAGATCTTCCTTGTCTCAGTCCTGGTGTACACAATTTATTTGCCCTGGACAAAACCCTGTATCTTCTGACTTGGGGTCTGGGAAGCCATCTTGGTTTTCTGTCTAACGGTGTTGTGAACTTAGATATGTCTCTCTCTGCCATGGACAGAGGGATCACTGCTGAAGTCAAGCTATCCTTGCCTCAGAAATCCCTCTCTACTATGATTGACATCCATGGCCTAGGGCATCTGTAGACCTTCCCTCTTGAATGGGGGAAAAGGGTTCTTCATGCAGAGCCAGAAAAGAACTGTGCTTTATATGGTAATTATATTGACAGATTCTCTTTAAATTACCTCCATGTAGAAACATTTATTTCCCCCTTGATACTTAGCACGGTTTACTGTTACAGAAGTGCTTCCCAAATACTAATATGTTAGACCCACAACTCATGCCCATTTCACAGCTGCTGTTATGTTAATTTAACACTCTCACTGTGGACATCACATAATAGAATAGGTTCGACACTGAGTATAATGTGTGAAATGACCACGCTCAAAATTAACACTGTTCACAAAGTAGCTTTTAACTTGGACATTTATTATTCATAGATCACAATTATATCCACCCCCCTGCAAAGCCAAACAGAATAATTAAAGGCTCTGTCCCACTAAGAGATAAATAATTAATACAAGTTTGAAAATGGAGGAGCATTTTAAGAAAAGATTTATTGCACCACAACTCATTAGGATCATACTGTATGTTTCTGTGGAAAGAGCACAACAGTAGCAGGCAACTGAAAAGAGATTGACAATGATCTCTGTTGAAGGGCCTAGGCAGTGACAGTGGTGGCGAACTATGGCATGGTGCCAGAGGTGGCACTCAGAGCCCTTTCTGTGGGCACCCTGGCCATCACCAGAGAGGACTCCAGGTATCTCCAGCAGTCCCAGACAGCCGACTTGCTGTGCACAGAGCTATTTAAGGTACAGTGCTACCTGGACTACTGGAGGAGTGGAAAGTGTTGACAGATCTTGATATCATTGTAGCTCCTGCTCCGGCCCTGACATTCTTCCTGTTTGGGATCCTGGAGCAAAGCATCAAATTTCTTATATTTCGCTTTATTGGTGTTCTCAGTGCTGTTATGAATGAAAGATGTGACAGAGAAGCGAGTATAAATCACAAATTACATTTCTGTGTTGGCACTTGCGATAAATAATTGGGTCTGGTTGTAGTTGGGCACTCGGTCACTAAAAGGGTCGCCATCACTGGCTAGGAGATATGGATAAGTACACTCAGCTACCTTTGCACCCTTATAAAATAGAATAATCTGAAAGAAGAATGTCTTGTCTTATGTTGTCAATTTCTTAATGAATATTACGATGTATAGAAATGTTGTCTCAAAATGGGTCCCAAAAGCATCTACATAACTATCAAATAGAAAACCAGTAGTAAATCTTGCCAAGATGCATTTATAGGGGAGATCTATAGTAGCCTGTCCCCCTATGTCCGCCTTACAGCAGAGTCCATAAGCCTCTTGATGTAACCGTCGGGTGGGCATCCGCCAGGCAAAACCACACAAGGGCCGACCTGGCATAGTTTTGCGTAAAAAAAACTGCAAATGAACTAGCTGCTGCGCCTCTCATGCCCCCTCATTCCCACGTTGGTATTTGCAATTGTAATCAACAAAATCTAATGCAATATGTTACAATATGTTAACATAATGAAAACATGACCATAATGCAATCATAAAATTTTTACAGCAATAAAATTAATCAACACCTCCCCTTAGGGTGACGGCACACGTCACGTTTCCGGACCGTTTAAAGCATGCATTTCGCCTGTTTAAAAATGCATGCGTTTTTAAAATACATACATTTTTTTTTCAGTTAAACCGCGCATGGTAAATGGTCAAAAAGGGCTGATAAATTTAAATGCATGTTCGTTTTTAAAACGCATGTATTTTAAATGGCTGGAAAGCGCATGCTTTAAAACGGCCAAAAACGGAACGCATGAACCACACTTAGGCCGGCGGCACACGCAGCGTTTTGACCCTTTTTTCGGGCCGTTTTTAAGCAGTCCGTTAAAAAACGCATGCGTTAAAATTAAGATAATTGGTAAAATCGGTCAAAAACGCATGTGTGCCACCGCCTTCAGGGGTGGCGGCACATGTGGCGTTTTGAACCCACTTAGTTGCACATTTTCAGAAGTTAAAAAATGCATGCATTTTGTACGGTTTTCCCAATTATCTTAATTAAGGACAAAAACAGATGCGGTTTCAAAAGGCATGCATTTTTAACAATCTGAAAATGTAACATTATAATCGGAATAAAAACGGGTTCAAAACACCACATGTGCCACCACCCTTAGGCCAAACAGCACGTGGCGTTTTGAAACCGTTTTGGGTCATTTTTAAGCAGTCCGGCAAAAACGCATGCATTTTTGAAAAAGCATGATTTTTGAAAAACGCATCTGTTTTGAAACCGTTTAATTAAGTATAATTGGTAAAAACCAATTGGTAAGCGTTTTTTGACGGACTGCTAAAAAGGCCCAAAAAACGGGTTCAAAACGCCACGTGTACCGCAACCCCAAGGTTTTGGACCGTTTTAAAGCATTCGTTTTCAGTCCTTTAAAAAACGCATACTTTTTTGAAGGTTATCATGCGTTTGGATGCTTTGAACTGTTTATCTTATTTCTAGAAGTGCAGGCAGCTGTGAAAAAGAGTAAAAACCAGCCAAAGCATAGTAAGCTTACAAAAAGCATGCGTTTGAGTCTGTTTAAAAATGTCCAAAAGCGTGTGGCAGCACCCTTAGCTGTTGTAAACACAACCTTACCAAATTAACCCCTTTGTGAAGCAGCCGGTATAGGCTCTAGTGATCGGGCATTTTGCAAATTTGTAAGCGGCGGTTAAGGGCCATCATTTTTTTTTTGGCGTGCTACCTTCAATTTTTGCTGTGTTTTTTTTGGGACACATTGAGGTAGTTAAAATGTAATAAAATTTTATTTTTTTCAATATATTTTATTTGGGGTTAAAAGCAGAAAAATATAGTGCATATTATTTTTTAGTTTTCAAATTAACTCAAAATGAACATGTCCCTGTTTTCTTTCGTCATTTGATATATATTAGTATAGTCTCGGGCAAATGGGACGACTATGGCGGTTTGTTTTTGTAGCGTGCGGTATTTTACTTTATTCTTATTAAGTTTCTCCTGTAACTGGGGCACTATAAGAGCCTCAGTTACAGAGGAAAACCACACACCTGTCATGGTGGTGCTAATCAGAGCTGTAATGGGTCTAATTAGCCCTTCCCCACACGGTGATAGGAGCCGCGCTGTCCCCCAGTTATAGCAGCCATGCATGCCCCCATTATATAGCCAGCCCTCTGCCCCAGTATATATTCAGCCCTTGTACAGCAAGCAGCCCCTGCCTTGTTATACAGCCAGCAGCCCCCTGCCCGTTTACAGCAGCAGCCCCTGTTCCCGTTTTTTAGCAGCAGCCCCTGCCCCGTTTATTCAGCCAGCAGCCCCTGCCCCGTTTTACAGCGCAGCCCCCTGCCCGTTTACCGCAGCAGCCCCCTGCCCGTTTTACAGCAGCAGCCCCCGCCCTTTACAGCCAGCCGGTCCAGTTGCCCAATTCATAAAAAAAAACATAGTGGGCAGAGCCAGCAGATGCTGAATCCAGGGAGTTATAAGAAAAACTCTGCCCATGACAACAGAATGGACAAGTTGTTCTGACGGGCAGAAACAAAATGTCGGAGATAGCAGGCCAGAGTCTGGTTAACTCTTTCACTTGACCATTCGACGGTGGGTGAAGAAGGCAGAAGATAAGTCCAATTACTTGAGCGGGTTGCACAGGGATCGCCAGAGTATTTAGAAACAAGCTGAACTACCCCCCCCCTCCCCCCCCCCCGGTCAGAAACTATTTGCTGGAGAAGTCCATAGAGCCAGAAGATGTTACAGAAGAACAGAAAGGCAAGGCGTGGAGCAGATGGCAGACCTGGCAGAGGAACAAAATGGGACATTTTCGAAGATGGTCAGTTACCACCCAGATGATGGTATTGCCAGAGAAAGGCAGAAGGTCCATGATAAAGTCCATAGCCATGTGAGTTCAGGCATCTGGCCACAATAGAAATGAGAAATGAGGGCCACAGAGCGCTGCAGCCCAGGGTGCCCAGCCACATATGAGCAATGTCCTTAAATGGAACCTGTCACCGGGAGACCCATTTTAGCACTCCCCAGCCCCCACAGTACTACACTGCCAAAGTGTTTTTGTATAAAAAAAAATTGGTTTTACAGAAAAAAGATATTGTATCTTTCATTAGCATCTGCTGTGTGACTAGACACCGTCCCTTGAGATGGGCTGGAAAGCAGCAGTTTCCCCCCCACCTTTTGGAAACCGCTCCTCCAGTGCCCTTTTCAAATATATGAATAACCCCCTTCACTCGGGATTGGCTGTAGAAGAGCAGGGGGCGTCGCTAAGCCCAGTGATGGGTGTTTTCATATATTTTAAAAGGACACATGGAGTAGCTGTTTCCCAAGGGTGGGTGGGGGGGACTTCTCCTTTCCAGCCACTCCCAGGACGAGTGCCTAGTCACACAGCACATGGTATTGAAAGTGCCTATATAACATATCTTTTTTTCTATAAAAACCTATTTTTTTTTATACAAAAACACTTTGGCGGTGCTTTATGCTCTGTGGGGACTGAGGAAGTGCTAAAAATGGGTCTCCTGGTGACAGGTTCCCTTTAGAGTAGAATCCTCTTCCAAAGAGCAGGTCGGACGTAGGTCTTGCCAGGATGTAGCTGCTGAAAGGTCCACTGGAGCGGCCACATCAGTCGCTCAGGAGGGATGACATGCCGAGGAGCCGGTCTTCCTCAATACATCGAGGCACAAGAGAGAACGTCAGCCTTGATGTTCTTTCAGCAAGATGGAAGTGGATAAAGAAATTCAAACGGGAAAAGAAGAGTGACCAGCAAGCTGGTTGCGCATTGAGACGCTGAGCAGTCTGGAGATTCTTGGATTTGTGTATAAGCAGAATGGAAAATGAGCTCCCTCCAGAGATAGCGCCAATCACCTAAGGCAAGTTTAATCACCAATAGTTCTCAGTCCCCTATAGAGACACCAGAGAGGAGAAATGTGGGATAAACTCGGTAATAATTTGTAAAGCACAGGAATTTCTGATTGCACGGAGTCTTTACTGGGTTGGCCACGAAGAACTGCAGACAACTTAGCATGATCCATCTGTAGGCCCCGTCAGAGATAATATAGCCGGTGAAGGGAAGAATCTTCTGATGAAACAGGCACTTCTCCAGTTGACGTAGAAGTGCTTTTAAACGCGGAGGACTTGCTGTATGTGGGACCGATGGAATTCAACGGTCCATAGATAAAACCAGGAATTGTCAAGAGATACCACAACAAGATATATAGTAAGTCTCTGAAGATGCCATTGACAAATTCCTGAAAGATGGCTGGTGCAAATGGCATAGGTACGAAGTGTCAATTGCAAGTATTGAAGGGGTCTTCCACACGTTACCTTTGGGGATATGGACAAGGTTATGGTTCTCTTTGCAGTAGGCCGACATTGCTGCGGTTTGGACACAGAGAGTGAATCACCTGACCCTTGGAGGAGACAAGCGCAGCAGAAGGTCACTGGGAAATCATAGGGAGTGGTGGTGGTGGCAAAGTCTATGCTTTGCTTTGAAAAGACATCCGCAAAATCTTCCCTCCAGAGGTCTTGGCGGACCATAGAAGAGACCATAAATCTACTAGATGAGGAACCACCATACAGTGAGACTGGCAATCTGGTCTACAATGAAAGCACGGGTGTGTGGAGTATAACCACGGTAGACCCAACAGGATGGAAAACCCTGACAGACAGTCCCCTTGACGCAGTTCAGCAAAGCGGTCTCAGCAGAAGACGCACGTGCAGGTTCCCAAAGACAGACCAGAACTCACTGAAGGAAGTAATCGTGGCTGTGACTGGGTCTTTTCCTGTCCCAGAGGGGAGTAGCCCCATACCAGGGCCTTCCTGGAGAGGATGTGATGATGAATGCCACCTTAGACCGTTCCTTGATGAACACTGTCGGCTCAATGTGCAGGGAGCTTTGGGTGATAAAGCCCCTGCACAACTTGGGGTCCCCATCATATTGGATGGCATGGAAAGTCTCAGCCTAGGTTCAGCAGAAGGCAGGCCAACCGGAGTAGCAGAGGAGCCGCGGGAACTTCACACTCTGCTGGTAGCCATCAATTGCTGCAATTGCTTGACTTGTCCAAGCTGTTCACCTTGCATGACAATCTTGCTGGGACTGCGGACCACGACGTGGTAAGACCAGCCATTTCAGGTAGCGGAACCTTGGCCGGATCTTACTGTCAGGCTCCAGGGGTAGGGACCCACTGGAGCACCTCGGACGATGGACATAAGCTACACCGGGGACTGGAATCTAAGTGGTTACCCGGTTTTCACCAGAGCCTGCCGCAAAGGGGTTTGGACTTGCTGCGGCTGGTACCACTAGGTGATCCACAGATGCGGTGGCAGCCAAGGTGAGGTACAAGAGACGTTGAGCAGAATCGTAGTCGGGACAGGCAGGAGTTCGGATGGGCGGCAAGGGACTCAGAGTTGGGGACATAGCAATAGGTCAAGGCAATTGTTTATATGTTGATTTTTTTTTAAGGACTTTAGGAGGATTACAGTTCAAACAGCGATTTTCCAAATTTTTGTTTTTAGAGGACAATCATCTTCATAGCGTTTTAAAAGTCTATTATTAGAAACTGCCACAATCGACACCCTCAAAACAGCCTTTGGTAAGCTTGTTAACACTTACGCATCTCACAAGAATGAAAAAACAAAATCAATGTTATTTGGAATTTTTTAATTTGACAAGAAATGATTATTTGACTAGAATATATATCATGCAGGAAAAATGAAAAAACACAATCACTAAAAGTTTTTGTTGTGCAGTTTCTTCGAGTATAGCAAAAATGCACACGTCAATGTAAACTACATTAGGAGCTCAAAGGAGAGTACAGAACGGAAGAGGCATGAGCTTTTAGAGGCCAGATTTTGATGACGTTATTTTCAGGTGACATTATCATTTGAAAACCTAACATTTTTATTAATTATCGATTAAGCTGTTTAGGGCTTATTTTTGAGGGGAACGAGTTGAATTTTTTGGTTCATGCATGGGTAAACTTTTGAAACTATTTATGATGTTTTTTCTTTAGTTGGATGCGCGAAAATCATAATTTTTCTTGTGTTTGTTGTGTTGCATTCCCATATGGATTCAGTAATGATTTATTGTATTGTACAAATTGTTACGGACTGGGCGATACCCAATATGTGTTGTTTGTGTGATGATTTTCATGTTTATTGTTTTGGGTTTTACACTATGTTTGTGTTTGGGTATTTAAGCTTGGGTTTTACGCTATATGTGGCATTTAGGGGTACCTTTTTTAATTTATAATTTTTTTGTCCATCCCCGGTGACTCATCTGATCAATGTTCAAATAATTCACTGCCATAATTATTGTCAGGATTCAGAGTCTGGGGACCCTCTGGACCACCGCAGGAGTGGTACTAGCCGACACTTGGGACCGGAGTCTAAGTGGCACCTGGTCTTCACCAGAGCCCGCCGTAAAGCGGGATGGTCATGCTGCGGCGGGGGACAGAACGGAAGGCACACTAGGACTCACGTCAGAAACACAGGAGCTGGCAAACGATCAGGAACACAGTAAAAGAATGGCACACGGGAACGCGTGGAGACACACAGGAAAGCTGGAGACACACAGAAAATGCTTGGTTACCAGGAAGCTTGGATACACAGGAGGGGTTTGAAGATCCGCAGGGAATGATGGGAGTCACCGGACGGGAGCAAGAACCTGGAGGGTAAGTCCACAGAGTGGGGCGGCGCCGCGGAGAGGGGCACCGGTGCCCCGCGATCCATTTGCCTGCACTGGTCCAACCCAGCACTGGTCCGACCCAGGAGGCAGTCATGTAAGGCAGCCCTGGGGTTCCCTGCCATCCTCCTACTGTAGGCTTCAGAAAAAGCGACAATAGAAGCCCGAATTACAGAAAAGGGCACTAAAGAGGGGGATAATACTTTGTTGAGAACACTAGGGGGTGGGGTAAGGGTCAGAGAATAAAATTTTCACACTGCAGACTACATGTCAAGACAACTATGTAAATCACTTACCATCCTAAAAGCTGGGAATCTACTGTAACACTACCGTATCCCAGTGAGCGAATATAGGAATGAGATCATATACAAAAACCAGAATGCTAACAAATGGTATAGGGAAATATTAGTTTATCTTTTATAGTTTAGTTCAGCAGATTCGGCTTCCAAACAATAAAAGCGAAATCTAAGAAGAAATCTTGTTGGGTGATGTTGTTATATCACCCATCTCCCAAAGCACAGTATTAGGTGTAGGATTTCTGTCCCATATCAGTATAAAGGGCACAGGATTTTGCGTATGTCCTGCCTGTAGTGTTAGGGGCAAGAGAATTCAGTGTGCCGTCCTGTCAAACCAAGCACAGGGTTTGAGGTATGTTTACCGTCCTTAGAAAATATGTTGGTGAAGGATTGGACAGGTGCCTGCCTGTCAGTACAAAGGAGGGGGGGGGGGCACCGGATTTGGTTGCAGGTACCTGTCCGCGCAGTATAAGAGGGCACAGGATTGGTGCAGGTGCCTGTCGTTAGTATAAGGGCACCGATTTGGTGCGTGCTGTCATGTCAGTATAAGGTGCACAGTATTTGGGCATGATCCTGTCCTGTCAGTATAAGGGGCACAGGATTCGGTGTATGTTACCTGTCCTGTCAGTATAAGGGGCACATGATTCGGTGTATGTTACCTGTCCTGTCAGTAAAGGGCACAGTATTTGGGGTATGTTACCTGTCCTGTCAGTATAAAGGGCACAGTATTAGGTGCATGTTACCTGTCCTGTCAGTATAAAGGGCACAGCATTTGGTGCATGTTACCTGTCCTGTCAGTATAAGGGGCACAGGATTTGGTGTATGTGCCTGTCCTGTCAGTATAAAGGGCACAGTATTTGGTGTATGTTACCTGTCCTGTCAGTATAAAGGGGCACAATTTGGGTATGTTACCTGTCCTGTCAGTATAAGGGCACAAGTATTTGGTGATGTACCTGGTCCTGTCATATAAAGGGCACAGTATTGGGGTTTGTTACTGTCCTGTCAGTATAAAGGGCACAGTATTTGGTGCATGTTACTGTCCTGTCAGTATAAAGGGACCAGTATTTGGGGTATGTACCTGTCCTGTCAGTTATAAGGGGCACTGATTTGGTGTATGTCCTGTCCTGTCAGTATAAGGGCACAGTATTTGGTGATGTACCTGTCTGTCAGTATAAAGGGCACAGTATTTTTTTGACAAATTACTGAAAGATGGCTGGTGCAAATGGCATAGGTACCGAAGTCAGTGTCCATCCGCAAGTATGTTGAAAGGCGGTCTTGCACAATTACCTTTGGGGATATGGACTAAGGTATAGTTCGGCTTTGCAGTAGGGCAGACATTGATGCGGTTTTGGGCACAAGAGTGAGTTTTACACCGACACTGGGAGGAGACACCACCGCGCAGCTATTTGCTTTTTATAGGTCAATGGAAACATAGGGAGTAGGGAGGTGTGGTGGCAAAGTTCTATCGTTTATTAGAAAAAGACATCCAGCACGACACCCTCAAAACAGCCTTGGTTAAGCTTGTAACACTTACGCATCTCACAAGTGAATGAAAACAAAAATCAATGTTTATTTGGAATTTTTTAATTTGACAAGAAAATGATTATTGACCTAGAGACTTAGTAGATTCATGCAGGAAAATGAAAAACACAAATCACTAAAAGTTTTTGTTTGCAGTTTCTTTCGAGTATAGCAAAAATGCACACGTCAATGTAAACTACATAGGAGCTCAAAGCAGAGGACAGACGGAAGGAGGCATGAGCTTTTAGAGGCCAGATTTTGATGAGTTATTTTCAGGTGACTATACATTTGAAAACATAACATTTTTATTAATTATCGATTAAGCTGTTTAGGGCTTATTTTGAGGGGAACGAGTTGAATTTTATGGTTCATGCATGGGCTAAACTTTTGATAACTATTTATGATGTTTTTTCTTTAGTTGGATGCGCGAAAATCATAATTTTTTCGTGTTTTGTTGTGTTGCATTCCCCATATGATTCAGTAATGATTTATTGTATGTAACAAATTACGTGGACGTGGCGATACCCAATATGTTGTTTGTGTGATGATTTTCATGTTTATTGTTTGGGTTTACACAGTTGTTTGTGTTTGGTATTTAAGCTGTGTTTTACGCTATATGTGGCATTTAGGGGTACCTTTTTTATTTTATAATTTTTTTTGTCCATCCCCGGGACTATCTGTCACATGTTCAAATAATTCACTGCCATAATTATTGTCAGGATTCAGGAGTCTGGGACCCTCTGGACCAACGCAGGAGTGGTACTAGCCGACACTTGGACCGGAGTCTAAGTGGCACCTGGTCTTCACCAGAGCCGCCCGTAAAGGGGATGGTCATGCTGCGGCGGGGACAGAACGGAGAAGGACACATCACTAGGATACGACAGAAACAGAATCGGCC
This sequence comes from Engystomops pustulosus, assembly GCA_019512145.1. Taxonomy (NCBI): domain Eukaryota; kingdom Metazoa; phylum Chordata; class Amphibia; order Anura; family Leptodactylidae; genus Engystomops; species Engystomops pustulosus. The sequence continues at coordinate 74,482,155 of CM033643.1, read as the reverse complement.
ACACGGGAACGCGTGGAGACAAATAAAGCTTGGTTACCACAGGGAACTGCTTGGATAACAGGTGTTCCAGAGGTTTGAAGATCGCAGGGAATGATGGAGTCACCGGACGGGAGCAAGAACACTGGAGAGTAAGTCCACAGAGTGGGGCCGGCGCCGCGGAGAGGGGCACCGGTGCCCCGCGATCCAATTGTGCACTGGGTCCAACCCAGCACTGGTTCCGACCCAGCAGGCAGTCATGTAAGGCAGCCCTGGGGTTCCCTGCCATCCTCCTATGTAGGCTTCAGAAAAAGCGACATAGAAGCGAATTACAAGAAAAGGGCACTAAAGAGGGGGATAATACTTGTTGAAAACATAGGGGGTGGGGTAAGGGTCAGAGAATAAAAAATTTCACACTGCAGATACATGTCAAGACAACATGTAAATCACTTACCATCCTAAAAGCTGGGAATCTATGTCCCTACCGCTATCCCAGGAGCGAATATAGGAATGAGATCATATACAAAAACCAGAATGCTAACAAATGGTATAAGGGAAATATAGTTTATCTTTTATAGTTTAGTCTCAGCAGATTCGGCTTCCAAACAATAAAGCGAAATCTAAGAAGAAATCTTGTTGGTGATGTTGTGATATCCCCATCTCCAAAGCACAGGATTAGGTGTAGATTCTGTCCCTATCAGTTTAAAGGGCACAGGAATTTGACGTATGTGCCTGTCCTGTCAGTGTAGGGGCAGAGAAGTCAGTGTGCCGTCTGTCAAATCCCAACGCACAGGGTTTGAGGTAGTACCTGTCCTTTAGTAAATAGTGGGTGCAGGATTTGGTAAGGTGGCCTGTCCTGTCAGTACAGAGGGAGGGGGGGGGCACACGGATTGGTGCAGGTCCTGTCTGCCAGTTATAAGGGGCCAGATTTGGTGCAGGTGCCATCCTGTAGTAAAGGGCCAGAGATTGGTGCAGGTGCCTGTCCTCAGTATATAGGGGCACAGGTATTTGGTGACAGGGCATCCTGTCAGTCAATAGGGCACAGGATTCGTGAAGTGTACCTGTCCTTAGTCAGTATAATAGGGCACATATTCGGTGCATGCCTGTCCTGTCAGTATAAAGGCACCGATTTTGGTGGAGTTGTACCTGTCCTGTCAGTATAAAGGGCACAAGTATTGGTGCATGTCCTGTCCTGTCAGTATAAGGGCACAGCATTTGGTGCAGATCTCCTTCCTGTCAGTATAAGGGGCACAGGAGTGTGGTTTGTATGTTACCTGTCCTGCAGTATAAAGGGCACAGTATTTGGGGTTATGTTACCTGCCCTGTCAGTTATAAAAGGCAAGGTATTTGGTATGTGCCTGTCCTTCAGATAAAGGGCACAGTATTGGTGTATTGCCTGTCTGTCAGTATAAAGGGCACAGTATTTGGGGTATGTGCCGTCCTGTCAGTATAAGGGGCACAGTATTTGTGTTGTACTGCTGTCCTGTCAGTAAAAGGGCACAGTATTTGGGTATGTTCCTGTCTGTCAGTATAAGGGGCACAGGATTGGGTGTATGTTACCTGTCCTGTCAGTTTAAAGGCACAGTATTTGGGTATGTTACCTGTCCTGTCAGTATAAGGGGCACAGGATTTGGTTTTATGTACCGTCCTGTCAGTATAGGGCACAGTTTGGGGATGTTACTGTCTGTCGTATATGGACTGATTGGGGGATGTACTGTCCTGTCAGTAAAGGGGAAGGATTTGGTGTATGTTACGTCCTGCGGTATAAAGGGCAACAGTATTTGGGTATGTTACCGTCTGTCCGTATAAGGGCACAGTATTTGTGGATGGTTTACCTGTCCTGTCAGTATAATGGGCACAGTATTTGGGGTTTGTACCGTCTGTCAGTATAATGGGCACAGTATTTGGGGTATGTTACCTGTCCTGTCAGTATAATGCGCACACGTATTTGGTGCATGTACCTGTCCGTCAGTACAAGAGGGGGACACGGAATAAATCCTAGAGATAAGGAGATCGAGAACTAGTCAGGCAGTGAAGGTGGGAAAGAGGGCGTGGTTGGTCACGTGAACCAGGGAGAAGCCGGGGTCCCTTCCCGGGTTCCGGAAACCAAGATGGTGACCAGCATGAAGTTTTTCTGCTAACCGGTGAACTAGAAGTGACACCCGCGCAGCAGACAATCCGGAGCCTCAGGTACAACAAGTGAGCAGCGCCGCTGGCTGCGCCAGAGCTGTGTCTGTGCGCCTGCACTGTTCCCTCTCTGCCGGCCTGTGTGCACAGGAATGCTTGCAGCGCCCGAAAGACACGAGCTGATAGGTGGTGACGTTGTCACCCAGGGCGAGCTGAGTTGAGAGGAAGAGCACACAGCCCCGGGCTGCCCGTCATCGAGGGTGTCTGGGCGACCAAACACATTGCTGGCTCTGATGAAGCCGTCATGTGATTGGTTCTTCCTGTGTCAAAGGATGCAGGAATGTAGACCCCAGTTGGACAGAGGGGGACATCACTGAGGAACACCCTCATTAGATGAATTAAAGTAAGTCTTTGTTCACACAGGCAGATTATGGAAGACATGGTAAAGAACGGCACTCGCCATGTAGTGGCCAAACTTACTGTCCAGAACCAAAGATACTGGAATGATGCCCAGTGTTCAGTTCCGCTGTAGAGTTTCTGCATCACATCCCGATTATTTAGAAATGCGCGATCCATTATAAACCACTTCTACATTAAATATATATATTATTATATCAACTCCAGGAGACACAGCACCTCTCCCATTTATTGCCCCTGCACATGGGCAGTTCAGGCTATTGTGGTCAGTCTGGAATCATGGGCATGCAGTGTCCTGTGGGCCGACGAATCCAGTGTTAGAGAACAGTACTCTGAACATCATTGATGGTGTATTATGCATGGTTTTGATGAGGCAGGCAAAGGGGGACCTCAAAATTGGTTTCTACTATTTTTTACATGGTAGTGAAATGAATTTGGATAAATGGCATTAAATGTGCTTCCATAGTGCTGGATGATGCAAGGAGTCCCTGCTGCCCTAAAAATGTTATATGTTATAGCGGGAAGAAGGAGGACTACTGCATTATTTATCACAATGGATGCACTATTGATGGTATTTATACAAATTCTATGAAATGTTAAGTAAAAACATCCACAGCAGCAAAGAAACTACTTCACAGTAGTGGCCACATTTCCCAATCCAACCATGGGGGGGAATGGGACTCCAAGCATCATAGGTAATAATGATGCAGGAGCAGCTGTGTAAAACCTCCATACAACTTTATACGTTATATGAATGATGATAAAGGTGGTGGCTGGCGTTGGGGCTGCGGGAACCGCACATGATAATTATAAAGTCTGTTAAGTAGGCCCTTAAACTCAAGGGAGTGTGATTGTTCTACAATGCAGTTCTGTTTTGTTAGGCCACCCTTCACACGTGTGTTTTCACGCGCGTTTCTGTGAGTGCTTTTGACGCGGAAGGAAACTGCATTGCACTCTGACCCTTTGTTAATCAAGGTCTTTCAGGACTTGCATTTTTTTCACGCACACACGCGCATTTTTTTAACGCGTGTTTAAAACCTCAGCATACATGTTCTACTTGCAAGTCTATGGAGATTGCATCAAAAACGCGCTGCCTCTGAGACACTTGCAGTGCAAATGCGTTTTTCCACGCATCAAGTGCCATAGAAAAAAAGCTAGAGCCTCGTTTTGAGTCCATTTCACGCGGCATTTTCTGCGCGTGAAAAACGCATTGAAATTGCACTTAAAGTGCATCAAAAACGCGACGTGTGGGAAAACTGAGACACTGACAAGTCTGACTGAAAACTGATTGCAAAATGTGCGTTTTTCACCCTCTGGACCAAACCTGATCGCACCATGACAGACTCTGACGTGAATCTGCAACGCAGTGTGGAAGGGGCCTTCAGTCAGTGTTGGGCAAGTGACGCTACAAGTTGGAAGGAGCCTTAGGACCCTTTCACACTTGCGTTTTCATGCGCGTTTCTGTGCCGTGCTTGACGTGCAGAACTGCATTTGCACTAGACCCATGTAATAAATGACGGTCTTTTCAGACTTGAATTTGTTTCACGAACGTTTTTTAAACGCGCGTTTGTTTAAATCTGACATCTCTACTTTTGAAAGTCACGTGCGTTGAAAAAACGCAACCAACAAGTTATGGGAGACGCACAAAAAAGCATTGCCACTCTGAGACGCTTGCAAGTGCAATGCGTTTTTCAGCATCAATTGCCATAGAAAAGATTAGAGCCTAAGTCCTGAGTCCATGTCACGCGCATTTTCTGCTGCGGAAAACGCATTGAAATTGCATTGCAATTTGCATCAAAAGGGCGTGAAAAACTGACAATAACAAACTCGGACTGAAAAACTGATGCACTCTGATGCAAAAATGTGCGTTGTTCAATGACCAAACCCTGATCGCACCCTGATCAAACTCTCGTGATCTGCAACGCAAGGTGAAAGGGCCGTATACATATTAACTTTTTTTTTTTAAGAAAAAAAAAGTTACTTGAAAAAGCAAAGTGCAAACCGAAAAAGCAATAGATAGAAAAAAGAGAGCCACAAAAAACAGGAGAGGAGATAACATCCTGCTTCTATTTATCAACTGTGGTCTGGTAGGACTTACAAATTGTACAAATGCCTGTACTCAAAACTTACAGAATAAAGTGATATAGTATTTTTATGTAAAATTCTTTGTGATGATCTGGTTGCTCTTTGTTTTTCACGGTAGTTATTGTTCGATTATTTCTTCTATTAGCAAATAGTGACATTCTACTCTGGTTATAGTAGTTATAGTATACATTGTTTTTTTAAAAATAAGACTTAAATCCCCAAAACAACCTCCTTCCATATACAAACCTTATAATTGAACATAATTGAACCTACACAGTGAACAACCATAAAAAATCATGAACAACTCACCAAAAATGTTGATTTTCATCAAATACCCTTAAAGGGGTTTATCCAGGGCAATCAGCATAATTCATATACAAGTGGGGCACTTCAAAATATAAGCTAATGTGTAATTAGTTGTTATTTAAACTTTTCTCCCTTAGACAAAATAATGACTGATGACATAGACTGTAATGAAGAATTAAATGCTACTGCCCTTTAATCAGTCCATTAGTTTCCTCCGCGCGGTCCGTCGCAGAACAGGAAGTGCCGCTGGTCCATGTCACAACACAGTCCTGTACTGCCTGCACAGGGTATGTGTCACCAATAGTGTGGCTGTAGTCGGTTGGTTGCCAGTGATCCAGTTATCTGGTCAGGTTGTAGTGATGGCAGTTACCACATCAGTACGATGGTTAACAGAGCATGAAAACCTGTTAACATAATCACTGGGAGCAGAGCATAAGGGAGAGGAGTTACTGAGAACTAAGGATCGGAAATGTAGTTTCCCAGTGGAGGCCTCTTAGTGATAACTCCACCACTTTAGTGAGGCCAAAAATTTAGTAAATCATAAAAATCATGTATTTTAGCTCGTTTGGTGACTAATGACATTGAGTAGTGTTATATTCATTTTAGTTATATCACATGGGTTCTTGTGTAAGACGTTCATATCCCGGATACCCCTTTAACAAAACAATGTTACCAAAAATGATTTAAAGCTCTGAACCAGCTCTGTCAACTGAAAAAAAGGAAGTAAACCTCAGGAAAAATGGTTTGATGCTAAATTGTCGCTGTTAATCGTAGTTAACCCAAAGAATAAATAACATATTATTTTCATGGCATGGTGAACGGCGCCCAAAAATATGCTAGAAGTCCAAAAACCACGAATGATGATTTTTTTTCCCTTCCACCCAGAAAGGGTTAATAAATCAATAAGATATAGAGTGGCGCATAAGATATATAGATGCAACAAAAATTGAGGTATCTGTAAACTGCATCTCATCCAGCAAAAGAATGTGTCCAACACTACCAAAAAACTTACATAAATTGTACTCTTATCTCAATGCCCTGTTGTTTCCCACACAGAAGGTTATCAATCACAGATAGCAGTGATGGCGAACCTTTTGGAGACAGAGTGGCCCAAACTACAACCAATACCCTTTATACGTCCCAAGTTGCCAACATGACACTTAAGTAGTAATTATTGATCCCTGTTGTTTCACAGGTTTCAATCGATTCAATCGTCACCAATACAATAGAAAGATGATGGGGACATTTGGATTGTAGATTCCCTTCCCGGGTCCCCTGAAGAGGAAGAATCAGGGACCCAGAGCAGGAGCTCAAGTTAATCCATCCTATCCAACCTTCTCGACCTCCTGTGTCCTTGCAGCAGGATGTGGTTTAAAATGGTGCGAACATGGTCTGGACCACAGGAGGCGCTAGTGAGTCCGGTTGGCAAACTCTCTGTTGGTTGTGAAGGCTTGTTGAGTGCCTACAGAAAGGGCCCATAGGTTGCCACCACTAAATAAAGGGTTCCTGGCTAACAAGGACAACTTTGAGCACATTTTGGTAATGTAATCTTGAATATATATACATTTTGCGAAAAAAAAAAAAAAACATTCACTTTAGCCAAAAAATGACCAATTTACAAAATCGCACTCCATTTTTTTTGACCCCATGTGAAACACTTAAGGGTTAATACATTCATAACATTTGTTTATGCAGTGGTGTGGGTTTAACTAACTTGAGTTTAATGTGTCATTAGTAACAATCCAAGTTGATTTAGAGATTGTGTTTAGGGGTTCATAAATTAGAAAACCACTTATAGTGACACACTGTCAGATTTGAAAAAATGGTTCTATGTCGGGAAGGTGCCAAAATGGGGGCCAAGCGGTTAAGGGGTTAATTATCACATTAGATGTTTGTCTAGGTGACGCAGAACTGGAGATATCACGGTAATTTACGGCAGAATAAAATTGTATCAAGATTAATTTTATTACAGGCATCGTTAGAAAAAAGGAAAGGGGATATTCTGAAACCTAAAAACCCAATTGTGGTATGATATGAAGGGGAAACATTTCTGATTCGTCCTCTTTAAAGGGAACACCAAAACTGTTTTTCTAGGTAAAAATCGGACGGAGGATATACACCATTTGAAGTTGCCCCACTGTCTCCATGTCTATAAAATGTCTATCTGACACAGTGTATTTGAAGATAGGACCCCGTATATAGGAAGTATGGCAGTCGTGAAGGGGTATAAAGGCCTAAGCCCACAGGAAATGCAAACCCAGATAATTCCTCCATTGTGGTTTTAGGAGTATCGGCCATTCTGTATGTATCCATGATGAGAATTGATTTTTCTCGATAATCCTGCGGGAATGATTGTTTGGGACTAGACACTTGCTTATCAGTATCTTTAAGGATAACTTATGGTAATGTCCCCAGCTGTGCTGAAAGTACCTACTATTGCTTGTAATTAAACATAGGATTGCCTGCCATGTTTTCAAACCATATTTGTATGTAAGGGTGTTACTTAGACAATCACTCCACTTTAATGTTATGGGAGAGTGTTTAGTTAATTTAGCCAAATAAAAAATAAAAAAAAGTAATTCTTTTTTATACTATCACAATAAAGCATGATGAAACCAGGGACATTTACTCGTGGTATTCCAGGCACTGGGGACTATAGTAATCGTCTTATATTTGTTTCCAGGGCACCTTTCTTCTAAACCCATATACTTTTATTATCATTCTAATGAGGCCTAATGGTTGTTTCAAGTGCCCCTCGTGCTCTAGCTTCAAAGGGCTGTTACGGGATGAGCAAAGCAGTTTTCCCCTACCCCTGTACTTCTGCTGCTTCTTTAAGATTTACACAAGTAGAAGAGGGAGAGAGAGCAGAGGGTTGGCGTGATGAGTGAGACGTGTATGTTTTTGTTTTGTTTTGCGTATGTAACAGAACGTGTGAATATGCAGCATGGCGAAACCACTAGATTAAAGTTGATTTAGAGGAAAGAAGGCTGAATATAAGAGGATTCCTAATATCACAGTTGCTTGGATCTAAGGGTTTATGTCTTGATTTTGATTGGTAGCCTTTATTTAAAAAACAAGCATTTTAGTATGTTGCGGCCAAAAGCCCAAAATTGTGATGTACGAAGTGTAAGCCCCCTCCACCATAGCGAATATACTTTTCCATAAACGTTATGATTGACCCGGTGGGTGCCAATATTGTGCCACACACGTCTGGCATGGTATGTACACAGGAAAAAGATGGAGCTGATTTATTTTCCCCGTGCTTCGGCGCCCGAATGGCGCTGTGTCATATGAAGAAGTTTTAGCGGAGCAGCGCTTATGCACGCCTATTGTTGTGTCAATGCAGCCTAAGCCTGAAGATGTATTTATTGGACTCACTTATCTCCTTCTAGTGTGGCGTCATGTCTGATAATGAATAATAAGCTTTTTTTTTTTTTCTTTTATTCTAAATATAGTACATATGTAGCTTGTGCGATCCAGAAAAATTGAACACCAGCGCTTCAGGGGATGTAGATTGTGATGTTCATTTCTATATTGAAAATAGACCATGACTAAGCTCTGAAGAGGAACAAGTTGGGATCGTTCCTGGGATACCACCTGACAGTCTGTGCACCTTGCCACGAAGTTGCCTTTTTATTTGGATTGGAAATAACATGAAAGTTTTATATCTAAAATCCCCTGAAACGATCGGGTTTGTGATCGAAGTTCCGTGGGGCTGATGTGACATGGCACTGGGGGAGAATTGGTAAAAAGCTGTGAGCTGAACTTTTTCGGACTTTATGTTTTTAAAATTGTAGCTTGTGGCTAATAGTGAAAAAGCTACACTCATAGGTCCTGTTAGAGTACCAGTAAGTTCCTTATATGAGCCTATAAGGTAGTTCTTTGTAGAGAAACAATGCATGAGCGGAAGCAACTAACTAACCTGTTTTTTTCAGGTTTTTTTTTTTTTAAATAAAAAATTTATATGGCCCATTGCCAGGTGGGGGTACCTCTTTGACAACACCATTCTTAAAGTAGTACAGGATTCCCGGGTTACATACAAGATAGGGTGCTGTAGGTTGTTCTTAAGTTGAAGTTGTTGAAGTCGGAAACTGTATTTTTATCATTGGGATTTGGATGGGGTGATTGTCACTATGGCGCCCCACTAGTAGTCAAAAGTGATCGGAGAGTACTTCACAGCAAAAACTGGTTATGGTTGGTCTTGGGAAACACAACGTGTTTCGGAATCCCGGCGATTCTTTTTCAAGTTGAGGAGAGGCCTGAAGCTCAGGTATTACGGGTCTCCGAATCACTTTGACCCAGGTGGAGCCCATAGTGACAATCACCACCATCATTCCATGCATCTGATCCAGACCGGTTGTGGCTACTGCGCTATTGAAGATCCCGTCAACGGCAGCACCTGATTTGGTACTAGTTCAAGCCTTCACTATGTTGTGCCTGGAACTTGCTCACAACTCTATCTGGTGATTGAGCTTGAGGGGCAGGTCACACGTCGCGTGTACTGCATGCGTTTAAAAAAGCATTTTGATACAGCTGAAGGGGTATTTCCCTACTTAATTAAACAGATGTAACACGCTTGCGTTTTACAAAACGCAAGCGTTTAACGCATTGTTTTAACGCATGCGTTAACATAGCGGTAACGCATGCGGTTGTTTAATGCATTGTACACAAATGAGTTAAACCGCGATTGTTAACGCATGCGTTTTGTAAACGCAAGCGTTAAAGATGTTAATTAGCGGAAAGATCCTCAGCTGTAGCAATGGTTTTTTTTAAACGGGCATGCAGTAAACGCGGTGTGTGACAAGCACCCTCATCTTCTCCCCATCTGAATTTGTCCATGTTGTACAAACTACTACTCTATGGTGCTTTTTGGTCTCACCCTGTGCGCGTTCTACATGTTTATCATTGTAACCACAGCCAGACTTGTTTGCGGTATCTGTGACAATTGGATTTTAAAAATGTGGGTTTGTCATAACGAACTCAGTGAGTTGAACACGGAACTGTCAAGATGAGAAACCTGTGATAATGTACCGCTGATCATGTAGCCAAGGCTTATAAAGGTACTAGTAAGGCAGGGATTTGGTGTTGTTACCTGTCCTGTCAGTATAAAGGGCACAGTATTGGTTGTGTACCTGTCCGTCAGTATAAGGGCACAGATTTGGTGTATGACCTGTCCTGTCAGTATAAGGGGCACAGGATTTGGTGTATGTTACCTGTCCTGTCAGTATAAAGGGCACAGTATTTGGTGTATGTTACCTGTCCTGTCAGTATAATGGGCACAGTATTTGGGTATGTGTACCCGTCCTTCAGTATAAGGGCACAGTATTTGGGGATGTACTGTCCTGTCAGTATAAAGGGCACAGTATTTGGGGTTTGTTACCTGTCCTGTCAGTATAAAGGGCACAGTATTTGTGTATGTACCTGTCTGTCAGTTATAAGGGCACAGATTTGTGGTATGTTACCTGTCCTGTCAGTATATGGGCACAGGTATTTGGTGATGTACTGTCCTGTCAGTATAAGGGCACAGGTATTTGGTATGATGTACTGTCCTGTCAGATAAGGGCACAGTATTGGGTGCATGTACCTGTCCTGTCAGTTATAAAGGGCACAGTATTGGGGGTGTTACTGTCCTGTCAGTATAATGGGCACAGTATTTGGGGTTTGTACCTGTCTGTCAGTATAATGGCACAGTATTTGGGTGTATGTTACCTGTCGTCAGTATAATGGGCACAGTATTTGGTGCATGTACCTGTCCTGTCAGTACAAGAGGGGGGACACGGAATACACTCCTAGAGATAAAGGAGACTCGAGAACTAGTCAGGCAGTGAAGGGTGGGAAGAGGGCGTGGTTGGTCACGTGACCAGGGAGAAAGCCGGGGTCCCTTCCCTGTTTCCGGAAACCAAGATGGTGAACCAGCATGAAGTTTTTCTGCTAACCGGTGAACTAGAAGGACACCCCCGCAGACAATCCCGGAGCCTCAGGTAAAACAAGTGAGCAGCGCCGCTGGCTGCGGCAGAGCTGTGTTCCTGTGCGCCTCCTGCTGCCCGCCTGTGTGCACAGGCAAGGAATGCTGCAGCGCCCGAAAGACAGAGAGCTGATAGGTGGTGACGTTGTCACCAGGGCAGCTGAGGTGAGAGGAAGAGCAAACAGCCCCGGGGCTGCCCGTCATCAGAGGTGTCTGGGCGGCGACCAAACACATTGCTGCTCTCTATGAAAGCCGTCATGTGATGGTCTTCCTGTGTCACAGGATGCAGGGATGTAGACCCCAAGTTGTGACAGAGGGGGACATCACTGAGGAACACCTCATTAGATGAATTAGTAAGTCTTTGTTCACACAGGCAGTTACTGGAAGACATGTCAGTAAATCGGACTCGCCCATGTAGTGGCCCAACTTACTGTCAGAACCAAATGATACTGGACTGATGCCCAGTGTTCGTTCAGCCTTGTGAGAGTTTCTGCATCACAATCCGCTTATTTTACGAAACTGCGCGATCCATTATAAACCATTTCTAACATATAATCATTGAATTATATATATCAACATCCAGGTAGACACAGCACCTCTCCCATTTATTGCCCCTGCACATGGGCAGTTTCAGGCTATTGTGGTCAGTCTGGAATCATGGGCCTGCATGTCCTGTGGGCCGCGAGATCCAGTGTAGAGAACAGTAATCTGAACATCATTGATGTGTTATGCTATGGTTTTTGCGAGGCAGGGGCAAAGGGGGACCTCAAAATTGGTTTTTACTATTTTTTTTTTACATGGTATGTGAAGTAGAATTTGGATAAATGTCATTAAATGTGCTTCCATAGTGCTGGATGATGCAAGGAGTCCCTGCTACCCTAAACTGTTATCTTTTATAGCGGAAAGAAGGACTACTTGCATTATTTATCACAATGGATGCACTATTGATGGTATTTATACAAATTCTATGAAATGTTAAGTAAAAAATCCACAGGCAGAAACTAATTTCACAGTAGTGGCCAAATTTCCAATCCAACCACGTGTGGAATGGGATTACCAAGCATCATAGTGATAATATATGATGCAAGGAGCAGCTGTAAAACTCCATATAAGTATACTGTTTAATGAATTTAAAGGTGGTCTGGCGTGTGTTGGGGCTGCTGGAATGCCGTTGACATCATGCTAAATATCACAATGTCTGTTAAGAGGTCCCTAAACTAAAGGGAGGGTGATGTGTCTAACCAGTCCGTTCGTTTGCTTAGTCAGTGTTGGGGCAAGTGCGGCTACGAAGTTGGAAGGAGCCTTAGGCCCTTTCACACTTGCGTTTTCATGCGCGTTTTCGCGTGCTTTGACGTGCAGAACTTGCATTGCACTTGACCCATTGTAACAATGGGTCTTTTCAGACTTGCATATTTTTTCACGACACGTTTTTTAAACGCGCGTTTAAATCTCGACATGCTCTACTTTGAAAGTCACGGCGTGTGAAAAAACGCACCATACAAGTTATGGAGACGACATAAAAAACGCATTGCACTCTGAGACGCTTGCAAAGTGCAATGCGTTTTTCAGCATCAATTGCCATAGAAAAGATTAAGAGCTCAGTCCTGAGTCCATTTCCGGAAAAAAAACGCATTGCAATTGCATCAAAAAGCGCGTGAAAAAATGAGGAACTAACAAACTTGACTGAAAACTGATTGCACTCTGATGCAAAATGCGCGTTTTCATGACCAAACCTCGATCGCACCCTGATCAAACTCTACGTGATCTGCAACGCAAGTGTGAAAGGGGCCATTATCTCTATAACTTTTTTTTTTTAAGAAAAAAAAAGTTACTTGAAAAAAGCAAAAGTGCAACCAAAAAGCATAGATAGAAAAAGAAGCCACAAACAGGAGAGGAGATACATCCTGCTTCTATTTAGATACTGTGGTCTGGTAGAGACTTACAAATGTTACAAATTGCCTGTACTCAAAACTTACAGAATAAAGTGATATATAATTTTTGTATGTAATAAACTTTCTTTTGTGATGATTTGGTTGCTCTTTTGTTTTTCACGGTAGTTATTGTTCGATTCTTTCTTTCTATAGCAAATGTAGGACATTCTACTTCTATGAGTAGTATAGTAGTTACAGTATACAGTTTTTAAAAATAAGAATTAAATCCCCAAAACATCTTCCTATAAAACCCTTATAAATATTGACAGACTGAGCATTGAACCTACACTAATTGGACTACATCGACACCATAAAAATATCATGAACAACATGCGGAACCAAAAATGTAGATTTTTCATCAAATACCCTTACAACGAAAAAATGGGACACAAAAAATTAATAGAGACAAAATACTGGTATGTGGCCATAATTGATTACAACTTGAAGTAACGATCCCTTTTTCTTGCCAATGAAATCAAGCTTCAACCAGCTCCTGTCACACCCTCATTGAAAAACAAAACCCCACCAGTCGTATACCTCAGGAAGACATAAGTTGGGTTGCGATATGAATCTCTCAGCAAAGATTTGTCGCGTAATCGTTTGGGGTTTGTTACCTGCCCTGTCAGTATAAAGGGCACAGTATTTGGTGCATGTTACCTGTCCTGTCAGTATAAAGGGCACAGTATTTGGGGTTTGTTACCTGCCCTGTCAGTATAAAAGGCACAGTATTTGGGGTATGTGCCTGTCCTGTCAGTATAAGGGGCACAGTATTTGGTGTATGTGCCTGTCCTGTCAGTATAAAGGGCACAGTATTTGGGGTATGTTACCTGTCCTGTCAGTATAAGGGGCACAGGATTTGGTGTATGTTACCTGTCCTGTCAGTATAAAGGGCACAGTTTTGGGTTTTGTTTACCTGCCCTGTCAGTATAAAGAGGCCAGTATTTGGTGCTGTTCCCTGTCCTGTCAGTAAAAGGGCACAGTATTTGGGGTTGTTACCTGCCTGTCAGTATAAAAGCACAGTATTTGGGGTATGTGCCTGTCCTGTCAGTATAAGGGGCACAGTATTTGGTTGTATGTTGCCTGTCCTGTCAGTATAAAGGGCACAGTATTTGGGGTATGTAGCCTGCTGTCAGTATAAGGGGCACAGTATTTGGTGTATGTGCTGTCCTGTCCAGTATAAAGTGCACAGTATTTGGGGTAGTTACCTGTCTTTCAGTGATAAGGGCACAGGATTTGGTGTATGTACCTGTCCGTAGTAAAATGGCACAGTATTTGGTGTATGTTACCTGTCCTGTCAGTATAATGGGCACAGTATTTGTTGCATGTACCTGTCCTGTCAGTATAATGGGCACAGTATTTGGTGCATGTACCTGTCCTGTCAGTATAAAGGGCACAGTATTTGGGGTTTGTTACCTGTCCTGTCAGTATAAAGGGCACAGTATTTGTGGTATGTTACCTGTCCTGTCAGTATAAAGGGCACAGTATTTGTGGTATGTTACCTGTCCTGTCAGTATAATGGGCACAGTATTTGGTGCATGTAACTGTCCTGTCAGTATAATGGGCACAGTATTTGGTGCATGTACCTGTCCTGTCAGTATAATGGGCACAGTATTTGGTGCATGTACCTGTCCTGTCAGTACAAGAGGGGGACACGGAATAACTCCTAGAGATAAAGGAGACTCGAGAACTAGTCAGGCAGTGAAGGGTGGGAAGAGGGCGTGGTCTGGTCACGTGACCAGGGAGAAGCCGGGGTCCCTTCCCTGTTTCCGGAAATCCAAGATGGTGACCAGCATGAAGTTTTTCTGCTAACCGGTGAACTAGAAGTGACACCCGCCGCAGACAATCCCGGAGCCTCAGGTAACAACAAGTGAGCAGCGCCGCTGGCTGCCGGCAGAGCTGTGTCCTGTGCGCCTCCTGCTGCCCGGCCTGTGTGCACAGGAATGCTCTGCAGCGCCCGAAAGACACGAGCTGATAGGTGGTGACGTTGTCACCCAGGGCTGAGCTGAGTTGAGAGGAAGAGCACACAGCCCCGGGGCTGCCCGTCATCAGAGGTGTCTGGGCGACCAAACACATTGCTGCTCTATGAAAGCCGTCATGTGATTGGTCTTCCTGTGTCACAGGATGCAGGGAATGTAGACCCCACGTTTGTGACAGAGGGGGACATCACTGAGGAACACCCTCATTAGATGAATTATAAGTCAGTCTTTGTTCACACAGGCAGATTACTGGAAGACATGTACAGTAATCGGACTCGCCCATGTAGTGGCCAAACTTACTGTCCAGAACCAAATGATACTGGACTGATGCCCAGTGTTCAGTTCAGCCTTGTGAGAGTTTCTGCATCACATCCGCTTATTTTAAGAAACTGTGCGATCCATTATAAACCATCTTCTATCATATATATCATATGATATTATATATATCAACATCCAGGTAGACACAGCACCTCTCCCATTTATTGCCCCTGCACATGGGCAGTTTCAGGCTATTGTGGTCAGTCTGTGAATCATGGGCCATGCACTGTCCTGTGGGCCGAATCCAGTGTAGAGAACAGTACTCTGAACATCATTGATGTGTTATGCTATGTTTTTGCTGAGACAGGGCAAAGGGGGACCTCAAAATTGGTTTCTACTATTTTTTTTACATGGTATGTGAATAGAATTTGGATAAATGGCATTAAATGTGCTTCCATAGTGCTGGATGATGCAAGGAGTCCCTGCTACCCTAAACTGTTATCATCTTTATAGCTGGAAGAAGCGACTACTTGCATTATTTATCACAATGGATGCACTATTGATGGTATTTATACAAATTCTATGAACATGTTAAGTAAAAAATCCACAGCAGAAACTACTTTCACAGTAGTGGCCACATTTCCCAATCCAACCACTGTGCGGGAATGGGACTCCAAGCATCATAGTAATATATGATGCAAGGAGCAGCTGTAAAACCTCCATACAACTGTGTTATACTGTTATAATGAATAAAGGTGGTTGCTGTTGTTTGGGGGGCTGCGGGAATCCTTGCATCATGTATAATTATAAAGTCTGTTAAGTAGGTCCCTTAAACTCAAGGGAGTGTGATGTGTCTAACCATGTCAGTTCTGTTTTGTTAGGCCCCCTTCACACTTGTGTTTTTCACGCGCGTTTTCTGTGCGTGCTTTTGACGCGGAGAACTTGCATTGCACTCTGACCCTTTGTAATCAATGGGTCTTTTCAGACTTGCATTTTTTTTCACGCACACACGCGCATTTTTTTTAACGCGTGTTTAAATCTCAGCATGTTCTACTTTTGCAAGTCTATGGAGATGCATCAAAAACGCGCTGCACTCTGAGACACTTGCAAGTGCAATGCGTTTTCACGCATCAATTGCCATAGAAAAGATAGAGCTCAGTTTTGAGTCCATTTCACGCGCATTTTCTGCGCGTGAAAAACGCATTGAAATTGCATTTAAATTGCATCAAAAACGCGCGTGAAAAACTGAGACACTGAACAAAGTCTGACTGAAAACTGATTGCAAAATGTGCGTTTTTCACTGACCAAACCCTGATCGCACCCTGATCAGACTCTGACGTGATCTGCAACGCAAGTGTGGAAGGGGCCTTAGTCAGTGTTCGGGCAAGTGCGCTACAAGTTGGAAGGAGCCTTAGGCCCCTTTCACACTTGCGTTTTTCATGCGCGTTTTCTGTGCGTGCTTTTGACGTGCAGAACTTGCATTGCACTCTGACCCATTGTAATCAATGGGTCTTTTCAGACTTGCATTTTTTTTCACGCACGTTTTTTTAAACGCGCGTTTAAATCTCGACATGCTCTACTTTTGAAAGTCACGTGCGTGAAAAACGCACCATACAAGTCTATGGAGACGCATCAAAAACGCATTGCACTCTGAGACGCTTGCAAGTGCAATGCGTTTTTCATGCATCAATTGCCATAGAAAAGATAGAGCTCAGTCCTGAGTCCATTTCACGCGCATTTTCTGCGCGTGAAAAACGCATTGAAATTGCATTGCAATTGCATCAAAAAGGCGCGTGAAAAACTGACACTAAACAAACTCTGACTGAAAACTGATTGCACTCTGATGCAAAATGTGCGTTTTTCACTGACCAAACCCTGATCGCACCCTGATCAAACTCTGACGTGATCTGCAACGCAAGTGTGAAAGGGGCCTTATACTCTATTAACTTTTTTTTTTTTAAAGAAAAAAAAGTTACTTGAAAAAAGCAAAAGTGCAACCAGAAAAGCATAGATAGAAAAAGAAGCCACAAACAGGAGAGGAGATACATCCTGCTTCTATTTATCAACTGTGGTCTGGTAGACTTACAAATGTTACAAATTTGCCTGTACTCCAACTTACAGAATAAAGTGTTATATTATTTTTATGTAATAACTTTCTTTTGTGATGATTTCTGGTTGCTCTTTTGTTTTTCACGGTAGTTATTGTTCGATTCTTTCTTTCTATTAGCAAATAGTGACATTCTACTCTGGTTATAGTAGTTATAGTATACAATGTTTTTAAAATAAGAATTAAATCCCCAAAACATCTCCCTTCCATATACAAACCTTATGAATTTGAACATAATTGGACTTACACAGTGAACACCATAAAAAATCATGAACAACTCACCAAAAATGTTGATTTTTCATCAAATCCCTTAAAGGGGTATTCCAGGAATCAGCATAATTCATATACAAGTGGGCACTCAAAATATAAGCTAATGTGTAATTAGTTGTTATTTAAAATTTTTCTCCCCTTAGCAAATAATGCTGATGACATAGACTGTAATGAAGAATTAAAATGCTACTGGCCCTTTAATCAGTCCATTAGTTTCCTCCGCGCGGTCCGTCGCAGAAAAGAAGATGGCCGCTGGTCACATGTCCACATCACATGTCCTGTACCTGCCTGCACAGGGTCATGTGATCACCACTACGTTTGGCTGTAGTCGGTTGGTTGCAGTGCATCCAGTATGGTCAGTGTTGTAGTGATGGCAGTTACACATCATTACTATGGTAACAGAGCAAGAAAACCTGTTACATCATCACTGGGAGCAGAGCATAAAAGGGAGGAGGAGTTACTGAGAACTAAAGGATCATGGAAATGTAGTTTCCAGTGGCGGCCATCTTAGTTATAACTCCACCTACTTTAGTGAGGCCATAAATTTAGTAAATCATAAAATCATGTTATTTTAGCTCCGTTTTGTGACTAATGACATTGAGTATTGTTATATTCATTTATTTATATCATCATGGGTTCTTGTGTAAGACGTTCATATTCCCGGAATACCCCTTTAACAAAAAATGTTACAAAAAATGATTAAAAGCTCTGAACCAGCTCTGTCAACTGAAAAAAACGGAAGTTAAACCTCAGGAAAAATGGTGATGCTAAATTGTCGCTGTAATCGTAGTAACCCAAAGAATAAATATAACATATTATTTTCATGGCATGGTGAACGGCGCCCAAAAATATGCTAGAAGTCCAAAACAAGAATTGATGATTTTTTTTCCCTTCCACCCAGAAAGGGTTAATAAATTCAATAAGATATAGATGCACCAAATTGAGGTATCTGTAAACTGCATCTCATCCAGCAAAGAATTTGTCCACACTACCAAAATAACTAAAATTGTACTCCTTCTCTTCAATGCCCTGTTGTTTCCCCACACAGAAGGTTATCATCACAGATAGCAGTGATGGCGAACCTTTTGGAGACAGAGTGCCCAAACTACAACCAATACCCATTTATACGTCCCAAGTGCCAACATGACAATTTAAGTAGTAACTTATTGATCCCTGTTGTTTCACAGGTTTCAATCGTATTCAATCGTTCACCAATACAATAGAAAGATGATGGGGACATTTGGATTGTAGCTTCCCTCCCAGGGTCCCCTGAAGAGGAAGAATCAGGGGACCCAGAGCAGGAGCTCCAACGTTAATCCATCCCTATCCACACCTTCTCGATCCTCCTGTTGTCCTTGCAGCCAAGGATGTTGGTTTAAAATGGTGCTGAACATGGTCTTGGACCACAGGAGGAAGCTATGAGTCCTGTCTGGCAAACTCTCTGTTGGTGTGAAGGCTTGAGTGCCTACAGAAAGGGCCATAGGTTCGCCACCACTAATATAAAGGGTCCTGGCTCACAAAGGACAAACTTTGCAGCACATTTTGGTATTTTATCCTTTGAATATATATACATTTTTGGAAAAAAAAAAAAACATTCCTTTAGCCAAAAAATGACAATTACAAATCGCACCTCCATTTTTTTTGACCCCATGTGAAACACTTAAAGGGTTAATACATTTCATAAAATTTGTTTTATGCAGGTTGTGAGGTTTAAACTAACTTGAAGTTTAATGTGTCATTAGTAACAAATCCAAGTGATTTAGAGATTGTTTTAAGTGTTCCTAAATTATAACCACTTATAGTGACACATGTCAGATTTGAAAAAATGGTCTATGTCGGGAAGGTGCAAAATGGCCAAGCGGTTAAGGGGTTAATATCACATTAGATGTTTTTCTAGGTGACGCAGAACTGGAGATATCCACTGCTACATTTGCAGGCAGAATAAAAATTTGTATTCAAGATTAATTTTATTACAGCATCTTTAGAAGGGGATATCTCTGAAACCTAAAAACCCAATTGTGGTATGATATGAAGGGGAACATTCTGATTCTCCTCTTTAAAGGGACACCAAAAGTGTTTTTCTAGGTAAAGATATAAGATCTGACGATATAACCATTTGAAGTTGCCCACTGTCTCCATGTCTATAAATGTTCTATCTGCACAGGGTATTTGCAGATAGGACCCTCGTATATAGACGTATGGCAGTCGTGAAGGGGTTATTAAAAGGCATAAGCCCAGGAAATGCAAACCCAGATAAATCTCCTCCATTGTGGTTAGGAGTCTCGGCATTCTGTATGTATCCATATGAGATATTGTATGTTTTCCTCGATAATCCTGCTGGAATGATTAGTTGGCTAGACACTTGCTGATCAGTATACGTTAAGGATACTTATGGTAATGTCCCCAGCTGTTGCTTGCTAAGTACCTTATATTGCTGTAATTAAACATAGGATTGCTGCCATGTTTATCAAACCATATTTCTGTCTGTAAAGGGGTGTTACTTAGACAAATCCACTCCACTTTTACTATTTATGGTGAGAGTGTTTTAGTTAATTTTAGCCAAAAAAAAATAAAAAAAAAGTAATTCTACTATCACAATAAAGCATGATAAACCAGGGACATTTACTCGTGTATCCAGGCACTGTGACTATAGTAATCGTCTTATATTTGTTTTCCAGGGCCACCTTTCTTCTAAAATATACTTTAATTATCATTCTAATGAGCCTAATGGTTGTTTCAAGTGCCCCTCAGTGCTCTAGCTTCAAAGGGTGTTACGATGAGCAAAGCAGTTTTCCCCTACCCCTGTACTTCCTGCTGCTTCTAGATTACACAAGTAGAAGAGGGAGAGAGCAGAGGGTTGGGTGAGACGTGTTTTGCTTATTGTAACAGCCCGTGAATATGCAGCATTGGCGATACCCCTAGGTCTAAAGTTGATTTTAGAAGGAAGGAGGCTGAATATAAGAGGATTCTCATAGTCACAGTGCTTGGATCTAAGTGGTTTATGCTTGATTTTGATGGTAGCTTTTATTTAAAAACAAGCATTTTAGTATGTTGCTGCAATAGCTCCAAAATTTTGATGGTCCGAAGTGTAAGCCCCCTTCCACACATAGCGAATATACTTTTCCATAGACGTTATGATGACCCGGTGCCAGTATTGTGCCACACACGTCTGGCATGGTACTGTACACAGGAAAAAGATGGAGCATGCTTTATTTTTCCCCGTGCTTACGGCTGAGTGGCGCTGTTTCCTATGAAGAAGTTTTAGCTGAGCAGCGCTTGTGCACGGCCTTGTGTGTCAATGCAGCCTAAGCTTGAAGATATTATTATTTGCTCACTTATCTTTCCTTCTAGTGTGGCGTCATGTCTGATAAGGAATAAGCTTTTTTTTTTTTTTTCTTTTTAATTCTAATATATAGTACATATGTAGCTTGTGCGATCCAGAAAAATTGACACCAGCGCTTCAGGGGATTGTAGATTTTCACTTCTATATGAAAATAGACCATGACTAAGCTCTGAAGAGCGAAACACGTTGGTCGTTTCCCTGATACCACCTTACAGGTCTGTGCACCTTGCCACGAAGCTTGTCTTTTTATTTGGATTTGAAATAAACTGAAAGTTTTTATATCTACAATCCCCTGAACTGATCGTGTTTGTGCTCGAAGTCTGTGGGGCTGCTGTCACCTGTGTGCTGGGCGAGAATTGGTAAAAAGCTGAGCTGACTTTTTTTGGGACTTTGTTTTTAAAATATGTAGCTTGTGGCTCACATGTGAAAAAGCTACACTCATAGGTCCTGTAGAGTACCAGTAAGTTCCTTCTATGAGCCTATAAGTGTCCAGTTCTATTGTAGAAACAATGCATGAGCTGAAGCAACTCAAACATAATTGTTTTTCAGGTTTTTTTTTTTTAAATAAAAACTTTATGGGCCTATTGCAGGCGGTGGGTACCTATTTGCAACACCATTCTAATATTAGTATATGCATAGGTCTCTCTTATTAAATATCATGCCATATTTTCTTCCAGGTCATCTGTTGTCTTATCTAGATTCTTATTGGTGATCAATTCTTGCATTAACCCCTTCACATGCAGCGTTTTACTGTTCATTTTTTTGTTCCCTACCTTCAAAAAGCTATACCTTTTTTATTAGAGCTGTGTGAGGGCTTATTTCCCGCGCAACAAATTTTACTTCTCAGTGACATTATTTATTCTATGTCATGTACTGGGAAAAAAATTCCAAATTTGGTAAAATTGGCCAAAAAACGCATTGGTATCACATTCTTGTGGGCTCAGTTTTTACAACTTTCACTGTGCGCCCCAAATTATATTTCTACTTTATTCTTTGGTTTGGTATGATCACGGTGATACCAAATTTATATAGGTTTTAACATATTTTCAAAAATTAAAACCAAAAAATTTGTTTCGCCATCTTCGGACTCTAATAACTTTTTCATACTTTCGTATATGGATCTATGTAAGATCTAATTTTTTTTGCGAGATGAGCTGACGTTTTCATTGCTGAAATTTTGAGGATTGTTCTACCTTTTTCACTCTTTATAAAAAATGTTATGTTATTTCAAATGGTGTAAAATTCGTGTTTAGGATATTTGGGCACTGTTTTCCATTATGCGCTTCACTGCCGACAATAACTGGTTTTAGATTTTGATAGAGCAGGCATTTTGGGATGCGGCGATAGCTAACATGTGATTTTTACTGTTTTATATCAGTTCTAGGGAAAGGAGGCAGTGATTTTTTTTTTTTTAATTTTTTTAGAATTTTAAACTTTTATTATTAGTTTTTATTATTACAATTTTATACCCTCTAGGCTACTTTAACCTTAGAATGTCTGATTGTACTGTATTGCAGTATATGGCATTTTTACATTGGATCATTGTAACAAATCTGCAGAAACCATACAGCCTCAGGTTTGACGAAGACGTAAACGGGAGCAGAGATCTCAACCAAGATGGCGGCGCCCATGCCATGCTGCCTTTTGAATACTGATTGTGTGTTTGGGGGCAGCAATCAGGGGGTTAACAGCGATCACAGTTGTTAACTATGGATGCTGCAATATGCAGCAAACGCCATGTCTGTATGATGAGTTGTATCCTGTGTCATGAATTGCCAGCAAATTGACGCCACTAGCTAGTAGCCATAACTGTGATTGGTCAGGGGGACCTGGAAAATACTAGTGGATACAGACATCAACAGCTCCAGGGGATGGTAGATGTTGTTTAAAAGGTCCACAGCTTGTTTAAATAAAGTTAGTTTTATTTGGATTATGCGCTTCTGAGAAGAACTGCCCCTTTCATACGGGAACCAGAGTGCTGGTGTCGGTGTGGACATACCCTCTGACCTTGGCGTTCCGGTTCCTATATGGATCCAATGAAAGGATCGCTTTCAAAATGCGTAATCCAAATAAAACTTACATTATTTAAACAAGCTACTGTGTGGACCTTTTAAAACTATATTTATCAACCCCTGGTTCCGTCAGATTCTATGTGACGTGGCACTTGTCCGTAATTCACTAGCCTGGGCATACCCAGCTATTACTCTGTACAAAGACCACTGCTTTAATAACTTTTTCTTAGAATTTTTTTCATCTTTGAATTTTTAAGTAGTTTATTTACATCTCTGTAGCTGTTTTTTTTCTGTCATCTGCCAGTTTTTGTTTGGGACAGATGGAAGGAATTTCCTAATATGCTGTTGTGTGCTGGTTCTCATTAAATGTATTGCAGAGGAGCCTGTGAAGGAGGCTCCTTGTGCATCTGGCTCACGGCTGTAGTAGTAGAGTCCTGTCTTTGAGGAATGTGCCTGTGTTTTTCTTTATGTTGGACCGCAGAATTCCTGCCATTTTTCAGAACATGAAAGCAGTATTGTGGTGTCGCAATGGCATGCCCTCATCCTAAAAATGTCCATGTTGTGTAGAACTTGTTGTTACCAGACTTGATGATGAAAGTACAAAGTACAGTTCTGGAACAGTAAACTTGTCTGCACCAACTTTCTTGCCTTTTTTTTTCTCGTTCTGGTTATCAGTGAATCTTTCACTTATTTAATTCCTGTCTTGTGCTTTCTCCTATCTCCAAATTATCACTTACGGTGAAGGTAGGCCTTATCTAAATAAGCATGCTTATCCGTTTTTAGACGGAGCTGTGAAAACTTGAGTGGAGAAGGGGAGACTGATAAAACAAGACCCGATGTATCAGGACTATCACCACATCTGTCACTACTTGGTCTAGAACATTAGGGCATCTTATTTTGTCTGGATGAATAGGTATAAAATGTAATCTGACAGCTATGCTGATAGAAAGAGAATCCTGATTTCTTTCTTCCGTAAACCTTTTGTCAGAGCTCTATGGCCATTTGTTAGAAATGAAGCTAATCATTCTCCTTTGTTATAGCCTTTCAGCTATTCTGACTTTTCCTGACTATTGTATGGTTGTACATTGCGGGGTGTATAGCTTTCTATAGGAAGCAAATGAAAATGTTTACGGACGTGTGCAATCAGTTGTGTTACATATTTGTTGTAAATGTTAGTGAGGCTCTATTTACCTCTGATGCTTATTTTGAACCATTTGCCATTTGAGCAAACCTTTATGGCAGGATATAGGAAACCTACTAGGATGCAACAATTTGCCAATTTTTTACTACACAGAGTTAGTACTGTTTTATTAGAGGACTATGTGATTGCAGGTATGCAAGGGGATTGCCCCTGAAAGAGAAATTCTCAAATTTCAATCCCTAGTGATGTTTACACAATAAAGATAATTTTTAATCTTTTACTTTACAATTTTACTCAGCTTTATTGCTGTTTTAGCTCTTATCACTTCCTAGGCTGGTCATTGTAAGATTCCAGAGTGTTGGCTCTCTTAGCAGACACATTACAATCCCTCTGGTGCTGTGTGAGGTGCTGTGTGAGGTGCTGTGTGCTTAGATTATCAGGGTACAGGTTTATATACACTTTCTCTCAGCTTCTGAACATTCACTTGTATCTGACACTTAGAGGGATGAGACAGGTCAGAGATGAGATGCATATAACACATGACATTCTCAGCTATGCTACATCTCAAGCACACAGTGTCAGATCTGCTGTGCCTCCTTCCCACTTCCCTGGATAAAAATCTTATCTGTCTGTAGCTTTAGCTGTTGCTTGCCAGCAAGAAGTCTCTGTGTAAGTGTGAGCTCATCTTGGAAAGCAATAGTGGGACCGGTGCAGAGAGGAGCTCAGTACAGCGTCAGTCAGATCAACAATATGTTAGAGACAGGTTGGAATTGTATCTGTGAAATGCTGTTTTTCTGTTAATGTGTTATTTTATTACCCTGAGTATATTTAAGAATCTTGTCTTCGTGGAAACACCCCTTTAACTTGATTGAGATAATATTTCTCTTCACTCTCATTACTATCCTGCCTGATGTCAGAGTATTGATCCGGAAATCGTTGTGTATCTGGCTGCTTTATTCTGTGTCTTTGACCCTTTGCCTGTATCCTTGATTATGTGTATGCCTACTAATTTTGCACTTTATTGCCCTCTTAGTTTGTCCCATTTTTGAAAACTCTATCTCTCGATTTGTATTGTCATGGCTTCGTCTCTGTGTTTGAGCTTTGGTGCAGGTAAGGGATATCGGCTAGTTGTCTCCCTACCAACTAGGATATGCCAGACCAAATGACAAGGGCAAATAAAGCGTTTTTGAAGCGTTTTTTTTTCCTTTTAAATTTAATGCAATTTTTTTGTACAGCAAGTTACTGTAAGGCCTCATGCACGCAAATGTTTTGTGCTCTCGGGCTGCAAACAATGGGCCTGGTGACAATAGAAGACTAATAATAATAAGACTGTCCCACTAAACGTAATAGGATATGTTTTATAATTTGTGGCTCAGGAAGTCGACTCGTTGAAGACACAGTGGAGAACACAACCATGGACATGAACCATAGTACGACATGGGAACATTTGCTGACAACTAGCACACATCCCCAATATACGGTCGTATGTGTAGGCCTGAATGTGTGTCAGTTACAATTCACTATCTGCTGCAGTAAAAAGCATGGGGCTTGTGACTTAGCAGATGCATGATATTGTTATAAGGTACTACTGCTCCAGTGTTAGGTGAAGGGGCCAGCTACGTGACATTGTAGGATTGATAGGATTTCACAGCCCCGTGTATCGGCAGCAAATTTAGGGTCCTATTTCCTGCCTGTGTTTGCGAACCCGTCATGCAAAATAACCCCCCTAAACTAAATATATTTTCATAAACTGCCATTAGAGAGCATTGCCTCTATCCCTTCATTGTCCCTCTACATGCCTGTAAACCTAAGCAATGAGGTCCTAAAGCTGTATGCAAATGACCTGTGAAATGTCCAATGAAGCATTAGCATATTCAAGCTGTCCACCTTATTCATGAGTGGGAGGCACAGCCACACCCCCAGTGCATGACTGACAGCCTGTATAATGATGTGAGGCTGTATAATGATGTGCTTCCTGGTGCTGGTGGCCACGCCCCCTGCAGCCTGTGTGTGCATGTGTGTGTGTGTATAGGAGAGATACAGCAGCTCCAGGCAGCCAGGTTACAGCAGAACATGTCAGATTCATGTGTAGCTGATGTCTGTGTCTCTCACCTGTATATTAGGAGGATTCAGCATGTCAGCATACACACTAGCCATGCTTTACTATACATTACACACAGACATGAGCAGGGGGAGGAGAGGGGAGGGGTAACAGGAGTGACATCACTGCCTCTGACCATGTGACCAGCCTCATTTACATGATAAAAAATAGATGATTTTACAATGCTTAATGTATGAAATAACTAGATAAAGGCTGGGATGGGATCCTTGTGAGCTGCTCCAACAGGTAGTAGTGACAGGACAAGTGACACAGACCTGATGACGGGTGTCCTTTAAAAAGTCAACCTGTGGCATGTGAGTGGGCATAACCAGTCAATAAGAGTCTGTTGCTGACTAACCATGAATGCCTTGAAAAAAAGATGATTATAAATGTTTATTTTAAGTGCAATATTTCTCTTCTGTATAGTCCCATGTACATGATTTGGTTGCATTTTAAATGGCAAATCTTAAGCAACCACAGGTAAGCCAGGCGTGAGGGAATACATGCTTTGAAAACAGCATGGTCATGGGAGGCCAATTGCTTCCAGTGAAATCCCTGGATGCTAATGTACTAATAAGCATCTTGAGAAATGTCATTCGTTGCTTGCCTCAAACACAGGGGTAACAAACTTTTCCACTGTACCTCTTAAATGGACTATAAATAATTCTCTCCTACCAGTCTATCCAAAGAGAATTGGGTTTTCGCTTACGTTCGCTTAGTAAGGGTGTTCTAGTTTATTGACCTCCATTAAACTTGTAGTTTGTTTTGTTAGTTTTTGATCCATGATATACAACCTATTCCTATTCATTGCATTTTATTGGCTTATGTTATATGTAGGTATTGGTTTTGTCTTACTTATACAGTATAGCAGCAGCATACATGAAGATAAAGAAACTGTCATTAAAACTATTAGAAAACATGTCTCTTCCATGTAGACTTCACCTTTGTACTTTGCAATATAACATGCAAGTAGAAGATGATTTACTGTATATGGGTTGTACATGTGACCTAGATGGTGACTGAGCATATTAAACCTGCATGTAACATGCATTGTGAATCAGTCACATTATTTTATGTCTTGTTATCTAGGATTTTGCTTTACTAATTACATTTTTCTCTCCCTTTCTTCCTTTTCCTCATTTAGCTTTTGGGCTTCCTACTCTAAGCGGTTTATCAGCCTGACCCTTATGAATCAATGAATAACTTCTCTACTTCTGTGTTCTCACAAAATGCTGATGGTTAAAAATAAAAAAAGCCCTTTAGCTAAGATATCTCTGAACATCTGGTTGTATCCAGCCCACATGTCTTTCCTTCCCAATATTTTTGGCTTTATTTGTGGTATTTTGTACTAAATTTAGTGGTAGATGCTTCATGAGCAATTTTTAGCTGATTTTATTAAGTTTATTAAAAATAATAAAAGAAAGGAAACCCGTTCAATGTCACAGCCAAAGTGTTCAGCCCTTATGTTGTCTCGGGCACAATGGATGGATGTGTACGAGTCATTGTATTCACACGGTTAGCACATGTCCTATGCCTGTACAGTCCTTTCTACTGTCATTGGTGTGTGAGCTGATCTTGACACTCATGACAGACGCCTGAAAACAGACCTCCATGGGAGAGATTTATCATGTGTACAGAGCACCAGCATATGATAAAGTCTCACCGACTTGGGTTGCGCCCTCCACGTCCCCTCCACCCGCACATGGCATGAAGCTGATATAGTCGCTGTAATAATTTCAGTGCTTTTACGGCAGCAAACTGTCGTTGAAGAACTGATAAATCTCCCCCCACGTGTCCATTATTTGCATACCTTGAAATGTACCTTCAAGGTGTTAATCTGCTTGACAAAATACTGAAATTTATTGGGTCACTTTCTGCTGCCAAGTTCAAGGGTTTTATTTGTCGTTTCTAATGACAGCTAATCACATTGATTAAGGTTAGACTTCTAATACCCCCTTACCGAACGGCTGTGAGGACCATCAACAAGTGCTGTGAAGGAGTTATCAATCTACGACTCCATTAAAGCCCTTTATTTATTGGACTTTTGTTGCCTTGTCATCATTCGGGATTAACCACTTTGGCTGAGGTAAGTCTGTAAAGAGAGTACTCAGCGGATGTTTTCAGCCTCTTAATGATGTGCCTCACATGCTGTTTTTTTGGCCCTTTTTGTTCCATTTTGACAAAAAACCATTTTTTCTTCTTTGTAACTACAGAAAGCTATTGCTTGTGCATGTATATTTTCACAATATCCCCCATTTAGTAGCATTTGTGTACAAAGTTCTAGCAATATTCAGTAGTTTCAAAGCATTTGTTTCCGGCCGTGGTTGAAGGTAAAGAGGATCACTGATTAAACTATTGAAGTGCATATTTATGTGCATGTGGTCAAGTTAAATACATGCAAGCCAAAATGAAGTTTATCTTGAAGTGTGCTATCATGTCAGACCAGCCCTGGTAAAGAAAAACGTGAGTCAGTTTCTGTAATAACTATACAATTTACTTCTCCTTTCTGCTTTCCACACTGTACAAAATATCAAGCAGGTCATGCAGAAATCACCTTTTCTGTATTTATTAATATGTTTGCTTCTATGGTTTATTAAAACTTGCTAACCAAACCCGCAATTTGCTGACAAAGTTGCACTGTTGTGATCATTACTTTATGGAAATTGGGTTGTAAATTGCTTGTTTGGACAGTGATTGCTGGCTGGTGCGTGGGATTTCTTGTTGTATCCTGTGGAGACTTTGTGCCTTTCTCCTCTCCAGTATAATTTCATGAAACTTACACACTGTTGGTTTCAATTTTGCAGCCGTTTCCTTCAGGTTTCCCCCACTTGATGCTGCATCGGATATTTGCATTTTTATAGCCATATATTTTCTGGAAATATATTCCTGAATTTTTTGTCTCCCAATTTAAACATTTTTGTGCACATTTGTGTACATTCTATTTTTCTATTAATTCCACAATAACTTATAAAAATCATTTACACACTTTTGAAATGTTTTTAAAAATGAGTCTGGGATCATAATGATTTTTATTTCCACCCAGAAAGCTACCTTTAAGCTCTAATTCCAAAACCTTTCTCAAGCCATTTTTTGACTACTGCCTCAAACTACTGGATGGCATATTTGTTGTGGTGTAATTAAAGGCTGCCATTATAATTGCAATCAGGCCCACAAGCCACTGCATAATACTTTCCGGTGCAGACAGGTAGCTGCCCTGGAGATCTGTTTAACCATGTATATATTGTTAGTACCACCAGGATCAAAGGATTGTAAACCAAGCACACTTACATGCTGCCGTGTGCCCCTCTGACAGGATTCACTCTTCTTTAAGCTTATTATGCCCGTGTTTTCACCAATAAATAGGCTTTAAAAATTATGCAAATGAAACCTTCAACTTGCCACATACACATTTTTATAAATTTCTCCAATTAAGGCATGCATACAAAAAGACAATCGGAGATGGAATTATCCAGACCTCAAGTCACTGTGTATTCAAACTAGCAGTGGGAGGGGATCCGAATAGGGGAATTATCTCCAATATTTATTCTAACCTCATTGGAGGAATATTTGAAAGAATATCCCCTCACTATTAAAAAAAAAAATGGGGTGTGGATATAGGGGAAATCTCAGACTCCCAGTTGGAAGCGGTTTTCAAGGGAATATCATTATTGTCCCTGTCAGAGGCCCACCGATTATCCCAGATTCATTTTCTACATAGGGTGTATTAGACACCGAGTTTACTCCATAAAATAGGAGTGCACCCTTGTTGTCCCAGGTGTTCGGTTCCAGATGCCAAGATACTACATATGATTTGGGAATGTAGGGAGTTGGAAGAATTCTGGAAACGGCTACTGAACCAGATCCGTAGAGTACTGTCGGTGGATCTGGAGCCAGACCCGAGGTTTTGCCTGCTAGGTCTGATTGACACAGACACCATAGAAGGAGCCATCTTGTTATGTACTAAACCTAGTGCGCAAGTCTATAGCGGCTCGCTGGATTCAGACCAATGCAAAAAAATATCAATAAAGTTAACAACATAATTAGGTGGGAATGGGGGGTATACTTAAATGTCTGAAAAAAAATTGAAAAACCTTGGGGAAGGTGGCTGGATACGGCAGGAATCTTGAGTAGATCACTGGTGGATTTCCAAGTTAGTTCTCATGACCAACTAATGATGCTGAGGGTATAAAGACAGCCATGTTACCACTTCAGGTTTACCAAATAATTGCGATAAGACTGTGATATGTCCCCTACTGTCTAGATATGCTCCATACAGATTTAAGGACTAGTATCTGTATAATGATGAAAATCGGACTCCTATCTGTCTGCTGAAGGGAAGAGGGAGGGGGGATTGGGATTCCTTTCCGTTTTGTTCATTGTGTAACTGAGTGTGTTTGTTTGTTAAAAATGTTAAATATATATA
This sequence comes from Engystomops pustulosus, assembly GCA_019512145.1. NCBI lineage: Eukaryota > Metazoa > Chordata > Amphibia > Anura > Leptodactylidae > Engystomops > Engystomops pustulosus. The sequence goes on along the minus strand of CM033643.1, from coordinate 74,451,717 downwards.
TATATAATATATTTTACAAATGCTATTAATACAGCCATGGATAATTTATCATTTCCTTTAAATTCCAGGACTGCTGCACATGCTGAGGGTGGATTTTTCTTCCTTTCTGCTTTTCTTGCTGAGAAGCACCTTAGCCCCTTTCCGTCTGCTTTGACTAAGGCTACTTTCACACTACAGCTGTCAAAATCTGCAGTGTATAACTGTCAATGTCAGTTTTCCATGGCATATTTGCATCAGTTTGGCTTTGGCTTTTTGGAACCCTCTGTCAGCCGTCATTGCATCTGCACTAAGAGCTGTTGGATACTACAGAAGTCCCTCTGTACAACTGATATACCCACAATGTTATAAAGGTGTATACCTTTTATACAAATGAGCTTTGTATGGGAGTGGTCGGAGCGCTGTGCTTGACTAGTCATTCTCATACAATTGTATGTAGCGGAAGAGCTCATGCTCGTTCAGCTGCTCCACCCATTAGTGAGAACAGGATCTTTGTTCCCTGGAGAGCTAGGGATCCCATTGTTGTGATGGTAGGGATCCTAGCAGTCAGTCTCACTGATTAGCTAGTTATCCCCTATCCTGTGGATAGGAGATTCTTAAAGGAAATCTACCATTTGATTTAATGCATTATGAACCAAACATACCTTGAGAATACTGTAGCTACACAAATATATCTTGTTTAATCCCTGATCCGAGTGGTTTTGCTCAAAAAACAATTACAAAATTCTGGACCTGCTGGGTTGCATGCAGTCTGCCATTCATAAACACAGTTTTCTGAACTATCCAGACAGAACTCATCAACCTGAGCTAGATGTCTCGCATACAGCGGCCTGGGGATGGGGCAGCGGTTGATTACTTCTGCCTGTCGGGGACAACACCGTGATTACAACAATTCCTGTAGCAGTGCATAATTAGGGTAAGAGGAGAAGCGCTGAGCCAGGCACAGAAGCGTCAGAGCCTCATTATCAAAATTTTATAATTGTTTTTTCAGAAAAACCACTCAGCTCAGGGATTAACCAAGATATTATTCTACATCAGTGTAGCTACAGCATTCTCAAGGCATGTTTGGTTCATAAAGCATCAAATCAAATGGTAGATTTCCTTTAACTACTTGGGTCAAACCCTTTAAGATGCCTTGTTACAAAAGATTGATTTTCTTTTTCTAAAATACATACAGATTTTTGGGGCATGTGAGTTGCTGTACCATAATGATGGGCACGAGAAAAGGTGGTTTTGCGTAACAAATGTTGCCCTAGACTTGTGTGTCTCTAGTTAAGCCCCTCCATATGTGTCTAGATAAGTCTGGTCCTCTCCATATGTAGTTATATAAAGGATCATAAAGCTTGGTCTTTTCTCTGTTTGCCATAGCTAGGAGGCAGTAACCAAGAACATCTCTTGTGGAGCAAGGCTGGCCATGTTTTTGATGTACCAAAACATATGTCTCCCATCATGGAATTTTTTAAAAGTGATATCGTCTTGTTCAGAGAGTTAGTAGTTAATGGCCCAATGGTTTTTATCCAAATTTTCTGGCCTTTTTCAGTGGATGAAAGTCTGGCGTGGGAAAATCACTTTAAGTAAATTCTTGGGCATGGGAACGCATTCTGTTATTTTGTATATGGCACAGATCCTTTATTTCTCTGTGTTAAGCATTTTTTACACAACATCTTAGCCTGCATACCTCAAATACTTGTCATAGCTAAGATTTTTATTATACAGCAAGTCAAGCTATCCCATGATCAGTTTATATAGAAATAATCTGGTTGTAGTTGATATCTGCCAGATAGGCGGAACAATAGAAAGTTATTGCATAATACAGTAGTACATGGTACAGTAATATGGGTGGATTTATCATAAGTCTGATGTACTTGTTTTTGCAACAAAAAAGTGGCATGTCCATATTTGCGCTTTTGTTTGGCACACAAATGGATAAAACATCACTGTTGTGGTAAAAGTTCCTTAGGCCCTTTGCTCACAGACCTTTTTACGGTCACAGGCTTACTGAAGTGTTTTAGTATGGTAGCACACGGCCACATTCACTTCAATCTATTTGTGTGGCCGTACTGCACACTGTAGTGTTAGAGCAGTGCCCGGCTTACTATGTAGAGGGGAGGCCGGAGGAGTGCTCCATACAGCCCAGCTGAGCACGCAGCCATGTGTAAGGGGCCTGAGACTTACAGTAGATATTGATGATTTTGTTTGGCCATATTTGCAGATTTGCAGGGCCATCCATTTAAAGGGGTTGTACAAAGTATTATTGTTATCTCCTATCCACTGGTAATTGCATCTGATTTCAAACCATAATTTGTTTTCTGTGCTGCTTTTCAGCTGCATATATGCCACATAAAAAATGTAACCATTAAATCTATATAGATCATTTACATTTCCCTATCGATATAGGCGAAAAAGAAAAATAGCAGAACTACAGACAAATAGTCTTCAAAAAAGAAAGTTTGTGGTCTTTATTCCATGCAATGTTTTGACAACAACTTTTTTCAAGATGCTTGAAACGTCCCAATGAATAAAGACCACAGTCTGTCTTCTTCGTTTGTCTGGATTGCTGCCATTTTTATTTTTTTCTGTTTGGGTTTGCCCTAATGGCCTGGTTCGATGTGTACCCAAGGGCTCATATCTCGTTTTGTGCCATATGTTTAGAGGACACGTCAGGGGAATTTCAACGTTTATTTACAACGTATGGCACATACTTATCCCAATGTATGCTTGTACAGTGGGATACATTGGCCAGGGACCCCAGTGTACAACTGCAACAGTGGTAGTAGGTAGTGGTAGTAAGTAGCGGAGGCGTCGTATACTGGTTAGACGGAGGCAACATCTATGTCTCAGTTTGCCAGTATATGTCAATGCATATACTGGGGGAAATTTATCAATGGTTTTGCTTCGTTTTTTGGCTTAAATAGTCACATAGAGGGGTTTTTTTTGCAACTTTTCAATGTAAAAAGTCACACGGGACTATCTTCGCACATCTATAGTAAACATACGACGTGCAAAAGCCCAAATTCATGACTTGTGCTTGTTTTTCAAAAGTCGCAAACTCACTCCAGCCCCCTGCTGGTGTAAGTGTTGCGACTTTTGGTGCATTTTTGAAAGAAAACATAGACACATAGAGCATAAAAAAATGTATTAAAGGGCCAAAGCCACTTTAATGCATCTGATGAGCAGTGGAGCTCCAAAGACAGACATAGACCTGTCCTAACGAGCCTTTCTAATGATAAGTCAAAAATGAGATGTGAATCCAACCTAACTGAACTCAGTTACTGAAATCTAAATACAGGCAGTCCCCGGGTTACATACAAGATAGGGTCTGTAGGTTTGTTCTTAAGTTGAGTTTGTATGTAAGTCGGAACTGTATATTTTATCATTGTAATCTCAGCCAGAACTTTTTTGGTGCCTGTGACAATTGGATTTAAAAAATGTTGGGTTGTCATAAGAACCAGGATTAACAATAAAGCTTCTTGCAGACCCCTGTGATAACAGTTATAGCTGTTTATTGTAGCCTAGGACTAAAGTACAATAAATTACCAATATTCAGAGGTGCGTTTGTAACTAGGGGTCGTATGTACGTCGAGTGTTCTTAAGTAGGGGACCGCCTGTATGTATATTGTATTGCAGTAGTAGCTTGAACAAGCAATCAAAGTCTAAACCGTAAAAGAGTTTAAAAAAAAAAAGTTAAATGTTTTTTAAATAAAAATTAAAGTCCCATAAACACCTCCATTCCATAGCAGTTACTAATAAAGCTTAAAAAAACACAAATTCAGCTCACATATTGGTATTATTGTGTCTGTAACAATCTGTACAATGAATATGAATTCCCATTGGAGTGTTAGCTGATAATTTTTTTTTTCCCATTAAATTCTTTCACCATTTTTTTTTTTTTCTCAAAACTGGTCAAAAAGTGTTAACCCAAAATGGGACCTCTTGGAACCGGGTTACTTTTTGTGAGAAGAGTTGTTTTGTTAATCGAAATATAAAAAAAATGTAGCATCCTGAAAAATTTGTGATGCTAAAAGAATTTTTTTAAAATTGGACAAAAATGTTAGCCCTTCGTAAGGGGTTGTATCAAGAATTTTTGTTATCCACTGAATAGGGTATCATAATATGATCATTAGGGGTCACACATGGGACCCCCATTGATCATGAGAATTGACCCCACTGTTAACAAGAAGCAGGGTCCAATTATTATTGTCACAATTTTTAGAGAATAAAATTCAAATCGTATCGTATGAATAGAACATATTACAACACCCCCTAGGGAAGGATTTGGACGGTTCGGCTGTTTAGAACGGATCACATTTCTATCATCATGGCAAGAAAATAGCAATTAACAAAAGACAGACACACAGTTATAATCCTTGTCTGTCTGGACTCTTCCTGTCAAAGGCCACCACAAAATTAGTTTTTGAAAGTCAACAGTTAAGTTTGTTTGGTGCCTCTCAGCACAAGGCATGTCTTAATAGAGGGAAAAATAATGTGCCATTTCACTTCGAAGGTCAGGTTTAAAATAAGCCACTGCTAAGGCAGCAAAAAAAATAAAAATGAAAGGCGTGCCTTGGCCAAACGCCCCCCCCCAGCAGAAAATGGGACAGATGAATCAAAATGTTATATCTTTGGCATATGACATAGCATGTCCGCTTTGGAGAAGGTAAGTACATTCCTCAATGTATGACACTTACTGTAAATCATAAAAGAAAATGGCGTATGGTCTTGGGCTATTTTCTGGATGTAGAGTGGTAAAACCGCACAGGTTTGCTGGCTACTGGACAAAAAGGGCTACAACAGGACTTTTATGCATATTGCTATACCCTCTGGAAGAAGTCACATTAGACTTGTACATAAACACAAGTACATGCAAATTTTACTCCATGAATAAGCCCCAATCAGATAAATCCACATGGGCCTTTTCTCCTCTCTCCCTCTATTGGGGCCAGGCCCTGATACAATTTTATGTGACTGGATCTCAGTTAGGGTGCGATCACACATGGGCTTGCAATGGGTTTATAAATGCAATGCAAACGTCTGGGAGCGTGGCTTAGCCTAATCGCATGTGCATTTTCAGTTGCTGGTTACTGATGGCATGTGTTTCACTGAAAACGAAGATGCAATTGTGCAGAGCCCCGCCACTTTCATGGTGTTTCAAACACAATGCAAGTGCTGTGTGACTGCACCCTTACTGGATACAGGCTCCAGTCACATGGCCTTCTATAGTGGCAGAGAATGAACTGAAGCAGTGAGGAGCTCTTCCCGTTTACATGGCTCTGTCCACTCCTGCTCACAGACTTTGACAGGATTGTGCTGTCCCACTGACAGCCATATCCTGTACTGTGACAGGGGGCCAATATTATCAGTAGCAATTAGCAGGGTATCCTCGCTGCAAGTATGCATATAAAGATCATTACCAATGGTTTAATGGGCCTCTTACCATTAGATCATTGTTATGTGTGATCTGTATATAGGAACAGCAGTGAACACATATATAATGTGCTCCCTGCTAACTGTTGCCCCACGTAAAAATGCAACTAATCAAACTTATTTTTTTACGGGGGGAAACCTCAGCCTTGTGGTTGACTTAAAGGGGCAGAATGTCAATATTACTGTATAAATGTATCGGCTCAAGCTGTTTAGTAGTTACATTTATACAGAATTATCATTACTGTCAGCTATTTGTATGTACCTTACGTATGGTGGTGGTTCAGCAGCAGCAAGTGACGGAGCTGAGTGGAGTTCAAGTATGCACAAGTCATCGTGGCTCTACATTGGCTCAGTGGCCCAGATTTATTAAAGCCCCTGCATCGGTTTTCTGTCAGACTTTGCACGTTCTTTTCAGTGCAAACTGCTTTCACAGGTATTTAAGAAGTTTCTTAGACACATTTGTGTCGCTGCTGCACTGAAATGGACGTTCTGGTGCACAGCCAGACCATGCAACACATAAATCATGCAAAGTCCGTCAGAAGTGTTAAAGGTGCCCCCAAAAAAAAGTGATGCAGTGCAGGGGCCCCAGATTCATCTAAAACGTGCACCAGAAATATTTAACCTGGTGCCCACTGCACTAGAGCAGGTTCTAGTCCTACCCATATTAAGGTGCAGCCACCCGGTACCTATGGAGATAGGAGGGGTGAGAAGTTCTCACTTCTGTTAATGAGGCCTTGGGCTACATTCACATAGCTTTTGTTTTTGGACATATGCTAGCCATGTCTTTCTATGAGTCCACTCGTGGCTGTATTTTGTAGGACCTGTATGTAAGCCGGTTGCCTCGGCCTCATGCATTTGTTGTTTTACATACCAGGGCTTGATAAAAACATTTTCTACCTATATGGACTTTTAGCACCTGAAGATTTTTTTTCCTGTGTTTCTTCAGTTCATTGAGGTTTGTGAACATTGGTTTATTGCTGGTTTCTGTCACTACAGTTTTTAATCCTTAACGCTTGCCCAAATACTAGTAAGATGCCAAAGCTTCTGCCATTATATCGGTGGTCACACTTGCTGATGATCACACAATCAAGCACCAGACTGCTTTATTTCCTCTTAAAGGCTCATTCACACATTCGTCTTTTTGCTCTCTGTGATTTACAAAGATGGCATACTGACTTTACTGTGTGCTTTTTCACATTTTACTTTTTTTTTTCACCACTTTTTTTTTTCCTACCATTTGTGGAAAAAGTTTTTAAGCCTGTCCTTTTTTTTTTTTTTTTTTTTTTTTCCCCCTTCCAATTCCGGAGCATAGATGACAGTAGAGGTTAATGGGTCCCCAAAAAATTTGTTGCCATTTATGTTCGGTCAGTTTTTTTTTCTGCTGGGGAACCAGGTGTTTTGCATTCGAATTGATTTTTTTTTTTTTGGGGGGGGGGGGATGTGCAGTTACAATACTGACACAAAGTGGATTTACTAAAAGGAGTCACTATGATGTTCTTGAGAATCGGGGATGGCATACTGAGAAAAAAACTCATGTGTGAATAAGCCCCAATTTTAATGGAAGTAGTGAAGCTTTTGTAGTATGCTATTGTATAGGAAAACCAAGGCACATGTTGGCAATTGCTTTCCATTGTAATAATATGGCTGTTTTGTGGTATACGGTCTGTCTATATAGGAAAGCCAATCGTGCATATATCACAATGTAGGAATGCCAGTACTGGTGAAAAGTGTGTGCTATTTGGTAGACTGTGAGTCTATGGAGGCCCGTGGCTTTACTTGCTCTGTGTGTTTTATAATGCATACACAGAGTGTAGTCAAAGCGATATGTAAGCAGATCCTAATGAACTCCGAACTTCAGGAACACATGGATTATTTCTGCTGACCTCTGTGTCTTACAAGTACTATGGATCTATAAAGCCGGAATCCACAGAAAGCTAGGATTACATTTGTGCGTGTCCCCTCTTGTACAAACCGTAATTACAAAGCTGAGATTCCTATGTTATGTGAGGAATGTCAGGATAGGGCTGCAGGCACGGCGTAGTCCATAGGGTTAATCATACCACCCTTGGAATTCCCTCTCCAGATATTGTCTTTTTGTTTCTTTTTTTTCCCCCAATGTACCAAAATGGGGAAAAGCAGCGAAAGATGATATTTACAAGCTTCTTGGTCATGTTTCCCATATTTGGAAATGTTTACCCAAAGCACTGATCTATTGAAAGAGGAGGGGAGGTGGTCAGGTTTGGAAGCAGGATATGAGTGCCTGAGTCAATGTGACATCCCCCTCCCTATGTTTTGAAGCTTGCCTTGTGGTCTCTTTTCAGGTTTAGAACCTCTGAAACTTCAGGATCTGGTTTAGACTTCAGTAAGTGTGCGGGCTGGGTCTGGGAAATACGAGATGCCGGTAAGTGCTGCTATTGTGTTGTTTTCTTACAGCATGCTTATGCATCTTCTGAACTTCTTAGGAAAAAAAAAAACTTTACATGGATATGGATATATATGTAGGTTGGTATGTGTGTAGAGTGCATATATATTCATTGATTTGTTCAGATGTTATCTGTAAAAAAAAAACTATGGAAAAATGTATTTTCCCTTTTTTTTTGGATCATGCCTAATATGCTATCATCATCTCTTCATGGTATTTACGGCAAGAAAAAATGCAGCATAAGAAGTCATATTTATGGTGCTGAGGGATCCTGCGGCCATTTTGTATTTCCCATGATTATCAGGTGTATACAAGTGTCATATGATATCAGGCCTACGTCATGTTTAGCAGTGTCATGCTATGCCTTTGTAACCATGTAACAGCTGCAGGACACCAATGACTTGTATAAGAGCACATCCTTCATTATCCCTGAAGGTAAAATGACTTCTAATTGTAAGACATTGTAAAACATTTTACGCTTAACACTAACTACAGGTCGAACTGATGAGGACTGGACATAGAAAGGTGGTGGAGCAGTTTAGATGGTGTTTTTCTTGTACATTTAGTGTAAATGTGTTAACTCATTCATTGGCTATTCATTTGTGTGTGCATGAGATGGACCTGGTGTATACAGTATGGGCAAAGTATGAGCTTGTCGGATCTCAGATGCTGTCCAGGGTATATACTTCTCTCTGCCACTGTATCAGAATACAACATTACAGAACATTCTTTTCTTCTAAGAATCCCAAGGTCACTAGGTGATACATGAACTACTATCTAGGTACATATTAGGCACACATTGTAGTCTGTGTGGCACAGGGCCCCAGAATGACCTGAACCAACAATGAATATTAAGCACTCCTAGGATATTTGCATTTCTACCTGAATACAGGTGGGGCAATGGTAAAGAACTTTTGTTGTTGTCTTTCATGCACTTTTATCAGTAACTTCTAATAATACTCAATTATCGTGGTGGTATTTCCAGCTATGAGTATGTTTTCGGCACTGGAAGTGGAGGTCTTTCGGGATGGATTTTTACCACCAGAGGACTTTCACTCCAGTATGTATAGACTTTTAATACACGGTGCGATCACTTGTGCAGCTTACATTGAGTTTTTAACCACCCTACACACCTTGGAAAAAATAGTCCGTCCTTGCCGAAAGCTACTTCTAGCGACCAAACATACTTCTACGTCCAGCTTCTTACTTACACTGGCTCACGACAGAGCCAGCCCATAAGCAGTGGTGTCAGCTGATATGACAGCTGAGGCCCTGCTGTAACATCTCAATCGTAGAGACCGCTTCAGGCATGACTGCAGCGTGTAGGGGGTTCTACCTTTTAGGAATCGGCACACCGTGCCGCTTACTGGGGGATCTGATATTCTTCTTGCAGCCCCGAGTTTTGCCAAGTGCCCACGGCTCCTGAAGTCTCTGCAGTCAGATCCCTTCCAGTCTGACTGTCAACTGTCTTCGCATTCATCTGCATGCTCAGCAGTTTACACACGCACATACAATACAGTGTATTGCAGTACAGTGTCTTGGGCTTGTACCACGCTCAGAGCATCACTGCTTCAAGTCCAAGTAAAAAAAACGCTGGAGCAAAGCGGTCCAGCGTATTCAGGAGGGCGGTCCGAAGAGCTGCTCTTCTCGTATCTCCCCTCCTCGCTCCATAGCTCAGTCACCACCCTAATCCCACCCACAATCCCACCCCCTCATGAATTCTATTGTACTCCGCCGCGGTGTTAGATAGTGTTATCAAAATTCCCAGAATTTGCAGCATCACGCTTTTTTTACACACTTTAATTTTTGCTACATTTTTCGAACATACATCTCATTAATTTTTGTGCTACTGGTTTGTGTGATTTATATACAATATAATGTTTTTTATTCTTCCGTTCTCTCCTTCCTTTTGTCTACTTGATTTTTATTTACATTCTGAAATGTAAGAGGTCTGTATTTGCCATTATATATCGTATATACATATTTTGTGGTCCATTTGTTCTGGTTATGTCCTTTTTTTTTGCTTTTTTTTTTGTGATGTTTTGGGGCTGTTGATTTCTACTGAATGTGAGTGTACAGAGGCTTAGCTTACTCCATGTTGTTGGCAAGATGGAAAAGGGCATTGTTACCGGGCTGCTGTGCCTTAATCATGCTTCAGAGGAGATGTAGCTTTTTCCATGCACGTTTTTTGGTTCTGTCTTATGAACATTTTGCCGCCAATATATATTATTATTACTGTAGGTAGTAATTAGAAATATGTTTGTTGTGTTGATCTACCAGGTATAGCATTTCAAAATCAATAAATAAATGTCAGAAAAGTATTTTCGGTATTGTATTGTACTAGGTTTTCTGGCTAATTAAGTCATCTAAGTAGTGATGTTTTTTTTCTCCTCTATATTGGTTTTGAACATTTGTTTTAGCGCTTTATCTTTATTTGCTCTGTGGGAAAGCAGGTCCCAGAAATATCCAACCTTCTGTAGGAGCTTGTACTGCGTAATGTTAAATGTCAGCAAACAGTAGAAGACTAAATAAGATTCTCCTGTTTGATGTGACTGTGATCCGCAGATGTCTAATATGAATGCCAAGGCCTTTATTTTGTGTAAGATTTTTTTTAAGGTTTTTTTTGTTTTTCTCTGTCTCTGTTTTTTGTATTAGAGACAAAAAGACCAATCAGTCCACTCACGCTGGGTCTACCCTGCTCCTAGGTTAAGTTAAGCGCCTCCATTATTCAATTTTAACATTTTATAACACCTGAAATATGCTTGTGACATGGGTGAGTACGTTTACATTCACATTTTTGCCATTAAAAATAAAGGATACATGATAGAAAAGAGCCTTCCATACAAGTAACCCACTTTGAAATGAAGTGAACTGAGACCTAGTTTTGTTATACTCGAGTATATCCGACCCTAATAGCTGAGGTACCCCCAACTTTACGCAAAATATTGGAAAACTTATTGACTGACTTGAGCCTAGAGTGGAATGCATGGTCATGCATTCACCAGATGAAATTCCCCATGAGCCCTCCCTCCCCAGTAATAAAAAGCCTTTCTGCCTTGCCAGCACTGGGTCCTGGGTTCAAATCCCACCCAGGTCAACATCTGCAAAGTGTTTGTATGTTCTCTCCGTGTTGCGTGGGTTTCCTCCGGTACTCCGGTTTTCCTCCCACACTCCAACCTACTGTTAGGTGTTTAGATTGTCACACTCTCCCCTGATTTGTGCTTGTGGCCATGTGCACGTAGCCTAAATGAAGAATTTAACAGAATCTTCATGCACTGATGTTGCATCTTGGGAAGTATGTACACCCCTGTTTTATTTAGCTTCTTTATTGTTTTCGAAATGATTACAAATTGATATCACAATAAAATTATTAATATAAGAAAAGAATGCTAAATTAAGGGAACCTACCATTTGATTTGATGCATCATGAACCAACATACCTTGAGAATGCTATAGCTACACTTGATGCAGAAAAAAGAAGCAGCAACCAATCATTTACCAAAAGCTGTTTGTTATGCACGCCCCCAGGGTGCAGTGTGCAGGATCCATAGTCCAACAAAAAATGGAGAGAACCCACAGCATCCAACATATGAGTTAAACCTTTTTCACACAGGCATAGAAAAAAGTGCACCGTTTCGATTCAACATGAATCATGCTTGACAAGATTCATTGTGAATCGAACGTGCACTTTTTTCTATGCCTGTGTGAATAAAGGTATAACCATGTTGGTTGCTGTGGCCTTCTCTCCTTTTTTTTTTTTTTTTTAACACTGATGCAGCAGAAACATATCTTGTTTAATCCCTGTGCTGAGTGGTTTTGGTGAAAAAACAATTATAAAATGACGATAATGAAGCTCTTTCAGTTCTGTACCTGGGCTTGGCGCTTTTTCTTTCACATTAGTTATGCACTACACCAGAGGATGATGTAATCACTGTTCTCCCTGCCAGGCAGAATAATCAATTGCTACACCATCCCCCAGCTGCTGTGTATGAGTGATCCAGCTCCGGGCAAACCGCCGTGTGCTGGAGGTGAGGAGGAGGTGACCCCTCCTCCCTCCATAGGAAATAGCTTGCTCTATCGTTTTACGGTGTGCGGCCCGGATCGGTGCCACAAATGTGTGGCACCGGATCCCCGCCGTGCCGCTATTGCCGTCTATGGGGACGTACAGCCCCGCAGACGGCAGTGTGAATGAGCCCTCAGGTTGATTAGTCCTGTCTTGTCTCTTCAGAAAACTCGTGTCAGGAGAACCATCTTTCTCAAGGTCCTTAATTTAATAATAGTTTTTCAGCAAGGTATGTTTGGTTCATGATGCATGAAATCAAACGGTAGCTTTTCTTTAAATTACTTATAGAAAAGCTCATAGCAGAGGGGAACAAATAAGTGATCTTATAATGGTTCGTTCTCAAATGGGAATTCAGATCTGGAATCATAAATGACCAATAGATGCAGCTCTGACCTCCCACCCTCATTGATCTCAAAGAAGGGAATTCTTTTTCTCTGAAAATTCCATAAATTCAAGGCTCGCACATTATACTGTACATTTAAAGAATAGGTTAAAATGGCAACAAGCTGTGTCTATTTTAATGGATCTGGATTCATTAGAACAAGGAATATCAATAAAGCTTCATTATAGACAGCGTTGATGTTAGGGATGCCTCTATGATAATACCGTATTGACCATTTTGAAATGGTTCATTCAGTGATTTGACATTTTCTGGAACAACTTGGTTCTACAGAATTTTTTGTTGAATCGGGAAGCTATAAAAAAAAAATGATTGTTATAATCAATGTGCCAGGAAAGGAGAAATTGGGTTCTTCACCATAAAGATTCCAGCTGATGACTGGAATGTTTGTCCCAAGTCATCTCGTTCTTTTGAATACAGTCTTGTCAAGCGATCTGATTCATTAAAGTTTATGGGCTTACCGAAATAACCAAGTGTGTGCTAAACTGCCGTCTTGAATAGGACTGTACCCGACATGATATATTATTCAAAAACTGTTTTTAAACAAAACTTGCATACAAGGACTTACCTGGGATGAGGCTTTTTCCAATGTCTGCCTGTAATAGTAAGGGGAGAAATCACAAGTCAGCGTGATGCTTGGCGTCCCGCCACGTGCAGTAACAGCTCTGCTCATTATTTGTCAGAGGAAGTAATTGATGTAAGATCACAAGCAGCAGACCTTTCATTTCTTACTACTGTCTGCTGTGTGTTCTCACTGTCAGGATAGTCAGGACATTAGAATGTGAAATCCCCTTTCTCTCACGCAACTTTATTACACACTTTTCTTTGTGAAGTTTTGACTCTGATATCCTATTAATATTGGGTCCTTTTTTTTTCTTCTGGTTTTTTTTAATTTTTTTTTTCCAAGAATTTTCACTCCCATAGGATAATTTCAATTCCGTTTTTTTTTTTTTGCTTGCATTGTAAATGTTTTATCAACAGACCATTAAGTGTTGAGTCATATGCAATTTCCATGACATCTAATGTGTTTTTCCACTTCATTTGTACTAGATGATACCATATATGGTATACATGTAGCAATTTTCTAATCTAAAGGTCAATTACATAGTTTTCTCCTATACAAGCAAGTAATTGTGGTTTGTATTATTCATTATTCTATGCCCTATATGGGAGATTTTGCATAACTGAAAACCACTGGGTCGCTTTTATTAGATCTATTGCTATTCCAATATAAACTTTAAAAAAAAAAAATGCTGATCCTGCATGATCAATGTGATGCCTCTGTAGGCTGCCCAGTTTATCCCATCTAGCTTATCCCGGATGATAAATCTCTTGCAGTTTAAGGCCGTGATGTAGAGGACGAAGGGTGACCCTCTCCACTCCATAGAGGGTACGGGCCGTAACATAGAGATGCACCGTGTACGGGCCATAACACGGGGAAAGGACATGTCCTATCTTTTTCATGTGTAAGGAGCAGTATGGTGCCGCACATGTGGCTCTGTGCAGCCATTGCCGTCTATGGGGGACATATGTACGGTCCCAAGCTTCTGGCTGTACATACGTCCCCCATACGTTTGTGTGAGTACTCCGTAAGGCTGCCTTCACATGAAAGTGTGAATTCCTGAGTTTTTCCAAAGGTTGGAAATCATGACTGCTTTCTTCTAAAAACAGCCATGTCAGACATGTTTTCTGAACATCTATGGAAATAGAGTAAGCTGTACATAAATAGCCACCTCCCCACTCACAGCATCTGCTAGGCTTACCTGGAAGTTTTTGTGAATGATGGTGGCACTACAGTGTAATACAGTTCCAGCATAGCGGGTGGGATTTATACTGATCCTATCAATACATTTGGATCCACAGGGTGTTGAGAATCTGCAGAATGTCAAATTTATGGAGTGGCATCCAACCTTTAGAATGCAAAGATTGAGCTAAACTCAAACTGCTAGAGCATGCTTTTTCATCCTGCTGGAAAAAAAAGCATCTGCACAGCAGATTAGAGGAATTGTAGAATGGATGCCACTGTATGGCATCCATCCTCAAGCTCTTCTGAACATACACTGTGTTTGTTCTTTCATTGATGACCATATATGACCAGTTTTGTTGGAAAACCATCTGAACATTGGCAGGAACAAATGATCTGCTGCTCCTGAAGTTTCTTCTCCCCGTTTTTCAGGGGGAGGGGCTCAGCAGGAGAGCATATCCCGCTGTATATGAGATATGATGCTCCCTCCATTGTATGTATATTTCGGGAATCCCTCTTGACATATCCTAAAAAACAGAGGGCAGAAATGAGATGTGATAAATAGCCTAAATATTGTGGTGGTTCTTGAATCTATATTAAAGTTAATTTCTTTCAATAATTGATGAGCTTTGAGTAAAGATTTAGTTTCTCGAGGTTTAGGACTTGGTGTAAGCAGACAAGGATCTTCTCTGTACCGTGAAGGTGCGTGTAATGATACTTATGTGTTATTAGACATAGCCTTCATGTGTGGTAGTGTTGTGTTACTGTGAAGCTGGGCTCTTCAACAGCGCTGAGCTTACTATTACAGTAGAAGCACGAGTGGCTTAGGACTAAATTATTCAGCATGGCTTGAATATACTGAATACCTCTGCAATGGTGTACATTGTTCTCACAGCTCTCCTCTGATTAGCAATGGGGAGGGGCCGCTTTTGTTTTTCACCTTCTCTTTGTGACTGTAAATAATGCAATTGCAGCAAATGAGAGCTGGAATTTCAGGAGAATACTTTGACCTACAAATATTGTCGGCTTCACTCTAGTTACAGAACAGTCTTGTCTGAATAGACCCGGTGTGCTGAAGAGGGCATGTAGTCCTCTGCTCTGTTCTCTTCTCTTTGGTAGTTCTTTGTTTTTCTCCTTGCCATGATTGTTCACCTCAATGGTGGTTTATCACTGGTGCCAAAGAATGGATATTTTATTTTCCAGAGATACGTTTGTTAAAGGCGTTTTCTAATGAAGAACATGGATCCACTGGCTAATCTTAGACCTTACGGTACCTTATCACCACATTAACTGGAGACACTCCGGTGATTTTTATTTTTTTCCTGTTCAGTATATCCTTAGTACCCAGTATATACAGTCAGTGTATCTTTAAATATTTGCTGAAAATTCCTGGCAACCATTATGTTGGTTTGTGTATATGACAGGGGATGTCTCTCACTTTTTGCCATTGAAGTATACCACATAGACTCCCCACAGAGGGGAGCACTCAACAGACCATCGCTACTGCCGATGACGAGAGAGGTTCTGACATTCACTAATAATGGTGGAGATGATAGTACAGCCTCCTGATGATATGGGAGCAACTGGAGCTAATATTTATTAAAAATTCTCTTACCTCGCTTGTTATGCAATTGACCCTTTATTATATTATATCTGTGAAATGCTGTATTTTTATTTTTATTAATAGCAGTGAATAAGAGAATGTTATTTTGTAATCCTTAAGAAACTTGTCTTTGTAGGAATACCCCTTTAAGTGCCTGATGTTGTTACAGTGCTCTCCATACAGTCGGCATATCATAGCCTATCAATCAGGAAAAAGGAGGAAAGAAATTGCAAGTAGATTTTAATGTGAATGACTTGGTGTGAATGACCCCCATCAGGCAAGTTGCCTATAAGTTTACAAACTGATTTTTTGTAACCGTGCAGTCATTGAAAGGAACCATTTAGGGATAATGGCAATACTTTTTACCGATAGAGACAGGTTGGAATTATATCAGTCCTGGTATAAACAATTTTTGTTGCCCCTGGAGCCGACCCTGGATCTTCTGACTTATATTGTTCTCCTGCCTGGCGCTGCAATGAGCTGAGCTCCTCTCTGCCTCTGGCCCCCACTCTTGTATTCCAGCAAGAGCTCACACACACACTGACATCCTGTTGGGGCTTGTGAGGAAAGGTGTAAAGCTACAAGCTACAGGCAGATAAGATCTTTATCCAGGGGATAGGGAGGGGGTCATATAGCAGATCTGACAGTATGTAATGGCTGTTATAGCAGAGAGGAGAATGCCATGTATAATATGGATCTCATGATCTCTCATCTCATTTCAGATCTGTCTGCTCTTTCTATGTGTCATATATTAGTGAATGTTCAGAAGCTAAATTAAAGTGTATATAAACCTTGTACCCTGATAATCTAACCACATGGTCAGCACACGGCATAGAATGATCATAATGTGTCTGCTTAGAGAGTCCCTGTCCATGTGGAATTCGCACACTTACCAGCTTAGGGAGTGATAGGAACTAAAACAGCAATAACACTGAGTAAAATTGTAAAGTAAGGGGTTAAAAATTCTTTGTGTAAACATTACTAGGGGATTGAAGTCTGATAATTTTCTTTCATGGGCAAACCCCTTTAAATCTTGGGTCTCTCTAACGTTCACATATTAAAAGGTCCTAGATTTGTCTGTTATCCATAAACGCTTAAATTTCCTATTAAACAATAATCGTAATTCTGTAATTCTCCTCTATTCGTCTTACTGGAATTGCACTAAGCCAGTGATACCATGCATCTTGGCATAAGGATCTTTGTGGCTCTCCAGTCTAATGCTCATGGCATACTTATACATTGTGTGCCATACGGATGGGTCAGAGAGTTACCAATTCCCTTACCCCTCATGGTGCACGTTATACAATTGACCCTTTGTTGTACCATTACCTAATCCTTGGAATGCTCCTGGCATTGGCTTGTCGCTAGAAGCTGTCAGATCTCTAAATGTTTAATGCTTATTCTGTAGAAAGGCACTTTCTGAAAGAGAGAGCAGAATAAAATTACCCAGTGACCTAAATAGGAGTTTTGTCCTGATCTCACCTTTCTAAGCATCTGTTTACAAAACAAGAACCCTGTTACTATTGATCCCACTTTGGAGCAGGCCTAATGAAATCTTGTTGGTGCATTGATTTGTCAGACAGCCCTGTCAGATCTGCCTCTGATAATCAATGCAGGTATAGAAGCCGTTTGTTTCATCGCTAAAATATGTTACCAACACCCAGCAGTGAAAATAAACTACCTCCTGAAAAGCATATTGGATGCCTTTTATCACAGGCACTAGCTTGTAAAGCATAGAAATGTGAAGACCCTACTCCTTTCCAAAACAAAAAGCCATATATGGTGGGGGACACACTGTGGGTTAGAAAAATTCCTGCAGACCAAACCCCTGCAGATTTTCAGCATAGTGGACCTCTACGTGTGTTTTAAAAAAAAATCTGTTATTGACACAGTGCTGTACAGAGGTTGAAATTCTGCCTAACCTCAGACAGCTCAAATGTTGCCGCACAAGACAGTTTTAGCAAATTTTTTTCTGCTGCTGGGTCTGCTGCCCCTAGCCCATAGCAGTTACCAAAATGTTTTTAGTTAACACCAAATAGACTCTTCTAAAAACACACATGTAAACACACCAGAGCAATGACTAATAAAATAAAGCTCCCAGCATACAGGCTGAACGTATCCATAGTCTTAAACAGGCAAAAAGCAGGCTAATATACGTTACATTCAGCAGGAAACCCTGGACTCAGCATTGCCATTTTGATCCTTATTAGGGCATGAAAACAGATGGAAGGATTGATACATATGTCGTTCATATAAACAACAAAAAAATGTATATGTTTTGCATATCTTTTCCAAAAGGACATGAAAAACAAGGGCAAAGGATACAGGTGCACAGGACAACAAACACACTGGGTGCATCTGTTGTGTCCACAGACAGGAATGGATACGCCCTAGCACACTAATGAAAAAAGTGTATTTCAGCAGTATGCAAAAATTAAAGATGAGAACCCACCCTTAGGCTCCATTCACACTGACATGTGCCCGCCGTACTGCTCACCCCGCCCCTCTCCATAGTAATATATGGCGCACATCACCGTATTCCAGTGAAAGATAGGAAATGTCCTATCTTTCCCTGGTTACGAAGTGTTACGGTGCCGCATTTGTGCAGTACAGTACCCCTCCTGTAGGGCACCGTGCGCCAATTGCTGTGTATGGGGGACATATAGGCACTGGCCGTATGTATGTCCCACATGCGTGTGTGTGAATGTAGCCTTAGGCTGCATTCACACAAATGTGTGATTTCTCCAGTCCTGTATTTCCGTTCTATATGAATCTCTCTATATACGTGCTCTATTCCATCTGTATGTGCTTGTATGTCACCGAGCACATACAGTACAGTATGGAGCACATACGGTGGGCTGGCAGATGATGGATGGCTGACTATTTGCTGGATTAAAAAATGCACCTTCCACTGGTTCTGGATACTGCACGTATATTCGGAAGCATATGGTGCACAACCATATACAACCCATATTTTATACGTTCCTATAGACTTTTATGGGGCATATAGAACGGAAGTAAATGGGAAATGAGATATATATATTTTTTTTTTTATATGGCAATAGGGCCACTAGGATGACTGTATTACCCATTGAAATGAATGGGGCCGTATGCTATCCGTGTATACCAGTGGTGGCAAACCTTTTAGCGACCAAGTGCCCAAATTGCAACCCAAAGCCCCCTTATTTATCCCAAGGTGCCAACCAAAAATTAAAGCAGTAACTTATTGCTCCCTGTTCTTAAACAACTTTCAATCATATTGGCCTCCTGAGGACACCAACACAGTAGAAAGAAGGAGGGAAAACTATCAAATCAGTTTTGCTTCTTTCCTGAGTCGCACTGTACATGGAGAGTTGTGGGGTCCGGAGGATTACCTCTAAAGATAATTCGGCCCTGTCCATACATTCTCCCTCTTCCTAAAGTCCCAAGCAGTCAAGTAAGTATCACTTTAAATATCACTGAAAGCAGCATATTTTAAGTTGCTTGGAACTTCAGGAAGATTCTTTAAGTACTGTATGGTGTGCTGGGGTGATGGCCTGGGTGCCCACAGCAAGGGCTCTGAGTGCCGTCTCTGGCACCTGTGCCATAGGTTCGCCACCACTGGTGTATACGGTTGTTTTCATACATTAATGTGAATGCAGCGTAACCCTGGTAAAGTTTGTGTAATGAAACTGTGATGTCCCATGTTCTGCTGGTCTGTTATGGCTCCCTCCTAAAGGCAGGCCTTACACTAACCTTACCAGTGTA
This sequence comes from Engystomops pustulosus, assembly GCA_019512145.1. NCBI lineage: Eukaryota > Metazoa > Chordata > Amphibia > Anura > Leptodactylidae > Engystomops > Engystomops pustulosus. The sequence continues at coordinate 74,432,317 of CM033643.1, read as the reverse complement.
AGTACTGCATAGGTGACCCTGTTAGGGTCTTTTACTAACCCCAGTAAAGTTTTGTAATATTGTCCAACCCCTTTAACCACTGAGCCATCAAGCAGTGGTGGAGGTCACATATTTTGTGTTTTGCTAAACACACCTGTCACACATACACATGTTTTTTGTAAGACTTTTAACATGCTGTTATAGTATAAAATGCACTACACCTTACAAATTGTAGTTCAATTTTTTTTTTTTTTTTTTAAACCTTAATCCAATACCAGATCTGTCACACAAACGTGAGACTTCATGGCCTCCATGGATGTGTACATTGTTTAACACAATATTTACCTCAACTGAGCCCCTGCTGCAGATGTGAACATAGCCAAAACCGCATAACCTTCAAATCTTATTCACTGCAATGTAACATCTGGTCTTCACCGTAAAATAGCTATTTTATAATGGTGGCGCTGATGCTGCTACAAACGGTTAATGATTTGTGGATGTAACAAATGTCTGTCATTTTGCACCTGTTATCGCTGTGTGCAGTATGAGACATTGTTCTAGGGAAGACGACACTGCTGTGTTTAGGCGGCTGCGTTTCAGTAATCGTTTCCTAGAGAGTTTCGGAGAATTTTCCAGTGAAGAACCACAGTGAGGTGCAGTATGAGGCAGCAGGAAGCGGCTCGGCTCTGCTACACTCCATATAGGGAGAAAAGAGGAGCAGGGGAGGGTGCAGGCTGGAATACCAGACATACAGAGAATTCCTTCCCTCTGCACAGAGCCTTCTCTTTATCTTCATGTTTTTCACAATCCTTGGAGAGTCATCCCTGTGCTTCCTGAGTAGCGCTCCCTCCCTGACGTCAAACCTTGGCCAGGATATAGACTTTAACTTGTTAGCAGCTATAGACTATTGATGGCCCTTCTAGTCTCTTAATTTTTTGTCATTCTGCTTCATCCTTCTTGCTCCCTTCTTTACTATTTTGTCATCCATCCTTTTACTTATACCATTACTTCCTTTCCCTCCATATTCTGCTGTATTCTTAGTTGCTGTCTCGCCGGTATCTTGCACTCCTTCTTTTGGTGGTATGCTCCTCGTTCATCCTACGCTGTAAGAATTTATTAAAAGAACTTTGTTCACAGTCGTGTAATGTCACACAGCCCTGTATTTTTAAGGGATCAGATTCGTTTTCACACAGCATATTCACCCACTGACAGCAAATGGGTCTCTTAAAAAACAGACCACACAGGGGCTTCTTCCAGGATGTTTAAAACCTGACCGAAAATAGTTTCCCTCCTGTGAATAAGCTCTTAGGAAGAGATGTAGTCTTATTGTATATATTTATTTTCTCTTAAATTACATTACAAAACTTTCCTTGTTTGCTGGCTGGACTTCAGTGTAAGTGCTGTAACCCTTAATACAGTACCAGCAAATTAGTCCAGCCAACAGACAAAAAATCCTTGCATCATATTTTGTTATAATGCAAGGACTCCCCTTCCGTACAAGCTATTAAGTTTGTGGTATTGGACCCACACACTGGCTCTTTTTTACAGGCTGCGCACAAGTGCAGGAGGCCTTTAGAATTCAGATTTTGGTAAATAACATTCTCACAGGAAGCTTGATTCTGAGCACCATCGATCTATGCTTGACCCCAAATCACTATTAACTATCTCTAGTGTTACTCATTCAGGTAAAATCCATAGTAAAGTGTTTATTAACACACAAAATGAAGGTTCAAAGTCTGCTTCTTAATAAATGATAACCTAATTTGTATGTATGTAATTTGACTTTTTTTTTTTTTTTTTTTTCCCTCGTCATTGACACAATGGAGCAGTGCCTGTGTATAGGTCGGGCTGTATAGCCTTTAACTGACTCTAGTTTACAATGTGCTCCCTAACCAGCAGTTTAATCCTGTAGGCAGAGCACTTCTACACCCGGTATCTGCAGGGCACCTGTGTAGAAGATAAATAGTTGCGAGAAGAGAGCCTCCTGACATGTTAGTGTCACTTTAAATGAATAGAGAAGCAGCAATGTTTACATGTGAAATAATGTGATGCATTAATGAGGAAGTCTGGGGCAGGTCTAATCAGACAGTTATATGACGGCACACGTGGTCTGCCCAGGATTTCCAGACAGCAGACTACGCAACACACGTTTTCTTAGAAAGCAGACTGTTTGAGAATATCTAGATCAGGAGAGCAGTAAATAATTGGAAATAGGGGATTTTTTGTTCTTCTTTTCCCTTCCCACCATCCTGCACATTGGAACCAGGCCAACTCTTGACTAATGGAACAAGTGAACACTCGACTGATTAGTTTTCTCGTAACGTTTGCAATTGTATTTTGCATGCTTTATTTCTACCACAGCAGAGAGGAGCTTATCTGGAGAGAGGGACTTTGATCATGCAAGGATGGTTAAGCTTTAGCTTTGAAATATGAAGACTGTCATAAAAATTCATTATAAGCCTGAGCCTTTTTATCGTAGAGGTGCTGGCCCACTTTTAATCATATTAGAATAATTAAAGAACCTGTGGCTTCTGCAGGCAAATACCTTGTCTTTGTGTGGCACAATAAAATAGAAACAAATGTTCACTTCATTGATGCCTGGAATAAGTGTGATAATGTTTGACCCTCTTGGCCTTGTTCCTCTGGGCTTCGTTCAGTGCTGTTATGAGGACATAGGAAATGCTCTTCATGCTTCTGGCCTATAATTTAAAGTGTAGAAATATAGAAGATGGCACTCGATCCGGTTAGATAATCAATGCTTTTATTTTTGTACACATTCACTTAAACATATGATGTTTTGGCCGGGATGACCTTCCTCAGATGCGGATTGTACTTAGAAAGCGCTCTTGGACTTGTGGAAAGGAGCGGTATCCGCCGCTCCGGACCTAGGCTGTATGCCATACACTAACCGGATCAAGTGCCATCTTCTGGGTCTGGGACCCTAGATTGGCACCATCAAACACTACAAGGAATGCTGTGGAATTCCTGTATATAATTTAAAGTGAACCTGTCATTAGAAATTGGCCTAATAAATCACTTCCAGCATGTTTGGAAGCAGTTGAACAGTTTCTAGATGTTTCTTTTATGGCCCACTGTGGTGCCATCATCCAGAAAATCAACTTTGAAGTTAGATGTATAAAGTCACGGAGGCAGAGAGTTTAACACTGAAGTCAAGCATATCCATGCCTCTGAACACCTCCTCTCATGTGATTGACATAATGCGATGGACTTGACTCCGCCTCCTTGACTTAATAAAACAAATATACGTCTCACTTCAAAGTTGATTTTCTGGATGATACCACCACACTAGGCCGTGAAAGAAACATCATCTAGAAGCTGCTTGACAATATACTGGTATTGTTTTATTAGGTCAATGTCTGATGACAGGTTCCTTTTAAAGAGCTTTTACACAGCAAGGCTACCTGCATATGATCATTATTTTTCTATGTCTATAATGGCCGTATTTGTGGGCTGTGTGTAATCCGAATCCAATGCTTGTATATACATGTTACTGTGGTCCGGACAGTATTAGTGCATAGTGCTAGAGGGATTTGGCTATTTTGTGTAATCCGAATTTTACCCATGTCATGTCTGTATTTTTGCAAAGTTGGTCTGTGTGTAATCCACATTCTAATGGAAGCTAGTGACTAGGCCAGCCCATTAAGGTCATTAAGCAACCAGCAATAAAAATGGCCACAAAACCTAATACAGCCGTGTGCAATCGTTTTTAAAATTTTTTACAGCCCCATTGATTTCTATGGGACTGTCTGAACTACAAACAGGGTAAGAATAGGACATGCTCTGAATTCATGAAGCTGTGAGACAGCCACATAACAATGGTCATAGCGCTGAGAAATAACAGGAGGGAAAAACTTTGAGTCAAACGCTAGACTAAAATAGGACATGCTCTGATAGTTCCATTGAAGTCAATGGGTCTGTAAAAAATGGATTGCATGTGGATTTCCTAGGTTTTCTGGTTGTTTTTGGCTTCTGGAAAACCATCACAAAGCCTCCCTATGCTGGCCTAGCTCAATCACTTACTTCCTGGAAAACTCGGATTATACATGGACCAACTTTGCGGACATACAGCTGTGATATGGGTAAAATATGCATTACACCCGACCCACAAATACAGCCATTACAACTGGAGATTGAGGACGTAGAAAAACAATTGTGTGCTATATTTAAAGTGAGGGTAACCCATTGAGAAAATTATTTCACCATAAGTTGACTTTTCTCTCAATTAACTTATACAAATTTAGGCAGAATGTCAAAAACTGCCATAAGTGTCTGAAACAGCGGCTTCAAAATGGAGGTGGTGAGTTTTTTTTTTTTAGTTTTGTAGCAAATGTTTTAAATTGAGACAGCTGCAATGGTGGTCTGGCGGCAGTACACATGTACACCATTTCGCTCCGTACACTAAGAAAAGTGTACAACCGTACACCGTTTTTCTCTATGGAGGGGTCACCTCCTCCTCTCCAGCTCACAGCGGCCGGGCGGGCATGCGGCTGTGTAAATGTACAATTATAGCGAAAAGGAGCGAGAGGAGTGAGTAAGAGCCCAATGAAAGAAGAAAGGCGATCATGGCCACAAGTAACGCTTTGTATCTCACTCCAAGTAATTTATACTTGATTGACAAGGCTTGTGCTGATCAGATTGTGCAGTGAGTTTTTATGAACGGTGTCCAAGTTGAGTTATGACTTATGGAATGTTTACTGTACTATTTAGTTATTGAATGGTATAGGCTATGTCCTCTCTTGTATTTTTAATATTGTGTACGTTAAACTGCATGTCTTTATAATATGTTTTGTTGATAGTGTTAGCCATGTAGTTTTAATGACTTAATAATTTCATTAATAGGTATTCGACTTTTGCATATTTTAACTGTGGGCAATATGAGAATAGACCTGTCACCTTTCATGTGACCAGCTTGTTTTTCTGTTTTTAAATTGTGTATCATTTGATTAGCCAATAAAGATATATTTGTATTTTTGCATCTTTTGGTCGGAATGGCTTTTTCTTAGATAGGTTGTGTGTTTATCCAAGCCAACCACAATGTGTATTTAGGAGCTCACAATAATAGTGGAGTATGATAAGGAGACTATAGGGGAATATATACTGAATCTATATGTCATTACACTTCCTCCTCTGCATACATATGTGTGCAGCTGCACCGTTAGTGCTAATTTTTAATATTGTGTACGTTAAACTGTATGTCTTTATACTATGTTTTGTTGATAGTGTTAGCCATGTAGTTTTAATGACTTTGAAATAATGTAATTAATAGGTATTCGACTTTTGCATATTTTAACTGTGGGCAATATGAGAATAGACCTGTCACCAGCATTTTACTCCTCACTCCAGTAATACCTGCTGGTAAAGGGTTAAGTCATCCCCATATCACCTAAAATGACCTGCCTCTGAGGCACTGCACCTTGATTACAGTTGTTTTCTGATATGCAAATAAGAAAAATATGAGTCAACTTCTGAAGAGAAGATTCTAGTTTTCTCCCAGGCGGCCAGTGAACGCACCTCCTTTTTGACTGACATCTCAGTATCTCTTCGAAGACGGGACAGGAAGTCCTCTCCTTGTTCTTGCCAGGATGCCGTCCCTCTCGCTGCATTGTGAAGTTAGCAGTTAGTAATGTTTGGGAACTGCCGTAATTCTCACCATTTCACACGCCTTGCGATAGGCGGAGCCAAGTGGTGGTGGGAAGCCACGTGCCAGTGAGCGTGGTCAAAGGCAGAATATGGTTGGGGAAGGATTTTAATGGTGGGAGGAGGCAGTGAGAGGACTCCTGAAATGTTACCTGTTTGTTCATCTATTTATAGATGGTTATAAGGAAAATAATATAAAGAAAGCTACTAGAGTAATGAAAACGGCATCATAAATAAATTTGGGGGGACAAAATTTTTTTATTAAAATAGAGAAAATCATTCTATTTTGTATGTACTATACAGTCCAATGCGAGTCCAATGAGCACTTCCGTGATGTAACATAACTGATTCATTGACGCAGGAGACAGTGCTGCTGAGAAGTTCTCACTACTACTGGTTCCTCTCCTGGAACTCCGTTCTATGTCCTGGCTTATGACACTAGTAGTATGCATTGCGGTCAGGACCCAGAGCAGAGTGCCCACAGGAGAGGACTCAACAGTGGTAAGTACTTGTCAGCTCTACTGCTCTCGGGTCTTCTCCTGCGTCTGGGGCAGTTCTGATCCTGGTCCTGATGGTGCCGCACATGATGGAGGAGAGAAGAAGCTGCAGTGTTGTGCAGGCAGGAGACGAAGAGCCATGGATGGAGACTTATTATTTTTTGTCAGCTTTGGGGGGTCTCCAGTATCATTGATTAGTTTTATGCTTTGGGGTCTCCAATATTTGTCTTCACTGGGGGTCTCTAGTATTTTGGTCTATGTAGTCTCCAGTACTGCTCCTTTGCACTATTATTGTTATTATTATTGTTGGCTCCTCTGAATGTAGTGTTATGGTTACTGGAGTATTATTTATTGCTATACTGTGACATTAATAATTTAATGGTTGGTATTTTGTGCTGTACTGTTATTGTTGGTGCACCGAGGGTACTAGTTACTAATGCGCTCCCTTGGACCAATAAATGATGCTTACACCCTTAGATCAGGAATAGAACAGACATTTAAAGGAAATTTCAAAATTGTCACCAGTTTTCAAAGGTCGGTTTAGTTATTGTGACTGACAGGTTCCCTTTACATATACAGAATCATCTGGAGCTTAGGTAAAGCTGTATATAGTAAAATCTTTGTTCTGCTTGTATTTGTCTACATGTACCAGCCTTACAGACTGAGCAGATGAGTAAGGCTTTCTTTGTGTAAGCCTTTGTTTCTTGCCCCTATGTTGATCAGTGTGTTGTACACCTCCTCACTTATGCTCACTGACCTCTAGTTCTCTGATCCCCTTTTCCCACTGTGTAAATGTGTCCGGTTGGAACCAATTCTCTTGTTCCCCTTTAAAGTTTAATAAGCTGGTGTACTGGTATGCTATAAGTAATGCATGAGATGAAGGTTTGCCATACTTGGCCTGCACTAAGCTCAGTGTTTCTAGAAAGTGCAGCGGATCTACCCATGTATCATTAGATTTTATTTCAGTGGATGGGATGGCAATGCTATTTAAATTTTTATTCTTTTATTTCAAAAATGTCTTAATGTAAAATTGTTTTTGAGAAGTAAAGCAGTAGACTGTTGCAAAAGAGTTCTCATCACTCATCCTACTTTTCAAAAAGTTGAATGGCAAATTGTTTGCTTCAATGAGAAATAGAAAAAATAAGCAAAAGAAAACATTCTTTAGCAATTGTGTAAGCATGTAACTTCTGGGCATATGCTTCATGCAATTACCATTGCCAGTCCACAAATTCATTCCCTAAAAAGGTGCTTTTGAGCAAGTCCTATCTCTTGCTTATGGCCCCTTGCCAGGAACCATCCAGCTGATTAGTGCGGTGCACTGCTGATGACAACAGTTCTATCAATAATGTCTACATTCACACAAGCTGGGAGTGGACTAGTTCATCTACTGCTCACTGATTTTCTGCTGTTCCATGGAGACAAAGGCATGTTATTGTATTTAGTCTGTAGGGACATTGGCAACTCAATACAACAGCTATTTTTTTTACATGGGACCGTCTGAAAAATTGACATCTCCATATTCTGGTAGGAGAAAAGGGTGACCTGGATTAATAAAACCTATATGCTAATAATAATAGTTCTAGAAATTATGATGATAGTTTGATGTTTATTTATGTAGTAAAGCTTTTCAGAGTGCTACCTATTATCTTTTAAGTAGGTTTATTCCATGCATTCGGTTTGGCTTCCTACTGCTTGAATCTAAATCTCAGGTATGTATTTTGGAGAGTTTAAGGGTGCGTTCACAAGTTCAGTTTTTCAGATGCAGTTTTTAAATCCCAAAGCATTTGCGTATCATAATGAGTGAGAAAATACTGCTCCTCCTCTTTTTTTTGCACTCCACTATTTTGGACAAGGAAAACCGCATCTAAATAACGGAACGTTTGAATGCATCTTCAAGTCCCAGGACACTCTTTTATTTCATAAGAAAAATGAGAAGTTATATACCGTATATGCTTGAGTCCAGGCCTCTAATTTTACCACAAATAGCTAGGAAATGTATTGACTTGTGTATAAGCCATTTAGGCATGTAGACATGGTCAAGAAAATCTCCTGCAGTTCAAACCGAGCATCAGTATGGGGAAGAAAGGTGATTTGAGTGCCTTTAAACGTGGCATGGTTGTTGGTGCCAGAAGTGCTGGTCTGAGTATTTCAGAAACTGCTGATCTACTGGGATTTTCATGCACAACCATCTCTAGGGTTTACGGAGAATGGTTCGAAAAAGAAAAAACATCCAGTGAGCGGCAGTTCTGTGTGTGGAAATGCCTTGTTGATGCCAGAGGTCAGCGGAGATGGGCCAGACTTGGTTCGAGCTGATAGAAAGCAACAGTGACCGCAATTATATCGCACCCGTTACAACCTAAGGTAGTCATTGTAAAGAAGAGCGATCTCTGAACCCCGTACGTCGAACTTAGGCAGATGGGCTTACAGCGCAGAAGACCACACCGGGTGCCACTCCTTTAGCTAAGAACAGGAAATTCTGAGCTACAATTTGCCAGGATTCATCGATAATTGGTCCCAGTAGAAGATTGGAAAATAAACGTTTGCCTGGTCTGATTGAGTCTCGATTGCCTGCTGCGACATTCGATGGTGGTGTCAGGATTTGGCATGTCAACAAAGAAAGCATGGATCCATCCTGCCTTCTTGTATCAACGGTCAGGATGGTGGGGTTTGGCGTGTCATGTGTGGGGAATATTTTCTTGGCACTCTTGTGGGCCCCTTTGGTACCAATTTGAGCATCTGGCCACGGCCACAGCAGATCCTGAGTATTGTTGCTGACATGGTCCACCCTTTTATGACAACAATTGACCCACGATCTGATGGTACGTTTCAGATAGGATGTAAGCGACATGTCTTAACGAGTGAACATCTCAGACTGGTTTCTGAACATGACAATGGAGTGCCTGCTATTCAGAGGCCTCCACAGTCACAGATCCTCAATCCAATAGAGATTTGGGATGTGGTATGGGGGGGGGAAACGGGAGATTATCAGCAATCATGTATGTGCAGCTCGACAAATTGCAGAACTGATAGTGATTGCTTTATGTCACGAATATGGACCAAAAGCTATGAGGCATGCTTCCAGCACCTTGTTGAATCCTATGCACGAAAGAATTGAGGCAGTTCTGAAGGCAAAAGGGGGTCCAACCCGTTACTGCATGGTGTACCTCATTAAAGTGGTGGCGGTGGAGTGTACATTGCCTATGTGTTCAGTGGCAGACATAATCTCACAAAAGTGGGTACTCCCCTAATGTTTTTGCCAAAATTTTGGTGCATCTTTTCATGGGCTAACACTGACAATAAGACTCTTAACAAAATGTAAAGTAGTTTGTGTTCAGGTTGTATTACAGTATAAATTTGTTGTTGTCTCAAGTAATGCAAAACTCAGCCATTAATGTCTGAACCTGTAACAACAAAAGTTAGTGCACTCTAAAGTTAAAATGACTAAATCGTGCCTGAAGTGTTGACATTTTGTGTATTTTATATGCCGTGGTTCCACTTCCTCCTAACTACATCACCGAGGTGGTGGATGTTAGAGACCTTGCACTTCTTCAGCTTTTAAAGCTGCCCGAAAAGTTAATGCTAGAGACTTGCTTAGCCAATATGGCACCTTTTCCCTTAGTTTTTTTAGCAAGGCAGTGGTCTTCTTGGAGGCATGTTTGGGGAATACTGCCCAGTGACCCAGTTTCTGAAGAGAGAGGATCAAGCTCTGCTTCAGTCTTGGTAAATGTTGGAATTCATGGTTTCCTCAATGTAATGTATCCACCACAGCCAGCAGCACTCATGCAGCCCGAAACCATGACACTCCCGCCACCATGCATGACTGTAGGCAAGACACACTTCTCATCTTGTTGCTCCAGCCTCTCAATACATCCAGTGCACACTATCAGGTGCCACGGCCAACCCTTGCTCAACCTCATCACTTGGCTTGAGGGTGGTGTAAATGGGGAGCTAGTTGCAATTCCTGGACTTGCACCAGGAATTATAACTTTTTCTGTTTGTTTGGGACCCAAGTTTTGGGGCGTAATAAGGCATAATAAATGCCCCAAATTGTCATGTTTTGAGTATAGTCCCATGAAAAGAAATACTAAATATTTGCAGAAATATAAATCACTTTTGTGAGCAATTGTATCTCTTGGTATGCAGAAGACTAATATCTCGTAGAAGTATTAGAAAGAGCTTTAGTGATACAATGAAAAGTATGAGATGTGATGGGACATACCTCCTGTATGAACCGATACATCTCTGATGTATTTAATCACAGATGTAGTGCATTCCTATTAGTACATCTGAGAAATGGCCAATAATGCTGGGCACTCGACCTTGTGAGCAATTCTTTACAGGGAAGTAAAGCAGGGCGAGCCTCACAGGACTTGGACATACACTTGTTATTTTGAGAAGCAGCAGAGCCAAGTGTTGGCTCGGGTTCGCTGAGTACATGGGAAAAACATTTGCATATTATATAATAATTATGTCACACGACGTAGCCGAGTAATTCTTTGTGGTGTGATTGGTTGACTACGCAGTTTATGCTGTTATGAAGCCACAGCATGGCAATGTTTTTAATCCATTATCTGGTCATTCTCTTTAACCCTTTCGTGACTGGAAGTCATTGGTGCCTGAATACCTAGGTCAGTTTTTTCTGTTCTGCTCTTATTTAAATGACGATATGTCTCAAATCGCTTTACATACCAGTATACTCTTTAATTTGTTTTGTTTTCATGACATGTGAGACTTTAACTTTGTAGAATTATTTCAAGAAGTTTTTTTTATATACTAACTAATGTTAGAAAGTTGTGATGGATTGACACTGTACATATTTATATGTTCAGAGGCAGAGTGTGCATGTACTTTTGCAAAGAGCTGTTTGCAGCTCTGTCTGCTTTCTGCCTTCCGCTGACAGGTTGGAGGGGGGCTTGCTTCAAATGATCAAATCTCCTCCTGAACCTTTAAAGGACACGTGTCATCAGGTCTCTGCAACTATCTTTGTCACTACTACCTGTTGGAGCAACTCACAAGGATCCTATCCCAGCCTTTATCTAGTTAATTCATACATTAATCATTCTAAACTCATCTCTTTTTTATTTTGTAAATGAGGCTGGTCACATGGAGAGAGAAAGTGATGTCACCCCTGTTACCTCTCCCCTCCTGTTCTCTTATACACATGGATGTATCCTGTAACAGTTGTAGATTTCTCACACACACAGGCTGCAAGGGACGTGGCCAACAGCACCAGGAAGCACATAAAGAAGCAAGCACCAGGAGTGTCATTATACAGGCTGTCAGTCATGTGTGTAGGAGTATCTCATACACACACAGGCTGCAGGAGGAGCCAGCACCAGGAGTGTCACATTATTATACAGGCTGTCAGTCATATGTATAGGAGTATCTCATACACACACAGGCTGCAGGAGGAGCCTGCACCAGAAGTCACACATCATTATACAGGCTATCAGTCATGTGTATTGGAGTATCTCATACAGACACAGGCTGCAGGGGCCACCAGCACCACTAGTGTCACATGATTATACATGATGTCAGTCATGTGTATAGGTGTATCTCATACCCACACATGCTTCAGGGGGCGTGGCCTCCAGTACCAGGACGCGCATAGAGGAGCCACCACCAATATCTCCTCATTATACAGGCTTTCAGTCAAGCACTGGGGCTGTGCCTGTGCCTCCCACTCATAAATAAGCTGGAAACTGAATATGAAAATGGCTTATTGAACCCATCTAAGTACATTTGCATAGAGCTTTAGGACCTGATTGTTTACAGTTACAAGCCTGTATAAATATATTTAGTTTTGGAGGTTAATTTGCCTGACAGGATACAGCCTAAAATGCCCCTCAGAACACAGCACTTTTTTCCCATTTCCCTGCTCAAATTCCAACATTACAACTTAGCTGGCAGCTTATCCCTCAACTAATTATCCTCCATATAAGAATACATATATATTAGATCTTCCCAGGTTTGGTTGTCCTATCTGAGCTGAGCTCCGTTTTAGTTCATGGAAAGATGAGAGGCATAGAGAAATAAGTAGAGGGAACAAAGTAAGATGGGAGCATGGACAGTGGAGAAAAGTGGGAAGAGCAACACGGATGGGATGTTGAGAGAAGAGGCTTCTCTGCAGTCACTTTTACTTTGAACCCTGTAAATAAGATGTCGGCTGATGGCTGGTTCAAGCAGCAGAATTTTTATTTATTAAATTATTTATTAATTTATTTAAAAATGTTCCCTTATAAAGAATGGCTGGTCCATTATACAATCTATTTTACCTCTTGTGTCTACCCCCTCATCCTCATAGACTGTAAACTCTTGTGAGCAGGGCGCTCACTCTTATTGTTCCATGTGAATGTTTGTACTCTGTAATGTAATCTTAGTATATGATTTGTAAAGCGCTACGGAATTTGATGGCACTATATAAATAAAGATTATTATTATTAGAGGGGGTATTGAAAGATGAGCTGCAGGGCATTATAGAGGTAGGGTATAGAGAGGGAGAAAATGGGGAAACCTAGAGAGACGGGTCGTATTGAAACATCATCATTTTAAATCTATTTAGGCCTTGGTGAGTTTGGCTAAAATTTAAATGTAGCCTATTTTTACTATGCTACTCCATGTTCTATGGCTTATGTCATTTTTCTGGGTGACCAAGTGGTTGATGTTTAGACAGTGACAAAAAAAGAGGAAAACTGAGCTCTAGGTCATACATAATAAAATATTCGGCAAATAATTTGCAACCTATTAATTTTGCAGCCTTTATTTATTTGATTCTATAAGCCGTCATCCTAGTTCTGCTGCTCTATACAGTAGTACAAGTGCTGCCAGATGCTTGGGAAGTCTGAAACTGTGTACATTATCGGAGCACTGCCAACAAAAGTCTCTGGTATGGGAACACAGAGTGCAGTAATCAAGATACTAACTCTTTATGGCGGCATTACAGAAAGCAAACTATATTCAGTCTCCCCGCCCTTTGCTTACCATATAGCCACCTGTTTCCTGAGTGACTATGCCAGACACAGTGTAGTATAAGACACAGCAATGCTGGTACTTGTAGTAACCTGTCACCACAGTGAAAACAGTATGCAGGATGGTCACCAAGTGCCTGCCCACTTCCAAGAGTTTTTTTTTTCTTCCTCTTTTATGTGTCTTGTTTATGGCAGCCCAAACAAACAGCCCTTTACCTTTTTTATAGTTTACTTAAAAGTGTTAAAGTGAACCTTTCACCAGGAATGTAATTTTTAGCTGGTTACAGGTTCTAATAGCCTATGCTATGCCGACTTAAAAAGTGCCTTTGTCAGCATTATGAATCATTTCAGTAGTTTGCAATTTATGTTCATTATGGTGAGCATATGGCGAGTCCTTGGAGAAGGAAGGGGGTCAGCTGCAGCCTGTGTGTGCCTGTGTCTCCTCATGTATCCTTCCTCTCCTCCACACCATCCCCTCCCTCCTCTGGCTGCTCAATGCACATGACAGGAAGTGGGAAGTGGGGAGGAGAGGATTCTGACACGGGCTACAGCTGCCCCCTCTAAAATAAACTATTATTAACTACTGAAATTATTTAGAATACTGACAAAGGCATGTATGTAACAATTACCCCAGACCTAGGGACCATAGAAGAGAAAATGGTCCAGTCTTCAGTTCTTTCAAATGTTACAGGACAAAAGTTTTGTCCTGTAGAGAAACATCAAACATGTCAGGCTAAGTTAGCATCTGCATTCAGACCTTGGTTTAGTAGTTTCCATTTTTAGAAATAATGGATGTTATTTAAACATACATGTATACCTTTAACGGCTCTGTTAAATAAACAAAAACAAAACAAAAAAAAACTGATACCTTGCTTTCTTCTAGTGTCAGTTTTTCCATATTTTATAGTCTTTCAGTCACAAAACAAAAAGAAAACTGATGGATAAGTTATGGTACAAACTGATACAAATCAAGATCATCTGTCGACCATTGAAATCAATGTGTATTATTATATTCTGTTGGAATTTCAGTGTGGAATATCTGTAGCAAATTAGTGTATGAGATTTATCTAAACTGACTGCAGAAACAATCCCAGTGTGGAATTTTTAAACCACGACCCAACTGTAGAAAAGTTGGGGCATAAGAACTAGTCACTGAGCAAATTATGTGCTAAGGACCCATGCACATGCCTGCATGGTGGCAGCCGTGAGCTAGCCAAAACACCGGCAGCTAGCTCACTGCTGCCATAGACATGCATTGAATGCCTTTGCCTATGAGTAAGTGCCCCTGGTTTATCATTATTGATTTCGATGATTTCCTTTAACATCTCTAGGAAGAAATTTTTCATATAGCATAACTGCATTCAATTGTGGTTTTTCTTGTCCATATTAAGGCAAAAATGCAAAAATAAATTAGACAATTTCCTACAGTTTGGTAGGTGCTCTCAAGTGCTATAGTTTATATTTGTGTATGAGTCATTTTATATACGCTGCTTCATTGTTAGTCTGAGGTATTCAGACCCCTTCAAATTTTTCATGTTTCATTGAAGCCAATTGGTAAGATAAATTAGATACTTTTGCTAATTTATCAAACAATAAAAACTGAAATATCACACAGACTTTTTGCTGTGACACTAATATTTACCTCACTTGTTGTTAATTTCCTTCTAATCCTTCCTGAGATGGTTCCACTCCTTTATTGGAGCCCAGCTGTGATTCATTAAACTGACTGGACTTGATTAGGAAGGGCACACACCTGCATATATAAGACCTCACAGTGCATTAATTATGAGGTCTAAGGAACTGCCCAAAGAGGTAAGAAACACAATTGTGGCGAGGCACAAATCTATCCAAACATAGAAAAGAATTTCAGCAGCACTCAAGGTTCCTAAGAGCACAGTGGCCTCCATAATCCATAAATAAAAGTAGTAGTTTGGGACAAACACAACTCTTACTCGACCTGCCCGTCCAGCCAAACAAAGCAAGTATGGTAGAAGAGCCTTGTTGATAGAGGAAAAGACAAACCCCAAGATCACTGTAGCTGAGCTCCAGAGATCAAGTAGGGAGATGGGAGAAAGTTACACAAAGCCACTGCTGCCCTCCACCGGTCAGAGCTTTTTGGCAGAGTGTGCCGACAGACGTCTCTATGCAGTGCAAAACATATGAAAGCCTGGATTCAGTTTGCAAAAAAAATAAAACACAAAGTATTCCCAGACTATGAGAAATAAGATTCTCTGGTCTGATGAGATGGAGATTAAACTTTTTGGTGTTAATTCTAAGCGGTATGTGTGGAGAAAACCAGTCACTGCTCATCACCTAGCAAATACAATCACAACAGTGAAACATGGTGGCAGCTTCATGCTATGGGGGAGTTTTTCAGCTGCAGGGACAGGACGACTCGTTGTAATTTTAGGAAAGATGAAATACAGAGAGATTCTGGATGAAACCTCTTCCAGAGTGCTTCGGACCAAAGACTGGGCCGAAGGTTCAACTTCCAACAAGACACTGACTCTAAGTTAAAATAACAAAGCAGTGGCTTCAGAACAACTTTGTGACCATTCTTGACCGACCAAGCCAGAACTCTGACCTAAACCCAATTGAGCATCTGTAGAGAAAAAGACATCCACCAACATTCACCATTCAAGCTGAGGGAACTGGAGAGGATCTACAACAAAGAAATCCAAGTGTGAAAAACTTGTTGCATCATTTCCAAGAACACTCATGGTGTGAGATATGGGATGCAGAGTCTACAATAAAGCAAAAAAAGAACTTTGTGGTCTTTTCAATTGGCTGCAATGAGACAAGGAGTGAAAAACTTAAAGGGATCTGTATACTTTCCATACCGACGATATACTGTATATACATATATGGACTGGCTTTTGTGCTTCATTAGAATATTATTCAGTATATATATGGCAAACTATTTGTATAGTAACATATACTTCTGTTTATGTGACTTTTAAAGACGTTACATTGTCAGATTTTTTTTTTTTTTTTTGGGTGCCGAGGCTCTACCCGGTGATGCAAATGGTTATTTTTAAGCTAGCAATTTTCGTTCACAAACTGCACCATTATTTGCGTATTTGTGTTCCCTTTTGTTTTGTACTTTTTGTATTTTTTTATTTTAAATAGCCTTCAGTATCCATGACGACTGGACCTTTCACACAGCATTTCTCTAACTCCTTGCGAAATGCTGACAATTAAATATACAGTACTTTAAAGAGATCCATCAATCTTTGTTGTCATGCCAACCGGCTTATATTTAGAAATGTAACAAGTACATGGAGTTCAATTGCTCTTGTACTCAAACATAGATCTGCAGCTATAATTGAATTTTTTTTTATTGAAGATCAAAATCCTATCTGAGAAGCACTTGTTTTCGGGAATATTGTCGTCTTTTATTAGGAGGGTTTTTTATTTAAGTAGATGATACATTATGTTCAGCTCAATTCTTTTCTTCATTACCATGGCTCATCCGTTTTAGTGGATGGGTTTTAATTGCTGCGTCATTTGTTTTTTCTGTAATCTCCTGTATATGTATGTACATATAATTTTTCTCTATTTTATGTTCTTAATGGGTAAAGAGGTCATTGTCTATTGTTTATACAACAAATTTCATGTTTCTTTAGAATCTGTTGTAACACATTGCCGACGGCTGACCCTTAGTGATTTGCAGTTGCAGCAAAGTAGATGGCACATGTTGGAAGTTCTGCTTTAAACGATTTAAATGAATGTCTTTAACCTGCAGAATGGCAATTGCTGCTCTTGGCTTTATCTGTAGATTTTCTCCCCATGTGGACTTACTGTACAAACTAATTTGCACATCACAAAAAGTCACTCATAGCCATGTTATGCCAAGTCCACACCTTTATCTGTGATTTCCATCACAGTCTATATTTTAGAAAAGTGTAACGGAAACAAAAACAGAAAGTGAGCGGAACATCTTCTGTTTGCCTATAGACTTCAATAGATTGTCTGTTGCACTTCTATTATGTCTGTGCTATTATTGACCAGCTGTATCATTACTTTTATTAAAAAGTTTGTCAGAGTGTGTAAAAAACCCATTTGTGGCCGCGAGTGGGCTAGTTAAAAAAAAAAAAAAGGAAACCTCTTACTTACCTCCGTGGTCCCTCCCTGCATCCCGCGCTGCCATCTATCCGTTCCGTGCCCCATGTAAACAAACACGGGCACGGAGGCCATGATGCGTTCAGCTTTCTGCTGGCCACGCCCACCCGTCCCTATTCCTAACGCTGTATGATGCAGGATGGGTGGGCGTGGCCGACCAGAAGTTGAACGCAGTATGGATTCCGTGCCCCTTTTTGTTTACATTGGGCAAAATCAGTTAAGTCAAAAATAAAAATGCTATATAAATGGTATATCGCTGTAGCCGTACTGAGGCATAGAACATAAGTAACATGTTAGCTATACTATTTGGTGTGTAAGACACAAAAAAAATTAAAAATCAATTCCAGATTAGATTTTTTTTTTTTTAATTCCAACAATAACAAAGCTAATAAAGGTTAAAATGTTAAAGTTACAGGAATTCTTGAGGGGTCTAGTTTTTAAAATGGATCCACTCTTTGGGGGTTTGTACTGCCCTATCTTAGCGGTTCAGGGACATAGCACTTGAAATCTGTTCCAGCAAAATCCGCAAATAGATGCTGCTTCCCTTTGGAGCCGTATTGTGCACCAATACAGCAGTATAGCAAGGTTTTTTGGAAAAAGATTTTCGCTTACACGAGCCAAAGTAAATACTTTCTATAAAACATCTGTGGTGGTAAAAAGCTGTGGGGGTTTTTAATAAATAGAACTTTGAAAACCCTTATGAAGATGAATCATCTTCAGGTCAGCATAAAACATGGTAAATGTTAGTTAGCAACCAATTTGGGAGCTTAGACTAACATTTACAAATCAATCGCAAATTTGTTACATTTTTTTGTAAATTTATATTTTTGTAAATATATAACTTTAATGTGTTATATGTTATATGAAATAAACTATAAGCATTCCAAAGTTAACTGCATATCATGACACAGGCAGATTTGTTTAGTGATGGGAATATAGGCTCCGCTCACTAATAAGAGCCGTACCTTCTGGCTCCTGAATGGCTCCCTATTAACCTCTTAACGCTCAGCGTCCGATATATCGGACGCTGAGCTCAGTGACTTAGCGCTCAGCGTCCGATATATCGGACGCTGAGCCGATGCCGGTTCAGCTCAAGATTTGAGCCGAACCGGCATCGGGAAACACGGGGTGCCGGCTGTGACTGATAACCCATTAACCCGTTAAATGCCGCGGTCATCGCGACCGCGGCATCTAACATGCATCTGGGGTGTCTTTCCCCCATGATCGCCCCCCCCCGAATCATTTTCGGGGGGCACCGATCATTGCTACGGTATCACTGGGGTCCGATCTGGACCCCAGTGTTACCTGCAGGAACTGTCGGTAAGATGGCGTCTGTGACGTCATCTTACTGGCAGAGTGCCACCCTATGCAAGTGCATAGGTTGACACTGATAATGCCCTGCAATCATGGCCGGCTCCAGGTTTCAGTAGGCCCCTGGGCGACAGTGCCTAAGTGGGCCCCTTTGCAGTGCCAGCATTAAAAATTCAAAAACTAAAATGGTCTCCTATTGCCTGAAATATTCCCCATTTTATCATCCCAAACAGTTGTCATGGTCAGGGCAGTTTTGAGGTTATTTAACCAACAGGGCGAACCTAAAAATGTGTGCCCCTCCACTCTGCCAAGTAATAAAACTGAAACTGCAACTCGGCTGCTGCAGAACCTCATAATACACACCTCAACTGCAGCAAAACCTCATAATAACACACTCAACACTGTCAGGAAAATCTCATAATAACACATCACTGCTGCTGCAGAACCTCATAAACACACCTTAGCTGCCTGCGGAACCTCATATACACGTCACTGTGCTTCAGAACCTCAAATCCACACCTCAACTGCAGCAAACCTCATAATACACACCTCAACACTGCAAACCTCATATACAACACCTCAGCTGTCTGCAGAATCTCATATAACCATCACTGCTGCTGGCAGAACCTCATAAACACATCACTGCTGCTGCAGAAGCCCATAATACACACCTTACTGCTGCGAACTCATAATACACACCTCAGCTGCTGCGAATCTCTAATACACATCACTGCTGCTGCAGAACCTCATAATACACCCACCTTCAACTGCAGCAAAACCTCATAATACACACAACTGCACAAACCTCATAATACACACATCAACACTGCAGAACCTCATAAACACCACCCTCAGCTTCAGCAGAACCTCATATACACACCTCAGCTTCAGCAGAACCTCATAACCCACCTTAGCCTGCTGCAGAAACCTCATAATACACACCTGAGCGCTGTGTAACTCACTACTACACACACTGACACAGAACCCTCTCTGCTTCTTTCTCATGTATTGGATATTCAATCATTTCACACATCCACCATGTACAGACATATAGTACAGCAAAGCTACATATACCTTGAAGACATCACGAATTACATGCAAGAACAGCTACAGATATATCATGCGACAGCTCTATACTGCAGAACAGCTACGGATTACCTGCAGGGTACCGCTACGGGATATATCATGCAGCAACAGCTACGGATTACATGCAACAGCTACGGATATACATGCAGACGCTCGGAGGGGGGACGGATATACATGCAACAGCTACAGAAAAGCATGAGGCACACAACACCACTGACAGACAGATACTGCAGACAACACATGCAGGCAAACACATCATCCACATAGAACTACACTCATTGTATGGATCAGTCTACACATCCATACATGTTACATCCATGTGCTGTTCTGCAGCAGCCCTGGCACACATAAGGAGTCTTCAGGCTTCTCCCCCCTCCTCCTCTTCTTCGTTCCCGATCTCTGAGCTGACAGATTTCTGCTTTTACTGCAGCTTCGTGTGAAGAGGAGATGGGGGAGGAGAGGGGGATTAACCTGTAATGTGCTGCATCACACAGGCAGCTCTTGTAGTCTCTACCTGTGCTTGTCCTTGTCCCAGAGGGGAGGAACGGTGCAGGACACAGCTTCGTCCTCACAGGAGTGAAGAGTGAACATTTGCACAGCGTGTGTGGGCCCCTGGAAGCTCTCTGCCCCGGCACTTGCCCAGGTATGCCGTTGCTGGAGCCGGGTCTGGCCTCAATACATAAGTATTGCGGGTATTTTATTAACAAGCAATCAGATGATTGCTTGTTCTTCCCATGGTGGAAAAGTGAAAAAGTAAAAAAAAAACATTTTTCAATAAAAAATAAAGTAAATAAATCACCAAAAACTCAGCTACAAAATGGCTGCGCCTTAAGGGGTTAATACTATAATATTAATATATAATTATATTTAATAGGATCCCTCAGTCAGGTCAGTCACCCCACACCCACTTTTAACCCGCTTTTATAGGGTTAAAGGCGTGGTAAGCCCTTTAGATCGCTAATGACCTATCACTTATTTAGTTTCCATGAGTAAATCCACTGCCCAGAGCACATACAGGATGCCTAGAGAGACATCCAGGCAGGATCCACACATGAGAGCATGGAACATGAATAAAGTGGTAGAAAATCTTAATAAACCCAGTTACATGCTAGCTATTTTACACAGAGCTGATAACTGCCGATGATGAGGTGGGAAGTATTCAGCAGAGTTGTAGAGACAGAAAGATAAAGTTCTGTAGAATCACATACTGGTATAAGGGACTGATGGGGGACAGGGATATCTTGTACCTCTCTATTCTGTACACCTCCAGCCTGCTACATTCAGTCACATGGCCTCCTCCCCTCCCATGAGCACAACAGAGGTAATTATGTGTTCCATACGATTGTTACCCCTCCCCGCAGGCTTATATTAAACAAAAATACAAAACCCTGGACACCCTTTAAGCTATGCTTAGTCGTGTACCTTTGTAACAGACTTTATTTTTTTTCTCTAGTCGAAGTTCTGTCATTCTCCAAGCAGGACACGGGCCCTGTTCAGAAGAGCATTGCTCAGAGGTATGGAAGAAAATATCATAACTATCAGTTATTGTCTAATCATTGACTTTGGAACTTTTAGGATAAATCACATAGTACAGAATAACGTTGGATTGTTTGTTGGATTTTCTGGCAGGAAACTGCTGTGTATTACAAGTACCATGATAGATTATTGCATTTTAGCATTGATGTTGAAAAAATTCACAGCATGAAATGCTCACTTTATTTAACCCTTAATGCCCCTTAAGGCCATCTATTACCAGGATCAAGGATTGTGAACCAAGTACACTTTCTGTCAGGTTGTCCCCCATCTGTTAGGATCAGTTCTTCTTCAGCTTCTTATTACCTTTTTCTTTTTCTTTTTTAAGGAGCTCCTAGGGCTTATTTTACATAGTTTATAAAGTCATTTTAGCAACAACAAAGGCATAAAAGCTAAAAGAACGAGATCGTTGACAGAGGATGCCATACTGCATGTAGTGTACTGGTTTACAATCCTTGATTCTGATGAAAATTTCCTTTAACAAATTATCCATTTTGCAGCTTCTTGACACGGCCCTATTTTTAAAAAAATTTGACTTGTCACTTATAATTGTTTTTAAGTTTAGAATCTTTATTAATGCAGGATTATGAGATTTTTTTTTTTGGATGTTATTGGAAAATTTGAGTTATAGGTCTGTACTTTTTAATAAAATTCTCCGTTTCCAAATTTTTCGCTTTTCAATCATACCCTCAAATAAGAAACTTACATTTCTTGAATTTGATTTACATTAGAAATGTACTTTTATGTGTTCTCTCATTTTGAACGTGGTGTTATGAGTCTTAGACTTTTGGGTTTGAGTTTTTTACATTTTCATGAATTTCCAAGATTCACGTTTCTTCTGAGCCCACGCTCAGCTTTCAAGTGAAATTTGAGAGGCTAAATAATAGTAAAACCCCATAATTACCCATACCCAATTAACACCCACGGATATAAAACAACTTTTAGGAAGTTTTGTTAACCCTTACATTTTTTTTTTTTTTTGGTCAATATAAATAAAAATTTATTACGCTTATGATGCCTCATTTGCCTAGTTGTTTTTTTTCTTAAATATTTTCCCAAATTTTTCTAATAATAAAAATAAAAATGGAGAAAATGTAACTTTTTCTTCTTTTTAAGTATGTCCTATTACAGGCGGTCCCCTACTTAAATACAAACACCCGCTTACAGACAACCCATAGTTACAGACAGACCCTCGACCTCGGTGAAGCTTTCTGAATGCTTACTGTAGTCCCAGTCTGCAATGATCAGCTGTAAGGTTCTGTAATGAAGCTTTCATGGATAATCCTTGGGCCATTATGCAAAAAATGTTTTAAAACTCCAATTGTCACTGGGGCCAAAAATTTTTTTTTTGTCTGGTCTACAGTTATAAAATACGTTTTCGACTTGCATGCAATTCAACTTAAGAACAAACCCTGGACCTACTATCTTGTAACCCGGGACTGCCTGTATATACTGGCTGAGGGCTTATTTTTTTTGTGTTAAAGAGGGCATGTACTGTATATAGCCGAGTTTCCAGCACAAAAAATGTGCTGAAACTAACCTCGGCCTTACACTGAGTCTATAAAATTAAAACTTAATACTTGCCTTCTGGCACTCCGGCTGTTCGCCACACTGCCCAATGTTCCGTGGGCTCTTCTTCTTTCTTCTCTGCTGTATTAGCCCGCAGAGGGCGCAGCCATGTGCTCTGCTGCCCAGCGCACACTCTGATGTGGGGTTGCCGCGGATTAACGACTTGTGTTTCCGGCGACAGACCACATGGATGCGCCTGTTTTTAAAGCAGAAAGTAGAAAAAGAGGAGACGGGACATCGGGGCCACCATAAGGTGAGTATGTAAGTTTTTTTTATATGTGCTGAGCAAACTGGGGGCTGGCTGGCTGTATACTACACTGAAGAACGATATTCAGTTTACCCTTACTCGCAAAAAAGAATGGAAAAAAAAACTGGCGCAAGGAGTATACAGGTTAAAAAGATCCAAAAAAATCACCATTAAATGTTAGTCACAATTGATTAATCCTCCGCCTCTACGTTCATCCACTCCACATTTAGGGAAAAAGTGTGCAGTACCTTTCAACCAGAGATTTTTGTACTCAACGGGGACAGTCCTTAGTCCATACCCACTGTCCTCAGCGTTGCATGTCCTGTATGAGATTTTTCATGCCCTAGCATGCAACCTGAGGACATTGGGTATGGATTAGGACTGTCCCCGTGAGTAACTAAAATCTCTGGTTGATAAAGGTAACTGCACCTTTTTTCCTAAATGTGGATGGATGAAACGTATAGGCGGAGGAATTAATCAATTTTGTATACTACACTGGGGCTGGCTGCTATATCACTAACACTGGGCTGGCTGGCTATATACTGCACGGGGCTGGCTGCTATATACTAAAGGGGCTGGCTATATACTAAAGGGCTGTTATATACTGGCTGGCTATATACTAAAGGGGCTGGCTATATACTAAGGGGGCTGTCTATTACTAAAGGGGGCTGGCTATATACTAAAGGGCTGGCTATATACTAAAGGGGGGGTGGCTATATACTAAAGGGGGCTGGCTGGCTGGCTATATACTAAAGGGGCTGGCTGGTGTATATACTAAAGGGGGCTGGCTGGCTGGCTATATAACTAAGGGGACTGCTGGCTGTCTATATCCTGCACGGGACCGCTGGCCTATATACTGCACGGGGACGCTGGCTATATACTGCACGGGGACCGGCGGCTATATACTGCACGGACCGGCTGGCTATATACTACAACGGGGACCGCTGGCTGTATACTGACCAGTGCATTTCCCACCTCGGCTTACACACTCGATCAATAGGTTTTCCCAGTTTTTTTGGTGGTAAAATTAGGGGCCTCTGCTTGTACTCGGATCGGCTTATACTCTAGTTAGTACATATGGTATATTGTGAAAAGTCAACCTTTATGGGTAGTTTTTAGGTTTTTTGTTTTTTATTGGCGGGGTCCACTCAGGAGTCCAATAATGTTTCGATTTATTGAATTTTACTGACCGATGATACCATATATGTTTTTTTTGTGAATTTTGTGTTTTTTGTAGTTTATATGTGTTATTGTGATGTTGGGTGGACTTTCTCTTTATTAAAAAAACACTTTTTTGTCACTTTATTTAACATATATATATTTTTTTTATACCACAAGCTTGGCTTGAACAAGCTCGATCACTGGCAGTCCCTAAGCAATGTATTGCGGCACGCATGCTCAGTTAGTTTAGTCGGTCCTGCCTGTGTGCAGGACTGATGTGGCAGGGGCCCTGGACACTCTTTGGACTGTGGGCGCCACAGATGGATCAATCATGCTGTGTCATGCTGACCAAGGTGTGTAAAAGAGTTAAAACCCTTATTGGTGGTATCTCCAGTTGCGGGTATTAGAGCCCGTGTCCAGCTGTTAAATACAGCAGACACCAGTTTGTATTGCGCTAGTTTCCGCTTGTGATATTACTATGTTGCTTTGTGAAGGGGACAAATCCCCATGAAAATTGACCACGTCTTCAGTCTGGCTGCTCCACCCGTTCTTGAGAAAGAATCCTTTCTATTATGGTGGGGGTCCCCCAGTCCGACCCTCACTAATCAGCTTGTTATCCCCATCTGTTGCTTGGCTACCAGCCCTTAAATCTGTATATATATTTATGCGGAGTTTGGATGTCAACCAGTCAGTATGGAATAATAAATAGATTTTTTAAAATGAGCAGTATGATTATCATTTGCCTGATTTTTACACTATTGATCTGCGGTGTCGACTAAAATCTTGTTTGCTTAGATGCAGAGTCTGTAAATAAAGCAACTGGTGTCCGACACATTAAAGTTGAATCTTTTGAGGGGGGCAAAAAAGCAAAACAGTTTCCCCTCCTAAATTCTGTAGACAAACATCTACTATTTGTAGAACTTTTTTTTAAATTTATCTGGATGACCCATCACACTGGGGCGAATTGCCCTACCCACTACAATAATATTATGAACCTGTCTTAGGTGACCCAAATTTTGGGTAATCTGTTCTCACATGTGTCCGTGTTACCTCACTGTGAAAAACTTCTGTTCTGTTGAAGTGCTTCAGTCTGGCGATTGCTCAATCCTGTAGTCATGAATAGTCATAATGTTACATAATGTTACTTGACAACTGAAATGTTTCAGGTCTGAAGCTTGCAGTTTGACCACATTTTATTACTCCATCGGTTTTATTTGGGAAGGGTGTGTAGCTCTTGTCACTGTGATGCCTTAATAAATTTCTGTTTCCCCTCTACCCTGTATTTTCCAGTTTTGCAGGCAGAGTACTGTGAAAATAGACTAAGGGTAATCCGGTTATAAAGTTTGGCAATCTTTTCTGCGTGCCCGGCCTTTCAGTTGGCAGCAGAGAACCTCAGACCTGCACTTTGCAACAAGTATGTGTTTGTCAATTAAATATGAAAAAATAAACAATTGGAAGATTTCGGTTGCCCTTTGGCAGGAATTCCCAGCTGACTCTGTATTTTGCCATATTTAGATCTAAAAATTGATGTTTTCAGAGCTATTTGCGCACCAGCTTTCTGTCCTCCTCTTGTAAGGTGACTATGTGGTTCTTTTCACAGTTCATCATCCCGGTTTTTGCCTTTATAAACACGCCCCAGTGGAAGCAAAAACGTGGTCAGTTTTCACAAGATTTTTAGCAGGCATTTTCAGGGCTTTATTTAGAAAGTTTATTTGAGCTGGGTACTCCACCCCCTTTTCACTGTGAATTTTTGGGATGTGTTTTCATTATTCAGATAAGTTGTTTTATAGATGGCTCCAAATTGTGACTTTTATACTCCCTAGAAATAAGGATCACAGTTTAAAAATGTATAAGTTATGTTGAATCTTTTTACGAATGCGATCACTTCTCACTACACCTTCTGTACTGTAACCCGATTTCACAAACCCATACCTTGCGGGAATTTTTACTACTTTATCTGGTTTATTCTATTCTTTTTTAAGGCTTTTTTTTTTAATTTTCATTTAAGACATATTTGTATCATTGTGAGTCTATTTGTCTCCATGGGACAAAAAAAGTTGCAAAAAGTAGCAGAAGACCAATGAATGAATCCCCCCAAAATGTTCACTGTGCCTAGAATGTCACCATGTAACCCAAGTTATGTTAAATAAGTTTCTGGAAAAAAAATGGCTAAAACTAATATAGGGTTGATACCATTATTGTGTGAATTCCTTAATATCAGTGATGGCGAACCTTTTAGATACAGAGTGCCCAAACTACAACCAAAACCCACTTTTATAGTTGTAAAGTGCCAACATGGACAATTTGAGCGTAACCTATTGATCTCTGCTGCATCACAATTTTTTCAATCGTATTGGCATCCTGATGACACCAATACAATAGAAAGCAGGGGAGGACTTTGGATTGTAGCTTCCCTCCAGGCTCCCCTGAACAGGAAGAATCAGGGGACCCAAGCAGGAGCTTCAAAGATAATCCATCTCTGCCCCACTTTTTCGCTCCTGGCAGCCAAGTAGGTGTCAATTTAAAATAGCACGGAGTGTGGCGCGCCCTGGACTGAAGGAGGAAGCCTTGAGTCCTATCTGGTAAATTCTGTGCTGGGTGCCCACAGATAGGGCTCCGAGTGCCACCTCTGGCACCCTTGCCATAGGTTCGCCACCACTGCCCTTATATCTTTGGAAGCCTTTTGAGGAAAGTTAACTATCCATACATCTATTGTTCTTCCATCTGTAAGCACAACTTCTACCATCAAATAAGTATGGTAAACCAGGGACACCTACTCATAGATATAGACCCTGTGACTGCTGTAATCAACTTTTAAGATTATGCTAATTAGCCAGAAGGGCTCTGGGGGGTGTTTCCAGTGCCCCTTCATGCTGTAGCTTCACAGGCTTTTACCCTGTGCAGAAGCCTGCCTGCCGCTGTTATCTCATACAGTGGAAGGGGCAAAGGAGGCGAGAGCTAAACTCTAAGAGATCATAACCATGTATAGTATTTAAGTGCAGCATTTTAAGCATCTATCTTTTTTTTATCAATCCAGTGTCATCAGAGATATTGATATATTATATTTTTTTAATTTCATTTTTAGATTTAATTTTTAACATTTTCACACAACCATTTTTTTTCTGCGAGAAAAAACATTTTAATCCTTCCCCTTTTTTTGACAGTCTTTCACACATTTGTTGAGGTTCATGATTTGCAATTTCTTAAAAACATATTTTGCAAGTAAACACTGAAGATGAACTGAATAGAGAATCACAGCTCATTGGGGGAAGCATTCTGAGCATATGCTGAAGCTGAACCTTTTTGTAATGACATTAGAAACTCAAATAAAATGTGATAAATTTGAAAAATGACAAAAGTTCTGAAATATGAAACTGGTATGTAAGGTATATGCCTGTAATATCACATGCTTTGTGTTTGTGTTGAAGGGACATACCCTGGGCGTATTCCATTAATTCAAGGCCAAGAAACAGAAACGGGTGACTCTACAAGTACCTTGGACAAATCGTACACAACAAATTAGAATAAGGCGAAATAGCGACAAAGTATTAAAAAAGGCTTCTTCCCGTATGTACTTTGTCAAAGTGGCAAATCCTTCCACAACCTGCAACAAGTTCCTGAGAATGTTGTACGTGTCCACAATAGCCTCCATCCTAGTATGAAGAAAGCGACAAAAAATATTCGCCAAAGTCCAACCAAAAGGCACATAAGCATCATAGTCTGAGTTTGCTATACCATTCAAAACGTGCAAACTTGTGGCGACCACGTCAAATAAACACCACTCCTGTTTCCTTATCAACTCCCAGTTAATTAAATCCTATATAAAGTGCAATGAAAATACTTCACATATCAAGTGATTTAAATTTTGTTTGTTTATATGCAGCTCTCTTTTTATGTCTGTTTACTTAATCAAAATTAGATGGGCCCTGCAAATGTATTTATTTACGGACTTTGATCTTATTCCCTATTAGTACCGAGGGAGCATTAGGCTTATTTTATGCGGGTAATGTGTTGTTGTATAAAAAACAAATGACTATAGGAGCAGGAGGTTCTCTAATAAAATATAATAATAAATAATCAATCTTTATATAGCACCATAATAATATATATATTTTTTTTTTAATTATAATATATTATCTATTTTTAGCACAGACAATTACCAATGGTGCACAGAGCTTGCCAAATCAGTGCCCTTTCCCCAACCGTATTTTCTGTAGCGCTTTAACCGATCATTGGGGTAATATGCAAAGCAAGACAATACACCTGGTCATGGTGAAATTATGGAAGTGAGGTTTCCTGCTCGCTATCTCCCTTCATCATATAGAAAATATTTGGTCCCAGATTGAGGATAGCCAACTGCGCCCTTATACTTAGTAGCTGTGACCATAGAAGCTTGTTTGGGCAGGTAGGTCTTCCCTCGACTTCCCATTTTCACATACTGGCTCCTTTTCTTTACTGACATGCCCTCACTCACCCAAATCAATACATGCCGTTTGACGGTTTTTGGCTAGCCCATTTCTTCTTGTGGTCGCCTTTAGCTTCTATGGGGGAAATTTATTCAGTGCTTTTATGATAGTTTCCAGGTATTTCTCGCACATTACAAAAGAATGCAATTATCATTGTACTATGCCACCTCCAGTTCATGTGGTGTAAAGGGTCGCGACCCTGTTCCTGCCCCCTGCCTGCACCTTTTGTTACAGTTTTACTCAAAACTATGCTGGACAACGCAGCTGCCCGAACTGATACATGAAGAAGCTCTTGCCTTGTGTATCCTCCTGACTGGGTGGGGGAATGTCGTGGCTTAGTCAATTCCTACCTTTGTGTCTATTACTAATGTTTCTGACATAATGAGGCCCTGTCTTTTTTTAATTTATCTAAAAATTCCAGTGGACATTCATCCACTTGTATAGGACCAAGGATAATAACTTGATAGGTGCTGACAAACATGCATGAACTATGCTATGTTTATTATTGCCAATTCCCCTTGTGCACCTAGCAATGTATCAACTCATGGTGATGGCATACAACCTCATAATATTTGGTAGGAACATCTTGCAGTAATTCCACCTCTTCCCCCTGAATTGTCCGCTTCAATGTTCGCGCAACCGTTCAGAATAAATAACAACGGATTAACATGAACACACGATTTCTGTCGGACTGCATGATAAATTTCCACACCGGTTAGACTGTGCACTAAGAACGCCTCTGTTTTTGGTGTTGTTTATAGTGCAGCGTGCGTCTGGCAAATGTTGTCTCGGATCTCTACAATACTTATTCCAAATCCCATTCACTTTAATGGCTTCTGTTGTTAGGTCATCAGGTCTCTGTCGACTATTTTGTACCCACACCTTGTTGGAGCAGCTTACAGGACTCCTCCAACCTTTTTAATCTATTCATTCATACATTACCCTTCTAAAATCAATCATTTTTCTCATTATGCATGAGGCTGAGCACTGGAGAGAGAAAGTATGTCAACCCCTGTTACCAACCCTCCCCCTCTCCTCCCCCTGCTAATGTCTTGTGTTTAATGTATAGTAAACATTGCTATTGTCTGTGCCTTTACCTGCTGACATGCTCCTATTACACTTGTGAGAACACAGACATCAGCTACACAAGTACCCGACATGTTTCTGCCTATAGCATGGCCTGCCTGGAAGATGTTTGTATCTCTCCGTATAGCACACACATGCTGCAGGGGTCCAGCACCATCGAAGCCAGGGAGATCCTTACACCACTTATACCTCAAACTCATTAACGCTTGTCAGTCATATGTAATGGAGTATATCTACAGACATCCACCCGGCTGCAGGGGGCGTGGCCACCAGCCCAGTGATCACATCAATTATACAGGCTCACACTCATTACAGGCCCCCTGTCAAGTCATATGGTAAGGAGTATCTCACATACACATCCAGGCTGCAGGGTGCGTGGCCACCAGCTACCAGGATGCACATCATAAAAGTATTTATCAATCAATCAGCTACGGATATACATGCAGACAGCTACGGATATACATGCAGACAGCTACAGAAAAGCATGGAGGCACACACACACTGACAGACAGATACATGCAGACACACATGCAGGCAAACACATCATCACACATAGAATACACTCATTGTATGGATCAGTCATACACATCCATACATGTTACATACCATGGGCTGTCTGCAGCAGCCCTGGCATCACATAGAGGAGTCTTCAGGCTTCTCCTCCTCCTCCTCTTCGTCCCGATCTCTGAGCTGACAGATTTCTGCTTTACTGCAGCTCCGTGTGAAGAGGAGATGGGGGGAGGAGGAGGGGGGATTAACCTGTAATGTGCTGCATCACACAGGCAGCTCTGTAGTCTCTACCTGTGCTGTGCCTTGTCCCAGAGGGGAGGAACGGTGCAGGACACAGCTCGTCCTCACAGGAAGTGAAGAGTGAACATTTGCACAGCGTGTGTGGGCCCCTGGAAGCTCTCTGGGCCCCGGCACTTGCCCAGGTATGCCGGGTGCTGGAGCCGGGTCTGCCTGCAATACATAAGTATTGCAGGGTATTATTATGAACAAGCAATCAGATGATTGCTTGTTCATTTCCCATGGTGGAAAAAGTGAAAAAGTAAAAAAAAAACATTTTTCAATAAAAAAATAAAGTAATAAATCACCAAAAATCAGCTACAAAATGGCTGCGTCCTTAAGGGGTTAAATATATAATATTAAATATATAATTATATATTTAATAGGGATCCGCAGGTCAGTCAGTCACCCCACACCACTTTTAACCCGCTTTTATAGGGTTAAAGGGCGTGGTAAGCCCTTTAGGATCGCTAATGACCTATCACTTATTTAGTTTCCATGAGTAAATCCACTGCACAGAGCACATACAGGATGCCTAGAGAGACTAGCCAGGCAGCATCCATCACATGGAGGAGCATGGAACATGTAATAAGTGGTAGAAATCTTAAGAAACCCAGTTACATGCTAGCTTATTTACACAGAGCTGATACTGCCGATGATGAGGTGGGGGAAGTATGCAGCAGAGTTGTAGAGACAGAAAGATAAAGTTCTGTAGAATCACATACTGGTATAGGGACTGATGGGGGACAGGGATATCTTGTACCTCTCTATTCTGTACACCTCCAGCCCTGCTACATTCAGTCACATGGCCTCCTCCCCTCCCATGAGCACAACAGAGGTAATTATGTGTTCCATACGATTGTTAACCCCTCCCCGCAGGCTTATATTAAACAAAAATAAAACCCTGGACAACCGCTTTAAGCTATGCTTAGTCGTGTACTCTTTGTAACAGACTTTATTTTTTTCTTCTAGCAGAAGTTCTGTCATTTCTCCAAGCAGGACACGGGCACCTGTTCAGGAAGAGCATTGCTCAGAGGTATGGAAGAAAATATCCTAACTATCAGTTATTGTCTAATCATTGACTTTGGAACTTTTAGGGTAAAATCACATAGTACAGATAAACGTTGGATTGTTTGTGTGGATTTTCTGGCAGGAAACTGCTGTGTATTACAGTACCATGATAGAGTATTGCATTTTAGCATGATGTTGAAAAAATTCACAGCGAAAATGCTCACTTTATTTACCCCCTTAATGCCCCTTAAAGGCCATCTATTACCAGGATCAAGGATTGTGAACCAAGTACACTTACATGCAGGTATGTGCCCCATCTGTTAGGATCAGTTCTTCTTCCAGCTTCTTATTACCTTTTTCTTTTTTCTTTTTAAGGAGCTCCTAGGGCTTATTTTACATAGTTTATAAAGTCATTTTTTAGCAACAACAAAGGCATAAAAAGCTAAAAGAACAGATCGTGACAGAGGATGCACATACCTGCATGTAAGTGTACTGGTTTACAATCCTTGATTCTGATGAAAGATTTCCTTTAACAAATTAACCATTTTGCAGCTTCTTGACACGGCCCTATTTTTAAAAAAATTTGACTTGTCACTATAATTGTTTTTAAGTTTAGAATACTTTATTATATGCATTGATTATGAGATTTTTTTTTTGGATGTTTATTGGAAAATTTGAGTTATAGGTCTGTACTTTTAATAAAATTCTCCAGTTTCCAAATTTTTCGCTTTTCAATCATACCATCAAATAAGTAGAAACTTACATTTCTTGAATGTATGATTTACATTGAAATGTACTTTTATGTGTTCTCTCATTTTTGAACGGTGTTAGGAGTCTTAGAACTTTTTGGGTTTGAGTTTTTTACATTTTCATGAAAATTTCCAAGAGTCACGTTCTGAGCGACCAGCTCAGCTTTCAAGTGAATTTGAGAGGCCTAAATAATAGTAAAACCCCATAAATTACCCCATTACCCAATTACACCCAACGTATATAAAACAACTTTTAGGAAGTTTGTTAACCCTTTACATTTTTTTTTTTTTTTTGGTCAATAATAAAATCAAAATTTATATTACGCTTATGATGCCTCATTTGCATAGTTGTTTTTTTTCTTTAAATATTTTCCCAAATTTTCTAATAATAAAAATAAAAATGGAGAAAATGTAACTTTTTTCTTCTTTTTAAGTATGTCCATATTACAGGCGGTCCCCTACTTAAATACACCCGGCTTACAGACAACCCATAGTTACAGACAGACCCCTCTGACCTCTGGTGAAGCTTTCTGAATGCTTTACTGTAGTCCCAGTCTGCAATGATCAGCTGTAAGGTTTCTGTAATGAAGCTTTATGGATAATCCTTGGTCCCATTATAGCAAAAAATGTTTAAACTCCAATTGTCACTGGGGCCAAAAAATTTTTTTGTCTGGATCTACAGTTATAAAATATACAGTTTCGACTTGCATGCAAATTCAACTTAAGAACAAACCCCTGGACCCTATCTTGTAACCCGGGACTGCCTGTATATAACTGGCTGAGGGCTTATTTTTTTTGTGTAAAGAGGGCATGTACTGTATATAGCCGAGTTTTTCAGCACAAAAAATGTGCTGAAAAAACCTACCTCGGCCTATACACGAGTCTATAAAAATTAAACTTACATACTTGCCTTCTGGCACTCCGGCTGTTCGCCACAGCTGCCCAATGTTCCGTGCGGCTCTTCTTCTTTCTTCTCTGCTGTATTAGCCCGCAGAGGCGCAGCCATGTGCTCTGCTGCCCAGCGCACACTATGATGTGGGGTTTGCCGCTGATTAAGTCGAAGTGTGTGCCGGCCGACAGACCACATGGATGCGCCTGTTAAAGCAGAAAGTAGAAAAAAGAGGAGACGGGAACATCGGGGACCACCATAAGGTGAGTATGTAAGTTTTTTTTATATGTGCTGAGCAAACTGGGGGCTGGCTGGCTGTATACTACACTGAAGAACGATATTCAGTTTACCCTTACTCGCAAAAAAGAATGGAAAAAAAAACGGCGCAAGGAGGATACAGGTTAAAAAGATCCAAAAAAATAACCAGTAAATGTTAGTACAAAATTGATTAATCCTCCGCCTCTACGTTCATCCACTCCACATTTAGGAAAAAGTGTGCATCTAACCTTTCAACCGAGATTTTTTGTACTCAACGGGGACAGTCCTTAGTCCATACCCAATGTCCTCAGCGTTGCATGCCTGTATGAGGATTTTTCATGCCCTAGGCATGCAACGCTGAGGACATTGGGTATGGATTAAGGACTGTCCCCGTGAGTAACTAAAATCTCTGGTTAGAAAGGTACTGCACCTTTTTTCCTAAATGTGGAGTGGATGAACGTAGAGGCGGAGGATTAATCAATTTTGTATACTACACTGGGCTGGCTGGCTATATACTACACTGGGCTGGCTGGCTATATACTGCACGGGGCTGGCTGGCTATATACTAAAGGGGGCTGGCTATATACTAAAGGGGGCTGGCTATATACTAAAGGGGGCTGGCTATATACTAAAGGGGGCTGGCTATATACTAAAGGGGGCTGGCTGGCTGGCTATATACTAAAGGGGGCTGGCTGGCTGGCTATATACTAAAGGGGACTGGCTGGCTGTCTATATACTGCACGGGGACCGGCTGGCTATATACTGCACGGGGACCGGCTGGCTATATACTGCACGGGGACCGGCTGGCTGTATACTGACCAGTGCATTTCCCACCCTCGGCTTACACTCGAGTCAATAGGTTTTCCCAGTTTTTGGTGGTAAAATTAGGGGCCTCTGCTTGTACTCGGATCGGCTTATACTCTAGTTAGTACATATGGTATATTGTGAAAAATCAACCTTTATGGGTAGTTTTTAGGTTTTTTTGTATGGCGGTCACTCAGGAAGTCCAATAATGTTTCAGATTTATTGAATTTACTGACCTGATGATACCATATATGTTTTTTTTGTGAATTTGTGTTTTTTGTAGTTTATATGTGTTATGGTGATGTTGGGTGGACTTTCTCTTTATTAAAAAAACACTTTTTTGTCACTTTATTTAACATATATATATTTTTTTTATACCACAGCTTGGCTTGAACAAGCTCTGATCACTTGCAGTCCCTAAGCAATGTATTGCTGACGCATGCTCAGTTAGTTAGTCGGTCCTGCCTGGTAGCAGGACTTGATGTGCAGGGGCCCTGGACACTCTTTGGACTGTGGGGCTGCCACAGGATGGATCAGATCATGCTGTGGTCATGCTTGACCAAGGTGTGTAAAGAGTTAAAACCCTGATTGGTGGTATCTCCAGTTGCGGGTATTAGAGCAGTGTGTCAGCTGTTAAATACAGCAGACAACAGTTATGTATTGCGCTAGTTCCGCTTGTGATATTACGAAGTGCTTTGTGAAGGGGACAAATCCCCATGAAAATTGACCACGTTCTCAGTCTGCTGCTCCACCCTTTCTTGAGAACAGGACCCTTTCTATTATTGGTGGGGGTCCCCGCAGTCCGACCCTCACTAATCAGCTTGTTATCCCCTATCCTGTTGCTACCAGCCCTTTAAATCTGTAATATATATTTATGCGGAGTTTGATGATGCAACCAGTCAGTATGGAATAATAAATAGATTTTAAAATGAGCAGTATGATTATCATTTGCCTGATTTTTACACTATTGAATCTGCGGTGTCGACTTAAAAACTTGTTTGCTTAGATGCAGAAGTCTGTATAAGATAAGCAACTGGTGTCCGACACATTAAAGCTGAACTTTTTGAGGGGGCAAAAAGCAAAACAGTTTTCCCCTCCTAGAATTTCTAGTAGACAACTATCTACTATTTGTAGAACTTTTTTTTAAAGTTATCTGGATGACCATCACACTGGGGCGAATTGCCCTAAACCACTACAATAATATTAGATGACCTGTCTTAGGTGACCCAAATTTTAGGGTAATCTGTTCTCACATGTGTCCTGTTACCTCAGCTGTGAAAAACCTTCTGTGTGAAGTGCTTCAGTCTGGCGATTGCTCAATCCTGTAGTCATGAATAGTCATAATGTTACATAATGTTACTTGACACTGAAATGTGTTCAGGTCTGAAGCTTGCAGTTTGACCACATTTTATTACTCCAATCGTTTTATTTGGGAAGGGTGTGTAGCTCTTGTCACTGTAGATGCCTTAATAAAATTTCTGTTTTCCCCTCTACCCTGTATTTTCCAGTTTTGCACAGGAGTACTGTGAAAAATAAGACTAAATGGTAATCCGGGTTATAAATAGTTTGGCAATCTTTTCTGGCCGGGCTTTCAGTTGGCAGCAGAAGAACCTCAGACCTGGCACTTTGCACAAGTATGTGTTTGTCAAATGTAAAATATGAAAAAATAAACAATTGGAAGATTTCGGTGTCCCTTTGGCAGGAATTCCCAGCTGACTCTGTATTTTGCCATATTTAGATCTAAAAATTGATGTTTTCAGAGCTATTTTGCGCACCAGCTTTCTGTCTCCTCTTGTAAAGGTGACTATGTGTTCTTTCACAGTTCATCATCCCGGTTTTGCCTTTATACACAAGCCACAGTGGAAGCAAAAACGTGGTCAAGTTTTCACAAGATTTTTAGCAGGCATTTTCAGAGGCTTTATTTAGAAAGTTTATTTGAGCTGGGGTACTCCACCCCTTTCACTGTGAATTTTGGGATGTGTTTCATTATTCAGATAAGTTGGTTTTATAGATGGCTCCAATTGTGACTTTTATACTCCCTAGAAATAGGATCACAGTTTAAAATGTATAAGTTATGTTGAATCTTTTTACAGAATGCGATCACTTCTCACTACACCTTCTGTACTGTAACCCGATTTCTACAAATCCGATACCTTGCGGGAATTTTTACTACTTTATCTGGTTTATTCTATTTCTTTTTAAGACTTTTTTTTTTTAATTTCAGTTAAGACATATTTGTATCAGTTGAGTCTTATTTGTCTCCAATGGGACAAAAAAAGTTGCAAAAAGTAGCAGAAGAGACCAATGAATGAATCCCCCCAAAATGTTCACTGTGCCTAGGAATGTCACCATGTAACCAAAGTTATGTTAAATAAGTTGCTGGAAAAAAAATGCTAAACTATTATAGGGTTGATACCATTATGTGTGAATTCCTTATATCAGTGATGGCGAACCTTTTAGATACAGAGTGCCCAAACTACAACCAAAACCCACTTTTATGTTGTAAAGTGCCAACATGACAATTTGAGCGGTAACCTATTGATCTCTGCTGCATCACAAGTTTCAATCGTATTGGCATCCTGATGACACCAATACAATAGAAAGCAGGAGACATTTGGATTGTAGCTTCCCTCCAGGCTCCCCTGAACAGGAAGAATCAGGGGACCCAAAGCAGGAGCTTCAAAGATAATCCATCTCTGCCCACACCTTTTCGCTCCTGGCAGCCAAGTAGGTGTCAATTTAAAATAGCACTGAGTGTGGCGCGCCCTGGACTGAAGGAGGAAGCCTTGAGTCCTATCTGGTAAATTCTGTGCTGGGTGCCCACAGATAGGGCTCCGAGTGCCACCTCTGGCACCCGTGCCATAGGTTCGCCACCACTGCCTTATATCTTTGGAAGCCTTTTGAGGAAAGTTAACTATCCATACATCTATTGTTCTTCCATCTGTAAGCACAACTTCTACCATCAAAATAAAGTATGGTAAACCAGGGACACCTACTCATAGATATAGACACTGTGACTGCTGTAATCAACTTTTAAGATTATGCTAATTAGCCAGAAGGGCTCTGGGGGGTGTTTCCAGTGCCCCTTCATGCTGTAGCTTCACAGGCTTTTACCCTGTGCAGAAGCCTGCCTGCCTGCTGTTATCTCATACAGTGGAAGGGGCAGAAGGAGGCGAGAGCTAAACTCTAAGAGATCATAACCAGGTATAGTATTTAAGTGCAGCATTTTAAGCATCTATCTTTTTTTATCAATCCAGTGTCATCAGAGATATTGATATATTTATTTTTTAATTTCATTTTTAGATTTAACATTTTACATTTTAACACACCATTTTTTTTCTGCTAGAAAAACATTTTATCCCTTTTTTTGACAGTCTTTCACACATTTGTTGAGGTTCATGATTTGCAATGTCTTAAAAACATATTTTTCAAGTAAACACTGAAGATGAACTGAATAGAAGAATCACAGCTCATTGGGGAAGCATTCTGAGCATATGCTGAAGCTGAACCTTTTTTGTAATGAGCATTAGAAACTCAAAAATAAAATGTGATAAATTTGAAAAATGACAAGAAGTTCTGAAATATGAAACTGGAATATGTGAGGTATATGCCTGTAATATCACATGCTTTGTGTTTGTGTGAAGGGACATACCCGGGCGTAATTCCATTAAAATCAAAGGCCAAGAAACAGAACGGGTGAGCACCTACAAGTACCTTGGCATAATCGTACACAACAAATTAGAATAAGAGGCGAATAGCGACAAAGTATTAAAAAAGGCTTCTTCACGTATGTACTTTGTCAGGAAGTGCAAATCCTTCCACAACTGCAACAAGTTCCTGAGAATGTTGTACGTGTCCACAATAGCCTCCATCCTAGTATGAAGGAAAGCGACAAAAATATATTCGCCAAAGTCACCAAAAAGGCACATAGCATCATAGCTGAGTTGCTAATACCATTCAAAACGTGCAAACTTGTGGCGACCACGTCAAATAAACACCACTCCTTGTTCCTTATCAACTCCACAGTTAATATAAATCCTATATAAAGTGCAATAGAAATACTTCAAAATATCAGTGAATTTATTTTTGTTTTATATGCAGCTCTCTTTTTATGTCTGTTTACTTAATCAAAATTAGATGGGCCCTGCAAATGTATGTATTTAGGACTTTGATCTTATTCCCTATTAGTAGCCGAGGGAGCAGTAGGCTTTTATTTTATGCGGGTAATGTGTTGTATAAAAAACAAATGACTATAGGAGCAGAGGTTCTCTAATAATAATAATAATAATAATAATACATCTTTATATAGCACCATAATAATATATATAATTTTTTTTTTTAATTAATAATAATATTATATATATATTATAGCGCACACAGATTACGCAGTGGTGCACAGAGCTTGCCAAATCAGTGCCCTTTCCCCAACCGTATTCTGTAGCGCTTTACCGATCATGGGGTAAATATGCAAAGCAAGACAATAACCTGGTCAGGTGAAAATATGGAAGTGAGGTTCCTGCTCGCTATCTTCCCTTCATCATAATAGAAAATATTTGGTCTCCAGATTGAGATAGCCAAGCTGCCCTTATACTTAGTAGCTGTGACCATAGAAGCTTGTTTGGCAGGTAGGTCTTTCCTCGACTTCCCATTTCACATACTTGCTCCTTTTCTTTACTGACATGCCCTTCACTCAACCAAATCATATACATGCCGTTTGACGGTTTTGGCTAACCAATTTACTTCTGTTGTGGTCGCCTTTAGCTACTATGGGGGAAATTTATCAGTGCTTTTATGATAGTTTCCAGGTATTTCTCGCACATTACAAGAAAATGCAATTATCATTGTGACTATGCCACCTCCAGTTCATGTGGGTGTAAAGGGGCGCGACCCTGTTCCTGCCCCCTGCCTGCACACTTTTGTTAGCAGGTTTTTACTCAAAACTATGCTGGACAACGCAGCTGCCCGAACTGATACATGAAGAGCTCTTGCCCTGTGATGTATCCTCCGTGACTGGGTGGGGGAATGTCGTGGCTTATGACAAATTCCTACCTTTGTGTCTCTATTACTAAATGTTTCTGACATAATGATGGCCCTGTCTTTTTTTAATTTATCTTAAAAATTCCAGTGGACATTTACATCCACTTTATAGGACGCAAGGATAAATAACCTTGATAGGTGCTGACAACAATGATGAAACTATGCTATGTTATTATTGCCAATTCCCCTTGTGCACCTAGCAATGTATTACAACTCATGGTGATGCATACAACTCATAATATTTGTTAGGAAACATCTTGCAGAATTCCACCTCTGTCCCGCTGAATTGTCCGCTTCATGTTCTGCACCGTTCAGAATAAATACAACGGATTAACATGGAACACCATTTCTGTCGGACTGCATGATAAATGTGTCACACAGTTAGACTGTGCACTAGAACGCCTCTGTTTTTGTGTTGTGTATAGTGCAGCGTGCGCTGCAAATGTGTCTCGGATCATCTACAATACTATTTCCAAATCACATTCACTTTAATGCTTCTGTGTTAAAGGTCATCAGGTCTCTGTCACTATTTTTGTAACCACTACCTGTTGGAGCAGCTTACAAGGATCCATCCCAACCTTTATCTAGTCAATTCATACATTAACCATTCTAAAATCATCTTTTCTTCATTATGCATGAGGCTGAGCACGTGGAGAGAGAAAGTGATGTCACCCCTGTTACCCCTCCCCTCTCCTCCCCCTGCTAATGTCTGTGTGTAATGTATAGTAAAGCATTGCTATTGTCTGTGCTTTACCTGCTGACATGCTCCTATTACACATGTGTGAGACACAGACATCAGCTACACAAGTACCCGACATGTTCTGCTATAGCATGGCTGCCTGGAGATGTTGTATCTCTCCTATACACACACAGGCTGCAGGGGGTGCCAGCACCAGGAAGCACATGGAGGAGTCCTTACACCATTATACCTCACATCATTATACAGGCTGTCAGTCATATGTATAGGAGTATCTCACATACACACACAGGCTGCAGGGGGCGTGGCCACCAGCACCAGGATGCACATCATTATACAGGCTCACATCATTATACAGGCTGTCAGTCATATGTATAGGAGTATCTCACATACACACACAGGCTGCAGGGGGTGTGGTCGCCAACACCAGGAAGCACATCATTATACAGGTTTTACATCATAATACAGGCTATCAGTCAAGCCCTGGGGGTGTGGCTGTGCCTCCCACTCATGAATAAGCTGGACAGCTTGAATATGCTAATGACTCATTGGACATTTCACAGGTCATTTGCATACAGCTTTAGGACCTCATTGCTTAAGTTTACAGACATGTAGAGGAACAATGAAGGGATAGAGGCAATGCTTTCTAATGGCAGTTTATGAAAATATATTTAGTTTACGGGGTTAATTTTTCTGACTGGTTCTCTTTTAAGCTACAGATCTTCCACATGAGGAAAAAAATCTGTATGGAATCCACTAGATTTGCAGATTGCTTAAAATTGAGTAAAGCATCTTTTTTAACACCGATACATATTTATAAAGATATAGAGAGATAAAATCCTTTTATTATACATTTATTGTACCAACTGTTTTAGCTCAAGAATGTAAAAAAAATGTTCAAAATGCATTGGAGATGTTCAGTTTTTTTCCTCATTATGGATTTCCTAGCAGTGTAATTGAATGGTATCATTTGTAATCAGATGCTAGGCAAGGAACACGGCTTAATCAGCATTGATATGCAAAGAGGCCCAATTATTGCCTAATTCTTAAGACATTAAAATAAAAAATGCAATACCTGTCTAACACCAGATATTTACATGGAAGATAGATTAATGGCTCTCAGATTTTTACACAGTAAATCAGGGAAAGAAGAGTGTTCCCAAGATTTAGATTCTTATTTTGTCTACCCTAAAATACTCTCCAGAGATTTCAACATATTGTTTAAGGGGTTATGCACTACATGCACATGAACGTTTCCTGTTCTCAGGCGGCAAACAATGGATCAGTGGTGCAGTTAAGCAGTCTGTATATCATAAGTGTGTAATCCATTGCCAAGCTGTTTATCCACACAAGCCATCCCTGTGCTATCCGTATGTCATCCATTTTTGCAGAGCTTGAAAATCACAAATTAAACAAATAAAATGATAGGCTTGTAAATGTGACTAGGTTGTCGCAGCTTTGTGGGGTGACATGATACTGGTATCTAGCAGGTGAGCTGAAAATCACGGTCCGCATGCAGATGACACCCATGTGGCATCCCTGTTTTTCACATTCCCATCTAGAATTCTATGGGAAGGCTTGAGCCACAGGAATGAGACCTGTACTCAGTTTTCTACAGCCTCCACATGTATAACAGGTGCAAATCTTTACCTTGCCCTTGTTTAGTCGCTGGAAGACTTACAACTGGTTTGTGTGCAACCACTCCTGGTTCACATTAACTGAATGAAGACCTAGCAGAGATGTGAACTGACCCTTCGCAGTGGGGCAAGTTATTTATCCTTATTTAGAGGCCCAAACCGTTTAAACATTGATGGCCTCTTCAAAGGACACTCCTGAGTAACCTCTTTAATTTTGATCTCATCGCTATTTAATAACTAGATGATGAATATCATGAATCATTGTAGATTTTGTTTATGGTGTGTATACAGATCATGCAGAAAAAATAGATATTACAGGGCCCTGATGCAATTTTTCTTTGTAAACATGATTCATGATTCAAATTTTTTTTTTCTAGATTGAAACAATGTCGCATCCATCGTGGCTACCGCCTAAGAGCTCAGGAGATGGCCTTGGACATGTGGCCGCCAGAATGGAAACTACACAAGGGTTTGGGGCACCGAGCATTTCTGTGTCAACTCAACAAGCACCCAAGAAGTTTGCTCCTGTAGTAGCCCCAAAACCGAAGTATAACCCCTATAGATCAGGACACCCTGAAGGAAGTGATGGTATGTAATTGCAATTATCATTAGTAACATCAGTCCTTTCATAACTGTGCTGCAAAGGTAATTTTCAGACACATGGAATCCTACATAACATTTCAAACATACCTGAAAGAGACTAAAAATAATAACCATATTCTAATAAGGGGGAGGTGGAGTAATTATTCAAGTAAGGGCTCATTCACACGTCCGTCGGGGGGGGGGGGGAAGTATGTACGGTCGCAAGCTTGCTATGGCGCATGGGCTCGGTATGGTGAGTGCAACAAGCACTCACTGTTCCGAGCCATAGCAACAAAAAGGTAGAGCCTGCTCTATATTTGGCCGTATCTACGGTCGTGCAGCTACTATTTTTTATGGAGAGGGGCGGGACAAGTAGGACTTGCCGTGCTACGGTGTGTTGGGCACACCTATAACATGGGGCTTATCAAAGGAAATCTACCATCAAAATCAAACGTTGATAAACCAGGGGCACTCATAGATCCAGGCACCATAACTGTGGTAATTTTCTTATATTTGTTATCCATGACCTCCGTCCATATAAAATCAACTTAGAAAATTATGGTAATAAGCCTGAAAGGCTAGAACACTTTCCTCTCCCACTGTGTGCTGAAACTTCCTGTGTTCCCCCCTCCCTCTGCCTGTACATCAGGAAGAGGGAGGGGGAGTGGCGGGCAGGGTGAGACAGTTTAACAGCCTGTGAATCTGAAGTCCTGTGCAGAGATAAGGAAAGTAAACTGAAAATTAACTCTTTCCATAGCCATAGAACATTTCCCTTGATGTTTCAGCTAAACAGGTTATTTTATCTCTCAGCTATATCGGTGGAGAACAGGTACAGAAAGCTGATTTACACAAAATGCTTAAATTAGAAAAATGGCAGGAATATATATTTTAATAAAGTATATTACACGGTCAATTTTTATCATCTGCACAATTGATTTCCAAAATGTTGTCAAAAGTTTAGTCTAATGTTTGGTTTTATCAACATGGACAAAGTTGTCCTTTTGCAAGTTTATTCTTCTCTGAAAGCCATTTAAAGTTGTTTTTATTTAATTGGTAAAATTAACTTCATACAGTAAAGAACCGCAACCTGGTTAAGAAGGTCTGCACCATGTTCCACATCACATCAACATCCTGTAACCAGCTCTTCTTCTAGTATTGCAGTTAAACCGCTTCAGGGATGTCTATTGCCACCCTCCCACCATTTGCAGATTAATGGCCTATCCTTTGGATGTGTGGATAGGTCATTAATAGCTTTTGCAGTGGAAAACCCCAAACCTGTCATCAGGAACACACATTTTCACCTAATGACAGGCTCTAATAGCCTTTTTAATATTGATACCCAATCTTTTTTATAACTAACATTATTGGTTTCACTCACGTTTAAAAGCTGAAAAAAGTATGCCTGACTCCGTGCCAGAAAACTCGTGGGATCGTTGGAGTCCCTGGTATCGTCAACATCATCATTTCCTGTCTGCTTGCTCTCTCCCTTCTGTCTACCTCCCTGCCCCTTCCTCCTGCAGATGTTCTTCTTGGAGGACAAGGTCAGCTTTCTTTCTTTTGTAGAATTATGTAGAATTACTATTCATGCTATGACGGAAGGAATCTTTACATAGAAATCTGGCAGGACCTATCAAATGTGTACAAGGTGTAAAGGAACCTGTAGGAAACTGCCATCGGGAGTGATTGTTGTAGCCAAGTGTATATAAAAATGTGTATTTGCATAATAATATTCACGTTTAACTTTTCAACATCACTCACACTGAGAGAATTTAGTAGTAAATGGAATTTACAATCTCCTATTGGTTTGTGGTTGAACCATGAACTTTCTTTTGCTAGAGTGTTAAAACCTGTTGGGTGTACACCAGACCTGCAGTATAATGGGAATTTGTCAATGCTATAAGAAGATAAATCCATCTGATGTGGAAAACTCAGTAATACCGTATATACTCGAGTATAAGCCGACCCGAGTATAAGCCGAGACCCCTAATTTCAACACAAAAAACTGGGAAAACCTATTGACTCGAGTATAAGCCGAGGGTGGGAAATGCGTTGGTTACAGCCTCCCAGTATATAGTCTGCCAGCCCCTGTAGCATACAGCCTGCCCAGCCCCTGTAGCATACAGCCTGCCCAGCCCCTGTAGCATACAGCCTGCCCAGCCCCTGTAGTAGGAAAAAAAATAACACTGTACTCATCTTTCCGACGTCCCCCATAGGTCCTCTTCTGTCTCAGACTGTCTCAGACAGAAGAGGACCTATGGGTGACGTCAGAAAGGTGAGTTTTGTCTTTATGTTTTTAGTTGACTCGAGTATAA
Source organism: Engystomops pustulosus (assembly GCA_019512145.1). Taxonomy (NCBI): domain Eukaryota; kingdom Metazoa; phylum Chordata; class Amphibia; order Anura; family Leptodactylidae; genus Engystomops; species Engystomops pustulosus. Next base: position 74,387,872 of record CM033643.1, on the reverse strand, counting down.
GCCGAGTTAGGGTTTTTGAGCACAAATTTTGTGCTGAAAAACTAGGCTTATACTCGAGTATATAAGGTACTTATTTTTGTTATATTTAATTCAGGCTCCCCTAATGCATCCCCCAAAAATAAGAGTGCAATTTTTTTTTCAAGTTTAGAAATATAAGTCCTCCCCTGAAAATAACCTAGTGGCAGTTACTATACCCCCCCCCCCCCCACATCATACATTAGTACTAGTAGAGCATTTAGATAGTGTAAGAGGTTGGGACATGGGGGAAGAATTAATGGGATAAAATCACTGACAGTTTGTTCAACACTAATTGTGAAGATTTGTTCATGGAAACATAAGATATCCCCTAAAAATAAGACCTAATGCATCTTTAGGAGCAAAAATTAGTATAAGAACACGGGAAACACGGTATATGTGTAGAGAAACGGATACATTAAAAAAAGCACCACATGTGTTTCACATTTGCAATATCCAGAAAGAGAACGGCATCAAACAGTGACATTTCCTTCAGTAAATCATGCTGTGCTCTATTCATTAATACACATTTGTTTCCTTGTATCAACGGTTCAGGCTGGTGGTGGTGGTGTCATGGTGTGGGCAATATTTTCTTGGCACTCTTTGGGGCCCTTGGTACCAATTGAGCATCGTTGCAACGCCACAGCCTACCTGAGTAATGTTGCTGGACCATGTCCATCCCTTTATGACCACAATGTACCCAACATCTGATGGGGTCCTTCGGTCCTCTTCGGATTCTTCCGCTCCTCTTCTGGTCTTTGTGCTCGGCCGGCACACAGAATTACGTCAGTTTCTTGCCGACGTCATTGTGAGCTGCCGGTATCGCGAGAGGACTCAAAGAGGAGCAAAAAAACGGCACCAGAGCATCGAAACAAGCATAGGACCTATAGGACCTACTCGGCGGAAAGGCGAGTTTTGACTATTTTTTTTCTTGACTCGAGTATAAGCAGAGTTAGGGTTTTTGAGAACAAATTTTGTGCTGAAAAACTAGGCTTATACTCGAGTAATATATGTATATGTGTGTGTGCATCTATAATATATATTTATGTAGCTGATACCATCACCACCATTGATTCCTATGTGCTAGGTCCATACAGTCATAGGCCAGTATAAAAGAAATGGCACAGAATTGGATGCATTTACAAATCAGATGTTTCCAGCATGTCAGCTCTCTTGTATGCATGTAAGCATGCTATCATAATATGATTAGAGTTATATATAATATGCCATCATTTTTAAAATGGGAATTTCACTTTTGTGAAGATTGATCCAGTAACCCATATTTTACCTGTGATTAAGACAGTGATAATACCCATTTTATTTACTACGGATTAAAATGTTTATAAGTGTACATACAGTGCAATTTCTTTTCTTTTACCCCATCCCCTCCGTTTTGCTTATCCTCTGCTGTTACCTTTACCTGTTAGCAGCTGATACATTTTAATGGCTAACTAAAATGGTTGATGACAATTGCAAGTTTTCAAGACTACTCAGGCCTCTTCAACAGGCACGGTAAAACCCAACATCTGAATAAAACACAAATGGACACAGAATTGCTATGGTTGGTTAGACAAGTGATAGGGAACATAATAGTATACTTCAAGGAATACATCACTCTGTGTATAAATTGAGTATTAGTTTTATCTTTTCATAAACATTTATCCCTATTGTTAACCCTTTCATACCAGGGTAATTAAAGGAAATCTACCATCAAAATCAAACATGATAAACCAGGAACACTTAATCCCAGATCCAGGCACTGTGATTGTGTCAACTTTCATAATTATGCTAATGAGCAAGAAGGGCTCTACCAGAGCCTAGAAGCCTATGGCACCCAGTTGCAGACGTGTGTTTACGTATCGTACACAGGAAAAAGATTGAGTATTCTGTATCTTTTCCTGAATGTATGGCCGGGGGGGGGGGGGGGCTGGGTGCTCAGCGCTCAGCCCTCCTCTCTCCAGCGTGTGGCTGTATGCTCTCCCGGATGAGCATATCTTCATATGAAAGAGGCCTAAGGGGAAATCCTCCAGAAAAATGGTGATACGCCATGATGACGCAGATTTAACATCAGAGTATCTGACCTCAGCTGAAGAAGACAACATGGCACTGCCCATCAGATGGTTGAGAACATCTTTAGTATTTGCTATAAAATATAGAAAGCTTTTCTTCTACAAGGGAATAGAAGAAAAATAAATGTTTCAGCAACGGACGAGTTTGATGTTTCTCGCATAAAGCACATATTATGTGGATGTGACTAACTAGCTTTGTCCGGCCCGAGTTGCCAGGCAACGTGCGAATGTTGTACCTTGAACAGGAAGAAGTCACTTATTAAATTGGTTAGAAATAGGACTAGCAGAAACACATTTGTGTGAATCATATCTGCTTTTATACTCAGTATGTCTTATATGCGGTATGTTTTTTTTTTACACTATTTTTATTATACTTAATATATGAAGTACATCTACATTATTTTGTAACCACTCATCATCGTTTGTTGATAATGCTAATGAATTTGTATATAGGGCTATTCAATATTCCAGATTCCATTTTGACTCTGTCTTTAAGGGGTATTTCCACAAAGACCAGTTTCTTAAAGGGGTATTCCGGTAATATTAGCGCCTGATGCAAAAACCCATAAAGCTATAAATAACTTAACATAACAAAACTCAATGTCTTTAGTCACAAAATGGAGCTTAAGTAGTTTGTTTTTACAATTCACAAAATATTATGGCCTCTCTAAAGTATGTGGAGTTATCACCAAGATGCCCACCACTGGAAACTACAAGTCCCATGATCCTTTAGTTCTCAGTAACTCTTCCTACCTCTTCTGCGCTGCTCCCAGTGTTGATTTAACAGACTGTTCTGCTCTGTTACCATAGATATGATGTGTAACTTCCATCACCTACCCAGGCAGGTGTGGACATGTGACTAGCGGCCATATTCTGTCCTGTGTCTGCTCCGCGCGGAGGAAATCAATGGACTGATTTAAGGGCCAGTAGCATTTTAATTCTTCATTACAGTGTATGTCACCAGCATTTTTCTGCTAACGGGAGCAAAATTTTAAATAACAACTAATTACACATTAACTTATGTTTTAAGGACCCATTTGTATATGCATTTCTGGAATACCTCTTTAAATATACTCAGGATAACAAAATAACAACACATTGGGGCAGATATATTAAGTGCTCTCTAATTCCAACCTTTCTCTGTGATTCCTGGTGTACACAATTTCAGTTGCCCCTCGTATCCGACCCTGGTTCTTCTGACTTTAGGGTCGGCAGCCATCTTGTTTTTTTGTCTGATGCTTTGGAGCAGAGCTCCTTTCTGCTCTCTGCCTCTAGCCCTCCCTTACAACAACACATCACATCAGGAGGAGAGCTACAAGCTATAGGCAGATACATTCTTTATATCAGGAGGGGAAGGGAGACACATCAGATCTTAGTGTGTGTGTGTAGCTGAGATGTAGCAGAGCTGAAGTGTGTCATTGTGTGTAATATGCATCTCATGGATCTCAACATTTATGGTCTGTCTCGTCTCTCTTTCTAAGTGTCAAATACTAGTAGATTGTTCAAAAAGTAAATGGAAGTGTATATAAACCCTGATAATCTAACAACATTGTCAAAACTCTATCTCTCAGCACACAGGAATCATAATACGTCTGCTTAGAGAGCACTGACCTTTACTGAGTAATAGGAGCTAAAACCGCAATAAAACTGTTTAAAATCGTAAAGTAAGGGGTTAAAAGTGATCTTTATTTTGTTGTTAGCATCACTAAGGGATTGAAATGTGAAATTTTCTTTGATGGGCAAAACCCTTTAAAGTAGCCATATCCATATGAAGAGAAACCTTTTGAGCACACTTATCGGCTGAAGATCTGGTTTTGGAAGCTTGGAATGACCATTCCTGATGACAGGTTTCCTTTAAGCTAAAAAACAGGTACTTTTTGCAGCTTATCACTATTCGTTATCACAAATTTACTAATAGAACTTGCAATAAACTGGTATATACAATAGCTAGAAGTTAAGTTAAAAATAAGTTCAGAATTCTTCCCTGTCAGTTGTGACAATACTTAGCTGCAGACCGTGTTAAGGAGCAACCCTGGAGAATCGAGTAACCATACCTTTGTGAATGTTGTATGTTTTTACAGGACTGGAAAAGTGAAGTTTTAAATCTTCATTTCTTGCAAGCAGTGGCGTAACTAGAGTCTTGTGGGCCCCGGGCAATGTTTAAAACTGGAGCCCCCACCATAGACTTGCATACATGGAAAGTTACCTTTTTGTCACTCTTCAGCTATAGTAATAAAAAAACACTGCAGTCTGTGTTACATTATAATAGTGAAAAATGACAAAAGAGAATCTTAAATGCATGTACCTCTATTGTAAATGATGGCTAACGGAAGTGCTTCCATTTACCAAAAGTATTTGATTTCTGCTATTCTCCCTCATAGTGCAAGGGAATAACCAAAATCAAAAAGGGAGAGGTGTGCTGTGTCTAGATGCTGCTGGTCTGTCCTACCACACCCATCACAGTGCACAATACAAATTTACATTGTACAAGAGGCATGTAGTAACTTACAGGTGATGCTCTGCTCCTTTGGCTACAGATCATGGTGGCTAACGGCTCATCGCTGCCGTATTCACCCCGCAATGTCTTCAGCTCTGTGCAGCCCATCTCCACACTGTGCAACTACATGACAGTCACTTACAGTATAAAGTCACATGTATAACTATATGGTGCCCCTAAATAATGCTTCTTCCTCACACCACAATTGACCACACCGGGGCACATTTACTAGGAACAGTGCAGTGTGTACTATGTGCAGTTTGCCTGTGTATAATGCAGGGGGCCACAGATTCCGGATTTCTGGCACTCGTTGTTCATGAATCTGGTACCCCCTGCAATACTCCAACAGATTGCACCACTTTTTTTTGGTGCACCTTTAACATAGAGTGTGCGACACACTTTTGTCGGACTTTGCATTTTAAATCTGGCGCGCGGTCCGACTGAGCTCCGCATCACCCCCTAATTTTTGTCGCATGAAGACTAATCACACAAAAGGTGTCGCGTGTGACACATATCTGGTGCAGACACTTCTTAAATACCTGTACATGCAGTTTGTACAAGAAAGAACGTGCAAAGTCCGACAGAGTCCCTCCCAATTAATTATATTATATTTTGGACCTCATAAAAACATATTTTATACAGTACTCTCCTAATTACATTATAGATCACAGGACGCCTAATTAAGAATCATATAATGTACAAGTGCCTGCTTAATTAGTCATAGCTACTTTTTATTTAAAGAAAATATCCTGTATATATCATGTGATAACTTCCCCCTAAAGCAGATCCTTGTGAAATTATGACATGATATATATTATCCCCTGATTTTAAATGACTGAATAAAGGTGATATTAAGGTTTCCCCCTTTTTCTTTCATTCAGTAAAAAGTGGCTATTAGCAGGGAATAATGCATTCTGCGCTGGTGCCTAGTGGTACCATTGCCTTTAATACAATATACTTTGCTGCTCCATTAATCTAGTACTCCTTGCGGCCTATTCTGGCCACATGGAGTACTACAATGACGGGTCTCAGCACTGAGGTGAGGGGCCCCGGGATCAAACCCCCATTTTTTAGTGCCGGTGCAGGCCCCTCCCCCCAACGGGCCTGGTTGCGGTTGCACCCTCTCTGACTGCAATTGTGTAGAGCTTGCTTGCAAGGGCTCTGGGCATGTCTTTCAACCTGAAGAGCTTTCTGCTCCCTGCATTGTACTGCTCCACAGTTCTCCCCTCTGCTAAATCTGCTATACATTGGAGCTGTATCAGGATATTAGTTAGTTACAGAATTCATTTAGAGCAAAGAAACTGAAACGCTTTAAAAAGTTGACTTTTCAGTCCTGCGGCTACACACAAACAATGGTATGCTATATAGGGTCTATACTTGGTACTTGCTGCAGTTTAAACAGATGATGGATTCCCTTTAAGGGGCTGTGCATTTTTGCCACCAACACCAGTGTTTGACCTTAGCAGCTACAAATGATAGCAGAGAAAGGTTGGAGCCACATTGCAAGACTGGCAGGGTAACTTGTATAGTAAAATACTAGGTCCAAGTATTTTATACTTTAATTTCAGGCGGTCCCCTACTTCAGAACATCCGACTTACAGACCACCACTAGTTAAACGGCCCTCGGGATGTTGGCAATTTACTGTACTTTAGCCTTGGGCTACAATAAACAGCTATAATAGTTATGAAATGTGTCTGCAATTAAGATTTTGTTTATTGACAACCCAACATTTTTAAAATCTAATTGTCACAGAGACAATTAAATTTGGCCGGGGTTACATTTATAAAATATACAGTTTACATACAAATTCAACTGAAGAACAAACCTACAGAACCCATCCTGTATGTAACCCGGGACTGCCTGTATTTTAAAACCAAAGAATTCTTTAATGGTTATGTCAAGTTTTTGAATTTCATTCGCATACCATTTTCTTTGATTTTGTAAGCAAATTTTGTTTTTCTGAGATTACTGTAAAGAAGGTTTCCTGAAAATATTCTCTTGTCTGCAAGAGATGCAACAATAAATATGTTCAGGAAATCAGACAGAGATGACTTCCTCTATCTTACGAAGGAGACCAATTTGTTAATGGCTAAACTTCTGCAAAAGTGTTTCAAATCCCTTAAAACTTATTAAAGAAGAAACTATTTCTCGAAATTTACTATTTTATTTACCCATAGCCTAGCACTTTTCCTGGTCACTCCCACAGAATCATTTGATGAGTAGTTGCTTATAAGTGTGTAATTCAGTATTTGTACCTATTCAGATGTGTTTTGAAAGAAAATGCTATTTCATTATAAACATATAAAAAACTCCAGCACTCTCAAAAGCGTTTTATTAAATAGTTTTTATATTCCTATGGTTTCCTGTTCATCTCGGTGCTGACCACACTTGTTCTGGGTGGACAGGGGGAGAGGCACATGTGACTGCAGATCAGAAGTTTATTCCGACTTGATCACATGGTGCATTAGTATGTTTACTGCTATCCCTGCTGCTGTCTCTTTACACTATTAGGCTGCACGCACACAAACGTATGCCCGCCGAGTCGTAGCCGGCTGGGTTTACGTTTGGCGCCATGGAGAGGGATGACCTCTCCAAAGAAATGCATTGGGAATGGGCAGTGACACTAGGAAAGGCATGTCCTATCTTCTTCCCATGTAGGGAGCGGATATGGTGCCGGATGTAAGCTTGGGGCCGTACATGCGTCTCCCAGACGGTCGTGTGCATGGGGCCTAAGTTTCTCTTTGCAGTGGGCATGCTTGAGAAAATGTAGAGGGTAAACTGTGGCTGCTGATGATTGTAGCAGGAGAAGACATTGCTTTTGAATTGAATGTCTCTTCTTCAGAGCTTTCACTGTACTATAGATTTCTAGCGTCAGTGCACCACTCCTTATTGTTTATGTCCATCTCTCCTTCACATGCTTTACCCTCGTTTATTGGAACTTCAAATAACTTAGAAATCAGTTTCCATAGAAATAGTGCAGTGGACTTTTCAAGCATATCAAGTTATTTTAAATATTCATATCATTTTTTTTATGTGCAATAATGTAATGTCTTAATGGCGTCACTAAACTTGCATAAACTAAAATTGCATAAATCAATAGTATAGGTAATAATAGCAAACATTGTAATATACTTTTTGAAAGGAATCTGTTTCTCTGTCATTAATATTATTATTGTTATTAATTCCTTTATTTATATAGCGCACACATATTACGCAGCGCTGCACAGAACTTGCCAAATCAGTCCCTGTCCCCAATGGGGCTCACAATCTAATCACCCAACCAGTATGTTTTGTGCTTCTTTTCTCCTCTGCTTTTCTTCCCCATTTAAGCAGGTGGAAAAAATCAACTTTCTGTCAACAGTTGAGTACTAAATGCAACATTTAAAATATATTTTTGTAAAATGTAGCCTCGTGAGGGTATGGCCTCTGTTATATGGGGGCGTGTGGGGCTGTATTACGGGGCCTGTGGGCTTCTGTATTACTGCGGCGGCTGTGTGGGCGTGTCTATAGCTGGCTGGCTGGGCTGTATTACTGGGGGGAAGGCGGCAGTCTGGGTGTATATATATATAAATTACTACAGTGGGCTGGATGTATACTGGGGGGGTTGGCTGGCTATATGCTGGGGGGGTAATGGCAACTAGTAATAGTAGCTATATTCTTGTACATAGGGGGACGGTATTATAGTAGTTATATTCTTTTACACAGGGGCAGTATTATATTAGTTATATCTTGTACACAGGGACAGTATTATATTAGTTAATTCTTGTACACAGGGACAGTATTATATTAGTTATTTCTTGTACACAGGACGGAACAGTATGATATTTAGTTATATTCTTGTACCACAAGACAGTATTATAGTAGTTATATTCTTGTACACAGGGGACAGTATTATAGTAGTTATATTCTTGTACACAGGGGACAGTATTATAGTAGTTATATTTCTGTACATAGGGGCAGTATTATAGTAGTTATATTCTTGTACATGGGGTGGTATTATAGTAGTTATATTTCTGTACATGGGGGCAGTATTATAGTAGTTATATTTCTGTACACAGGGGGCAGTATTATAGTAGTTATATTCTTGTACACAGGGGGCAGTATTATAGTAGTTATATTCTTGTACATAGGGGCAGTATTATAGTAGTTATATTTTTGTACATAGGGGGCAGTATATAGCAGTTATATTCTTGTACATATGGGGCAGTATTACAATATATTTTACTTAGGGGCAGTAGTATCATACTAGTTATTGGAGAAGGTATTGTAGTATGTTTTTAGTGTACATATATGGCAGTATTAAGTTGTGTGCTCTTAAAATAGAAGTGTTATTCCTTTACAGGGAGGCAGTATGAGTGTCTTTCTCTGCGGTGTACATGTTGATTTAGACCATCTATTAACAGTTTGCATGGAGTTTAGTAACTCCACCCACATAACAAGGCCACACCTACTTGTTTTGGGGCCACTTTTACAGTTTTTTTCCAGGGCCACTTTAAATTCCCAGTCGCTTAGAAAAGAGACTTCATGCCGGAGCACAGGGAAGAGATGTCCGCTACTATTTGCTGCTAATATTGCACGCCCTTTGCTTGACGTCCTCTTCAACATTGGAGAGGGAGGTGTCTATCACACAGGATGCTGGAATTCACCTCTTGGAAAAGGGAGATGCGTGGGCATGCATAATTAGCAGCCCGGAGCTCTGGCCTGTCTTTTAGAAGTCTCTTTTCTAGGTGACCCCGGTGTGTCAAGACTAGCAAAAACCAGCGCAGGGATGAAGATATAGAGTAGTAGGTGAGTATTTTCAAATTTTTTTTATTTTTTTTTTAATTTGTTTTTACTTTTTCATACTGGATTTTTTAAAAAAGAGATTGCAGAAGGTTGGTGGAGTAGCTTGATTTTCAGAGGGTGGAGATGGGGAAAACTCCTAGTTTTCACATGGGGTGGGATGAAATGGGGTTATGATCGCTAACCGCATCATCCTGGTCACCCAGATATGTATTACTGAAAGTTTCACAAACCGTGGAAGAAAAACATGAGCATCTTACTCTTTATGAAAGGAAATTTAAAATAAAACACTAACAAATATAAAAATAATATATATTTTGTTTGTCATATATTAGTTCAAAGCTGCTAAAAAGCGGTTTAAACTGAATAAATAAGGTCAAATCGACATCCTGGCATGTAAACTATGTGATGTTCTGTCAATATGGGTGTGTACAAAATCAATCAAAAATCCATCAAAATTTGAAGGACAGTGAACCCTGTACTTGTCCTTTCCCTGGTATTACAACTGTTTTCTAGTGTCTGTGAATGAGAAACGTACAGTTCCAGTTGCCTCCTCAGGCATTCTATGTCCCCCCTCCCCAAATGCCTGAGAACTTTCAAAAAAATTGCAGGTAACAAGATGTATGCTGTAGATTTGATGCTCTCTGGAAATTCTTATCCGTGTATTAATAAGCGTGCCTGACATTCTTTACATGCTTGCATTTGTCGAATATTACAAAATACGTTTCCAGCATCGTATAGTACATATTACAACACCAGAAGATGTGTTCAAAGGTTTACACATGATGCTGCAGTTTGTTCTAACCATTTTATGATTTTATTTTCTAACTATTTTATGATACACAGATTCATTTGCTCCATGAATCTGGACCAGAACCTTCTTTTATCTGGACTGGTGGGATTTCCTTAAGATAGACCCTTGACAATCTTGCTTTTATGGAATATCAATTAGGTTTATGAAACTTTCCTATTGGGGATGTTCCTTTTATGTGCATTCCACAAAAATCTATGGACCTTTTAATAACTGACTCTGTGCAGCCTGTAATGCTTATAGGTGAAGTTCACAACTTTTTCAGAGCTTTGGTTACTTATTCATAAATAACAGACAAGAAAATCTTGCAGGGAAAATTCTGTAGTCACAATACTAAGGCCCAGTTCACACACGCGTTGGATGTTTTGTAAATTAAAAACAAAGGCTTAATGGAAGACTTTCCATTCACCTTCCATTCCTTATTAGCCATAATGTGCGGAAGGTTATTAATGGTGGGGAAAAAGTGTTGGGCCGCTCTAATTTCTCCACTCTTTTATAAAGGAAGCAGAAAAGGAACTTGATCAACGCAGTTGTGAACTTGACCTTATTCAAAAGACCCCAGATATGCACTTTAATAAGGCCATTGTTTAACAGGAACTTTATTAACAAATGGGATCTACCATATATATTCGAGTATAAGCCTGGTTTTTCAGCACAAAATTTGTGCTCAAAAACCCTAACTCGGCTTATACTCGATTCAACAAAAAAAATTAGTCAAAACTCACCTTTCTGATGTCACCCGTCGGCAGGCTGTATGCTACAGGGGGCTGGCCAGGCTGTATGCTACAGGGGGCTGGCAGACTGTAAACCGTGAGGCTGTCACCAATGCATTTCTCACCCTCGGCTTATACTCGAGTCAATAGGTTTTCCCAGTTTTTTGTGTTGAAATTAGGGGTCTCAGCTTATACTCGGGTCAGCTTATACTTGAGTATAAACGGGTACTTTATATATTTACAAAAAAAACCTGTTGTCTTAATTTCATCTGATAGCAAACAGCACGTATATAAATCCAGTTTCTACCATTTTTTACAGAAGTGCATCAAACAAAAAGCATAAAAGTCCAAATAATTCTCACTCCACAGTATATGTAGAGATGCTCATGAAGAGGCAAGCAATTTTTTCAAAAGTATAATAGCAGGATGTTCCTCTAACCATAATTTCATATGTCCAAAATGAAAAACAGATGCTACAAAGATTTGATAAGAGACAGATCATGGGTGAGCAACAAAAACATATACAAACATGCATACATACACTGGACATCAAAATTAGAGGACAATGATGGCTTCTTGTAAGGGGTACACCATGCTACTAGAATGGGTCTTAGAAAATAACCACATTTATATTAATATATAACCTTTATTTTGCAAAAGATGTGGTGATCATAATTAGAGAACATGGGATTTTGGCCCACTCGTCTTCCAGTCTTTTCCACAGTTCTATGACTGTTGTGGGTTTTTTGGCCATAACTTTGTCACCAAGGATTTTCCAGGTTTTAGATATAGTTTAGATCAGGACTCTGTTTTCTGTTTTGGGGAATTTCTTTACCCGTTTTGCTGTGTGACAGGGGCCATTGTCCTGCATGAAAATTGCTGCTGATTGAGTGATGAGCTTAATAAAGGAACCAAAGAGGCTGTATCAATAGCTTGTTCAAGCCTAACTATAATATTTCACATAAATTTAGCTATGTCCCTTAGAAACGCGAGTCCTCATTGGTTGTGGCCAGGCATGCTTTATTGATGTTTGCCTGACCACCTAGATTTCATTCCCGAAGGACGGCTGTGAGACTTGCATTAACTCCCGGCCATTTCATATTCAAAAACAATTTGTTTCTTCAACACTTCAGAGGTGGTAATTTCTAATGACAGCTGTCCGTCATATAACTACATTTATGGGAAATTTCCTTCACACAGGTACCTTGTTTTAATAAACTGCAATTGACAAATGTGTGTATATGGCAGATGATTAAAATTAAATGTGAATGTCATGCTAAGAATACCCCTTTAAGAGTTGTAATTAGAGATGAGAGGACCCTAAATTCCTGTTCGGGTATGTCTCGGCCGACCCAGAAATATTGCGGGATTGGCTACCGAGCAGCCAATCCGGCAAATGAACGCCCCCCAATTCCTTTGTTCTCCCCACTGCTGTTGCACTGTGTATTTTTGAGAATAAAGGTTTAATGAAACATACTCGAGAGATAATAAGTACTAGTGAAATAATTGCTTAGCAATTTTACTAATTTTATACCAGGTCATCAAGTTGTTCCTGGTAAAGAGTAGTTTTTATTTCATTAACTTCTGGTATATAAGATGCCACTTGGAATCAATTCAGAAGTTGCCTTGTTCATCAAGCTTCAATCACATCTAAAGCAGTTAATGTTTCCTCTAGTATGGAAATTTCCGAAATCCCTACTGAAGTAGTTAGGAACATGTTGAGGTTACCCTTTAGGAAACATCTCCTTCAATTATCTTCTCTGCAGCTCTGAGCTGTGCGGTTGCTATGAAGCGTTTTGCCCCACCATGATAGTAATTGTTTACTTGATGTGTTTGTATTAAATAGCTTTCCTGCATGTGCCTGTGGGAGGCCAGGACTTGATCAGCATTTAGCTTCATGCAAGCAGAGCTAATGAAATACAGAACATATAGGAGCCTTACATCAAAAGCACATAGATATACTAGAAAATGCTCAGCAGTTTTGGTAACTTTTTTGTCATGAGGGGAAGTTTTTAAACAATGCTTAAACGGTCATAAGTGTCAACACCTTCAGTGTAGATTTTGACTTCAATTTTCTCATAAAGAAGACCTGGGTAATTTTTTCATTGCAAGACTTATCACACTAAGGACATTTATCCCCTTTTGTTTTAAAGGGAACCTGTCATGAGCAAATGGCCTAATATATCAGAATGGGCAGCTTCTACATCATGTTTCTTTTATTGTTTTGGTGTGGTGGCATCATCCAGAAAATCAACTCTGAAGTGAAATGTTACTTGGTTTTATGAAGTCAAGGAGGCGAAGAGTTTTACATTGAAATAAAGCTCTCCCTTTCTTAGAATGCCCCATTCACTGTAATTCATGGTCCTGCATTCAAGAACATAATTGACCAGCTCTTCTGAAGTTTGGCACATGATGTCAATTACAAAGGTGAAGGTCAGAGGCAGGGAGAGCTGGACTTCTGTTTTGAACTCTCCGCCTCCCTGACTTTATACAACCAACTAACATCTCACTTCAAAGTTTATTTTCTGGATTGCATATCCATACATGTTAATTTCAGCTACAAATTCTGCCAGAGAGGGGAAGGTGGATGTTTCCCATCCATTCATCCCCTTTTGATAGATGATATATGTCTGATCATAAAGGGTTCCCCTCTAATTGCTAGAACAGGTCCCCCAAGCAATTGCAGTGAGGCTGTCCGCTAAACTTAAGTAACACCCCTCTTGCAAAGAGCCAATTTAAATGGGGGGCCCACTTCATATTTTTTGTAATCACTGTGTGTGCGGCTGTGTGGGGAGGGGGGATAGGATATTAAGTAATTTACCAATATACATTTATTAATTGTTCTGCACTGCTTTCATGAAATGTAAAGTAAAACGAAGAAGGTCTTTTTTTCATCAGCCAGATGAGATGTGATCTCTGTCCATTCATGAATACAATATTAAAGGGGTTTTCCTACAGGGAAAACCCCTTGTGGGGGTGTTAGTGCTTAGACTGGTGTTATTGATTAGACGAAACGAGGGGTCCGATGGAGTCCCACGTACCTCCGTTGGACCCCCTCGTTGCTCCATCAGAGTAATAGAGCAGACGGCCGCAAATGACCGTTCTGCTCCATTAATCTCTATGGAGCTGACAGAAAATGCTGAGTGCTGCAGGATCGTACCTAGTATCACTGTACAAAACTGAAATTTGGCCCTGGAAATCCCGCTCAAACTGCACTTGCTTGTGGACCAGAAATCTTTAATAAGATGCTATACTTGATTACATTGGTTGCTGGACTCAGCTGCTCACTGTTATGTCTTATGGTGAGTGCCTTATGGTCATGTCAGAAAAGGTAAAACTTTATAATGTCCAAAAAATATTATGAAATTGATGATTTTCATTACCTGTTCAGTTCTTTTTCATGATTTTCTTTACAGTAGCCAAAGAACATTTTCTTCTGATTGATGCTTGGTTTAAGGGGGAAGACGTGCCCTTTTTTTTTTAGTTCCTGAGAATGCTTTTAGTTCTGTGCTTTCCAAGTTTCCCTCCTAAACACCAAGGAGAGACATTGGGGGTCATTTACTAAGGGCCCGATTCGCGTTTTCCTGACGAGTTACCCGAATATTTCCGATTTGCACAGATTTTTTTTTCTTCCTGAACTGCACCGGGATTTTGGCGCACCCAATCGGATTGTGGCACATCGGCGCCGGGATGCACGTGACGGACATCGGGGGACGTGGCTGTAAAAAAAAAACCCTGACGGATTCGGAAAAACCGCCGCATTAAAAAAAAAAAAAAAGTGGCGCTCGACACTCGCTTACCTTCACCCACCATAGGACGGTGAACTGCAGTGCATTCCGATGCTCTTCAGTGCAGCAGCGACACCTGGTGGACGTCGGAGGAACTGCCTTAGTGAATCCCGGCCGGACCCGAATCCACTGCAGAGAACGCGCCGCTGGATCGCGAATGGATCGGGTAAGTAAATCTGCCCCATTGTGTAATATGAGGCTACAGCACATTAAATTGCTGACATCCTGTTTTTTCATATGTCTCGGAATAATTTCAGGTAGTCTTCCTACTTACTGTTCCTACCTTGTCTACTTCACTTTCAAAGTTTGATGGCTTTGGGTGCTAGAGAAACTTTGCAAAGTTGTATGTAAATTAAAGGAACCCTTCCATCTGATTTGATGCATTATGAACCAAACATACCTTAAGAATGCTGTAGCTATGCTGAGGCAGTAGCATATCTTGTTCCATCCCTAAATCGAGTGGTTTTGCTGAAAAACAATTATGACATTCAGGACCTTGGGAAAGCTGGATTGCATTCTGCTTGCAGTACATAAACACATTACACGAGCTGTCTGCACTGTCCAGACAGGACTAATCAACCTGAGCTGGATCACTCATACACATTAGCTGTGGGATGGTGCAGTGATTGATTTCTTCTGCCTGTCATTGATTACATCATTCTCCTGATCAGTGTTAGAGGAGAAGGGCTGAGCCAGGCAAAGGAGCGACAGAGACTCATTATCCAGAATTTTATAATTAATTTTTTTTTTAGAAAAACCACTTAGTTCAGTGATTTAAGCAACATATGCTTCTGCATCAGTGTAGCTACAGAATTCTCAAGGTATGTTTGGTTCATAATGCATCAAATCAAATGGTAGGTTTTCTTTAAACAATTTTTTTACGTACATACTTTATCTTGGTACACAACTCACTGGCAGTTCCCTGCGGTCTGTTGGGTCCTTCTATTAATCCGTACTTGGAACGCCTCGGGTATAATAGGGAGGACTTGATCTTTTGGACTGAATATAGGGGAATGCTGAGATACAAATTATGTAATCTGAATGAATGTTACCACTTTTCCAGGCTACACACATTAACTCGTTTCATCAGCCCAGTCCAATGAATTTGCTTTCAACACAAACAGTTGCCCTATGGTTTTACTAGTGAGCGCCAACTTCTTATGTATATTTGCCAGCTTCTGTTTTGCGAGGGAGAGAGTGTTCCTGGATCTTAAAATACACAGCTTATATTTTTAGAACTGAATGTTAAGTTTTTCATCAACCGCTGGAAAGAGGATTCATCTGGGAATGGTTTGGCAAATGAGTTCCTGTTATTCAACATCCATGAGGAGGGAGAGGGTACATAGCTGCTGTCAGATGAGGAGTGTGTTGTTTTGGGGAGATGAGCCTTGCAGAAGGGGGTTAACTCTTTAGAGGATGCCATCCTGTTGCACGGAGCAGGTCTGTGGGTGTTCAGCCTTTCTCCTAGCAAGTTGCGAGTAGATAATTCATCACCTCACCTTGTGAGCGCTCATTCATTTTAACTGATTACGCCTCCAACTATTCTCACATCACTGAAATTACTAATTGCTATTCCTCGTGTGTCAAACAGCGAATCCTGAATAATTAATCCCAAATAAAATTAGTCGAATTGGTCCTTTTTAATTAGAGTTCCTGCTGCTGTTTGTTCTGAGCTTCCTTTTTCCATCCTGCTCAGAGAATTTGGGGATGATTAAAACTGTTTAAGGCTTAAACAGTTGGTGACCTTTCCTTGCAGAATAAATCTATAAATGCAATATTTCAACTGGCATGGGGCGATCTGCATTATTTTTTTTACTTGATATAAAACCTTTTATGACTTTGGCGTTTCCAATAAAATGAATTAAATCCGCTTCTGTGAAAATGAGACTGCAGCAGTGTTCAAATGGACTTAGAGCACTAATTTTACAAGGAGATAGTAACCACATGTGTAAGAAGAGCTTAATGGAGAAGTTTTGTTTCTACTGTACCTTTGACATAACCTGCAACTAAAAACTAGAGATTGTATTTTTTACCATACAGAATGTATACATAGTTGGTAAATGAATGTCTAACTGGTTATCTTATATTTTTTTCTGTTTTTGTATAATAATTGGTAACACTATACAGGCAGTCCCCAGGTTACATACAAGAAAGGGTCTGTAGGTTTGTTCTTAAGTTGAATTTGTATGTAAGTCGGAACTGTATATTTTATCATTGTAATCCCAGTCAGAACTTTTTTGGTCTCTGTGACAATTGGATTTTAAAAATGTTGGTTTGTCATAAGAACCAGGATTAACACTAAATCTTCATTACAGACACCTGTGATAACTGTTACAGCTGATCATTGTAGCCTAGGACTAAAGTACAATAAATTACCAACATCCAGAGGTCCGTTTGTAACTAGGGGTTGTATGTAAGTCGAGTGTTCTTAATTAGGGGACTGCCTGTATTCTCTTTTTGACCTTGTACCTTCTTTTTTTCATTCTGCCATGTCACTTTAGAGTCCTATTGTTTAGGTGTCCTGTTTTCCATTAGATTTTTGCTTTGATTTTGGTTTAGTACATCAATATGCACCAAATACTAAATTAAGTTCCTCTCACCAATTGAAATCATATATGGCCAGTTTGCTGGAGTGTTGAGTTTTTATACTGGGTACTCTTATGTTGGCTGACCAGATTTTTGGTTTCCACAGATGTTGGATGTTTTTGGAAAACATTTTTATCTGTTGGGTGAACCTTTTTGGGAACTTGGAAAGTTGTAGCAATGCTATTTTGGGGGTAAAGTTACTTAAGGTTGGCATTAACTAAAAAAAAAATAATAGTTATTCGGATTATTCCATTAGTCTGTGTTGGAGAACTATTGAGCATTTTAGAATAACTAGTTATATCATTTTCTTTGTTTTTCAGTGGAATGGAAAGTGTGATATGTCTTAAAGAATAAATATAAAGTATAAAAATGTCTACTCTGCACCAAGCAACAATAAGCAAATCTCTAATTTACTATAATTGGTTATTTGCAGGTGTCCTAGAAGGGGTTTTAACTCCCCCCTTTCTTTAATGTTCATTTGCCATTCTTTCTGGTCATCATGGTAAACCGTATAGGACAGGTGGAGACAAGAAGTGGCTTGTTTGGAGGGTTAGTAGTAGAAGAGTGCAAGCAAATAGGACCTTGGGTGATGACATAAGCTTGTAACTCCTCACATACTTCAGTTTATACAATTACAAACTTGCTGTCCTGATTCATGTGAAAGGCCTTAGTGGTCTGGCAAAGGCCATTGAGTGGTGTCACAAACTTGAAACTCAATATATGGTTCAGGTCGGCCAATTACAAAAATGCTGTCCTCATTCACATGATTCCTCCTCCCACTTGTCTCCTGATCACGGTAGTTTTGTTTTTGTCTTAATGTAATGTATGTGAACCCCTACTGATAGTACAGCTCCATGGAATAAATGGTGCTCTCTAAATAAATAATAATAATGAACGCCCTCAGTGCCCTCAGCTGATGTTACAACCAGGAAGTGCTGCACACTTCTGGAATAGCAGAATATGATTTTATAAGAAGGGCTCATAAATATGCCAGGCTGTATCTAACGCTAGGAAGCAGCATGATACTTGTATCATTGGAATTGTTGTCAAAGGCTCTCTAGTTGTGGTAAAACTATTTTTGTCAGTAACTTTACAGGTACGCTTCACGCCAAAAATGGTCTTTGTACAAGTATGTACCTCAATTTGAAGTTGAAACTTAGATTTATGGATTTGTGATTCTTACAATTTACATATACCATAAACTGAACTTTAAAAATGTGTAACTTCTGTTTCTTTCAAGGACAATTTAGGAAGTTACCCAAATATTCTGAGAATTGCTATTTTAATGGTTCTCTTATGAACAGGAACAAATGATCTTTTATTATCAGATTATTTTTGTGAAGGCAAACAAGGCCAAACCATATTATATGAATATCCAATGCTGCCCTTTCCTCTTGATATTATGGTAGTTGTAGGAGTTATCAGAGTCAATGGCCATTCGGCAATGAAATACAATTTACACAATAGTTATCACTCAAATGGTGATTATTATGTATCCTTTAAGACCTTTTAGTGGACCTCATCACTTCAGTTCCATTTTTCTTTTCTAAGTCTTCAAAAATACACATTGGCCTTGTAGAGGTAGGTAAACCCCCAGACAGAAATTCCAAGAAGAACTTTTATGTTTATATCTCATTTGCGTGATGTGCCTTAGACTTAGATACATGCAATGTTCGACAGGTGAAAGTAAGCTGGAAGCCGGTTCACTTCCTTGAGGTCAATTGCAGCCTTGTTTCAAAGATTCACAATTCAATAGTGAAATGGAACTGCTAGGGACGATGAGGTTTGTAAATTTTAAGCGGAAGAAATTTGTGAAAAATCTTTCAACTCTTGAAATATAACATAAAAAAGTAGAAATAATAGTTTACATGATGAGGAGATTTATATACCGTAATTTTATTTGACCGGTGCGGAGACACTAAAAGTGTCCACCATCAGGTGTTGAGGATTTATTATATTAACATACTTTACATCCTCCATATTTTCTTTTTATTTTGTGTTGTACTTTTATGGAAGCCTAATTTCCAAACTATCATCTTTCTTTGAATGTTTTGTACTACTACTAGCAGCAAACAACTATTCACACCTTAGTTGTGTCATGTGTAGCATGCAGGCATTTACCGAGTGTTTCTTAAAGTTAGACAGGAAGTCCTGAACTCCACCAAATTTAACAAAGTATCGGATGCTGAATGATAAATCTGGTGTTTATGACTGTCTAGTCAAACGTTGCATCTTTTTTTATGTTGACTTAGTTTACACTAATAAATACACCTTATTATGGTGGTTGGTCTCTTTAGCATAATAAGTGTCTAATGTATGGCTTGGGTGATGTATCAGTGATGTATGGCTTGGGTGGCTTAAAAAAACAAACTGCTTATACTCCACTCTGGAGCTCCCATTCGCCCATGGCGCCACCCATCAGTAGGTGAGTTTGTTTCTTAGACCCCCCAGCTTAATCGCCAGACAGCCCCTTTAATAAATTGTAGGCAGTTATAGCAGATTGACAGATATGACTCATTGTTCTTATAGACAGTTTTCCTTAAGAGCTGATGCCTTGAAATATGTGTCAGCTTTTTTGTTCTGCTTCCAAATGTATTATGTGATCAGTTGAGGATTTTAAGTGCATCTGCTGTAGATGCTATATAATTTTTAAAACATAATGTCTTTTCTGGTCTGCAGGGGATTTTCCACCTCCACCCCCTCCTCCCCCTGAGGAGCAAAGTCTTCAACATTCATCAGGTATTGGGAACTTTCCTCCTCCACCTCCTGCTCCTGAGGATGCAATGTTCAACATTCAGGTAATGTTATAGGAAAGGTTAAGAGGTTACAGAAACAATCGAAATACAAGTGAAACATTGGCATCATTCATACCACAGCCAATATTTTACTTCTTTAATTCTTGCTTTTTAAACTACCAAAAACTGGGAAAACCTATTGACTCGAGTATAAGCCGAGGGTGGGAAATGCATTGGTCACAGACCCCCCCCCCCCAGTATATAGCCAGCCTGCCCCCTGCAGTATACAGCCAGCTCAGCTTGCCCCCATTAGTATAAAGCGCACCCCAGTGTATACAGCGTGCCCCAAGTTAGTATCGCTTGCCCCAAGTAGGTATCAAGTTGCCCCAGTAGTAAACAGCCAAGGAAACATCTTTCTTTCCTGCGCCCGGCCAACGTATCCCTTTCTATCATTTATCATAAACAAAAACTGTATTTTCTAAAACATGACACAACCAAAACAGAATCGTATACAGCTTGCCCCAAGTAGTATACAGCTTGCCCCAAGTAGTATACAGCTTGCCCCCAGTAGTAAACAGCCAGTCCCCAGTAGTATACAGCCAGTCCCCAGTAGTATACCGCCAGTCCCCAGTAGTATACCGCCAGTCCCCAGTAGTATACCGCCAGTCCCCAGTAGTATACCGCCTGCCCCCAGTAGTATACCGCCTGCCCCCAGTAGTATACCGCCTGCCCCCAGTAGTATACCGCCTGCCCAGAATTAAAAAAAAAAAATTAACTTATATACTCGCCCTCCGGTTGCCCCGGATGCGCAGCGCTGCTCCCCCTATGTCCGCACGGCTCTTCTTCTGGCTTCCCGGCTCCTCTTCAGTCACATCGTGCTGGGCACGATCTTACCGAATAGGAGCCGGGAAACCAGAAGACTAGTCGCGCGGTCATAGGGGGAGCAGCGCTGCGCATCGGGGCCACCGGTGGGTGAGTATATAAGTTTATTATTTTTTAAGCCCATTGACTTAAGTATTGACTCGTGTATAAGCCGAGGGGACGTTTTTCAGCACATTTTTTTGTGCTGAAAAACTCGGCTTATACACGAGTATATACAGTATGTACTAATAGTAAAATAAACATAAAGGTCACATATGTAGAATAAAATAACAAGCATTGCATGACACATTGCAACAAGATCAATCCTTTGAACATTTTCTCTCCCTATGAGTTCGCTAGACGTGATTTAGCTCTCCCGATCTTTCATCAGTAGAGTTTACTGCTAAGCTGGGGTGCACAGAAATGTGTATGGAGAACTCATTGTATCTTCCTATGTCCAAAGGATTATCCTAATTATGTAAAATGAATTTTATTTACTATAATATAGGAGATATCAGCATTGATTATCACAATATACCTTGTTGTGACTCCTTGACACCAGAAAATTATTGAAAAATGTTTTAATCGGAGCTATTTACAAGCTGCACATTCGGAGTCTCTCATTCAGGATGCTGCATCTGGTCACAGCATCATGGACGCTGAGGGAGCCACTGATCATGCAAGGCATACTGGACGGACCACAGGCTTTGAAATACCCTTGTGGGCCATGTCCCAGTGTAATTAGGAACTGTATTCAATGCCACAATATTACACAAAATTTTGGCAAGCAGCAGATATTATTGTTAAAAATATTTACACATTGTAATAAATGATGAGGAAAATCCCCATATACTGCCATACTGTAGTATGGCAGTATACGTTAGCATCAATCAGACAACCTAGGGTTAAATTACCCTAGGGAGTCTGAAAACATGGTAAAAAAAATTTTTTTAAAAGTTTTAAAAAAATTAATTTAAAAAACCCTAAAAACTCAAATTTACCCCTCTTTCCCTGGATCTGATATAAATCTAAACAGTAAAAATAAACATGTTAGATTGGCCATTTTGGGACGCTGCGATATATACAATAACGATTATTCCCAGTGTTTTACCCCGTAACGGAATATAGCGGGCAAAGTCGAATATTCTACCGTTTTTGCTACATTTTTAACATTTAATTAAAAATTATCAAAAGTCCGTACAGTCCTCAAAATGGTAGCAATGAAATGCTTTGGGTAGACCAGTGCTGTCTGCCTCCTGTTTCAGCTGCTGAGAACATCTGATCTTTGGGGGGTGCTCGGAGTCACCCCTTCACCAATCTATTCTTTTGATGTGTAATTTAATATTTTTAGCCCAGGTAAGCTTTAATCCTGCACTTTTTAATTCGTTCATGGAGTTGTATGTGACCTTCCTGTAGTAGTCTTATAGACCTAATTGAAATAATACACAGCATTATATTTTGTTTCACAACAGATGAGTATTATAGGAGAATTCTCCATCTAGCCATTAGCATGCACTCGCTTATTATTGTAAGCTGGAATAATTGTAGTCACTTACTATATGTGATGTACCATGTATTGTACCTGTATTCTCGACACCATGTATAACAATTTAAATAAAACATTTGCAAGCTTTGAAGATCTGCTTCACTAGCTGCAAATGGATTATATTATCACCTTCATCGTGGCTGAATAATTTACTCGGTGTTCATCCAGTAAGTTTGGTTTAATTGAGCATCTTACTATGGTAACAAGCTGTACTATTACTACAGTCTTTTGTCTTTTGTCACCTCTTTCAGCCAGGTATTTTGGTGTGTAATTTTAAATATATGTAATGTCGTATTAAGAAAAAAATAACTTAATGAACATTCATATATGAACCTGGAAAATAATTAAAACTTTCATTGTTTTTAAAGTAAATCCTGAGAATAAAGAGCTTGCTGCCTTTTCCTATCCTTATGAAGGCCCCCAGATCAGTCATTATCATTTGCCTACTAGACTGCTTGTTGCTAATACAGTGTATAATACAGTGTAGGACAACTGTCCCAATATAAATTACAAGCAGGCCCAACGAAAGCCCTGTAGGTGACTAAAGTAAATCTATTATTAGTCTGGATATATTGTGCTAAATTTTGTTTTTGATTGAATATTGAATTTTCATATATACTTTCTGTATTGATTCCTCATCTTTTTCTAGATCTCTGCTTGCTGTCATTCTATAGAACATAGCTTCTATGTTTACATCCAGTGTATACAAGTTGTCCATGGTGATGTGATGTACATGCGGGTGCATGAGCCTTTATTATCACAAGATCCTATTAGTCTCTGTGATAATAATGGCTCATGCACCTGCATCTCCTTCACATGAGCATGGACAGATTTTTACCTCTGGAAGTAAAACGTAGAAGCTTTCTATAGAAGGACAGTAAGCAGAGATCTAGAAAACGGAGAGGTACTGATCCAGAAAGTATATTGGAAAACTGTATAACTTTTCCTTTCAGCAAATAATTGATAATGTTTGTGTAAATGGACAACCCCTTTTAGTTTTTCTGTATGCAGAACAACTTGTAAGGTTCTTTTTTCATAATGTTCTCACCAGTCTTACCACAGTTAATGCTTTATCCTTTTCTATGCTACCAGTCATGGATCATTTGCATCACCCATACTTGAGCAAAGTCTGATAAACCCACCAATTTTATTTAAGTCTGCATGTGGCTTGTGTGAAGTCTTCACTAATGGCAGATCACTGGACAAACAAGGGTCAGGCCTGTTTAATTTTAAGGGGTCTTTCAATTTCAGCAAGTAAATATTGTTTGTTAAATTAAAAATTATATACTTTTCCAATAAACTCTTTGTATCAATTCCTAATGGTTTTCTAAATCTCTGCTGATGTTATTCTATGGAAAGCTCCACCAATCAGAAGCTTATCTTTAATCCCGTGACTAGATGGCCGGTTTTCAACTTGGCCTATTTACTGCACCTTTCTCCATACTCCTCGTACTATATTAATTTAACCATTGTAATGGAAAGTTGTTGCTCAGTAAATTCCAGAGAATCTTAAGCGTCTGATGTTGACTTTTATAATAATGTGCTTCCTGTTTCACAGATAAATACCGGTGGTAAAACTCTAGAGGAACGACGCTCAAGTCTAGATGCAGAGATTGACTCTTTGACCAGCATCTTGGCTGATTTGGAAAGCAGTTCTCCGTACAAGCCACGGACAAGTCAGGTAAAGTCAGGTTATAGGAATGACTCACATTTTTTAAATAAATTTTTAGTATGTTTTCCTGATTGGTCATTGCAGTATCCTGAAGCCAATAGAATGGTAAAAATGTATCCATATCCACTACTTTTTCATGTTGTATCCATGTCATTATTTCTAAGGGGACGTATATACGGCCGGTGTATATACACGTCGGATATATATTCCCCATAGAAGGCAATGGGTACATGGCGCCCTACGGGAGCGGTACAGTGCAGCACAAGTGTTCCTCTGTGGAGAGGGGCGGGGTGAGCAGCTCTCGTCCACTCCTCCTCCTCGCCCCAGCGCCGACGTGTGCCCGCCATTCTACGGTATGGAGGGCACATGTCAATCTGAATGTGGCCTAAGACTGTATGAAGACTATAGAAGAGATACCTTTACTCGGGTAAGAAAAAAATACTTATACCACTCCATCTCCTTAAATAAATATTTCAATTTAAGTTTTTTATTCATTAAAAAGTAGAATGTGTTGAAAACCATTAAACATAAAAATGATCAGTGAGCCTGCTTGCAGGCATCAGGGCATGCTCCTGATGAGGCAACAGATGTTCTCCTGAGGGAGCTGCTCCTGGACCAGGATTAAAGCAACATGGCAGACAGGGTATGTCTGGCTAGCACATGGAGGGCTGTATGACATTCCAAAGAAATGCCTCGCCACAACATTACTGACCCACTTCCAAACCAATCATTCTGGAGAATGTTTCATCCATGTCTGTCACATGTGCTCAGTGTGAACCTGCTCTTGCATGTGAAGAGCACAGAGAGCCAATGTCGAATCTGCCAATCTTCTTCTTCTCTGACAAATGCCAATCGTCCTGCACATTGTTGGATTGTAAGCACAACACCCGTGGACTTTTGGCCCACATACCACCCTTTGGAAGTCTGTTTCTGACACATGGGTATTAGAGACCTGCTGGAGTTCATTTTGCAGGGCTTTGGCACTGCTACTCCTGTTCTTCCTTGCACAAATAAGGTTCTGTTCATGTTGTCCAGGTTGTTACCCTCCTATATCCCCCTTCATGTCTCCTGTGGTCCTGGTCTGTCTCATAGTATCTGCTCCATGCTCTCTGAACACGCATGTGCTGACAGACAAATCTAACCTTCTTGCCACAGCTCTCAACTTCTAGGGGAGGGAGAGCACTGACAAAATGCAAAAGTGACCAAAAGTCCCAAAAAGGATGAGAGCAGAGAAATGGTCTGTGGTCTCCACTATACAGCACCACTCCTTTTTATAGTCGCAATCAATTTTATATTCATAGCTGGACAGGTTGTGAGAATGACCTGGAGTTACAATGTATTGACTGAGTGTAACCTATATTTTTTTTCGGTGTACATTATTATATGGTCTTCCTATAGCTGGACCATGATGACTTGGGAGCTATTACCGCTGTGTATGACCTATATAAGTTAAGTGGGTCTTCTAGTAGTGAAACTATTACTATTGCAATAAATTAGTACAATAACGCACATCCTACCAGGGTTTAGGAAGATAAACACAATACATTTTATAAATGACCAGGTTTAACTTTTCAGTTCATTGGGTTTTATGGCTTCAATGACTCAATATAAATAGTGTATTTATGTATTTTACACATTATTATGTATTAAATGAGATAATCCTTGTCTATTTGAATGTTTACAGATAATGCTTTGGGCACAAATGGATTGAAAATATTTTCCATGCTTTGTGAAAATCATGTTAGACACAGGTTGATCACAACTTTTGCAGCAAAGGTTCTTTAGCACAATCACATTTAGTGGAAAGGACTTTCTACTTTCAAAGCCTTGAACAGTTATCCCCAAATTCCTTATGTATTAATAAGGACCAGTGAAAATTGGTGGATTAGTTATCTTACAAACTTTATTTTAGAGTGATTGGTGTTAACACTGTCGGACATCTTTCGATGCAGGATAAACAATCAGGCTCCCTGGTCTGTTACTTATGCACACTTCCATGCAGGCTGTTACCCAGCTCTCTGCAATTCCCCCGCTTGCACTATCGTCTCGGCATTGTGGCCGGCTGCATAATGCTCAGACAACCGCATATGGGTGAAAATTTCCAAGAACTGTGTAATGTCACCCGCTCTGTGGTTGGAGAGGGGATTTAAGAGCTGAGGCGTATGCCTTCATGGAGGTGTTGATAATTAACATTCGACGGAGCCCAGAGGGGCTCTGGTGGTGACACTCGGGCTCATTTGAAAAAATTTAAAAGCCTTTTTTTTCTCTAAAAATTGAGGCATAAGGACATAAGAGGACATAGATCCGGTTATAGTCCACACCACATAATGAGTTTTAGATGGAGGTGGGCTCCCACTCTCATTCCATTGGTGCCCCTTTTATTATGATAGTGGGACAGCAATGGACAGCTAGTGACACTTTTCCTAGGCATGCCTAAGTTTGTACTTATTTTATTGCATCAATCGTATTTATTCCTTATAGTGTTGTCAAGATATTTCATTAGCACCACACAGCATGCATGAACCCTAAAACAAATCTTTTTTGCAGACATTTTGTTTAGCTTTATTTTAATGGAATGGAAATAAATAAAAATGTATGAAATATATTATACGTCAGAATGATGACAAGCTTACAGTAAGCATTTATCACAAAACATAAGCCACCATTCAGCAATGTCAGTGGCCCTATGGAAGGTCAGAAGGAGCAAGCTGAACAGTTTGGTTCGGTTGTATGGTACACACAATGTACCGTTTTGGTACGGGTAGCATGCATCCACATGTATTTCAATAGGCAATCCGTCCATCCATGTGAATGTGGACGTATTATCTTTTCTCCGTCCTGCCATGCCGCACTCCTCCCTATTGAGGGGGTAGAGGGGGTGTTGAGCAGCGCTCACTCTTCCTCTCTCCCCCACGCAGCCATGCCAGGCTACTGCCGGGGCATGCATAAGTTTGTGATCCTGGAGTTAATCTACTTTACCAAGACTTTCATTGTCTACCACAATATGTTCTCTTCCCATAATTACAGCACTGGCAAGTACAGTAAATGCATGTTTCTCTGAACAGGTTTCCTGCATCTTAAGTAACCTGATATTACTCGCCCACTACCATAATACACAGAGCAAGGACTAGGAGGAGGAGAAAGCCACAAAATGAACTGTTCTCCATGTTATGATTGGTTAGATAATGCTCCGGTGGAGTGTTATTCTTGGAGTACTTTATATCTTCCAGTGCCAGATTTGTCCGTGTATTACACTCAAGTATTTACTATTGTTTGTTCCTGGTACTCTTCCTTTACAGCAGACAGCAGATGGCTAGTAGGTGTATGTATGTGCACCAACATGATTTATAGTGAATACAATTAATGATGTGGTCCTTCTATAGTTATCTGTTAAAGAAGAAATAAAATTATTGTCTGTGATCATGAAGCCAATGGTGGTTTTTACTGGCTTACTAGCTTTTTTATTTTTTGGTTTATTATTTGTATCTGTAGGTGGGCTGCATAACTATCTGTACTTCTTATTGGCAGTATTTATTATTCCATGACATGTACTGGGAAGCTAGGAAAAAAATCCAAATGGGGTGAAATTGGCAAAAAAAAGGCATTTGCACCATTTCTTGTGGGCTAAGTTATTGCTTTCACAGCGTGCTCCAGATGATACGTGTACTTTTATTCTTTGCCTAGGTACGATCACTGAGTTAACAAACTTATATAGGTTTTATAGGGTTTTAATACATTTTTTTTTAAAATTTAAACTTGCACGAAAAAATAATTATTTTGCCATAGTCTGATGGTAATAACACTTTCATATTTTGGTGTATGTGGTGTATGTATTTTTGCAAGATAAGCTGATGTTTTTATTGCCACCATTTACTGGACGGTACGTACTTTGATCACTTTTTATTACATTTTTTATAATTTTTTAAATGTGGCTTCAAAGTGGCGTTTCAGACATTTGGGCACTATTTTACGTTATGTGGTTCGCCACTGGTACTTGTTTGTGACTTTTACTGTTTTACTCTTTTTACTTTTTTTACCAATATTTTTTTTTTTTTTTTTTAGTCCTTCTGGGTTACTGTTGCTATATATCATAATTGAATAAAGATTGTGTTTGTTTTTTTGTTTTTTTTGATACTGGTCGTTTGATGCATCGCTTTTCTTCTTTATAATTTGGTACAGATATTTTGATGCATGACCTTGGATACTTTTAGCAGTGCCGGCCTAACATCTTTAGTGTCCTTCTGGGTTACTTTAACACTAGACAAGCCTTATTGTACCTACCGTATACTGCAATGCTACTGTAATGCAATAAATGGCGTTTTTACACATGATTTATTACAATATGTTTTATAAAGACCCAAGGCAATCATCGCAACTGATTGCCGCTCCCCGATGACATCAATGGGAGCAATGATCAAAAACATGATGAGGTACCCACGGACCGCCCAATTTTGACAGCGGTAATCTAAAGGTTAACACCCCGTGAGCCCTCTTCATACATCCTTGAAAGCTCTATGTTGTAATAACCTACCCAAACTATCTGCTATGGCCACACATGTCACCCATTCCTCTGTTTTAATTTTGCAGCTGCTCCTTTAATGCCAAAACTTAACTTTTGTCATATGCAAATGAGGCTGAACTGCCTGGGAAGTGTTAGCCGAGCTCAACATTTTGCTGGACCCTGGAGTGATGTAACAGAAGAGGAAAAGGATGACTGAAGCGCTGAGCGCTAGCAGTGTAGCAGAGGGAGTTTTTTTTTTTATTTTTGTGGAACTGGAGCTTTTCCTCTTTTTCCCTTTCTTATCCACCCAAAAAAGCCTTCAGATCAGCATGCGGTGCTTCAATGGGCGTATCCAAAGTGCTACAAAGCTGTGGCTTTACTACTGTCACCCCCCTTGGAGCCACTCAATAGCACCCCTCAATGCTGGCCCACAACCTTACCCTCCCTACCTCACAAAATCACTAATGTGCTTGTGCAAGAGTTGGCAGCCAGAGGAGTGATGTAAGAAAAGTAGGTGAGAATCAGGACTGGCATTGAGGGCTGTTGTGACTGAGTGACTCTGGGTAGTATTAAAGTGATGGAGCTTTGCAGCACATTAAGGGTAGACTCACATGGACGACTTTTCACCGCAGCCATTTTAGCCTATGGACACATACAGACTGGTTTTCTCTTCCTGGTTTCAGTGATTTTTTTTTTTTTTTTACTGATGCCTTCTTTTCAATGGCCCTTTTCACACTTCAGTTTTTTTGTAATTGATCAGTGGTCAGTTTAGAACTTGTTCGGTTTGTCTTCACGGACACCATTGGATCAGTGGAAAAAACTGAACTGTGAAAAACCCATTAAAAGGAATGGGTCAGTAAGGCATTGGTTATCACTGAAAACAAATCTGTATGTGTCCATAAGCCAAAATGGTTCAGTGAGAAATCACTTATGTGAAAAAAACACCAATTGAAACCACCCAAATATATTGAGCAAGATCCTTTTGCATCTCAAAAGGGATTCTCAAAGAAATGAAGCTGTGTATAGGTGAATGACCGGTACAGGAGGACAGTTTCTAGCATGTTTGCGTGGGTTTCCTCTGGGTCCTCCGGTTTCCTCCCTCACTCCAAAACATACTGGTAGGTTGATTAGATTGTGAGCCCCATTGGGGACAGGGACTGATTTGGAAAGCTCTGTGCAGCGCTGCATAATCAGTGTGCGCTATATAAATAAAGGAATTATTATTATTAGTGAGCACCACATACACTAGTAATTGCTGAATGTGTGGAGAACAGCACCAACCTATGTTTCCCCCTACAAATGAATTGTAAAAGCAGGTACTAAACTGTTATCCATGCAGTATTGTGGTCAAAACTGCAGTTTACTTGTGAAATCTATTAACATTGGTTTGAAACGCTGGCAGTTTGTGGTAAAACTTTTCGCTACATAACCTTAATATACTCTTCATAGCCGATATCAACCCTAGTTACTGAACTGGGGTGCTAAACTTAAAGTTTTAACCATTTTTCTATACATTACCTAATGTCTGAGTGCTACCATATCGCTTTTATACTTTTAATTAAAAGTTATTATTTGGATGCAAGTGAGGCACACACGAGATCTGGCTGGTACTCTGATGGATCAGCAAGCCTTTGCCTGTGTATTGTCACAGACTACCGATTTGGCGCTCTTCTGTGTTCAGCAACTGTTGTTTAAATTACGTTGTTCTGGCATAAGCAGCTGTGTTGTGTGAAAATGTCTTTCTTTGGCACGCAATGTTGGCACTATGTGAGATTTCTTTGGAATTTATGTTCCTATTCTTATTTGATATTGATGTTAATATGCTGATAAAACAGTCCCCAATACTGTTATACGGTGCAGTAAGCACACTCCTGTAGATGTTACAGCACAACTGGAACTGTTCCTCGCATTTCTAGCTACTTCATGCTACAAAATACAGGCAGCATTTTAGAAAATTTCCTATTTTTAACTTCCGCTCAGTTTTGGGAACTTAAAGCTCAGATTAGAAAGAAGGTGTTTGGGCTCCCTTACCCTGTATTCCCATGTTCAGGTTTTTTGATGCGCCTTTTTTTTTTTTTTTAACGTTACGTGTGGATCATATGGATGTAGAAAATAGATCTTTACTTTTCTGGGTTCAAAAACATTATCGGCAATCCCCATGTATTTTCAGCTCTTTTAATTGTCTCTTCAGTGTTTTCAGTCTTTAGTCAGGGTATGAAGACAGATGGCTGCATTCTGGATGGATCTCGTGCAACTCTGTCATATACTCTGAGTATCTTGCTCAGTACACGTGCATGATACTCACAGTATTGTATGATTGCCTTGATGAGTTAGTAAACTAGGAATATTTTGGTCATCGCGATTGCAGGCAGTTCCCAATCAAGATAGGTTTCTCTAGGTTTCAGATTTCACCTCACATTGTGTTCCTTTAACAAATGGATTTTGAAAAATAGTTTTTTTTGAGGGGAAAGAAAGATAACAAATTTAAGAGATGACCTTTGATAACTATTACAGTTGTGACTTACTACTGTAATTCATTTTTGAATTAGGCTGCAATGACTTTAAAAACTAAAAAAATTATAAAAATGGAGGACCTTATCTGTAAAAGGATATGAACCAACAGTCCCGGATGGATCCAAAAATCAACCGAAGAATTAAATAAGTATACTGTATCGTGTGACCAGAGCTCTATAAGTTCTTAGTCCTTCATTCTTATTCCAGGTTCATGTAAGTTCTCATCCAACACAGAGTCCTTTTACAGACCAATATGACTAGTATAATATTCTCCTGTGGTCATTCTTCTATGTAGAGAAAATATACAAGGACATAGTGTAGACAGTTCCAAAAAATACATACTTTAATATCAGATCTTCTCCACATAAAATAAAGTAAAAATGCACATGTACTCCACAAGGACGCCTCAATGGGCAATGATTTGCGTCCTCGTGGAGTTACATCCGCATTTTACTTTATTTTATGGTGAGTAGATCTGATATTAAAGTATGTAATTTTTTGGAACTGTCTACACTATGTCCTGATTATTTTTCTCTACATAGAGAATTAACCACTAGAGAATATTATAGCAGTTCCGTGTCTGAATGGTGTCTTATTCCCATCTGAAGCATTGTTGGTCGTATTGGTCTGTAAATGCATTTACTTTTCATTTACATGAACCTGGAATAAGAATGAAGGACTAAGAACTTATAGAGCTCCGGTCACACAATACAGTATACTGCTGGTATATGTGAGGTCACTATGGGGTGTAACTCTTACTTTCTGGAGAACTGCCCAACAGTAATGCTAGTGTCGGACCTTCAGATATTTGCAGGCGGTGGCAAAATTACAATAAAAAATACGGATTTCCGGGAGCTTGACCAGTGGTCTCATTGTAACTAGGGGTCATTCGTAGTAAGATCTTGTCATGTTGGAGGCTGCTGTAATGTCCCATTGAGAATTGCTGATAAATTGAACTGTTTGCTTGAAGTGTTTGATCAGCCTTTGCATCTTGGCAATGTAGCAAATACATTTTGTACGAAGCCCATTGCTTATAGTTAATGTTCTGGAAATCCAAATTCCAACCAAAATTTCCAGGCTGTCTGGAAAAGGGCAGAGCTTATGAATCATTTGTAATGATGATAAATTCCTGAGAACAGTTTTTGGCTTGTTTCACACTTCATAAAAGCTTGCAACATCTTTATTATCGAAACAAGGAGAGAAATTCTGTCATAATTTGCAAATAAAAAAAATAGTCTGCACCACATTTATAAAGGGTTTTAGACTGTTTTCTGGCTCTCCTATAACTAGTCGACAAAGGGCGTGGCTTGTGAAAAGCTCTGTGCACCAAAAATATTGCTGACCTGACAGAATTCTGGCATAATTTTCTGGTATAAATGAAGCCACTAATAGGAGGTGCAGCGTACACTAGACAGTCTTAGGTACATTCACACGTGGTATGCCCGCCGTGCGGGCATATCGCCGTGTGCTGGAGTGGGCGGAGGAGGTGAACCCTCCTCCCTCCATAAATAGCGGCTCACGGCGCACATACGCTGAAAGATAAGCATGCCTCTATCTTTTTGCAGTGTGCGGCCCGGATTGGTGCCGTGACGCTATTGCCGTCTATGGGACGTACATACGGCCGCAAATTTGCCGCCGCATGTACGTCCCCCAGACGCCATGTGAATGAGCCCTTATACTCACCACCAGATTTGTCACCCGCACCAGACACTTATAGAATCTGATTAAGAATAAGACTGTCTAGTCTAACTCTGCCGCAACCGTCTAACCTTAGAGACACTTTTTATAAATCGTGCCCCATAGTGTCTACATTTTAATTCTCCACAGTGTGGAGACAAGCAAACAGTGAGACCTGAAACAGCGTTAACATTGACATGAACGAGAGTAGAAGGATCCAGTGTATATCCTAGCATCTGACAAGTACAAATCACAGCCTGCAATCCCCAGTGTGTTCCATTACCGCAATGTCACAGGAAAGGCTTTTATTAATTGAAAGTTTTTATTATGGCAGTTCTGGAAATAGCCAAGTGCTGATTTTGGCCATTTCGGACTCTCACATCTGTTGAAAGAAAGTGGCAGGACACATGTTTGTCTTAGTAATGGGCAGAGGGGAGTCAGAGTGGAAAAGGATCCGCATCAGCAGGTTAATCCTACCCTTTACCTATGTTCCCATTTGAAGAAAAGGTTTTTTAAAATGCTAATAAATGGGTGCTCACTGTGTGACCAGTTTTTGGGGTGCATTTCTATACATTTTAGCTACTGTGTGAAACCCTCCTAACAAATGTTTTATAATCATGGCATACATGGTCATTGCAGTTGTTTTTAGTACCTCATTACATGTTCTATGTTGAATTTGTGTAAAGATTTCCATGGTCTTGTTATACTGTTGATATAGATGTAAACCGGTGTCCAGATATTGTGGCCTCTCCATGTGACATGAAATGTCTTGGACAGGTCGCACATCTGCATCCTATTTCAGGGCCATCTTGTCACTTGCTCCAGCTACTGTATTAGTTGCCATAACTCCTGGTATATCTTGCTTTCCCTCTATGACATTTCTCGATTGACATCTGCAACACATCCCCACACATTGATTTCTGTCTGTGCGTCTTGTTATACATTAAATCCTCAGCGGGCTGCAGCCTTCTCTGGAACTACTGTACTGGAACTTTCCTCCCAGCCAATCGTTCACGTCGCTCTTTGACAAGGATAATGTGGAGTGCTAGAACCACTTGTCATAAGGCAAATAAATCCAGGCGACAGTAATACTTAGCTTAGTACCTGTCATTATATGCTTTAAACGCAATATATATGCAGTTTCAATAGTAATATAAGGAAAATGAGCTGAAACTTGGCTTTCTCGAAGATTCATTAAAATCTGGAAGATTCATCACAAATATTCCTTCATGGCTCCTGATGAGCCTATTTTTGGCTTGTTATAAAGGACATCTACCATCATATTTACGATGCTGCCCTAACTTACATTCTTCCTTTTCTTTCTGAGGGGTGTTACTGTATTCTAGTAAGAATACCAATATAAATAGGAAATGAGCCAGAGGCTTGATAATAATTATTTATTAGTTGATTCTGGATAGTCACTCACAACCCTCTCTCATATTCTCCCAGACCCGTCAGCTTATCTGCACAGACCGCATCGGCTTCTGCACGCTCAACGCATGTGGCTCATTTGCATATTTTTGTAATTTTTTACAAATAATACTGCTGTTCCTGGACTAACAAAACAAACTGAGCCATCCCCTAGGAACCTATAACGGCAGTTCCCCCGGATTACGTACAAAGATAGGGTCCGGAGGTTTGTTTCTTAAGTTGAAATTTGTATGTAAGCTAAACTGTATATTTTATAATTGTAATTCCAACAAAAAAAATTTTTGGCCCCAGTGAGAATTGGAGTTTAAAACATTTTTTTGCTGTAATGGGACAAGGATTATCAATAAAGCTTCATTACAGACACCTTGACAGCTGATCATGGAGCCTGGGGCTATAGTAAAGCATCCAGAGAGCTTCACCAGAGGTCAGAGGGGTCTGGTCTGTAACTATGGGTTGTCTGAAGTACGGGTGTCCTTAATAGGGCACCGCCTGTACAAGGAAGTAGTTATGGCTATCTACCATACGTAAGTCTGATGGTGACCCCTTTTAAAGGGGTTTTTCCTCATTGCAAGCAGAGTTTTATAAAGTGACCTCTATAATGGCATTTTTTTTTACTTTTTCTGGTGAATTGGGAGCTGGTAAACGCTCAGGACACATTGCCATTGGTTCATTCGAATTATGATTTCACTTTCAGACTTCACTCTCAGCATCCCTTATCCTTCTTCATTCATATTTTATTCATAGCAAACACCAACATAATACCATCTTTTAGGAAAATGTTACCTTATATCAGCTGGGAACTGAATCATGTGGGTGATGTCATTGAGTAGAGGAGTACACAGGTATAGTCTGAGTCCGGTAGCAAGTTTCTGATGAGTGCGCCCTCCACTTATGTACCAAGTGTACCTATGACATACGGGACGTGGCATCCTACCGTATACACTATGAACAGCAAATAATGAAATCGTTGGTTTGCTGTTTATTTTGGCTACCTGCGGTTGGTGAATCACAATGGGCATATACTAACCTTACCAGAGTTAATAGCACAGAACCTTTGAATTGCAGTGCATTTTAAAATTCACTACTTTTTGCAGTCTATGACTTTGCCAATCATTACATAATGAATGTAGAGTGCACATCATAACATATTACTGCTGGCAGCATATGTCAGGCCTTGGTGAATCCATTCGTTGCATGTGGGTCAGTACAAAACCCTGTTGTATACTTTGGCACATTCTGTCTCCTGTCCTTTACCCTGTTTGGCACAGTGTGGCTGTGGCCTTGGGACATTGGACATTGTTCTGTATTGACTTGCTTTCACAGGTCGAGTCGGGAATACTTTGTATACACGACTTTTAATGAAATGTGTTGTCTCCTGTAGTTTAATAAAACTTTATATTATCTGGAAATGTGATGTACATGTGTCCGAACTGGTTCTTTCATTAAATGTGATGGGCATTTTTGCCAATAGTTTTCTTTTTGTTGCTGTATTTAATTTTGTTTAAAAGACAATGTTTGAGTCTTGTCACATTGTCCCACTGATTAAAGTTAAGAGACGCTGTTAATATGAACCCGCTGTATTTGAGCATAGACTGACACTATCTACCAACTGCGGCCTGTTTAGCAATAGTCCTGGTGTTTTGTTAGGTTTGGTTCATGTAAATGAAAAGGTAAATGCATTTACAGACCAATACGACCAACAATCTTCAGATGGGAATAAGACACCATTCAGACACGAAACTGCTAAATATTCTCCTAGTGGTTAATTCCTCTATGTAGAGAAAATCTACAAGGACATAGTGTAGACAGTTCCAAAAAATTACATACTTTAATATAAGATCTACTCACATAAAAAAAGGAAAAATGGGGATGTAACTCCACGAGGACGCCAAGTCATTGCCCATTGAGGCGTCCTTGTGGAGTTACATGTGCATTTTTACTTTATTTTATGTGAGAAGATCTGATATTAAAGTATGTAATTTTTTGGAACTGTCTACACTATGTCCTTGTATATTTTCTCTACATAGAAGAATTGACCACTAGGAGAATATTATACTAGTCATATTGGTCTGTAAAAGGACTCTGTGTGGGATGAGAACTTACATGAACCTGGAATAAGAATGAAGGACTAAGAACTTTAGAGCTCCGTCACACGGTTACAGTATACTTATTTAATTCTGCGGTTGATTTTTGGATCCATCCGGACTGTTGGTTCTATCCTTTAACAGATAAGGTCCTGCATTTTATAATTTTTTTCGTTTTTAAAGTCATTGCAGCCCAATTCAAAAATGAATTACAGTAGTATAGTCACAACTGTAATAGTTATCAAGGTCATCTCTTAAATTTGGTTATCTTTCTTTCCCCCCAAAAAAACTATTTTTCAAAATCCATTTGTTAAAGGAACACAATGTGAGGTGAAATCTGAAACCTAGAGAAACCTATCTTGATTGGGCTGCCTGCAATCGCGATGACCAAAAATATCCTAGTTTACTAACTCATCAAGGCAATCATACAATACTGTGATACATGCACGTGTACTGAGCAAGATACTCAGAGTATATGACGAGTTGAACGAGATCCTCCAGAATGCAGCCATCTGTCTCATCCCCTGACTAAGACTGAAAACACATGAAGAGACAATTAGAGAGCTGAAAATACATGGGGATTGCCGAATGTTTTTGAACCCAAAAAGTAAAGATCTATTTCTACATCCATATGATCCACACGTAACGTTAAAAAAAAAAAAAAGGCGCATCAAAAACTGAACAAGGGAATACAGGGTAAGGGAGCCCAAACACCTTCTTTCTAATATGAGCTTAAAGTTCCCAAAATGAGCGGAAGTTAAAAATAGGAAATTTTCTAAAATGTCTGCTTGTATTGTGTAGCTGGAAGTAGCGGGAAGTAGCCAGAAAGGCAGGAACAGTTCCAGTTGTGCTGTAACATCTACAGAGCGTGGCTTACTGCACCGTATAACAGTATTGGGTTTTATCAGCATATTACATCAATATCAAATAAGAATAGGAACTAAATTCCGAGAAATCTCACATAGTGCCAACATAGCGTGCCAAAGAAGACCATTTCACACAACACGCTGCTTATGCCAGAACAACGTAATTTAAAAACAGTTGCTGAACACAAAGCGCCAAATCGGTATCTGTGACAATACACAGGCAAAGGCTTGCTGATCCATCAGAGTACCAGCCAGATCTCGTGTGTGCCTCATTTGCATCCAAAAATAACTTTTAAATAAAAGTATAAAAGCGATATGGTAGCACTCAGACATTAGGTAATGTATAGAAAGATGGTTAAAACTTTAAGTTTAGCACCCCAGTTCAGTAACTAGGGTTGATATCGGCTATGCAGATTATATTAAGGTTATGTAGCAAAAAGTTTACCACAAACTGCCAGCGTTTCAAACCAATGTTAATAGATTTCACAAGTAAACTGCATTTTTGACCACAAATACTGCATGGATAACAGTTTAATACCGCTTTTACAATTCATTTGTGGGGGGAAACATAGGTTGGTGCTGTTCCCACACATTCAGCAATTACTAGTGTATGTGGTGCTCACATAATAATAATTCCTTTATTTATATAGCGCACACTGATATGCAGCGCTGCACAGAGCTTTCCAAATCAGTCCCTGTCCCCAATGGGGCTCCACATCTAATCCCTACCAGTATGTTTTGGAGTGAGGGAGGAAACCGGAGGACCCAGGAAACCCACGCAAATATGCTGAAACTGTCCTCCTGTACCTGTCATTCACCTATACACAGCTTCATTTTTGAGAATCCCTTTTGAGATGCAAAAGGATCTGCTCAATATATTTGGGTGGTTTCAATTGGTGTTTTTTCACATAAGTGATTCTCACTGAACCATTTTGGCTTATGACACATACAGATTTGTTTTCAGTGATAACCAATGCCTTACTGACCCATTCCTTTTAATGGTGTTTTTCACAGTTCAGTTTTTTTCCACTGATCCAATGGTGTCCGTGAAGACAAACCGAACAAGTTCTAACTGACCACGGATCAATTACAAAAAACTGAATGCTGGAATAAGAATGAAGGACTAAGAACTTATAGAGCTCCGGTCACACAATACAGTATACTGCTGGTATATGTGAGGTCACTATGGGGTGTAACTCTTACTTTCTGGAGAACTGCCCAACAGTAATGCTATGTGCGGACCTTCAGATATTTGCAGGCGGTGCAAAATTACATTAAATAACGGATTTCCGGGAGCTTGACCAGAGGTCTCAGTGTAACTAGGGGTCATTCGTAAGTAACATCTTGTCATGTTGGAGGCTGCTGTAATGTCCCATTGAGAATTGCTGATAAATTGAACTGTTTGCTTGAAGTGTTTGATCAGCCTTTGCATTCTTGGCAATGTAGCGAATACATTTTGTACGAAGCCCATTGCTTATAGTTAATGTTCTGGAAATCCAAATTTCCAACCAAAATTTCCAGGCTGTCTGGAAAAGGGCAGAGCTTATGAATCATTTGTAATGATGATAAAATTCCTGAGAACAGTTTTTGGCTTGTTCACAGCTTCATAAAAGCTTGCAATCATCTTATTATCGAAACAAAGGAGAGGAATTCTGTCATAATTTGCAATAAAAAAAAATAGTCTGCACCACATTTATAAAGGGTTTTAGACTGTTTTCTGGCTCTCCTATAACTAGCTCGACAAAAGGGCGTGGCTTGTGAAAAGGTCTGTGCACCAAAAATATTGCTGACCTGACAGAATTTTGTCATAATTTTCTGGTATAAATGAAGCCAACTAATAGGAGGTGCAGCGTACAACTAGACAGTCTTAGGGTACATTCACACGTGGTATGCCCGCCGTGCGGGCATATCGCCGTGTGCTGGAGTGGAGGAGGAGGTGAACCCTCCTCCCTCCATAGAGAATAGCGGCGCACGGCCGCACATACGCTGAAAGATAGAGCATGCTCTATCTTTTTGCAGTGTGCGGCCCGGATTGGTGCCGTGACGCTATTGCCGTCTATGGGGACGTACATACGGCCGCAAATTTGCCGCCGCATGTACGTCCCCGCAGACGGCCATGTGAATGAGCCCTTATACTGCACCAGATTTGTCACCCAGCACCAGACACTTATATGAATCTGATTAAGAATAAGACTGTCTAGTCTAACTCTGCACCGTCTAACCTTAGGACACTTTTTATAAATCTGCCCCATAGTGTCTACATTTTAATTCTCCAAAGTGTGGAGACGAGCAAACAGTGAGACCTGAAACAGCGTTAACATTGTACATGAACAGAAGTAAAAGGATCCAGTGTATATCTAGCAATCTGACAAGTACAAATCACAGCCTGCATCCCCAGTGTGTTCCATTACCGCAATGTCACAGGAAAGGCTTTCATTTAATTGGAAGTTTTTATTATGGCAGTTCTGGATATAGCCAAGCGCTGATTTTGGCCATTTCGGACTCTCACTCTGTTGAAAGAAGTGGCAGGACACATGTTTGTTCTTAGTAATGGGCAGAGGGGGAGGTCAGAGTGGAAAAGGGATCCGCATCAGCAGGTTAATCCTTACCCTTTACCTGGTCATTTGAAAGAAAAGGTGTTTAAAATGCATAATAAATGTGGTGCTCAGCGTGTGGACCAGTTTTGGGGTGCATTTATACTAGTACATTTTACCTACTCTGTGAAACCTCCTAACAAATGTTTTATACATGGCATACGAGGTCATTGCAGAGTCTTTAGTACCCTCATTACATGTTCTATGTTGAATTTGTGTAAAGATTTCCGTGGTCTTGTTATACCTGTTGATATAGATGTAACCGGTGTCCAGATAGTTGTGGCCTCTCCATGTGTACATGAAATGTCTTGGACAGGTCACACATCTGCATCCTATTCCAGGCCATCTTGTCACACTGCTCCGGCTACTGTATTAAGTTGCCATAACTCCTGGTAGTCTTTGCTTTCCCTCTAGTGACATTTCTGCGATTGACATCTGCACACTCCACACTATTGATTTCTGTCTCTGCGTCTTGTTATACATTAAATCCTCAGCGGGCTGCAGCCTTCTCTGGAACATACTGTACTGGAACTTTCCTCCAGCCATCGTTCACTGGCTCTTTGACAAGGATAAATGTGGAGTGCTAGAACAACTTGTCATAAGGCAAATAAAGTCCAGGCGACAGTATACTTAGCTTAGTACCTTTCAGTATATGCTTTATACGCAATATATATGCAGTTTCAATAGTAATATAAGAGAAAATGAGCTGAACTTGGCTTTCTCAGAAGATTCATTAAAATGGGAAAGATTCATCAAATATTCCTTCATGGGTCCTGATGAGCCTATTTTTGGCTTGAGTATTAAAGGACATCTACCATCATATTTACTGATGCTGCCCTAACTTGCTTCCTTGTCTAATTTCTGAGGGGATGGCACCGTTACTGTATTCTAGTAAGAATAACAATATAAATATGGAAATGAGCCAGAGGCTTGATAATAATAATTATTTATATAGCTTGATCTGGATCGTCACTGCACGTCCCCTCTCTCAATATTCTCCCAGACCCGTCAGCTGATCTGCAGGCAGACGGCATCGGGCTGTCTGCAAGTCTCACGCATGTGGCTCATTTGCATATTTTGTTAATTTTTACAATAATACGGCCGTTCCTGGACTAACAAAAACAAGAACTGAGCCATCCCCTAGGAACCTATACAGGCAGTCCCCGGATTACGTACAAGATAGGGTCCGGAGGTTTGTTCTTAAGTTGAATTTGTATGTAAGCTGAAACTGTATATTTTATAATTGTAGATCCAGACAAAAAAAATTTTGGCCCCAGTGAGAATTGGAGTTTAAACATTTTTTGCTGTAATGGGACCAAGGATTATCAATAAAGCTTCATTACAGACACCTTACAGCTGATCATTGGAGCCTGGGGCTATAGTAAAGCATCCAGAGAGCTTCACCAGAGGTCAGAGGGGTCTGTCTGTAACTATGGGTTGTCTGTAAGTCGGGTGTCCTTAAGTAGGGCACCGCCTGTACAAGGAAGTAGGTTATTGCTATCTACCATACGTAAGTCTGATGGTAGATGCCCTTTTAAAGGGGGTTAGTCTCATTGCAAGCAGAGTTTATAAAGTGACCTCTATAATGGCATTTTTTAAACTTTTCTGGTGAATTGGGAGCTGGTAAACGCTCAGGACACATTGCCATTGGTTCAATCGAATTATGATTTCACTTTCAGACTTCACTCTCAGCATCCCTTATCCTTCTTCATTCATATTTTATTCATAGCAAACACCAACATAATACCATCTTTTAGGAAAATGTTACCTTATATCAGCGTGGGAACTGAATCATGTGGGTGATGTCATTGAGTAGAGGAGTAACAGGTATAGTCTGAGCTCCGGTAGCAGAGTTTCTGATGAGTGCCCCTCCACCTTATGTACCAAGTGTACCATGACATACAGGGACAGTGGCATCCTACCGTATACACATATGTACAGCAAATAATAGAAATGCGTTGGTTGCTGTTTATTTGTGGCTACCTGCGGTTGGTGAATCACAATGGGCATATACTACCTTACCAGAGTTTAATAGCACAGAACCTTTTGAATTGCAGTGCATTTTAATTCACTACTTTTTGCAGTCTATGACTTTGCCAAGTCATTACATAATGAATGTAAAAGTGCACATCAATAAACAGATTACTGCTGGCAGCATATGTCAGGCCTTGGTGGATCCATTCGTTGCATGTGGGTCAGTACAAACACTGTGTATTACTTTTGGCACATTCTGTCTCCTGTCCTTTTCCCTGTTTGTTGCACAGGTGGCTGTGGCCTTGGGACATTGGACATTGTTCTGTATTGACTGCTTTTCAGGGTCGATGTCTGAGAATACTTTGATATACAGCACTTTTAATGAAATGTGTTGTCTCCTTGTAGTTTATAATAAAACTTTATATTACTGGAAAGATGATGTATCATGTGTCCGAACTGGTTCTTTCAATTAAATGTGATGGGCATTTTTGCCAATTAGTTTCTTTTTGTTGCTGTATTTAGATTTTGTTTAAAAGACAAGTTTGAGTCTTGTCACATTGTCCACTTGATTAAAGTTACAGAGACCGCTGTTAATATGACCGACTGTATTTGAGCATAGACTGACACTATCTACCAACTGCGGCCTGGATTTAGCAATAGTCCTGGTGTTTTGTTAGGTCATGGTTCATTTGTTAAAGTTTTGTATCACTCCGTGCATAATGCAAATTCAGAACTTGTGTGCATATACCATGCCCATTTTTTTTTAAGGCTCATTTCCAGCTAGAGTTTGAAAAAAATAGGCTTGCGCTCCATTTCTGATTCACTCACAGAATGCTGGTACCAGAGCCCCTAAACATATAAGCCACACTCCAAACTTTCTAATTTAGACCTCCATAAGACCACTGAAAAAAAATAGATACCAGACTCCTGAAAACTGTACAGACTGTCACTTAAGAGATACTGTACATCCACTATGTTTGCAGACCCTAGAACAGAACCCAGACAGACTGTGATACCCAGGCATACTCTTTCCTGTAGACTGTGATCTTACCCTGATGTGTATTGACCCAGATAATTTTTTTCTTATTGTGATTTAGGTTCAGTGATCAAAGCAGAATTTTTTTTTAGAAAAAACGGTGTCACATTTACAGTGAGTGCCGAAAGATGCTTTAAAATGTTGTTACACTGCAGCCAATTGGTAGGTTTGTTTGTTTTTTTTCTGTCTGTATAAGACCTCACAGTGCAACTCAGAGCTCATGAGAATCATGAGGTCTAAGGAACTGTCAAAGGAGCTCAGAGACAGAATTGTGAAAAGTCAGATTTTTGAAGTTGCAAAAGAATTTTTTCAGCACTTAAGGTTCCTAAGAACAGATTAACCCATTAATGAAATAAGTTTTGGACGACCACAACTTTTCCTCGACGTGGCAGTCCAGCAAAACTAAACAATTGTGGGAGAAGAGCCTTGGTAAGAGAGCTAAAGAAGAATCCCAAAATGACTGTGGCTAAGCTCCAGAGATGCAGTAGGGAGATGTGAGAAAGGTCCACAAAGTCATCTATCACCGCTTTATGGCAAGTGTGCAAGACATATGAAAGCCTACATACAGTTTGCTTAAAAAAAACACACACAAAGGACTCCCAGTCTAATAGAAAAAGGAATCTCTGGTCTGAAGATGAAGATTGAACTATGTGGGGTAAAAAAAAATACAGCCACTGCTCATCACCTACCAAATGAATCCTAACAGTGAAACATGGTGGGGGCAGCATCATGCTATGGCGGATTTTTTCAGCTGCAGGGAATGGATGACTGGTTGCAATTAAAGGAAAGATGAATGCGCTCAGTACAGAGACATCCTGGATGAAGACGTCTTCCAAAGTGCTCTGGACCTCAGACAGTGCTGAAGGTTCACCTTCCAACAAAATAATGACCCTAAACACACAGCTAAAATAATAAAGCAGTGGCTTCATTACAACTCTGTGACCATTCTTGACCGACTCAGCCAGAGCCCTGACCTAAACCAAATTGAGCATCTCTGGAGAGACTTGAAAGAAGATAGATAGGGATGGCCATGGTTACATACACATTACAAAAGGATGAAAACTACAGACTACAGCTTTTTCTTGTTACTCACTTGCTTACCTTTAGTAAATAATCATTCTTTATTTATATAGCGCGCACATATTATGCAGTGCTGCACAGAGTTTTCCAAATAAGTCCCTGTCCCCAATGGGGCTCACAATCTAATTAACCTACCAGTATGTTTTGGAGTGTGGGAGGAAACCAGAGGACCCGGCGGAAACCCACGCAGTTGCAATGAGAACATACAAACTCTTTACAGATGTTGACCTGGATGGGATTTGAACCCAAGACCCCAGCGCTGCAAGGCTGTAATGCTAACCACTGAGCCACTGTGCTGCCCATAGTTAGAGTGAAATACATACAATATAGACATATACGATTGCAAGACAATACTTGTGGTAAGTTACAGCTTACTTTAAAGTATTCTGAGCTAATGAGAAGTGAGACCAGCATGGCTGGAGTGATGCTGTCCATTCCTTCTGAGACGTCATGTTGCAGGCCCATTAAGCTGTCTGGCTGAAAACCCTGGGTTATAGGTGAAAATAGAAATGGCTGTCCACCAATGTTCACCATTCAAGCTGAGGGAACTGGAGAATACCTGCCAGGACAATTGTCCAAGGATGAAATGACCTACTACTAAATACTGAGCAAAGGGTCTGAATACTTATGCCCATCTGATATTTCAGTGTTTATTGTTGGCTGCAATAAAACAAAGGGTGAAACATGTTAAAGGGTCTAAATAACTTCC
This sequence comes from Engystomops pustulosus, assembly GCA_019512145.1. NCBI lineage: Eukaryota > Metazoa > Chordata > Amphibia > Anura > Leptodactylidae > Engystomops > Engystomops pustulosus. The sequence goes on along the minus strand of CM033643.1, from coordinate 74,343,330 downwards.
ATACTCGCTGCATGTAATTTTTTTTTTTTTTTCAAAAAATCTGCACAGAAAAGGTTAATAAAAGTTCACCAGTAGTATACATGAAACCCAAAATTATGCTTTTAAAAACTACATTTTGTCCCGAAAAACAGGAAAAAGTTAGAGCTTGTAGAAGACATTGATGGAAATAAAAAACTAAAAAACTATAAGGGGTGACTTATCACAACTGACGATGCGCCAGCTATGCTAAGATGCTCTGTCCTCGTGGGTCGTGCACTTGGGTTAATTCTTCGCTTCTTCTGGCCTGGAGTTGAATTCTGCTATAGCTTGCATCTGATGAAAGGTTGGCGTAGGGGAATAAAAAGTTGCACTTCCTGTCAACATGACCGAAAACTTACATACGTTAAATGATAAATTCCCCCAAAGTGTCTAGCATGACTTACACCACGATTATCAAGTGTTAGACTTGTGTAAAGGAGGAGTGTGGCTTATTGGAAAGGGACAGTGGTCTACATAGCCATGTGGTGCGCAACCGATACTGTAAAAAATCTGCTGCTTCAGGATATAATGATAGTACTAGCAAATTCTAACTATGTCCTGCAACCTGTTTGATGTGTCCATCAGAGGATTAAGTTATGTAAGTCATCCCTTATTTTGGTCCGGATGCTTCAGATACACATACATGTAGACCGTTCAGCAATGGAGTGTTACTGTGCAATCATCAAAGCAGGTTCTGCCTAAATTATTTTTAAGTAAAAACTTAATTCTGGTGAATGCACCAGATCATCATTAGAAATGCCACTTCCATGTCCGTTTTTTTGTAATGATGATAGAAATGGAAGTCTGGATTATTAGGCATCTTAGTTCTACTTGTCTGATAAGGTATACTTGTGTTTAGAGTAGAGCACTTCAAAATGGACTATAAGAATTGCAGCGATTGCTGGGTTTTTTAGCTACTATGAGAGGTATTACTTGTGTTTTTAATTGTTCTGTTGATATGTGCCCAATAAAAATTTAGGTTTTGAAATGTTAGAACATCTGTGGGAAAATCCTATATTAATGTAGCACATCACGTTGCTGTAGCAACATCACTCCAGCTCAGTGCATTTAGCAGGATCAAGACATGGGTCTGTCATGCCTCAGTAATAATGTCTGCACTGACCAGATGTTGTAGCTGCACTATCCAGTCAGCCCTAGCCTGTTTACACTGGAACTGAAAAATATGAAAGACCTAGAAAAAAGAAATGGTATGAGTCCGTCTTTGTATTCCTTGTTGTAGGACTACATTTTCTACAATCTATGTAAAATCAACATATCGCTTAAGGAACCTGTCAGTTAAAATAGTGCACACTAACTATACATATATTTGAAAAAAGCTGCTGCTATTCAGCAGTACTACTATCCCTATATTGTTCCTCCACATGCTTTTAAAAGTCTCATTCACCTCAGCAATGGAATAGATACTAGCTAGTCGCACAGGATGGGGGAAAGGAGCTGGAGGCGTGGCTGAGCAGAAGAACAGAGTCAACATTATGAACAGGCTGTGGAACTTTACAGGCATGGGAAGGAACGCAATAGCGATAGTTGTACTGCTGTGTGATGGTAGCTTTTAAAGATATGTTTAGTTAGTATGGGTTGGTTTAAAGGAAAGCTACAATGAAAATCGAGCATGATAAACCAGGGGCACTTACTCATAGAACCAGGCACTGTGACTATGGTAAGCTTCTTTATATTTGTTATCCATGGCCTCCTTCCTTCTTAAATCCACTTTAAATAGACATCCGTCCTGCAGATTCACAGGCTATTACATTCTGAAGGCGCACTTCTCCCCCTCCCATTGTGTGCTCTTTGCTGCCTGTACGAGATGTGACTGGTGGAGGGTTAGACTGAGACATGCTCCTGGAAAGAGGGTTTCTGTAGCAAGTCTATAGCCCTTCAGACTCATAGGCACAATATTAAACGTTGATATCAAGGACGTGTATAACAAATATAAGAAGCTTATGCTAGTCACTGTGACTGGATCTAGGAGTTAGGCTACATTCACACGAACGTATGGGGGATGTATATACGGCAGATATACCTCCCCCATACATTGCAATGGGCGATGGCGCCCAACAGGAGACATGTCCTATCTTTCCCCGGAATACGGCGCCGTGCACCATATATTCCTATGGAGAGGGGCGGGGTGAGCGGCCCTCACCTCCTCCTCCTCTCCCCGTGCTACAGTACGACGGGTAACGGCCGTATGAATGTAGCCTAAGTGTCCCCTGGTTTATCATAATTCAATTTGATGGTAGGTTTCCTTTAAGTTGACATACTCTCCTTTATGATTTTGTAGGCTTTCGGGTCCTTCACCACCAGTTTTCTAAAAAAAAGGTCCTAAATTAGGAGGTGTAATATGACAAGAGCCCATATATAGCCAACTTCTTCTTCCTTTACAGTACATGCAAATAGAAGTGCTGTTTTTTGTTTACTGAAAATCATGTTATTTTACTTGTATTACCACCTAACAACAAAAGCACCTAAAAAACTAAACAAATTACATTGCTAAAGAACTGTGGGAAATAAATACATTTTGCTTGAATTTGATGTTATACAGCATTTTTATCCTTTCTATTGTTACTAAAGTAATTCTGATCTGTTTCAATAACGCAATATTATTTTACCTGTATTTTAGCTACCGTAAGTGCAGGAGAAAGCAGACTTGTGGCCAGAGTTAAGATTTTTACCACATATGTGCACATCAGGACTTAATAGTTTTAGAGGTTTTATCACCTGTAACTTACACAAAGCATACTTCTATCACATGTGCCACACACAGGATATAATAATGCAGATCACACGTGTGCAGTACAGTCCTCACTTCTGGATCATGTATCACAAGTACCACCCCTCGGATACAATGGTGAATGTCCCACTTTAGGCTCCCATGACATGAACATTTGCTTATAGTAGTAGCACACTTTACACAACACACACAGGCTTCCACCATCTGTGTAAATCTCAGATTTCTGACACAAATAATGTGTCTGGAAGGAATAGCAGTTCTTGTATACACTGTATACTAAATAAAGCAATAATAGCCTCCCAAATCCCTCAACTCTGCTTCGTCCCCCATGATTCTGCATGGGGTCATGTCTCCACCATTTCCTGTAGCAGGTCACATTTTTTTTTCCATACGGTATTTATGAAAATATTGAATACTCACTTGTTCCGTTAAAAATAAATATTTTTTTTTATTCATTATAGGGCTCTGGATCCACAACTGGGACACTAACCCACCCATCAGCTGGTACGCCAGTAACTGGTCATAAGCGGATGATAATACCAAATCAACCACCTCTGACCGCAACAAAAAAGTCTGCTACCAAGCCTCAACCACAGTCCACAACATTGCCTGCACCAGCGGGGTCACCAGCAGCACAGAGGCCTCAGCCAGTACCAGCATCTTATGCCACAGCCTCTACCCCAAGCCGACCTACATTCAATGTGCAGGTCAAGTCTGCCCAACCTAGCCCACACTTTGTTCCATCAGTCCCCCAAATAAGTCAGCCTTACAATGTTACACCAAACCAGTACTATGCTCCTCAAAAACAAGCACCTACAAGAGAACCAGAATATATACCACCCCAGCCTGTACGCTACGCAGATCCTGGCTATGGGTATCCCCAGGGCAATCAAGTGAAATATCAAGATCCTTACTATCCAACACCGCAAAACTACGGGGGAAGAAATAATTCTGATGTTCCATATGCACAACAAGGCGGATGGAAACCTGAACCTGCCTATACTCCTGGACAAGCTGTAGGCCAGCAACCTCCGAGCTCCTATCCACCTCCAAATAGTAAGAAGACATATATAACTGATCCTCCTTATGTTCCACCGCCGCCACCTCAAGCTAAGGTAGGTTATTGTCATGCTTTAAAATCTAAAATGTTAACATTATTGAATGCAGAACTTTTATAGTAAGCCTCAAAACCTACAAAACAATGCAGAACAATCAATCTGTAGCACTAATCCTTATTGATGCACCATATTTGAAAGGTACAGTTTAGACTGCTGAGTGGAGAAGATTTAGGCTTCCTCACATAAAATTAAAGCAATTTAGGGTATGTACTGCCAAATGTACAAAAACACTTATTTCATAGATGAATCATATAAAGCAAAAGGTAAAGTGCAAATGCTAACACATTACAAGAATTCAATCCATTCACTTATGGGGACATTTAGTAATAAAACCTGTGAAATTAGTAGCTTTCTATTCCATATTTTTAACTACTACTGCTGGTAGTACCATATTTTTCAGACAATAAAAAAATCTAAAAATATCCTTTGATTTTCCCTGAAATCATAGGTGCGCTTTATAGTCCAGTGCGCCTTATATATGCACTGTACTTACAGACAACTGCTGCCTTGAACAATGCACAGGTCTGCCACCTGCTGGTCATTCATCCTTATAATCGGGTGCACTTTATAATCCGGTGCGCCTTATATATGAACCTAGATGTTTTATCAGGCATTTATTGAAGGTGCACCTTATAACCTGGTGCGCCTTATAGTCGGAAAAATGTTAGTTTGTTAGGTCAGTTTCACTTTAAGGTACATTTGTATATGCCAATATTGCGTTTAACTAGCACATAACATATACCGGTAGTTAGTTTTTTTTTTTTTGCATCTGTTATTAAGAGTCAACACCAGTAATGCTGGAGCACAGAAAAGGGTGCAAGTCCATTATGTCTTATTTCTTTATAGTCTGCACTCCAGGGTTTGACTTTCATTAACTGATGCAAAATAAAAATGATATAATATGATAAAATATATATAGGTGACAAAAACACCTTTCAAACTATATAAAATATAACATATGTCAGCATATAAGGCCTTAAAGGAAAATCTTTAAGAGAAAAAAAGCCTGTTTGCACTGGAGGCTAAGCTCCCACGTAGATGTGCATGATCTTATTGCTGTTCCCAGCGCTGGGGACAGACCCTGATGAAATCAGCTGAGACTGGTAGAAAGGAGCCAAGACAAGTAATTGTGCAAAGCTGCCTGTGAATGTACAGTAATGCTAGGAAAGAACATCTTGATTAGGTTAAATGTTGGATAATCTACAGAAAAGACCATTACCGGGAAATGCAACAGATTGTGCAGCAGATTTACTTATTAACACATATAAGCAGACGTCTTTTGCCAGCCTTTCCTTATAAATCTAGAGCCCAGTTTTGAACTTGTATCTAAATCTCGCAGATTTAGAAAATATGCAATAACATTGAATAGGAGCTGGCATATGAAGAGGTTGAATAATCTGCGGTATCATATCTTATGGACATTAAAATATTTGCATGCACAATTCATTGTTTTATAGCAGAAGCGACATTGCTGTCCTCATTTCTTAATTATACAGTCTGCATAGAGATTGTCTTGACTGTATTTTTTGAACCTTTTTTTTTTTTTTTTTACCTCAGTAGATTGTAAATGTTCACTGATGGGAAACTTTCTTTACAATTTTGATACAGACTTGGTGGCACGCATAGTCCCAGGCCACTAAACAGACAGTGATAGCTGTCAGTACTACACTGCATTATAACTTCTTTCCTTCCAAATCGGGTTTGCCACCGAAAGAAAATGTGGCAAACATCTGGAACAATGCAGTTCTGTCCTCCTTCTCGTTACCCTATTTTGCTTGGTCATTTAGGCTCAAAACAGGTTGGTCAAATAATCGACCATTATGTTTTAACACAAACGTGATGCAAGGAATCACAGATTGTGTTTGCCTTTTAAAAGGGTTTTCCCTCGAAACATGTTGGGCCCTATCCACAGGATAGCAAGTTGCTGGTTGCTTAGGGGTCACAGTGATGAAGTCCTTCTTCTTTTTTCTAAAATCAACTTTTAAAATTCTAATAATGAGCCAGATGGTGCCTGGGAAGGTTTACCAGAGCTCCTCTGTGCTGAAGATTCACAGGCTGTTACAGTGTGCAGGAGTACTCCCCTCTCCCATGTGTGCTGAAACTTCCTCTGCTGCAATGAAATTACATCAGGCAGTGGAGGGGCGAGGTGTCGAGGGAGTAGGGGTGGTGAGACAGTGTACCAGCCTTTTTAAAAGTATGCTAATAAGCTTGAAGTGCACTGAGGCTGATACCAGAACCCCTCCATGCTGTGTCTTCGCAGGTACACTGTTTCGCTGAAACTTCCCTCGCCCCTCCCTCTGCCCAATGTAATTTCTTTGCAGCAGATAACGTTTCAGCACAGAAGGCGAGGAGTAATCCTGCACACTGTAACAGCCTGTGAATCTGCAGCACAGAGGGGCTTCTGGCTTATTATCATAATTTTAAAAGTAGTTTTAAGAAGTTGGAGGTGATGGATAACAAATATACCGCACCACACTCATGGTGCCTGGATCTATGAGTGGGTATTCTTCTATGAAATTTAGAGCATGACATGGATTTTCTGTAATTTTTTTCACAATTATGTCTACCTTTATAGCTGGGTGGCATGTCATTGCAGGGGAGAGGGTGAGACAGTGTATTAGTCTGTAAAGCCAGATCACAGAGGGGCTCATTACCATAGTTTGAAAAGATAATTTTAGAAAGGAGGCCATGGATAACAAATATAAGACAGTGCCTGGGTCTATGAGTAAGTGTCCCTGGTTCATCATCATTTTTTAGGACCATCAAAATAAAGTGAATAAATCAGTGTAGCAATATGGAAGGTTTACATACCTTGCATACAAAAGACTCCACAGAATCCTTTTTATAATGTTTAGCATTCTGTCATCTTGCATATGCAGGAATGTTAGTGACGGTTTGCTTTCTTAAGTCATGTACCAGAGTTTATAATGACAATGTCCTGCACTTCTCCGCTTTCCTATTTAGCTGATATTCATCTACACAAAAAATGTAACTTCAATATTATTTATATTCATCTGAAATTTCCAATATACTTCATGTCTTCTGTCTCCCCTTTGAACAATGCCTGTAAGAGACATGTATTCTATCTTTTCTGGATATCAAACCTATAATACAATGCATAGCTTCAATAAGGAAGTATGTAAGAGAAGAACTTGCTAGATAGACCGCCACTGAAATCAGGCTGACCTGTTTCTGTATAAACAACAACATATTCCAAAGTCAATTATCTCCTAAGTACAATTTGTTCTGCTGCCAGAACATGCCTGTCAGAAGAGGATGGTGAAAGGGACATCAACGCGGGAGTGAACATTAGTCCATTGTATTCAGTATAATTTCAGACAAGAGGTCTCTTTTGTGTATGTGTCCGGAAATGAGAAAAGATTGGGCAGTGTCTTGATGCTATTTTCTAAATGGTAAATTGCAGATGTAAAACACTGATTTCAAGTGCTTTGACGAAGAGAAAGAAAATTATGTTGTAAAACAGCATTTTTGTTGGAAGAAGAAATAGACTGCACTTTTGAGGTGCAGGGGCGGTCATTACTTCCCGACCCTTATTACTATAGCCCTTAAAGGGGTATTCCCACAAAGACAAGTTTCTTAAATATACTCAGGATAACAAAATAACTCAATTCCTAATTCGGTGTTATTAACAAATATACAGAATTTCACAGATATAATTCCAACCTGTCTCTGTCAGCTCTGGTGTTTACAATTTTGGTTGCCCCTGGATATGACCATAAATCTTCTGACTATGGTCGGGTTCTTTTTAGGAATAGCTTCTCTTGTCTGCACACTGCAGTGCTCTCTCCCTCCTGCCCCTCCTGCCTACATTACAGGACCAGGCACTTCATGCCAGCAAGCAGCGTGCAAAGATTTACTCTACTAGCTACAAGCCTAGAAGGTATTTATGTGTGTTAAAGGTGAGATAGCAGTGCTGACTGTGTGCATTACAGGTGAGATAGCAGAACTGAGTGTTTCATTGTGTCTTATATTCATCTCACCACTCTGATATGTCTCATCTCTGTTTTTCTATTTGTCAGATACTAGTAGACTGATCAGAAGCTAGATGAAAGTATAGATAAACCCTGTACCTTGATAATCTAAGCACATTGTCAGCACACAGCATTTCACAGCAGTAGAGTGTCTGCTTAGAGTCCCCGTCCACAATCTGGAATTTTACACTTACTATGACTTGGTAATTGGACCAAAAACAGAAATAAATCTTAAACAGAAGTAAAATTGTAAAGTAAGGGGTTAAAAATTATCCTTATTGACAAAGATTCATTCGAAACATTGCACTTTTTTCTATGCCTGTGTGGATAAAGGTTTAACCTTTTTTCATCATACTGGATGCTGTGGCGCTCTCTCCCCTTTATTGTGTAAAATCACTAAGGGATTAAAATTTGAGAACCTATTTCACAGGCAAACCCCTTTTAATGCTATTTTCCTTATAGTTTATGAGAAAGGGATTCTACACCTGTATCCATTTGTTGTCAGCTTTGTTTGTTAAAAAATACTGCATTGATGTTTTTTCTAAAGAAATAAATTCTACATTTATACAAATAAGATATCTAGTGGTTTGCTGGAATTTTTCCTGCCACACAGAAGAGGTAAATAAGTCCATCATACTTCTGTGTCACTGGCGATTGCTTCATATAAATACAGGCAAAAGGCAGGCAGGGGTCAGTATAGATATCCCCACTTATTGTCAATCTCGATCACCTGGTATAAGAGGCCCTATGGGTAAATGAGATCCTGGCTGCACCTTGTAACCTGCCAGTTATAATGTGAACCTGACAGTTTCTCAAAGAAAAGCTTGAAATTTAATTATCCGCTCTTTTATGACACGAGTCAGAAAATAATAAGTTTAGTGACCACCTACAACAGACCTGTTGCCAATGCAACATGTAGAAGAGCACATTTTAATACATAGCATTTTGGTAAAAGTATTTTAAACCCGGTATATCTGCTCCTGCTGTGAAGTTATAGGACTGGTCATAACCGCTCATCTGAGGATGCTGTAAATTTTCTGCAGAAAATTCTTGTGCAAACCACACCATGTAAATATACCTGTAGCAGGGCCGGATTAAGGTTGGTGGGGGCCCCTTTATGGGTAAAATTGCGGGGTCCCTGGGGCACCCCCCCCCCCCCCCCCCCCATAATCTAGCCCTGACCTGTAGTCTACTAGGCTGTACTTGAGGTCCTTCTTTGGTAGCTCAGGATTGACATCGAGGGCTCTTTCTATCAATGCCCTGATCATTATGGTAAGTGTATGTTATATCCTAAAGATGCATTTACTTTAAGATTTTGTGATAAAAATCACATTGATATCACTTGTCATATTTAGGAAGTTGTTTCTAGTAAATGACATTGGAGAAGTAACACAAGCTTTTCTTTCATGTAAACTATCATTAGCTGTAGTGTAGGCTGCAGCATACAAAAAAAAAAATTAAAGGTTTTTTTTCTTGGAGGTTTTTCTTATAATAAATGTAGAGTGTTTACCCACATTTTTTCATTTAATTATTGTTGTTTTTTAGTCTATGTATATAGATTCAAACATTTTCCTGCAAAAATCAACAGAAATGTTAATAAAGCTAATACTTTCTTGAGAGGTGGTTATATTTTATTCATTTTTATGTTCCTCGCTAGAGCAGGGAAAATGCTGCGGTGGCACCCCCCGGTCTTTGTTTATACACTACTAGTTTTAACATGACATATTATTGGTCCACAGAGCATCTGTGCTGGGTCAGTGGGATTGAAGGGGTGACTACTTTATGCTTCGCCTCCTGGACAACCGATCTTAGATCTCTTGGATTTTTCTTGTATAAAACCTATGATGTCAAATTCCATGTACATGTATCTGCACTGCTGGCCAGCAGAGCATCTGTTCTATGTTTTCTAGGATTTATATTATTTAGCATTTTAAAGTAATTCTGAAGCTCTTTGTACTTAGTGTTACAGGTAAGGTTTGTTTGCATCTGTTATCTAGGCCGTTGGTTTCTTAGTGTCTAGACAGTAGAACAAGATTTATTCTCTCTTAGAAATCCACAGGAGAGATGCAGTCGCTTAAGTATAGAAGATTTTTCGACCATCTCCATGTGGTTTTTCATAGTTTAAGATGCGACCAGCGGCTGCTCACATTTACGGACATTAAACTGAGTGATGGGAGCGGCTGCGAGACAACCTGTAAAATGTTATAATTAAATCACATTTACAGGTCATTTCATTAATATTCATATGTGTGATGCAAATGTGTGCAGGTATTATAGAGGCACAAGTAGGTGTATATATTAACAGTGTAAAGCACTTGATCAGGATAGATGCTTATATTCGTGAAAACGAATAAGGGTCTCTAAAAATCAAGCAAATTGATTTTTCATTAAAAATTCTCAATACAAGAATGTGAGGTTTTTTCCTGACCCTGGCTGTGTTATGCTCCAGAATTCATTTACTTGCTGGACTCCAGTGATTTACAAATCAACGATACAGTAAGAGAACTTCTGCGAGGGCACTGCTCTGGTGACAAAGCTGTCCTCATAAATTATAGTCATTTACAATGTGTTTCTGACACATCACATCATCCCTGCTGTCACATCAGTGCCATATCCCATGAACATTTCTGTTAGAACAGGGCAGTATCCTAATTGCATCAGTGTAATATTGGACACATGACATGTTATGATGGAGTCTTTCTGAATAGAAATCACAATGTGTAAACGACCATTTGGTGGGGGTCAGTATTCTCATAGCTACATAAGACTACTTACACTACTGTTTTGTGTCTTCGATCTGGAATTCCAATGATGAATTTTGCACCGTGTGGCAAATATCTGTTTTAAACTTAACCAAATAGGTTGTATAGGTTAGCAATAGCCCTTTCAGGAAACTGGATTTGCTCTACTTAACTGATCCAGAGATCCATTTTGCACCAGGCATCAGAACTAGCTCAAATTATATGAAATGTAGTATTTCAAGATGGCCATTCTTATTGCAGCAGCTAGCAAAAGCCATTAACCATTGAAGCATAACTGTAAAGTAACTTGACAAAAAATTTTTTGGCACAGCTGGAGAGCGAGCGCCTTTGACAACATTTCCAATGATATATCATGCTTCTGGCTTTTTCCTAGCCTGAGATATAGGGATAATAGACATATGAGGCCATTTGCAAAGCCCTCTCAGCTCTTCCTGAATTGGGCAGGACTTCCTGCTTGTGACATCCGTAATGAGCAACCCAGCCAATCGGGACACAGACTCAGTGTTGCTGCTTGTACAGAGATCTAGTGAAGATCAATGCAGGGGAGACACAAAGCACTGGAGCTCTGCATTATACAATTATCTACTACATCACAAAGAAAAAAAAAGGATTAAAACATGTCCACCTACATTTATAAAACACCTACATAGAAATAAAAAGATAAACTCATGGCAACATCACAGTAGGTGTACATATATACATACACAGTGAGACCTCTCCAGTGGACCCCTTCCCTAAAAGGGATCACTGATTTTTTTTTTTTCGCCATTATACTCTATGAAAGCTGCCTCCTATCTGCAAACCACCACTTTCCTGTACAAAAGAGATCTGTTCAAAGAGGTTGCAATGTATATAAACTGTGCTGTATGTGCTGGGTCTGATGCCATTCATTAGAACTGATGGGGAGCTGGAGTTCTTACTTTATTTCTGCATTTAAACTTTAATACATAAACATTTCCACAATATTCAAACTTTCAAACTCATAAAGCTCTGCTAAATACCATTCCTGGTATGTAATTGGATGACTAGATGCATGTTATTAGTTGCATGATTATGACAATCAGCTGCAGATAGCTAATGAGTGAAATTAGAGAATTGCTTATTTTAGGTTAGTGCAGAGCTAGGCAGAAGTTTTTATTCTTTACAGTTCTACTTTAAATAATGCAGCACTTTTTCATTTTTGCATTTATTTTTTTTTAATCCCCACCTTCAATAAGCCATAACTTTTCCCCCCATTTACATAGACGTATGAGGACCTGTTTTCTGCTTAACAATGTGAACTTTAGTGGTGCCATTTATCCCATGTTATGTACTGGGAAGCCAGAAAAAAGTTCCAAATACAGGCGGTCCCCTACTTAAGGACACCCGACTTACAGACGATCCATAGTTAAAGAGGAACCCCTCTGCCCACTGTGACCTCTGGTGAAGCTCTCTGGATGCTGTACTATATAGTCCCAGACTGCAATGATCAGCTGTAAGGTGTCTGTAATGAAGCTTTATTGATAATCCTTGGTCCCATTACAGCAAAAAAAAATTTTGTCTGGATCTACCATTATAAAATATACATTTTCGACTTTCATACAAATTCAGCTTAAGATCAAACCTGTAGAAGCTCTACATACACCACCAGCTTAATTGCAAACAGTATATTTTGTGGCCCTTCTCATCCAGTAGGTAGCTACTATGAACAAAAAATTTCTCTTTTCATTTCATGAATGTTGCCATGCTTTCTTTGAAAATGTATGATTGGGTTGTCCTATATCATCAGAAAATAGAAACAAGGCATACTAAAGCAGATTTACTAATAAGAGGGAATCTGTCAGGATGTCACCATCAAACTTAACATATTACGTGTTTTATTTTTTTCTTGTATTAAAAAAAATATAAAAATAAGGCTCAGATCTAGCTAAACTCGCTTTTAAAAATGTCGTTGGCAACTTGCCAGGTGACTCATCCTAGTCACTGTACGACTGCGCTCCCTTATTCCCACTCCCTCTGGAATGAGTGAGAAGAGAATGAGGGAGGTGAGAGAGACATTGGCTGTTCAGGATTCGCTGAGAAATCCTGAGGGATGGGGGAATGAGGGAGCTGATTTGTGTCAGTGACTTGGCTGAAGAGAAAATTTTACAAGTTCTTTGGCACGGCGCCAGCAACTTTTGTAAAAGCGATTTTAGCTAGATCTGAGCTATGGATTTATGTGTATGGTGCTATGGAATTTGATTGCTCTACATACATTTATGATTATTATTATGGATTTCTATACAAAAAATGCATGGGACACAGTATAAAGACTTCTGACTTCAGTTAAACAGACTATAGTCTTACACTACACAATATTCACACAATGCCTGCTGCTGGAGGATAAATCTGGTGCATTAGATTATTTTTGACAAATTGCACCAAAAGTGTATGGCAATAAGCCATAATTTTATTATGTTACAAAACTACCACCGGTGGTCATCCTCTACAGAGGGCTTCTAAAGGGATTCTTTACTGTAAGAGCAGTGAGACCATGAAAACTCTGCCAGGAGAAGTTGTGGAATCCTTCTGTCTTGTGAGGTGGGGGAAATGTGTTTCTTCCTTGTAGAACGGATGGTTTGCCTCTGCCTAGAGCTACATAGCAGAGTATAGGCTTGATGGATGATACATTTTCAACATTATGGAATATCTTGCTGTGTATTATTTTTTTTTTCCTGCAGTCTTTAGGTGAATGCAGTTTATCGCTGTTGTCTGTTTTAGCCCGTGCTTTGTATATTCGTAATCTGTTGTTTCCTTTTGGGTACGGTTCCTAATATTGGGTCAATAATAAATGAAAATAATTTATCCATATTTCTACACGACAGCTAAAGACATTGTGTCTCAAGCACACTACATATCAGTTTTATTTCAGTGGAAATACATATACTCCATATTTGAGTAAAATTAAGTTGCAGAAATGATTTTGAGCCGTTCTGGTGCATTTCCTTGGCTGTTGATATCTTTGTTAACCAAAGAGCACAGACACATATTTAGCAAGTAGAGGTTTCTGCTGACATAATAGGTCTGGTTCTTAGAAAGCAAGAAATTGCACCCCAGAAACCTTGTAAGTGACAAGAATGCAAGTATTCAATGACTATTGATTTCTCCCGTGGGAGGGGGCACAGCTGCTGCTTAGATGGCTCTTTCCTCTGCCGGAATCAATACACAGTACAAATACATTACAGAGGTTTTATTATGATATTTCTTTCATGCTGTGTTAAGGCATGAGGTGTTTGTACATGTTGTATAGCACTGTTGCCTCAACAACACCGTCCCTGCTGTGTAACATTGCTTTATTACATGTATCATTTCCATGCCTTTCATATGGAGACACTAATTATTCGCTTTATGGTTGTTTTTCTTTTTAAGTTCATGCTAGTTACATGAAATGGCAAAGTGTTTCCTGATGAGCATTTTAGATGTGATGTCCTAGTCCTGCCATAAAACAATGTGGCACATGTCTGTGGATATGAACTCAATATTTATAATTAAGATTATCAGTAGAATATAGATTTTTCTATTTTATTCTCTTTAAGAATTCAAGTCATAAGTGACTTTGCTAAAAGAAAATCTACCATCCAAATCCATCATGATAAACCAGGGACACTTACTCATAGATCCAGGCACTGTGACTGTGGTAACCTTATCTCTGTTATCCATGGCCTCATTCCTCCTAAAATCAACTTTTAAATTGTGTTAATGAGTCTGAAGGGCTCTTGGGGGTGTTACCAGAGACACTCCATGCTATCGCTTCACAGGCTGTTAAACTTTTCCATTTTCCCCCTCTGTTTCCCAGCACTTCCCTCTACCTGATATAATCTCACTGTAGCACTTGAAGTTTCAGCATAGTGCCTGATCTTTTAAGTAATAAAATGGTTAAGGCAGGTGCCACCAACATGTACAGAACGTTTTTTTTTTTAATTATTTAATATTTATACGGAGTGCTACACATAACATAATAATATACATTATGTAAAAAAGAGAAAAGGCTTCTGTTGTTAAAAATAGTGCACACCAGCTCAATCTGTATGTCACATTGTGTGTGCAGTTATTGAAGAGGAAAATGACCAAATATTATTTAAGCAATCTATTTTATTGGAAAATGTGTGCTAAACACACAAATAAAAAATACAATTACAAATACTAGGTAGAGTCAATAAAATAAAAAAAAATACAATACAAAAAATAATCTGCACACAAAATATTCCAAGGGGATCCAATGTGGCTACCTCCAATGAGAATCCCCCCCCCCTCATTGTGTCAAATACACAGCTTCCAGCTATAGATGAGGTATACACATGCTGATTCACTCTTAAATAAATGAGTGATAGCAATGTTTCATATAACAAGCCTAACAATCAGAAAATTCCTAGGCGCAAAATCCACACAGTATTGGAATAAAGTATACCTCAAGCTAGAAGGAACTGGAGAGGGCCACATAGTGACCAGACGGGGGTAGCACAAAGTCCCCACAAGTACCACCATGGAACACTGCTTTCCCAGCGGTTCTATGATGGAAAACTTTTTGAAAATCAGCTAAGAATGTTAAAGGGAACCTGCCAGCTTCTTCTGTATAAATACTGCTTACTTTGTTATGTTGCCATCCAAATGTCAGTCAGTCTTGCCTCTCTGTCCTTACCAATGCCCCTTCATCTGTGAAATCGCCGCACACTCCATTGTAAATTATCTTTTCTCTGGTGAGGAACAACTTGATGACTGAAATCTGCCATACATACTGTAACCTGACGGTTATATCACAAAAACTTGTAACTTACTAACAAAATCCTTGTCCAAAATGTAAGATCTAGATGAACACCAATGGCACTAGTTTTACATAGACACATTTAAGACTGTAAAAATATTGAGAAAAGCGAATTCTCTTTGTAGACATATTTAGAAGACTCCATCCAAGAGGAATGGTTAGCAAGGACACATCTGTGTGATATGTGAAATAGACTGATTTGGCAAGCTCTGTGCAGCGCTGCGTAATCTGTGTGCTTATATAAATAAAGGAATTATTATTATTATTATACTGGCACTGGAAAAACTTTTTAGGAAATGGATAGGTGCCTGCCTGTAAACCACAGCTGTCTATGCCATGGAAGGCTTTGTGATGGTGCAGCAGACCATGTGCATAGTATACACTAGCTCACATTTATCTGTAAATGTTTTTATCAGTGAAGGTGATTGTTGTGTTTGTACACATTTTGTATTACATTTTGCAGTTCCTGTGCTGCCGAAGATGAATGAATAAAATAATGTGCTCATTATGTGAAACAAGGACAGCTTATGTGCTGCTTTAAATATGTGGAGCAGCTTGTGTATTAAAGCAGCGCTTAGCAGTGATTTTGATGTTTTGGGAATAATGGCTCTGCAGAGGTTCATATGATACAAACATATAAAGCAGTCATTTAGATAATTCTCGATCTGTCTGTCTCTTCTTCTGTAAAGTTTAATTCTCAGATAAGAGGAAGGATGAAAGGGCACTTAAGGACATCTGTCGTGCCAGACTCCCTCCGTCTAGTAACAGCTTATTGACAATCTGTTACGCTGCTTTTCGGAAGGAGAACTTGTAATAGGCAAGGTCTGCACACTTTCCTATTTCAAGGTGCTAAGAGATGCGCAGTGCCAGGGTAAAGAATAGTGAAGGTGAAATTGCACTATATGTTCCCCATGATGTTTATAATCTCATATATGAAGATTATGAAGTCCTTAGAAGACAGCTACCAATGGCCTATTGTCACCTCTTATGTTAGCAGAGAGATGTGACCTTTGTTTAATGTCACCCGGGGAGATGTCAACTTCTAGAGTTTGGACTCATTTTTGAACATTTAACCTTAATGTTAAATTGATTTTGAATGAAAATTGTTACTGGTCTTTTGGTCTTATATAAAAGGTGAGAAACATAAAATGTGTCCATGTTCCCTTTTGAACTCCTGCTCCTCTAATTGTTGATGCAGGGCAAGAGATTGTTGGTGCAATAAAGTAGAAAAATGTTGGCCCCACGCCATAGAAATATAAATACAATTACATTGTAATCGACTTCAATGTTCTGATTATTTAGAGTTCTTCATCAACTTTTTGAATATCTTTTCTACATGGATTTTAACAGGAAATCCTAGAACATCCCTCTAGGCCACAGACCAACTTTTCAGCTGAAAAAAACATATTTGCATAGTCTTTCAAAGAATTATTAGTGAAGCTATGTGTCTTGTAAGAGTCCACAAAGCAGAAAGTCTCCTCAAGGGAATGTATGACCCCTCTGGAACCCATTACTGTATAAAAGTCTGCTATTTATTTGTTTTGGTCAGGTAATTTTTGTAATGGCAAGATCAGAACTTGCAATCCTACAGAGTACCAAACCTAATCCTATAAGTAAAGAATAGTAAGTGAAAAATAATCCATCTATGATAATATGAGAGCAACTGTCTGATTGGTCAACAAGTGGAATGTGCATGCAACTTGTTTAAAGGGTATATATAAGGTAGAGATGTCTACAGTGTTTAAAAGTCTAAGTTCTAGCCCTTAAATCTCAATTCCATTATTCATAAAATCATGATTTTTTATATGAATTCTGGAATAATGATGACAAATAATGCATCAGTGGATAACTGATGCAAACATCTTTGCAGTCAACCTGTCAGTTTGAGTTAGGACCCTAAACCAACTAGAGGTCCACATGGACCTGTGGTTAAGCCTCCCAAATCAACTTGGATATCATCTGTGCATGCCCTCATTTAAAAAAAGAAATAAAGCCTCCTCGTGCATTGCAGAAAGTGAAGCCAGGACAATATCCCAGCTTCACTACGCATATGCCATACATTTGCGCTTGCATGGTGAAGCTGGGGTGCACCAAGTCGGTTTCTCTAGGTGCCGTGGCCCCGTACAGAAGGCAAGTATAAATTTTTTTTTTAGTTTTTTTAAGAAGTACGTAGATATTTGGGACACTAAACCAAAGGTCCAGGACCTGTGGGTGTTTTAGTTTCCTAAATCACCCTGCCAGGTTTCCTTTAAATGCAGGAGTGATTAGTTAAGCAGCTCCCCTGTTTCAGAGTTGAAATGTGCCCTGTGTATTCCCATATATAGTTCACTGGGTTGGAGTCACCATTGCTTCATCAGCTTTGTCATATGATCCCAGTAATATTATTAGTGTAATACAGACACAACTTCTTCTCCCCTATCATGCTAGTCCCTATTTGTGCCTGGCATGATTTTTAGTAATCCCCTTTTCAAGATCCCTGATGTAAATTGCTAATTGAAGCACTGTGCTGTGTTTGTTAAATTGTGATCAGAAGCCTAAAAGCTGGATTTTGTGCCAATGAGGCGGATTATGTGAGTGGGCTTTTCTTAAACTGGAAGACCATAATTGTCTGGCCCTCTGAAATCCTTCCTATAAAGAGATGGAAAGTTTCATCATGAAGAACTAGTCATCATCTTGCCAGTTACCAACATAAAAAGCTTATAATCTTAATGGATATGAATCGATAAATTAGCCCTGCTTTAGATGGAGTAAAACACGGATTAGATGACTCACTTCAGCAGCTATTATCAGTGTTTCTACACCTCTTTCTGAAGCAAGCAGCTGGACTATTACATAATCGCCCTACTGAAAGCTACAGTCACTTATTTTTTGTCCCTGACGGACAATTTTGAAGGAGGGGGGCAAGGACATTCAGCGGAGTTGGCAGGATATTAGGTGGAATCAATGAAAAAGGGGGATACACCTCAGGAAAGTTAGACTGTACTAAAACAACACTAACTTTCTTAATAACTTTGGAATAATATATTCAACAAACCAAAATGCAGTAAAAAAAATTTGGTACTAAGAGCAAAATACTGTAAACTGTACTGGGAGAAATACTTGTGCAGGAGCTTAGTGCAGATGATTTATTTGCCGCATTTTAGAATAAGGTGGAGTGTAAAAAGAAATGAAATGACTGAAATCATTAACAGATCCCCAACCTTGTCAATAGGTGAGGTATGGTATTGCATCCCAGACCAGGCTGCCTACTGTATACACACTGTTAGCAGTTATTTTCAGAGCAGTATTTTGCCAATGTACAAATTACTAAACTCTGCAGCTTGTATAATAGCGCGCGATTCCTTTCATGGAGCATCATGAGCGGCTTCACGTAATAGTGACTAATTATTTAACCATGACTGGCAGCTCTGAACATTGTGTTCTTTTTGCCTCGCTTACTATGTTTTCTGTGAATCTAATTACAAAGGAAGCAAGTATTCCTTACAGTCTGCTATGAATACAAGCAAAGCCTGAAAGCCTGGACGCCGTAATTTGTGTGGCATAGGTGGATCTGTTTTCATTGTCCTCATATGAAGGTTTAATTGCAAACATAGGAAGCAAACTGGCCAGTAAACCTTTTCTTTAATAACATCAAATCATTTTCAATGGTCAGGACCTGGCATAAGTAGAATTTACGGTAGACAGTTCTAAAATTCCACACTTCCAAACACTGAAGTTATATTGTTTTTTTTTACCTGATCATAGTTTACAAGGATAATTATAACATGTGGTGTTTCCTAAGTATCAGTCTGATACTGCTAATACTGACGATAGACCATAATATTCCAGAAAACCTCCCAGCCATCACTATAATTAACCCCTAAGACTCCATCCTGCAACTCCCTTCTCTACTTCCATTCTTAACTGTTTTTGGGAAACCCCTTTAAAATAAAAACCTATTTTATGTTAGATTATGCAAGTAACTTCTGATTCAGATGTTTGATTTTTTTCAAATTTTTCCTTCTTACAGGCATCTTACTCTTCCGGAGGTCCAGCTCTTCGGCCTGAGGATGAATTGGATAGACTTACTAAGAAGATGCTGTATGACATGGAGAACCCTCCTTCAGAGGAGTATTTTGGTGAGAAATACATACTGGGAGATTTATCGGTGATATAAACTGGCATAGAAGCACTGAAACCATCACAATTTCTTGCACTAAGCAATGAATTGCAATTTTGGGGGGGTACTACACCACCTCCACCTCCACCAGAGTGGGAATGCCCTGCACATGCCATAGCCTGATAAATTAAGCGCCTCAGACTCATTAGAATATTTTATATACTTATTTATTCGGTGTAGAGGAGCTTACTGAAGAAGGTAACGAGCATTGAGTAGGTGACAGTCTACCAGTAAAATGGTGGAAGATGTCCTTTAAAGGTAGGGAAATTATATCTGGGAGCTTTAGACCTTAGTCTTTGCTGTTTTTTTAATCTTTTAAACAAGGGTTAGATTGGCGAAGGTTAAGTATAATTTTGTTTTGTGGCAAGACATGCCATAGATATAGAGTACGCTGTGGAAGTGCCTGAAGCATCATGCTGAACTAAAGTCATTTCTGTCATTAAAGCAAATTGTTTTATCACTTGTAATGCTAATCATCTCCTCCAGCTTTATGTATCAAACCTTTTTATTTTTTTTTTTACGCTGTCTGTGTCTTTGCCAATTTATTGTCTTCACATAGTTATCTCCCATTCATCCATTTCACTTAGTATGGAGCCGACAGCTTATCCACTGTTATTATGGCCCATTGATCAAGTAATTGGAAAAGGGCAAATCGGTAGCGGCAGTGCCTGCGATTTGCATGAAATATTCCCAGCCCTGGGTCCATGTAGCATGGTAATTGCTGCATCCACATCGCTGTCAGCTAATAACTATATTAGTCAGAATATGGAAAGCCGGATCTTAGCATATTAAAAGTTGTATTGGAGCAGATAGGCTTTGAATAGAGGGATTTAATTAAACATGCTAGCAGGCTTCCAGGCTTTATGGGAAGTCGAGGAGAAAATGTTTATAGATAATTACATGGAAGTCCTTTGGGTTAAATGAGGTCATTCCCCTTCACTGTTACCTTTTAACGGGGTTATGCCATGAAGAATGTTATATTTAGGGTTATCAGACAATAATGTGTACTTGCAATCAAATGTGTGCTTACATATCAAATAAAATATTTAATTACTGAGATAACTTACATTGGAGACCATAGTAAAGCTCGCCACCGGGCCTAGGAGGGCACACATGCGCTCAGCACTGTGCATAAATACCTGCAGTAATGTATTTTCAAGACTGTAAAAATTTCAGATCCACACTGAAGGCAGCAAAACTATGAATTAACACATGTGGAATTATATACGTACCAAAGAATTGTGAAACAACTGAAAGTATGTCTTATATATTCTAAGTTCTACAAAGTAGCCACATTTTGCTTTTGTTTGCTGCTTTACACACTCTTGTCATTCTCTTGATGAGTTTCGCCAGAAATGGTCTTCCAACAATCTTGAACCAGGCATACAGAGTCCATTCATTGTCCTTTTCTGCCTCCTATAAAGGTCCCGGAGTTGGAACCAAAGATCTCAAATTTGAACTCATCGGCCATTGCACAGATTTCCAATGGTCTAATGTCCATGCCTTGTGTTCTTTAGCCCAAACAAGTCTCTTCTGCTTATTGCCTGTCCTTCCCAGTGGTTTCCTAGCAGCTATATACCACGAAGGCCTGCTGCACAGAGTCTCCTCTTAAAGGGTTTTTTTCCCATGAAAGAAAATTCTCCCATCTCAATCCCATAGTGATGTTAACACAATAAAGATCATTTTAACCCCTTACTTTACAATTTACTCAGTGTTATTGCGGTTTTAGCTCCTACCATTCTCTATGCTGCTCAGTGTAAAATACCAGTATGTGGACTGGGTATCTTAAAGCAGACACATTACTGTATTATCAATCTAGTTGTCTGAGGTAACAATGTGGTTAGATTATCAGGGTACAGGTGTAAATACACTTTCATCTATTGTACTAACACACTGACAGATAGAGAGATGAGACAGATCAGAGATGTTGAGATGCCTATTGCACACACAGTTCTACTACATCTCACAGATGATGAGATCCATTAGATGCCTATTACAAACACAGGTCTGCAATATCTCACTGACATGTGCCTGCCTCCCCCTTCCCCCGGATCACTTATCTCCTTGTAGCTTGTAGTTTGCAGCCTCTCTTTCTGCTGACAGGATGTAATCCGTGAGAGTCTGAGCTCTGGGCGGGGGGCGTGGCTACAGCCACACAGCATAGACGGACAGAAATCTCATCTGCACAACTTCATCCAACAAGATGGCGTCACCTGACCCTAAGTGAGAAGTTACTGGGTCTTGTCTAGGGAAAGCTGAAATTGTGTACAGCAGGCCAGACAGGTTGGACTTATATCTGTGAGATGCTGCATTTTCGTGAATAACAGTTAATTGGAGAATGTGTTATTTTGTTATGCCGAGTACATACAAGAAACTTTTCTTCTTGGGAATACCCCTTTAACAGTTCTTGTAGAGATGTGTCTGCTGCTAGAACTCTGTGTGGCATTGACCTGGTCTCTAATCTGAGCTGCTGTTAACCTGCAATTTCTGGGGCTGGTGACTCAGATGAACTTATCCTCCGCAGCAGAGGTGACTCTTTGTCTTCCTTTCCTCGGGTGGGCCTCATGTGAGCCAGTTTCTTTGAAGCGCTTGATGGTTTTTGCAACTACACTTGGGGACACTTTCAAAGTTTTTTCAGACTGGCTGACCTGCATTTCTTAAAGTAATGATGGGCACTATTTTTTCTTTACTTAGCTGCTTTTTTCCAGCCATAATAGAAATTCTAACAGTCTATTCCGTAGGACTATTAGCTGTGTATCCACCTGACTCCTGCACAACACAACTGATGGTCCCAACCCCATTTATAAGGCAAGAATTCCCACTTATTAAGCCTGACAGGGCACCTGTGATATGAAAACCTTTTCAGGTGACTATCTCTTGAAGCTCACGAAGTGAATGCCAAAAGTGTGCAAAGCAGTAATCAAAGCAAATGTGGCTAGAACCTAGGCACCTAGAATATGTAGACCTATATTTTTAGTTGTTTCACACTTTTTTATTAAGTATATAATTCCACATCAAATCATAGTTTTGATGCCTTCAGTGTTAATTTACAATTTTTATAGTCATGAAAATACAGAAAACTCTTTGAATGAGAAGGTGTGTCCAAACTTTTGGTTTGTACTTGTGAGGTGACCGATTGAAAATAACTGGTAGAGGAGAAGTGGAGAATAAACACGCAATTTGACAATGTTAGACTAGGTTCACATAAAATTTTTTGTTTATGCTTGGCATCTCCCACTGAGCATATTTATAGCCATAAACTGGCAAATGGAGGCATACATTTTGTCTCTTTCTGCACAGGGTACCTCGTATACAATACAGGAATAGGAATAGAAAGACCCAGAAAGCTGTGTTTCCATCCTGCTCCCTCCTGTTTAGCGTCACTAGGCCATTGAAGTCTATGTGACCGCTGAGGGAGGTCCCCAGTTCTGTCACTGTCCATAAAGGATAGTGACATCACTGGGGAAACACCCTGAACATCGGTGGCAGTAGCCAATCATTTTGACCCAACCTCTATAAAAATCCTTGAATGCTTTTCATATATAAATGGTTATTCAAAGCTGTACAAGCCTGGTTATTAGCGGGTTAGCAAAACAAAGGGCAGAAGTAAAATTTTGAAGTATTATGTGAAAAATTAGGTACATCCTTACTGCTTCCAAATATAGTAAGATAGCAAGTAATCGTGATTAATTGATTATCGAGTATTGTGACCACCCCAACAGATGCCTTTTCTGGTGTGGGTCATCCGTGTGTCTATTAACACAATGCTAAAGAGGAGAGATATCAGAAATGATTTTGAGAAGAAATGGTTGCTGCCTTATACAATCTTGGGAGGCCCTATAGGGGCATTTACTAACCATTTGAACACGGATTGTGCACAAGAGGAAAATATTCCTTAAGATGGGCTTTTTAAGAAGTGGTTGTCCTGGCCAAATCACCCCCAGATCAGACTGGGCAATGCCAAAACAACTGCAAAAAACTATGGATTGCGTCTCCGACTCTACAGCTCACATCTCCGTTATTTAATCAGTTTTTGCATCAGTTATTGCATAGTCAAAACCTTGTGTGGAAACTAAACAGAGTGAGGTATATTTGGAAGATTCTCTGTATTCAACCACCATTGGTTTTGGCTCACAATTGCTGATGCAAACAACTGAAAAAATAACAGATGTGAGTAGGCCATAGAAAATGCCAAAACATGTATGGCTTCTGTAAAAGCTTTCTCTTCCTCAGAAGAACATGGCAGCATGGCTTAAGTATGTAAATGTTCATCCGAACAAACCACATGACTTGTGGAACCGTGTCCTTCGGACAGAGATAAGCATTTTGATCTTAATGCTCAGAACTGTGTTAGGCGACACATCTCAAATTAACTGTTAAGGGCTGTGGCAGTGGTATGGGCATCCTGCAATCGGTCATGAACTCTAATAATAATAAGACTTTATTTGTCCCAAAGGGAAATTCATAGTGCCAAGGCAGCTCATACATTTCCAACACATAAAACATACAGTAAAAACATAAGCACATTACAAGGTTGGTCAAACTTACACAATAAAACAACCTCCTGCTGTGACAACATGTTTATGTGTCTAATAGCCATTGGAATAAAAGTTTCCCTGAACCTGTCAGTTTTACATTTCTGCTGAATCAATCTCCCACTGAATGAAATCACTTGGCCTTCGACAGTACTATGCAATGGATGGTCCATATTACCTGTTATTGTCTTTACGGTTTGTGCAATGAAAAGTTATACAGTTTCCCAATATACTTTCTGTATCAGTTTCCCCACTGTTTTCTAGATCTCTGCTTGCTGCCTTTCAACAGAAAACTTCATTGCTTACTTCCTGTGGATAAACAGCGGTTTTGTTAAATAATGTCATGGAATCTGTTGTACGGTGGTGTACATTTGAGATTATATTTACTTATTATTTGTGTTATTATTTCCTGATACATAAAAATATAAAATTCTTAGGATGTACTTTTTCTCATAACCGTATGTACCCCAAAACACATGAAATAAATATGATCCCAAAATAATTCACTATTAGAGGATTAGCAGCTTTGTCATATCTTACTACATATTTGTGTTTATGTAGGATTACATTCTAATCAAATGAGAGGCACCAGCTTGTCTTATTTCTTGCTATCATATGACAATTCATTGTGCCAGTAATGCTGCTCCCTGCCTTGGACAACTACATGTTCTTACAATATTTTCTTCTAAAGTAACTGCAGTAACATGTTACAAGCTGGTGCCTTTCCTCTGCTTGCTTGGTCAAAATACCCATCAGTGCTACAGGCTACAAACATCATGGGCTTACTAACTTAGTAAATCACCAGTAATAGAAGCCAATGGTGTAATGCAGTTATGTGCTAATGAAATAACATCAGCTATATTAAATAAGAACTTGTAGCAAACCTTTAAATAGAAAGTTTAATGTTAAGCATGCAGTTCTATTATTATTGACGTAAGCAAAAAAAAAAATGTTCAAATTGAGTTTATTGTGAGCCTCGGACCATAAGACATTTCTCAAAGCCAAGTTCTCAGCCAACATGTGTTACACAATTACATTGCCTTTGATAGGAAACTCGCCTTTAAAAATTTATTTGGATAAAAGAAACTGCTTGGAGCATGGTCTCTATACCCAATTAGGGCACAGACATTCAGCATAGAGGTGTTTCCTTTCTAGACCCCCCTCTGTATTGGGGATGGCTACCAAGTAGTACTACAATTCCTATGGCTTCCTCCAGCAGACTCGGAGCAGCACCTACATAGATAATCATAGATAATCATTTTCTTGATGTGACACCACTTCTAATAGCCATATCAGTTTTATCTTATACAGTCTTATAACGAGATTAAACTTCGGGTCAGAAGGTAAGAGTTCTCCTTATGGAGTGTTTGCCAAATAAGGCCGCCTTATAGGCATCTGTGGAAGCCATAGATGCTCCACTAGGGAGCTAACATGATGTGGGATTAAGCTAAACATGATGTGGGATTAAGCCAAACCAGTATATCTATTCCAGGGGGATCAGACACCCAACCGTAGACAGCAGTGTTTCGATATACTAGTTTGGCTTAATCCCACATCATGTTATTAGACTTCTTGAAGGTCATACGTGGTGTTAAGGAGGCTGCCTTTCAAGGAAGCAAAAGGAGGCATTGTTTTGCATTTAACACCCTGGAAAGCATATTTGCATCAGGATAAAGGACTGTATGCAAATGAGCCTGAGGAGCTCCAGGCTCCTGATGAAGCCAGGTGTTGATGGAGCCTGGAGCCCCTCAGGCTCATTTATATAAAGTCTTTAATCTTGGTGGTAGATCTCCTTTAGACTTAGGTAAGCGTTGGATTCATCCCTCACAAGGACAAACTCTACTAAAGAATTTTTAGCTTTCTTTAAAATTGGCCTTACAGTTATATTCTTGGTTTCTAGTATAAGGAAAAGATAGTGATTGGGAATCCTCTTTGTACAGAGCTTTAGGACATGTTGGAGCTATATACTATATAGATTCCCATTTTTACCAGATTGTGGTTCTCTTGTCCTGTACTCAAATGCAGATGCAGACCCACAGTCAATCCAAATGTAGCTTGGACCTTTCTGTTATGGCACTAAAGGGCAGTGCAAAATGGAGGAACTGTACTGTAGGTGTCTGGCTGTTTTAGCTCGATTTTTAAGTTAACAAAGACCAATAAAGATTCTTCTGTTTTAGGTCGCTGTTCTCGCTGTGGGGAAAATGTTGTAGGAGAAGGCACTGGATGCACAGCTATGGACCAAGTGTTTCACGTTGAGTGTTTCACCTGCATGACCTGCAATAGCAAGCTCCGTGGACAGCCGTTTTACGCTGTGGACAAGAAGGCTTTCTGCGAGCCCTGCTATGTAGTAAGTTTTTCTAGTCACTCCACCAGCACATAAACAAAGTGGAATGTAATACACATGAAATATGTTCTGTTTCCTGAGGAATGCTAAACATGCTTTCACAGGAATCTGCAGCTGAAGTTATATTACCGTCTAGGCAACAACTTGCTGCTCTCCCAGATTGTCAGAGGTGAATTTATTGCAGAGCCATATGCTCCTGATGCTGTCATCCATATTGGCTTGTGTGGAACGACCTTCAGCGCATCTTTGCTCTGACAACGCCACATTATTTTTAGGGTTCTTACATAGTCAATTCATTAGTCCGAGTCATTTCTTGGCAACTTTACACAATGGGATTATGCTGCAAGCAAACAATGCAACAATAAATGACTTAATTTTAAATCTATATCAAAGTTAGTCAAATGTATTAATATAAAATCCATCTTGGTATCTAATGACTATTAGATTTTGACTATTTTTCACCCAATTATGAGGTTATAAATATTTTTATGTCTACAGTATATGCTGATTGCCCTTTGCCTCAAAATAGCATAGTTCTTATTGTCTCAGTTTTTTATTTAGTTTCTTTTTCTTCCATTTGAGGTATACATTCGGTATACCTCAAAATAATTATGTAGCATTCTAACTACTTCAATAAGTGACTTAAGCTCATAGTTAAACACTATGATGATAGTAATCTATAGGTATTAAAGGAGTATAAAAGGGAATAAAACAAAAAATAATATATGACTTAGAGGGCTTTAAAAAGAATAAATCTCTTATACTCGCTGACAGTGATATCATGACCATCACCGCTGGCCTATACAAACGGAGAACGGAAGTGATGGGTGAAGAAGTGGGTGAATGGGAGCGCCGGATGAGGTGATTATACGAGGTTTATTCTTTTAACAGCTCCCCAGTCATATTTCTTTTAATTCCAAGACACCCCGTGTAATGCAGGAGACTTGGATTTAGTGTACCAAAAATCTATTCAGGTAGAGGCAAAGGACTTGGAAAGAAACATATGAGAAATAGGCAACTGTGTGTCAGGAAATATCTATGATGTTTTGGTGATTGCTTATTGTAAACATCAGTCGCCCAAAATGTGGTGTGGTATAGGTTTACTAGAAGATCTCGTTTCATTTATATCTGTCACAAGAAACGCCACCTTTGAAGGAAATCTACCATGAATATCAAGCACAATGAACCAGGGACACTTCTTCCACAGGCAGAGAGATGAGGGAGAGAGCAAGGGTTGGGGGAGACATGTTATATGCTCATTTTAACAGTCTGTTATGTGCAGCACTGAACACTCTGGTAATGTCCCCAGAGCCCTTTGGGCTCATTAGCACAATTTTGTCAGTTGATTTTAGAAGGAAGAAGGCCATGGATAACAAGTATAAGAAGGTTTCCACAGTCACAGTGACTGGCTGTATGAGTAAGTGTCCCTGGTTTGTCATGATAGATTTTGATGGTAGATTTTCTTTTAAGGGCACCTTTTATAAAGAACAAGAATAGAATGTATGCCAAATATTGGTAAACCTGATGTTGGTTCAGTGACCAAAGTTTTGTAACGTCATATTTTTCCTTAAAGGGCTACGGATTGTTTTGCATTTACTTGTGGAGGCTGTTTTTGCAAACATGAGAGAAGGTTTGGTCATATTAGTAGAAATGACTTCTTGTTAAATTGTTACAATGGTTTATGTAGCTTGACCATGGTCACATTAAGATGATGGCCTTTGACATAAAAGAAGCATTATTACCTGACCTTGGATATTTTCTAACTGCTGATCTCTTACTGGGGCTGAAATGTTTATGGTGGAAAAATGTTTTAAATGCAAACTACTATTGAATACTAAATTGACCACCGCCTATAACCACCATTGCCTGTCTTTCTAAGCTCCAGCTAAGCAACTTGTTTAGTGATGTGCAGCCATGCCTGAAAAGCATCTGGATGTTCTTATCATCTAATGATGTTGCGAGAGATAAAGATTAGGAAAGTTGGAATTTAACTGCCCCATCCTTTTATTATTGGGAAATAAACTTCTGCCACAATACTTTCTACCATTCAATATACTTGTGCATGTGTGACACGGACTTGGGAGAGATGGCTATTGGATGAAAGCTATCAACCAGCATGTTTTTGGATTGTGGGAGAAAACACAGGAGAATCTGTATGTAGGTATAAGCCCTGTGTTTCAGCATTGAACAGCTAACCACTGAGCCAGCATGCTGCCAAACAGTAAATATGGTCTCAGCAATATCCAAAAAAGGGTCACATAATTCACTTTGTCCACTACATTCTACACCCACGCTCTTTGTGTCTGGTACGCTATGTCATGGATCTGAAATCCTCATCATTATTCATTGTGAGAATAACTGAATTAACTTCATTTTGGAAATGATTGTAATAAGCAAATGCCAAAGTTATCAATAGTAGATGAAAGTGGGCTCCCTACACTTGGTGACTTTCAATTTGACTTTTTATTGTATTTTTTTTTCTCCTTTTATTCTGCGCATTTGGTTTTCAAGTACCTGGCACATAAAAATATGAATGATAGAAGTTCAGACTCTTTCTAAAAGATTAAAAGAGCAGACTCCAGCCAGTTGTCTTGTTTCCAAAGACAGCATTATGAGAAGATGAGTACAAGGTTAAATGATGCCCTGTTTGGCATCAAAAGACCAGAGTTTTTTTTTTTTTGCACTTATAAGCCAGCAGCATTTCTTGTGATACTCAATGAATGGCAGACATGTTAGAACTTTTCTCTGTTGTTTAACTGTTAACATGATATTTAATTATTACTCCATTCATTCTGCCAGTACAGCATATACAATATCAAAGAATTAATTGATTTTATATGGAGTGTTGCTGTCACAATTGATTTTTCATTGGTCTGTGCATGGTACTCTGAAGTGTAGTCTTTTCTTACTTTGGTCCAGAACTTGATGAATTGTATTACAAAAGTAGTTGAGGTAATTGAATGGGAAAATAGAGCGCAACTGATGCATTTAGTGCTCTTTCTCTACAACATACAGGACATATACAGTGGAGCTTATCATACAACACGGATAATCATAATATTACCGTATTAGTGATATGATGTTAATGAGCCAGAAAACACTTGAAGGGGGTCTTAAAGGGGTATTCTCATTTTAAAGGAAATGTCCGACCTCAAGTTATCTATGACATATTCATTAGACCGGCATTTATTTTTCCTATAGCTTATTTTGTTTGCATATGTAGTCCATAGTGTGTAAAAATATGACAGCTCCATATAAATAAATTATTTCTAACACTTCTATTGGGGGAGGGTGAACTTAAAGAAACTTTATGGCCAGTGACTTCTTTGAGGTCCTACCATAACTTTTGGACTGAACATTGGCACACTGGAGTAGTTGACTTGATTTTCTTACCCCTCCTTATATTCGTTTACCCATGCCCATTAACCCCTGGTTTTGATATTTCCTTGACCTGTGACCTTTGGGATTGAGACTTGTATTGCCCAAGCGCAGGTATTTTTTATGAATATATATATATAAAAAGGTCTACAATAAAATCTGAAATATTTGCTCTTACACCAAGCTTTGCAGTGAATAGCACTAAGAGCAGAACTATTCATATGCTTACAATAAAATGTTCTCTAATAGGAGGTCAATCAATTAGTTTAAAATCTGCTTAATCACAGTTTTGGCCATAATAAGGGAAACTGTAATTTACAGATTTTGGTGGCACAATAATAAAAATGTCCCCTTTATGTGTGATGTTTAGAGAGTAATTTATGAGAAGTGCTGTCACTGTGTTATTTCAAGCACTGTGTAATTTCAATTTAAACTGCTCAATGGTATCATTAAGACCATTATGCAGGATTTCTGAGTACTTTACGTTTAAGCGGCAACTTTAACAAAAAGTCATGAATATTTGAGCAAATCTGTCCCCTATTGTACACAGTGCATGCTGAGAAGTACATGTTCAGTAATGTATCATTCTTTCACTTTTCAGAAGTTGCAAAGTACTTTTAACGCTTAAATTCAGCAGCAAGTTCCACCATGTTTAAAGAGATATCACTGCTATTTGTAGTGTCAGTCACTTCACATTACCCTATCACTGTCCATCTTAATGTACTTGATAGTAGAACCCAAATGCTAATTGTTAATCAACTGTGGTCAGACTTATTCTACAACTCATCAATGTGCAGGACTCCTGGTCCAACCTCTTTTTCCAAATGCCCCATAACTTCTTAAAAGAGGATTTTGTGGCTATCAGGCACTTCAGTTTTACCTATTACATGCAATATGTAGTCTCATCTGCTGGCAGTAGGTGATTCAAAAGAAATTGAAATATAGTATTGTAAGAAAATAGAAATTCCGCATCTGCTCAGTTCACACCTGCATTCCCACCTTCAATCGATCTTCCATTGTGATGGATCTGTTAAAATGTTCATTGATTTTGGTGGACTTTAATGCTTTTGGTTAGAGTCCCTTTACACCGCTTCTTTTAATTGAGATGACAATTATGCTGCTCAAATAACAGAAACCTAACTGAAGTGGTGCAAGAGGGACATTTTTAAACAATCCTTTAGTCGAATCTTTCCGTTATAATAGTTATATAGTTTTTGGGATGGAAGATAATAATGGAAGTCCGGACAAAGGGGCGAATTGGGCTTAACTAATTGATTTAGTAATAACTTGCTATGTTCTTATATACACTAATAATATTTATTTATCATTATGTGTGTGTATATATACATATATATATATACATATACTGAATAACTTAAAGTAGGAAACTTGCTTTTAAAGGGGACCAATTGGCCTAATAAACCCCTAACAATATATGTTCAAACTTTTTGTTTCATTCAAGGTCCAGTGTGGTAGCATCATCTAGAAAATCAACTTTGAAGTGAGTAAATTGGTGTTATAAAGACAAGGAGGAAGAGAGTTTAACACTGAAGTCAAGGTGTGGAGCTCTGAACACCTCCTCCTCTGTGATTGACATCATGCATCAGACTTCAGGAGATCTGGTTAGTGATGTCTCTGGATGCAGAACCATCAATTACAATGAAGGGGGCTTTCTGAGGAAGAAAGAGCTTGACTTCAGTGTTAAAATATCCGCCTCCTTGACTTTATACAACCGGTTTAAATCTGAATTCAAAATTGATTTTCTGCACAATGCCACTACACTGGGTCATGAAGGAAACTTCAATTTGGAAGGTGTTCAGCTGCTTGGCAACATACTGGAAGTGGTTTATTAGGTCACTGCTGACAGGTTCCCTTTAAGGTAAGTTGTTTTTTAAGGCGTCACCATTGAAGATGCTAACAAAACTTTTTCACCTATTAATTTTTGTGTAATGGGCCACATTCTCTCATTTTCTTCAGATGGTTGCATTTAAAGAAATACACAGCAATTGGTCAATGAAAAATAAAAACTCTTTGGTAAGAAACAAGGCTCTATGGATTAAATCCACCAGCTCCTGATAATCCTCATAATAATTAATAATGATGCCTTGCTTCTACTTGCATAATACAACTATTATGTATTGTATGTATGACCAGCACCATAATTGATACCATCCCTCATCCTATAATATGCCACATAACACTGGGTCACTGGTACAAATAGTAATGTCTTTATGCTGTTCATGTTGTCCATCTTAACAAGGGAGCGTAGATTTACCTTTCATTATCTTCCGTTACACATCCATAAAAAAAAGTACTCAATATATACAGACCCGTTTATTTCATAATGATAGTGTTGCAAGAGCCCTTAGAATCTCCGGCCATTTGGTTCTTTAATAAGCATGAAAAGCTTGTCGAGAGTACCCTCAACGTTTTGGACAGAATATTTATTGAGCCTCCCCCCCCTTTAAAAAAAATAAATAAATAATTAAAAACTTACTGCAATCTATGTTTTGGTGTCTCTTTTTGTAAGAGCTACAGATATCTCTGCCTTTACTTCTGGAGTCTTTAATAATAATGATAAATCCTTTATATAGGGCACACAGATTATGCAGCACTGCACAGAACTTGCCAAATCAGTCCCTGTCCCCAATGGGGCTGACAATCTAATCAACCTACCAGTATGTTTTGGAGTGTGGGAGGAAACCGGGAGGACCCGGAGGAAACCCACGCAAACACGGAGAGAACATACAAACTCTTTGCAGTTGTTCCTTACTCTGTTCATCCGTAGACTACATCAAGAGTTTTTAAGTCTTGTCTGAACAATACAAGCATATTTTAGATCCCAGCACACTTTACAACCAATAAGTATTTCAATTAAGTTTACTGTGGACTAAATTAGTTGCTGTGCCTGATAATACCCCTTTTTTCTTAGCATGTTATTGTTTTTGTGGATGAGGAGGTAATCAGTGCCAGAGTGCCGGCTTCATAGTCACTTCTGCTAATGACACATTCATCAGAATATCATCATGGGTCCTGTACGCACTGGGCCGCTGCGAGTTTGTGTTGGAGGAAGTCAGGCACTTGCTTCCGTCAATAAGGTCACAAACCCAGAAAGCTACTTTAACAGAGGCGCTCCTCACTTTTCATTTCACCGTTTTTATGACCTATTAATTACTTTAATGGCAACATGCTGGTTCTTGCAGCCTTTTATTAATGCCACTAAATCACTTTTTATTGTTTTTCAAACACTTACTCTTTCTGTCATGTGGTTATAGCTTTGTGTTTTGTTTTTCTAAATGGAACAATCTATTGTTCTCAAAGTGCCCTCACTGTTTCTTAATCTCGCCACCATAGGTTGCAAAATATGCACTTACAGTAAGGTTATTAGCTCATCAAGGGCATATATCTCTCATGTGACCATGAGCCCCAATGTAATAATGCGTACGATTTCACAATATGAAATAAGTCTAAATGTTTACCCTTTCCCATTTAGATGGATGGAGTAAAAATGCTTCTGACATTGTATGTTTTCACAGTGGGACTCAATATCCCACTGAACGTTGTGAATGTACTAAATGTATTGACTACCACTATGGTTATGAGAATGGTCCTGGTAAAGTATGGTTCCTAGCAGAATTATGGGGATAGTAGGGCATTGATAAAATTGCAGGCATATAATGTGCTGCCCTGTTCTTTGACTGCTTTCTCTGCTTAAGTGGAATACTCTGGAAAACCACATAATTTAGGCTTCTCAAACTCTGCCCCTGCAACGTACTGGTCTCCTGAGCATCAACACTGGCACCAAAGCTGGACCATTCGATGTCACTTTCTTTTATATCAGAAGGAAAGCCAAAGTGTCTCTATGTATTCTAACATGAAATATTCTTAAAAAGAGGGCCCTTGGTGTACTCACTGGCCAAAGTGGGTGAACCATGGTCCCAGGAACTTCTAGCTAGCTTCTGAGCCACTAGTGGAGAATATGGGACGAGCATCTGGAGCCAAAGCAGGTTAAGCAACTTTTTATTTCCCTATATTTTTTGGGAACCCCCACCCCCAGAGGGTTTTCAATGATACCTTGAAAAACCTCTTTCATTCTTTATGGGTATGTTAAACTGGTACTTTAGTGTTGCCCATGAGAGTCCTCATTTTTTCATTTAATTTTTGGTGGACCCTTTCTGTCTACTTTTGAAAAGTTGTTTGTCTTTTTGTTTTCTGTTTCATCTAGGTAAAGATCAGATCTCTTTCCTGATGATCCCTCAATAACAAAGCTTGTGCAGATCTTGCGTTACCATTATTCTGCAATATTGGCTTTCATTTCCGCATAGGAAGAAATTATCATTAGTCACAGTCCTGTGCCATTAACATTTTGAAATAGATCAAGGACAGAAACAGAGTGGCTTGGCAGAGGGACCTAGGTTTTCATTTATATTAAGTAAGATTTGCATTGAACAACTTGGTAGTTAATACTTCATGTGTTTTCACTTTAATGTTCTTTATTCATGGCTGAAGGACATTAAAAGGTGGAATAACACACAATGTATTCCCTATAAAATTCTCCTTGACAAAACAGCATTTGCACATGCTCATTCTTTATCTTGACTAAATTTCAATGGCCCGGTTGTAATTTGGAGGTTACAATTCCCATTATAGGTACATTTCGCAATGTAGTTTTGACTTTTTATTTCTGAAGCAGCATGCTAATTTGTGTGTTTTTTTTTTTTTTTTTTTACTCTACTGCTTTCTTTTTTAGTAAAAACTCTTGTGCTCACCTGTAACCCAGAAAAACTAGAATTACTTGGTTGTGTATTGTAACTTACATATGCATTGCTGTTTATAAAGCAGCCTTGAGTAGAAACACAACTTTCTATTTCTGTACCCCTTACCTGACGATATTGTATATCTAGCTCTGCATTTCTTTTACATAAACTGCACTTACCTTTTGCATTGAAGCCTTTAATAATGGTGACAGAAGCCGATCTCTATATGATAACTGTGATAAGGGCTTCTGCACCCCAGTGTAGCAAAAGAACACCTTATGCTTGTGATGAGCAAGTCAAATAAAACAAGCAGATTCTCAGGTTTCCATGTGGCTAATGCCCCTGAATAGAGGGACAGATTCTAATTTGTGCTACTGACTGACAGAGAACCTCCATCTTTATATCCATCAATCCCACTGAAAGTTGCAGCCATTGGGGATTATTTCTCACATGATGAAACCCCTCCAGTGCCTCCAGATACATGAGGAAGCCTGGGTAAGAACTAGGCCCTGTCTTGCATAGAATTGTGCGATGGACAGTAATGCCAGCCCACTCTGCCCACTGAACAGAGGTACATTCCCTTACAAGTTGTTACAAGTAACACCCAATGAGCTGCCGTTGTAAAGTGTGGTCTCTTTTGTCATGCTTACTGTTTTGTTCCACAAAGCTGAAAATGTTTTCAAAATTATATTCTGTAGGGCTAGATTTCTAAATGATTTGGGGCCATTATGTGTAATAAGCTATGTGCATGCGCTGGTTCTGTCATTAAATTGTGTTCTTGTGTCTGTGAGAAGGGACAGTCTCTGTAGCGTGTTATTTTGTATCATCACTTGATGAATAATATGCCTTTGTGCCTTTTACACTAGTTGAACACCTTCTGCACTCTAGTAATCTTCTACTCGCCCACTTTACTACTTCTGGTTTCATCATTCACATGAGGAGTTAAATTTTTTTTCTTCCTTCCTTCCTTCCTTCCTTCCTTCCTTTCTTTTTTTTTTTTTTTTAATTAAAGAGAACCTGTCACTACACTTTTCACAAATGCATCTAGTGGCACGTTCCCATAGAGTCCTATTGACCAACTAACACCCTTCTTTTAGCTTAAAAAAGTTTCCCTCAGATCCCCATATAATCAACTTTATAATTTTACCTGGTATCTAGGGATATCTATAGCGAGTCGAGGGGGCGTGGCCTCCTTTGGCTGACATCATCACAGGTCCTTTAGCCCTACAGGTACCCCATGCATATACATTTGATCCATGAAATCAAAGAATGCCTGCATGGAGAGGAGTAGAAGTCCATGCAGGCATGCTGTGATTTCATTTTCTGGGAAAATAGGTTTTCCAGGATGGGATAAGGAAAACCATGCCTCTTTAGCTGCCTTGTAAGACAGCCCCCTTGACATCAAGCATGACCTACAGGAAGCCTAATGACATGATGCCGGATTAAGACCAAACCAGAATATCTATTCCAGAAGGAACAGATGGCTAAAAGAGGTGCGGTTTTACTTTTCTCATCCTGGAAGACCTATTTGAATAATTTTCTCATTAGCATTGAGTGTTTTAAAACTACATTTGATTATTGCTTAAAGTATTGATCAATTTTACATAAACTTTGGTAGGCAGTTGTGTTGAAATAAACTAATTTGTTCTCTCTATTGCCAGTTGCTCACAAACAGCTTTCATCAGCCAAACTTGTTGCGCGTGCTGGTCCGAATGAGTGGCCGAAACACTGAGCAACGGAACTGAACTGACATTAGAACTGAGCTCCGTTCCAGCTACTTAACGTTTAGGTTGGTCAGGTCACTTGTGTGAAACTAACCAATTACTTTTTCAGTTCAGTTTGTAAAAATATTACAAAAAATATTGTGCATGCTTCCTCTATGGGTTAAAGAGTATTTTCCCAGGGAGATCATCTGCAGGATTCCCATGTCCCTGTATGCTAATTAGTGTACACTTTGTGTCTCCAAATTTTGGTTACTTTATCTTTATCTTGCTGGTAGATTTTGCTGATTTCCTTATGTGTTCTGAATATATACTGGTATTCTTAGTTTTTCTATAGTTAAAACTTTGAACCTTCATTTCAATGTCTTGTTATGTAAAAAAGCCGGTTGTGAATATGTTTGGGACCAACTCGAGTACTACTGTAGTGCACAGTCTAGTCACGCAGAATTTCACTTCATCAAATCACAAAAACTGACAAGACTTTGTACATAAACAGGATTGTGCTTGAGAAGTGATGATTTTCTAGCAGTTATTGCCCTCTGGTGTTCTTTCAAGTAACATCCAAAAGGCTGGAATTGTAAAGTGTGCTTTCTCTATAGTCTTAACTGTTTTACTCCGCAAAGCTGGAAATGTTATCCTATTCGAGGTAAAATGTGAGGCCACAGATCAAAATCAACGGAAAAACTGGCGGAGCAGGTTGATAAATGATTCCGGGCCATGATTTGTAATAAGATATACGCTGCGCTGCTTCTGTCATTAAACCGTATACTTGTCTCTGTCAGAACAGCATTGTTTATTCCCCCACATTTGTTGCTGCCCAGCCAAGTTGGCAAGCGGTGTGGAGACCGCTGCTACGCCTGCCGCTAATTTAAATAAATAATGGCTATACTTGCTAATTACTTCACTGTATTGTTGTCACACTCAACATAGCTGACATTTTCCTGCAGTCCCCATTTATATGTAGTGGCAGGAATGCTAAGAGATCTATGGAGACTTTGTGATTCCTTTTGACAATTGTTTCTAAATGAGACCCAGAGTTTAATGATCATTGCTGCAACGTGTACCTACCCAAGTAAATAATTTTAAAGTTTAACAGTACCCATGCAAATTATGTGCACAACAGGTGGTCCGGGAATTCTTAGTGGTAAATGTGTTTTGCAGACCTTGCTATAGTAGATATCAAAAAGTACTTGGGCCAGATATGATAGATTTGAACACACACTCATATTGTCCTCAAGTGGTTCATTACTGTTGCCAGAGGACTGTCTTTACTTCCTTCTTTTTGCAGATCTCATGGGCCACAACAGTCAGGATCTCTGGCAGCCGTATACTTCTCTTCTCTTCTCTTTCAGACCATATGTATTGTCAGGCATCTTGGCCCATTCAGAAGAGATAATTGCTGACTGTTGAGCTATTCGAGTAGGACCATTGTTTTTGATTCGAAGAGTCAACCATCTCATGTGAAATGGGCCCCGTCATTGACGTCAGGGGATATAAAGGTCTGGAGCTGTTTTAGACCTTTTGTTTTCAGGTGATAACTTGCATCTAGAGATCAAGCATCCATGGGTTTGAGGTGGTAGAGACTGTAACAATATGTCTGATAACCACAGCTATATAGCAAACCTGAAACTACTTTCCTTGACCTGGCAGGCACCGGGATTTTCAGGCCTATTCAGAATAGAAAATCCAGGTGGTGCTTAAAAATTGACCTCGTAGAATAGGGAGTCTATCTCTGTTGGGTAGTAATGCTTTTATATTTGCATTTTCTCACCGTATGGATAGTTGGTCCCAAAATTTGGAGATGTAACAAATGTACTGGTGACACGCATAATGGAGCCTTGCCCCTTTCCTAAGGCCTAAGTGTCTAAAGTTGTCTTAGGCTACATTTACACAAACAAATGGGGAACGTACACTCACCGGCCACTTTATTAGGTACACCATGCTAGTAACGGGTTGGACACCCTTTTGCCTTCAGAACTGCCTCAATTCTTCGTGGCATAGATTCAACAAGGTGCTGGAAGCATTCCTCAGAGATTTTGGTCCATATTGACATGATGGCATCATACAGTTGCCGCAGATTTGTCGGCTGCACATCCATGATGCGAATCTCTCGTTCCACCACATCCCAAAGATGCTCTATTGGATTGAGATCTGGTGACTGTGGAGGCCATTTGAGTACAGTGAACTCATTGTCATGTTCAAGAAACCAGTCTGAGATGATTCCAGCTTTATGACATGGCGCATTATCCTGCTGAAAGTAGCCATCAGATGTTGGGTACATTGTGGTCATAAAGGGATGGACATGGTCAGCAACAATACTCAGGTAGGCTGTGGCGTTGCAACGATGCTCAATTGGTACCAAGGGGCCCAAAGAGTGCCAAGAAAATATTCCCCACACCATGACACCACCACCACCAGCCTGAACCGTTGATACAAGGCAGGATGGATCCATGCTTTCATGTAGTTGACGCCAAATTCTGACCCTACCATCCGAATGTCGCAGCAGAAATCGAGACTCATCAGACCAGGCAACGTTTTTCCAATCTTCTACTGTCCAATTTCGACGAGCTTGTGCAAATTGTAGCCTCGGTTTCCTGTTCTTAGCTGAAAGGAGTGGCACCCGGTGTGGTCTTCTGCTGCTGTAGCCCATCTGCCTCAAAGTTTGACGTACTGTGCGTTCAGAGATGCTCTTCTGCCTAACTTGGTTGTAACGGGTGGCGATTTGAGTCACTGCTGCCTTTCTATCAGCTTGAACCAGCTTGCCCATTCTCCTCTGACCTCTGGCATCAACAAGGCATTTCTGCCCACAGAACTGCCTCTCACTGGATGTTTTTTCTTTTTCAGACCATTCTCTGTAAACCCTAGAGATGGTTGTGCGTGAAAATCCCAGTAGATCAGCAGTTTCTGAAATACTCAGACCAGCCCTTCTGGCACCAACAACCATGCCATGTTCAAAGGCACTCAAATCACCTTTCTTTCCCATACTGATGCTCTGTTTGAACTGCAGGAGATTGTCTTGACCACGTCTACATGCCTAAATACACTGAGTTGCCGCCATGTGATTGGCTGATTAGAAATTAAGTGTTAACGAGCAGTTGGACAGGTGTACCTAATAAAGTGGCCGGTGAGTGTATGTACGGCTGGCGTACATATGCCCCCCATACACTGCAATGGCAGCACAGAGCCACACACGTACTGCTCCGATCATTTCCTCGGGTTACGACCTGTACGCTGTGCATCTCTATGGAGAAGCGAGGGGTCATCCCTTCACCTCTCCATTGTGGCGGACGTATGCCTAGGTCATACATTTGTCTGAATACAGCGTTAAGCCCTAGAAAAATGTGACACAAAGCATCTTACGACTCTGTGCTACTTACTTTTCCACAATGTTCTTTAAATGTTTCCCTTAAAGAGCCACCATGATATGAAATTGCATTTCATGAATCAGTCTACGACCACAACGGTTCTACTCGACTCTTCAGTACATGGATCTCTATAGTTGGACCATCTGTTACCTCTTGGCGCTACAAAACTTGTTCTTTTTGCCATTTTCTACAGAACACATAATATTTTTTGATGCAAAACACAAAAATGAAAGAAATCTAAAAGAGATGGTGGTTTTAACTTGTGACATTTTCACACAGTGACTTGTATCATTCAGCTCTCTCATGGCTGCCATTAGTGACACAATGCTTCCCCCTGACAATACAATGTAGTATCGTGATGCAAGGCCCGAGTTCTTTTTATTTGTGCAGTAGACAATTTAATCCAAATGTTTCTCCATAATTATGTTTCAATGCATTTCCACAGCGCATTCATCTCTCGCTACAGTAATAAAAGAGGCAGTCACAGATGAGTACGGTGATTATTCCTCAGATGCATTATCCTTTGCGATCAGAAATAAATCACATGCTACGCCCTACAAGAGGTTATTGTTGTGTAACCGTACAGAACAGGCATCAGGTACATGGCAGAGGGCAGCTGTTTTCCTTCTTTTCAACCTGTAACACATGAAGGGAGAGGAGGGGTGTGAGCTGGTAATCTATCCCCCGCCCTCACAAGAACGCAGTGTTCTGAAATGGGCATGAAATGAAATGGTGAAGAACTTTTCAGAGTAAATGGGTCAATTTTCTGTCATTCTCTTGATAATTGCTTGTAGAACATCCTGCACCACAAACATCCGTGGATGTCATTTTTCCCCCCACTATTTTATTCTTTACAAATGAGAAAACGCACTCTGATGTGGAAACGTCATAATCAGCTTTTGCTTCTGGCTGCTAACATCCAATTTTCTCCGGATTGTTATTACCTAAATGAAGCATCCCAAACACTTCATAAATAACCCAGCACTCTACAAATTGGCAATGCTTTAAACATCATGCAGTTGGATTGAATAGAAAGTGTACTTATCCTCTTTTTTTTTTTTTTTTTCTTTCCTGTTTTGCTTTTGTTTTTCTTGTTTAAGAAAGTAGTATGCAGTACACAATCGTTCTTGGATTCCGCAATCCATACTACAACATTGGACGTAATAATCAATAACTTTGATAATGGCCATTTACATAATAATAATATATATAATAAGTATATACTGTTTGGGGGTCCCTCCATTATTCATAATTTTAGGTGACCCATGTCCTTTGAGTACAGCTGCTGTTCAGCATACTTGCTGCCACCAATTCAGACTGTGTGGAACTGATGATGAGCGTCAGAGTCCAATCCTCTGCTAACTTACCTTACAATGAAGTGTAATACTCTACTGCTGGGCACAAGGATCTCCCATTCTCATGATCATCAGTGATCCCATTGCTGGTATATGAGATTGTATGTTATCCAAATAAAACCTAAGTCTGTGTTTCTATGCAAAGCTAGCGGCCAGTACTTATATGGAGCACAATGGCTCATTTAGCACTGCATTGCCTTGGAGCATACTGGTTACGTATTTGATCTCGAGCAACATCAGCATGGAGTTATTACTCTGGAAAGGAAATTGATCAATGTGTATGAGAAGGAAATTGAATTGTAGGTCCATAGGAAAGTGGGGGCACTGCCCATTATCCACCTATTTCTAAGAGCACCTCATTAACGGTGCTCTATAAATAGCTCAGCTTACGTAAAGTGAGAGGAATTCAAAATGTCCAGTAGTATATAGAAAAAAGCTGCACTTTACTAGTAATGTCGTCTTCCCTTTTATTTCAAGTATAGTCCACTTTCAGCAAATAATTGATATGGTTTGTCTAAGGAAAAGTTATACAATTTTCCAATATACTTTCTGTATTAGTTCCTCACTTTTTTCCAGAACTGGGTTTACGCCCAGTGGATAGAAATCTGTCCATGGTCATGTGATGGACACACAGGTGCATGAGCCGTTATTATTATAACAGAGAGTAATCAGAGCCGTGTGATGTCACACAGGTGCACAAGCTGTTATATATCGCAAGACCATGGACAGATTTCTATCTACTGGTAGTAAACATAGAAGCTTTCTATAGCTGGTCAGCAAGCAGAGGTTTTAAAAAAACCACGAGGAGTTGATACAGAAAGTACAGTATATTGGAAAATTGTATAACTTTTCCTTACACAAACCATATCAATTATTTGCTGAAAGTGGACAACCCCTTTAAACTCCTGTGTGCTTTTGCCTTTCTTTCTTCCAAAACCGTTGAGTGGTAAGTTTTGTGTATGTGTTTTTTTCTGTTTTAATTAGCCTTGATATGGATCATTTTTTAATAAGATTGTTCATTCAAAGTAATTTGGTTTATGTTAATGTGACTTGATGCTGAAGATTCACTGGTTATCTTTTTTGAAATATTTGCCTTTAGGAAAGGTTATGCGATATTGAATTAGCAAATTTGCAGTGGCATACATATCATCGTCATTATGATTTACATATAATGCTCTTGCTTATTGCAGATCTATGTATTAGAACTAATTTATTATAATGCAGGCATACCAAGTGTCTGCTCTGCATCCATCACTTGGAGGCACAGAGGAGTTAGGCTTTCCATACTGTCTCCATGCCAGAGCCTGCCCTGTCAAGCTGTCCACATATTATAAAGAATGAACATTGGACGCAATGGCATATGCATTTCTTTAGATGTACTCAGAAAATAGTCTTGTTTCTTAAAAGTACAAGTAAAGCCCCAGGCTGATAAATGGTAACGTAACAC
Source organism: Engystomops pustulosus (assembly GCA_019512145.1). Lineage (NCBI taxonomy): Eukaryota > Metazoa > Chordata > Amphibia > Anura > Leptodactylidae > Engystomops > Engystomops pustulosus. Next base: position 74,300,850 of record CM033643.1, on the reverse strand, counting down.
CCTTTGTAAATAAATAACCAACTAAGAAAGTGACAGAACATTAACCCCTTTCTTCTTAACCAGACCTCTAGGATCATGAATACTACACATAGCAATAACATTCTCAGCCACGTTACACCTAGTTCTTGATATTAGGAGGTAATAATATGATAAAATGAAAAATAAGTGAATGTGAAGTAGTTTTGGGAAAGTGCTTCACCCATTGATATGTTGGGATTACTGACATTGCTGTAAACAAATTGTTCCGTCTTGGAACTTGGATCTTTTCTTAAGACTTACTGTACCTTAGACTCATTGGGAAAGAGAGAGACCCCACAGGGAGCTGCCATGAAATGGGTTAATGTAATAGTGTCTGAGATGTGAGAGTACATGCTGCATACACCTACTCCTCACTACATTTAAATGTTATCAGCGGGAGACATAAAAACACTATACTCAAAGCTAATTCTCATGCTGCACTACTGGAATATAAATCATGCTGACAGTACACAGGAATACGTCTAACACTGGGCAAAGCAGACACAGAGCTTGAAGGTAACTGGATTGTTTACCACTGGAGTCGGGTACAGCATACTGTTAGTTTTGGTCGTGGACATTGATGGTATACTGGGTAGGACAATATATATATATATAATATATATACCAAAGATTCTCTTCTAGTGAAACGAAATCCATCTTAGAAGTGTTTCTTTCTCTGCAGAATACTGTGTGGTTGGGTGAGTTTTTACAAACTGAGTCCCTTAGCTGCTGCCTTAACTTGGGGGCAAAGTTTCAGCCCTCTCTAGATTAAAAATGTTATTTTCTCTTGAAGAGTGATTACATTAAGAGCTCTGTCTCTCCTAGACAGAAGTAAATTAAGGACAGTGGGATGTTTAATAGATTAAATGGAACAGATTGACACACATTCATTTGTAACACAATGCAAAGAGGGAGACTCATCCAAAGATTGATGTTGTCCATCTAAGTAAGCTACGCACGCCATGACAAATATGGTATTTCTCAAATTTTGTCAAGTTACAATGTACAAAGCCGAAGGGTAGAGTCCATGAGCATATCCATCAGTTTACAAACTCTCATGATCTTGTAAAGGTGAACTGAAATAAAACAAACATATTTGGGAACCAAGCTTCTTGTAGCCAAATGGAATATAAATCAAAGGATACAAAGTTTGGTCAATATCTGTCACAAACATGTTGTATAAATTACAGATTCAGGTGAATTGTCAACCTAAGACTCCAGCACCCCAACAGTAACTGGATGTCCTATAATAATAAAAGCTATAGGAATTGTCCGGAAGTTGAATGATGCCCAACTACATTGTAGGCTCCGATTCTCATACCAATGTCCACCATGAGTTAGTTCCTTCCTGTAGTTTCAAGGTGATTAGGCCCTAGTTACTGGATAGATAAGTGTCGGGACCATATTGTACTGAAGCAGACACCGTTTTTGTCTGACGTGACACGGCAAGTATTGCATATAGAGCAAATAAACCTCACTCACCCAAAGTAGAAGAACGTGGACATTTGCAGCTGCTTTGATCATGTGACTAAATGTGTTTTTTATTGGATCTGGCCAAAATATCTGCTTTTCATAACATGTGAGGTAATGCAGAGCTCATTTGGATGACCTCCATCCATATCATTCCTTACAGAGGCGGTGAGCCATGATTGATAATACACATTACACTTTCTCTGCACGCAGCTGTCTGATGTAATTTTGGTGCATTTCTGGTGACACATGTTGCTGTGAAGCGTTCACAGAAAGTATACATTATTGTCAAACTGAGGACGTAGAGAAAACACACGTTACTTTCTGCAGAGTCACACAGCTGTTTACTGGATACAGTGCTACTACTCGGGTTCTGCCAAAACCCAAGGAAAATTCACACTTGGCAGATGGAAGCAACTTCCTCCACTGTCAACAGGCACAGAGCAGCCCTGGATGTTATTTTATTTTTATGTGGGAGTTTATGCTGCTATTTGGAGAAGTGAGTGCACGGACGCTGCAGCTAGGAAAAGAAGGAAAATTGCTATTAAAGAAAAATACTTATTTTATGTAAACATATGCTAATGCAAAAAATATGAACTGGCAAATGTTATACAAGCTAAAGAGTCACTTTAGTCAAAAGCAAATGGAGAGAGCATTTTTGTGGGATGGACTGGTTTGTGGAAATGTAGCCTATCATTGTACTGGGAAGCGGTGACGTAGCTGACAAAACCAAATGTGGATTGTCCTGGTTAGAAAAGCTGAGTCACTGTTTTTCAATATAGGACAAATTGTATATTAAAGGGGTTGTCCACTTTCAGCAAATAATTGATATTGTTTGCGTAATGAAAAGTAATAACATTTTCCAGTATACTTTCTGTATCCGTTCTAGATCTCTGCTTGCTGTTCTGCAATAGAAAGCTTCTAAGTTTACTTCCAGTGGATAGTAATCTGTCCATGTGATGTGATGGACATGCAGGTGCACAAGCCGTTATTATTACACTGCTCTGATTACTCGCTCGTCTACATGCATGGCCATCAAAAGAACATGGACAGATTTCTATCCACTGGAAGTAAACATAAAAGCTTTCTATAGGACAGCAAGTAGAAATCTAGAAAACTGTGAGGAATTGATACAGAAAGTATATTGGGAAATTGTATAACTTTTCATTACACAACCAATATCAGTTATTTTCTTTAAGTGGACTTTAATAATCCCCTTTAATAATAAGAAAAATCCAGGTTTCCTAACACAATTCTGCTAAGAGAAGGGGTTACCCACAGGATAAAAAATCTGAATTTGGTAAAAACTTTAAATAAGCAGTACTTACTCCCCCATCACCATCCACATAGAGCAGCAGTCGAGAGAGCCATAAACACCACATATTTTTTAATGTAATCCCGTGAGAGCCATACAATATGCACATGCCCCCCAGTAGATAGGTAACCACGGCTCATGTCCCCCATTAGATTGGTAGCCACAGCACTTCCCCTGTAGTAGATGGGTAGCCCCAGTACATGGCCCATAGTAAATAGGTAGCCATAACCCATATCGCGTCCACAGTAGATAGGAACCCCAGACACATTCCCACCAGTAGCTAGGTAACCCCAGTAGATGGGTAGCCCCAGTACATGCCCCCCAGTAGAGGAGACCCCAGTACAGCCCCTCAGTAGAGTGGTTATGCCTCAGTACGTGCCCCCCCCCAGTAGATAGATAGTCAGGGCACATGCCCCCCAGTAGAGTGAGATAGGCAGTCAGTCGACATGCCCCCCAGAGTGGTAGCACGGCACATGCCCCCAGTAGATAGGTAGCAGGCACATGCTCCCCAAGTAAGATATGTAGCCTGCCAGCCCGAATAGGTGCCATGAGCTCCCGTAATGCCTGGACACATAGATAGTAGCCATGGCACATGCTCCCCATAGTAGATAGGTAGCCTGGCACATGCTCATAGTAGATAGGTATGCCATGGCACATGCCTCCCCAGGAGATAGGTAGCCATGGACACCCCTGCACGTGCCACACATGTCAGTGATAGGTAGCCATGGACATTGCTCCCAGTAGATAGGTAGCATGGCACATTGCTCCCCAGTAAGGAGGTAGCCATGGCACGACTGTCCCAGAGATGGTAGCCAGCAACATGCTCCCCGTAGATAGGTAGCCAGGGACACTGCTCCCCAGTAGATAGGTAGCCATGGCACATGCCGTCCCCAGTAGATAGGTAGCCATGGCACATGCTCCCCAGTAGATAGGTAGCCATGGCACGCTCCGTAATGTACTGGCACTTCTCCCCAGTAGATCAGGTAACCATGGCACATGCTCCCAGTGATAGGTAGCCACGGCCACATGCCCCCAAGTAGATAGGTAGCCACGAGCACATGCTCCCCAGTAGATGGTAGCCACGGCACATGCGTCCCCATAGGATAGGTAGCCAAGCACCATGCTCCCCAGTAGATAGGTAGCAGGAATGCCCCCAAGAGTAGGTACCAGGCACATGCCCCCCAGTAGAGAGGTAGCCTAAGGCACATGGCCCCCCAGTAGATAGGTAGCCCACGAACATGGCCTCCCAGTAGATAGGTAGCCAGGCACATGGCCCCCAGTAGATATGTAGCACGGCACATGGCCTCCAGTAGATAGGTAGCCACGGCACATGGCTCCCAGTAGATAGGTAGCCGGACAATGGCCTCCAGTAGATAGGTAGCACGGGACATGGCCCAGTTAGGTAGCCAGGCACATGCTCCCAGTAGAATAGGTAGCCACGGCCACATGTGCTCGGCCAACAGTAGATAGGTAGCCATGGCACATGGCCCCAGTAGAGAGGTAGCCACGGCACATGGCCCCCAGTAGATAGGTAGCCAGGCACATGGCCCCCAGTAGATAGGTAGCACGGCACATGGCACTCCCAGTAGAAGGTAGCCACGGGCACTGCCTCCCAGTAATAGGTAGCCACGCACATGCCCAAAGTAAGAAGTAGTGCCAGCACATGCACCAAGTAGATGGGTAGCCCAGCACATGCCCCCCCGTAGATAGGTAGCCCCAGAACATGCCCCAGTACACATGTAGCCACAGCAATGCTCCAGTAGTAAGTAGTGCAGACGTAACTTGCCCCCAGTAGTACAGCAAAAAAAAGGGGAATACTCACCTACCTGCTCTCCTTCAGACAGTTCTCATCACTCCGCGCTCTTCTTATGACCCAGGGCGCCCGCCTGCTTATGCAATGGCGCTTGGTCATAGAGAGTAGTGGATGGCGCTCTACTCTAGACATAGGCGCTATCACCTAAGCAACGGTGCGGCGGGGGCACCTGGTAGGCATCCCTGCCTGCATCCAGTGATCATGCTGTGTGCGTCTTGGATGTACACACTGCGATCGCCATTAATCAATGATTTATCTGAGAGCCAGATGCAGCCACAAGAGCTACATCTGGCTCCCGAACATAGGTTCTACCCTTAATAGAGAAAAACTCTTCAGTTTATGTCTTGCGCACAAGACGTTGTTTGGGGATGTGTACTAGCATTATTTCTACAAGCAGCATGCAACCCATGCATTCTTAGGCTCATACACATAGTTATGGTTTCCATGACCCCATGTGTGAGTTGACTGCTTCTGCTGCAAAGCTCGAGGAGGTCCTATTCCTGGCCAAGTTTGCGCTAGAGAGTCTTTTATGCTGTGTCGGCATGCAAGCAGATTCACATATATAAGGGGCACAAACAGAACCACGGATCCGTTGTTTGTGGCCACAATATACAAGCATTTATGTGACACAAGACCTTTATAAATATACGTAATTTTGTTTCTTGCGAATCTGCCCAGTTGACAAAAGTCAATAGAGCTAAGCACATGTCAGGGTGAACCTCCTCAGGGTGCGAGCCAGAAGGGGGCACTCGTTGATGTTAGGTCTATATAATGACTGTGACATAACTGGTGAATTGGCAGCAGGCAATCTCTGGCATCCCCGATTTAACATCTGGCAAATTACACATTTTGAATGAATTTTAATAAATCAGGTTGATGATATATAATGCGCAATTTTTTTTACCTGTCTTTTTTGGTATCCGCAGCATATCTGGTCTGATGTAGAGACCATTGTGGTGGTGACTTTCTCCTGCATTCAGCCAAGAGATTTCTTATGTCCGTGATGAATGTTTCTGTCTGTCTGGCTTTGATTATTTGCTAGATCAGCCATCATCTCTGTCTCTCTGGCTTTTGTCATGATGCAGAAAGAGGATGTCTAATGGACTTTATCCAGCAATGCCCTAGTGGGGAGCTTTCAAGAGCACAAGAGGGGGTCTTATTTTATAAATCGTGGTAATATGACCAGCAGCATATTTAATAGCATTTAGTGAGTGTGCATCCTATATAATTTGCCTTCAGTTGCTAAAAAAAATAAAAACAACTTACTCGGGCTGATGCATGTGGGACATATCCAACCAATGACTTCCAGTATAGTATGTAAATTAAATATTTGGGATTATCCATTTCACATGAAGGGTATTGCCAGGTCTACCTCTATCTACTGGGGGCCATGTGCCATGGCTACCTCTATCTACTGGGGGCCATGTGCCATGGCTACCTATCTACTGGGGAGCATGTGCCATGGCTACCTATCTACTGGGGAGCATGTGCCATGGCTACCTATCTACTGGGGAGCATGTGCCGTAGCAACCTATCTACTGGGGGCATGTGCCGTGGCTACCTATCTACTGGGGGGCATGTGCCGTGGCTACCCATCTACTGGGGGGCATGTGCTCTGACTACCTATCTACTGGGGGGCATGTGCCCTGACTACCTATCTACTGGGGGGGGGCACGTACTGGGCTACCCATTGTACTGAAGGCATGTACTGGGGCTACCCATCTACTGGGGGCATGTACTGGGACTACCCATCTACGGGTGTTACCTAGCACTGGGGGCATGTGCTGGGCTACCTATCTACTGGAGCGCATGTGTTTGGCTACCTATTACTATGTGCAATGTACTGGGGCTACCATCTACTACAGGGGAAGTGCTGTGGCTACCTATCTAATGGGGGGACAGAGATCCGTGGTTACCTATCACTGGGGGGCATGTGCATATGTACTGGCTCTCACGGGATTACATTAAAAAATATGTGGTGTTATGCTCTCGTCGACTGCTGCTCATGTGGATGTTGATGGGGGAGTATACTGCTTATTTAAAGTTTTTACCAATTCAGATTTTTTATCCTGTGGGTAACCCCTTTTCTTAGCAGAATTGGTTTAGGAAACCTGGATTTTCTATTATTAAAGGGGATTTTAAAGTCCACTTAAAGGACACCTGTCATCAGGTCTGTATCACTAGTCTGTCACTACTACCTGTCTGGAGCAGCTCACAAGGATCCATCCCAGCCTTTATCTAGTAATTCCATACATTATTCATTGTAAAATCATCTATTTTTTATCATGTACATGAGGTCTGGTCACATGGTCAGAGGCAGTGATGTCACCCTGTCACCCCTCCCCCCTCCTCCCCTGCTCATGTCTGTGTGTAATGTATAGTAAGTTATGCTAATGTGTGCTGCATCTGCTGACATGCTGCATCCTCCCTAATATACAGGTGAGAGACACAGACTCAGCTACACATGAATCTGACATGTTCTGCTGTAACATGGCTGCCTGGAGCTGCTGTATCTCTCTATACACACACGCACATGCACACACAGGCTGCGGGGTGTGGCCACCAGCACAGGAAGCCCATCATTATACAAAGCCTCACATCATTATACAGGCTGTCAGTCATAGCACTGGGGGTGTGGCTTTGCCTCCCACTCATGAATAGAGTGGACAGCTTGAATATGCTAATGCTTCATTGGACATTTCACAGGTCATTTGCTACAGCTTTAGACCTCATTGCTTAGTTTACAGGCATGTAGAGGGACAATGAAGGGATAGAGCATATGCTCTCTAATGGCAGTTAGAAAATATATTTAGTTTAGGGGGGTTTTGCATGACGGTTCTCTTTAAAGAAATAACTGATATTGGTTGTTATGAAAAGTTATACATTTCCCAATATACTTTCTGTATCAATTCCTCACATTTTTCTGATTTCTACTTGCTGTCCTATAGAAAGCTTTTATGTTTCTTCCATTGGATAGAATCTGTCCATTCTTTTTGATCCATGCATGTAACGAGCGAGTAATCAGAGCAGTGTAATAATAAACGGCTTGTGCACGGCATGTCCATCACATAACTGGACAGATTACTATCCACTGGAAGTAAACTTAGAAGCTTTCTATTGCAGAACAGCAAGCAGAGATCTAGAACGGATACAGAAAGTATACTGGAAAATGTTATTACTTTTCATTACGCAAACAATATCAATTATTTGCTGAAAGGGACAACCCCTTTAATATACAATTTGTCCTATATTGAAAACAGTGACATCAGCTTTTCTAACCAGGACAATCCACATTTGGTTTTGTCAGCTACGTCACCGCTTCCAGTACAATGATAGGCTACATTTCCACAAACCAGTCCATCCACAAAATGCTCTCTCTCCTCCATTTGCTTTTGACTAAAGTGACTCTTTAGCTTGTAAAACATTGCCAGTTCATATTTTTTGCATTACATATGTTTACATAAACATAAATAAGTATTTTTCTTAATAGCAATTTTCCTTCTTTTCCTGCTGCAGCGTCCGTGCACTCACTTCCCGCAAATACAGCAGCATAAACTCCCACATAAAAATAAAATAACATCCAGGCTGCTCTGTGCTGTTGACAGTGGAGGAAGTTGCTTCCATCTGCCAAGTGTAATTTTCCTTGGGTTTTGGCAGAACCCAGAGTAGGCACTGTATCCAGTAAACAGCTGTGTGACTCTGCAGAAAGTAACGTGTGTTTTTCCTACGTCCTCAGTTGAAATATGTATACTTTCTGTGAACGCTTCACAGCAACTGTTCACCAGAATGCACCAAAATTACATCAGACAGCTGCGTGCAGAGAAAGTGTAATGTGTATATCAATCTGGCTCACCGCCTCTGTAAGGAATGATATGGATGAGGTCATCCAAATGAGCTCTGCATTACCTCACATGTTATGAAAAGCAGATATTTTGGCCAGATCCAATAAAAAACACATTTAGTCACATGATCAAAGCAGCTGCAAATGTCCACGTTCTTCTACTTTGGGTGAGTGAGTTTATTTGCTCTATATGCAATACTTGCCGTGTCACGCAGACAAAAACGGTGTCTGCTTCAGTACAATGGTCCCGACACTTATCTATCCAGTAACTAGGGCCTAATCACCTTGAAACTACAGGAAGGAACTAACTCATGTGTGGACATTGGTATGAGAATCGGAGCCACAATGTAGTTGGGCATCATTCAACTTCCGGACAATTCCTATAGCTTTATTATTATAGGACATCCAGTTACTGTTGGGGGCTGGAGTCTTAGTTGCAATTCACCTGAATCTGTAATTTATACAACATGTTTGTGACAGATATTGACCAAACTTTGTACCTTTGATTTAATTCCATATGGCTACAAGAAGCTGGTTCCCAATATGTGGTTTTATTTCATTTCACCTTTACAAGATCATGAGAGTTTGTAACTGAGGATATGCTCATGGACTCTACCCTTCGGCTTTGTACATTGTAACTTGACAAAATTTGAGAAATACCATATTTGTCATGGCGTGCGTAGCTTACTTAGATGGACAACATCAATCTTTGATAGTCTCCCTCTTTGCATTGTGTTACAAATGAATGTGTGTCATCTGTTCCATTTAATCTATTAAACATCCCACGTCCTTAATTTACTTCTGTCTAGGAGAGACAGGCTCTTAATGTAATCACTCTTCAGAGAAAATAACATTTTAATCTAGAGAGGGCTGAAACTTTGCCCCAAGTTAAGGCAGCAGCTAAGGGACTCAGTTTGTAAACTCACCCAACCACACAGTATTCTGCAGAGAAGAAACACTTCTAAGATGGATTTTCGTTTCACTAAAGAGAATCTTTGTATATATTATATATAATATATTGTCCTACCCATATACCATCAATGTCCACGACCAAAACTAACAGTTGCTGTACCCGACTCCAGTGGTAAACATCCAGTTACCTTCAAGCTCTGTGTCTGCTTTGCCCAGTGTTAGACGATTCCTGGTGTACTGTCAGCATGATTTATATTCCAGTAGTGCAGCATGAGAATTGCTTTGAGTATAGTGTTTTTATTCTCCCTTGATAACATTTAAATGTAGTGAGGGTAGGTGTATGGCATGTACTCTCACATCTCAGACACTATTACATAACCCATTTCTGGCAGCTCCCTGTGGGGTCTCTCTCTTCCAATGAGTCTAAGGTTACAGTAAGTCTTAAGAAGATCCAAGTTCAAGACGGAACAATTTGTTTACAGCAATGTCAGTATTCCAACATATCAATGGGTGAAGCACTTCCCAAACTACTTCATCATTCACTTATTTTTCATTTTAATCATATTATTCCTCCTCCTAATATCAGAGACTGGTGTAACGTGGCTGAGAATGTTACTGCTATGTGTAGTATTTCATGATCCTAGACTAGAGGTCTGGTTAAGAAGAAAGGGTTAATGTTCTGTCAACTTTCTTAGTTGGTTATTATTTACAAAGGGTGTTACGTTCCATTTATCAGCCGGGGGGCTTTACTTAACTTTTAAGAAACAGACTATTTTTCTGATTACATCTAAAGAATGCATATGCCATTGCGTCCAATGTTCCTCTCTTTATAATATGTGCACAGCTGTGACAGGGCAGGCCTCTGGCATGGAGACAGTTGAAACCTAACTCCTCTGTTCCCAAGTGTGGATTCAGAGTCATACACTTGGTATGCCTGCATTATATAACTTAGTTCTAAACATAGATCTGCAACTATATGTATTATTGGAATCAAATGACGATGATATGTAGCCACCTGCAAATTTGCTAATTCAATATCGCATAACCTTTCCTAAAGAAATATATTCGAAGAATAACCATTGTCTTCCGCATCAAGTCACATTACCTAACCAAATTACTTGAATGAACAATCTTATTAAAAAATGATCCATACGGCTAATTAAAACAGAAAAAAAACAAACACATACACAAACTTACACTCAAACGGTTTTTGAAGAAAGAAAGGCAAAAGCACACGGAGTTTAAAGGAGGGTTGTCCATTTCAGCAAATAATTGATATGGTTGTGTAAGAAAATTATACAATTTTCGCAATATACTGTACTTGTATCAACCTCCGTGGTTTTTTAAAACCTCTGCTTGCTGCCGTATAGAAAGCTTTATGTTACTACCAGTAGATAGAAATCTGTCCATGGTTCTGCGATGTCACACAGGTGCACAATCTTATATATACACAGTTCTAATTCATACTCTCTGTTAGAATAATAACGGCTCATGCACCTGTGGTCCATCACATGAGCATGGACAGATTTCTATCCACTGGGCGTAAACCCAGTTCTGGAAGAACAAATGAGGAACTAATACGAAGTATATTGGAAAATGTATAACTTTCCTTAGACAAACCTATCAATTATTTCTGAAAGTGGACTATACCCTGAATAAATAGGAAAGAAGACATTACTAGTAAGTGCAGCTTTTTTCTATATACTACTGGACTTTGAATTCCTCTCACTTTACGTAGCTGAGGCTATTATAGACACCGTTAAGGAGGTGCTCTTAGAAATAGGTGGATAATGGGCCGTGCCCCCACTTTCCTATGGACCTACAATTCATTTCCTTCTCATCACATTGATCAATTTCCTTTCCAGAGTAATAACTTCCAATGCTGATGATTGCCTTCGAGATCAAATACGTAACCAGTATGCTCAAGTCAATGCAGTGCTAAATGAGCCATTGGCTCCATATAAGTACTGGCCGCTAGCTTTGCATAGAAACACAGACTTAGGTTTATTTGGATAACATACAATCTCATATACCGCATGGGATCACTGATTCCATGAGAATGGGAGATTCCTTGTGCCCAGCAGTAGAGTATTACACTTCATTGTAAGGTAAGTTAGCAGAGGATTGGACTCTACGCTCATCATCAGTTCCACACACGTCTGAATTGGTGGCAGCAAGATTCCTGACACGCACTGTACTCACGACATGGGTCACCTAAAATTATGAATAATGGAGGGACCTCCCAAACAGTATATACTTATTATATATATATTATTATGTAAATGGCCATTTCAAGTTATTGATTATTACGTCCATGTTGTAGTATGGATTGCGGAATCCAAGACTTGTGTACTGCAACTATTTCTTAAAAACACGACAAAAAGCAAAATCAGAAAAAAAAAAAAAAAAAAAGCGGTATAATACACTTACTCTATTCAATACCAACTGCATGAGTTTAAGCATTGCCAATTTGTAGAGTGCTGGTTATTTATGAAGTGTTTTGGGATGCTTCATTTATGTATAACAATCCGAAAAATTGGATGTTAGCAGCCAGAAGCAAAAGCTGATTAGTGACGTTTCCACATCAGAGTGCGTTTTTCTCATTTGTAAAGAATAAATAGTGGGGGAAAAATTGAATCCACGGATGTTTGTGGTGCAGGATGTTCTACAACAATTATCAAGAGAATGACAGAACAATTGACCCATTTACTCTGAAAAGTTCTTACACCATTTCATTTCATGCCCATTTCAGAACACTGCGTTCTTGGTGAGGGCGGGGATAGATCACCAGCTCACACCCCTCCTCTCCCTTCATGTGTTACAGGTTGAAAGAAGGAAAACAGCTGCTGCCCTCTGCCATGTACCTGATGCCTGTTCTGTACGGTTTACACAACAATAACCTCTTGTAGGCGTAGCATGTGATTTATTTCTCTGATCGCAAAGGATAATGCATCTGAGGAATATCACCGTACTCATCTGTGACTGCTCTTTTATTCTGTGCGAGGATGAATGACGCTGTGAAATGCATTTGAAACATATTATGGAAAACATTTGGATTAAATTGTCTCTGCACAAATAAAGAAGACTCGGGGCCTTGCTCAATACTACATTGTATTGTCAGGGGGAAGCATTGTGTCACTACTGCAGCCATGAGAGAGCTGAATGATACAAGTCCTGTTGAAAATTTCACAAGTTAAAACCACGATCTCTTTAGATTTCTTTCATTTTCTGTGTTTTGCATCAAAATATTATGTGTTCTGTAGTAAAATGGCAAAAAGACAAGTTTTGTAGCGCCAAGAGGTAACAGATGGTCCAACTATAGAATCCATGTACTGAAGAGTCGAGTAGAACCGTTGTTGGTCGTAGACTGATTCATGAAATGCAATTTCATATCTGGTGGCTCTTAAAGGAAACATTTTAAAGACATTTTGGAAAAGTAAGTATCACAGAGTCGTAAGTGCTGTGTGTCACATTTTTCTAGGCTTAACGCTGATTCAGACAAATGTATGACTAGGCATACGTCCGCCACAATGGAGAGTGAGGTATGACCCCTCGCTTCTCTAGAGATGCCAGCGTACAGGTCGTACCAGAGGAAATGATCGGAGCAGTACGTGTGTGGCTCTGTGCTGCCATTGCCAGTGTATGGGGGCATATTACCCAGCCGTACCAACCTCACGGCCTATTTTTAGGTCAGCTGTCCAATGCTCGTTAACACTTAATTTCTAATCATCCAATCACATGGCGGCAACTCATTGTATTTAGGCATGTAGAACGGTCAAACAATCTCCTGCAGTTCAAACAAGATCATCATATGAAAGAAAGGTGATTTTGAGTGCCTTTGAACATGGCATGGTTGTTGTTGCCAGAAGGGTCTGGTCTGAGTAGTTCGAAATGCTGATCTACTGGGATTTTCACGCACACATCTTAGGGGTTTACAGAGAATGGTCTGAAAAGAAAAACAATCCAGTGAGAGGCAGTTCTGTGGGCAGTAATGCCTGTTGATGACCAGAGGTCAGAGTAGATACTGGCAATCTGGTTCAGCTGATAGAAAGGTCAGCAGTGACTCAAACTGCCACCGTTACAACCAAGTTTAGGCAGAAGAAGCATCTTGAACGCACAGTACGTCAAACTTTGAGGCAGATGGGCTACAGCACAGAAGACCACACCGGTGTGCCACTCCTTTCAGCTAGAACAGGAAACCGGGCGACAATTTGCACAAGCTCGTCGAAATTGTGACATAGAAAGATTGGAAAAACGTTGCCTGGTCTGATGAGTCCTCGATTTCTGGCTGCTACATTGAATGTGGTAGGGTCAGAATTTTGGCGTCAACTACTGAAAGATGGACCATCCTGCCTTGTATCAACGGTTCGGCTGGTGGTTGGTGGTGTCATGGTGTGGTAATACTTTTCTTGGCACTCTTGGTGGCCCCTTGGTACCACTTGAGCATCGTTCCACGCCACGCCTACCTGAGTATTGTTGCTGACCATGTCCATCCCTTTATACCACAAGTACCTAACATCTACGGCTACTTCAGCAGGATAATGCACGCATGTCATAAAGAATGCGCCATGTCATCCTCAGACTGTTTCTTGAACATTCAATGATTTCCTGTACTCAAAATGGCCTCCACAGTCACCAGATCTCAATCCAATAGAGCTCTTTGGGACAGTGGTGGAACGAGGAGATTCGCATCATGGATGTGCAGCCGACAAATCTGCGGCAACTGTATGATGCCATATGTCAATATGGACCAAATCTCTGAGGAATGTCTTCCAGCACCTTGTTTGATCTTTCCACTAAGAATTGAGGCAGTTCGAAGGCAAAAGGGGTCAACCACCCGTTACTAGCATGGTGTACCTAATAAAGTGGCCGGTGAGTGTACGTTCCCATTTGTTTGTGTAAATGTGCCTAAACAACTTGACATTCGGCCTTAGGAGGGCAGCTCCATTGCGTCACCAGTACATGTTACATCTCCATTTTGGGACCGACTATCCATACGGTGAAAAATTGCATATAAAAGATTACTACCCAACAGAGATAGACTCCCTATTCTACGAGGTCAATTTTTAAGCACCACTGATTTTCTATTCTGAATAGGCCTGAAAATCCCTGTGCCTGCCAGGTCAAGGAAATAGTTTCATCAGGTTTTGGGCTATATAGCTGTGGTTATCAGACATATTGTTACAGTCTCTACCACCTCAAACCTCTGGATGCTTGATCTCTAGATGCAAGTATCACCTGAAACAAAGGTCTAAACCGCTCCAGACCTTTATATCCCCTTAGACGTCAATGAACGGTGCCCATTTCCACATGAGATGGTTGCACTCTTCTCTTGAATCAAAAACTGGTCCTACTCGATAGCTCAACAGCCAGCAATTATCTCTTCTAATGGGCCAGATGGCCTGACAATACATATGGTCTGAAAGAGACTAGAGAAGTATAACGTCTGCCAGAGATCCGACTGTTGTGGCCCCATGAGATCTGCAAAAAGAGGAAGTACAAGACAGTCCCTGGCAACAGTAAGAACCACTTGAGGACATAATGAGTGTGGTTGCAAATCTATCATGTCCTGGCCCAATGTACTACTTTTGATATCTACTATAGCAAGGTTTGCGCTGCAAAACACATTTACCACTAAGATTCCCCGACACACCTGTGTGCAACATAATTTGCATGGTCTGTTAAACTTTAAACATTATTACCTTTGGGTAGGTCATACAGTTGCAGTTCACATGATCATTAAACTCTGGGTCTCATTTAGAAACAATTGTCAAAGGATCACAAAGTCTCCATAGATCTCTTTTAGCATTCCTGCCACTACATATACAATGGGGACTGCAGGAAAATGTCGCTATTTTGAGTGTGACACAATACAGTGAAGTAATTAGCAAGTATAGCCATTATTATTTTAAATTAGCGGGCAGGCGTAAGAGCGGTCGCCACACCGCGTTGCCAAACTTGGCTGGCAGCAACAAAATGTGGGGGAATAAACAATGCTGTTCTGTACAGAGACAAGTATACGGTTTAATGACAGAACAGCGCACAGCGTATATCTTATTACAAATCATGGCCCGAATCATTTATCAACAACTGCTCCGCCAGTTTTTCCGTTGATTTTGATCTGTGGCCTCACCTTTTTACCTCTAATAGGATAACATTTCCAGCTTTGCGGAGTAAAACAGTTAAGACTACTAGAGAAAGCACCACTTTACAAGTCCAGCCTTTGGATGTTACTCTGAAAGAACACCGAGGGCAATAACTGCTAGAAAATCATCACTTCTCAACACAATCCTGTTTATGTACAAAGTCTGTTCAGTTTTTGTGATTTGATGAAGTGAATTCTGCGTGACTAGACTGTGCACACAGTAGACTCGAGTGTCCAAACAATATTCACAACCGGCTTTTTTACATAACAAGACATTGAAATGAAGGTTCAAGTTTTAACTATAGAAAAACTAAGAATACCAGTATATATTCAGAACACATAAGGAAATCAGCAAATCTACCACAGATAAAGATAAAGTAACCAAAATTTGGAACACAAAGTGTACACTAATTAGCATCAGGACATGGGAATCCTGCAGATGATCTCCCTGGAAAATACTCTTTTAAACCCATAGAGAAGCATGCACAATATTTTTTTTGTATATTTTTTCAAACTGAACTGAAAAAGTAATTGGTTAGTTTCCATCACAAGTGACCTGACCACCTAACGTTAAGTAGCTGGAACGGAGCTCAGTCATTCGGACCAGCACACCGCAACAAGTTTGGCTGATGAAAGCTGTTTGTGAGCACTGGCAATAGAGAGACAAATTAGTTTATTTCACAACACAACTGCCTACCAAAGTTTATGTAAAATTGATCAATACTTTAAGCAATAATCAAATGTCGTTTAAAACACTCTGCTAATGAGAAATTATTCAAATAGGCTCTTCCAGGATGGAAAAGTAACCGCACTCTTTTAGACCCATCTGTTCCTTCTGGAATAGATAGTCTGGTTTTGGTTTAATCCGGCATCATGTCATTAGGCTTCCTGTAGGTCATGCTTGTATGTCAAGGGGCTGTCTTACAAGGCAGCTAAAGAGGCATGGTTTTCCTATCCCATCCTGGAAACCTATTTTCCCAGAAAATGAAATCACAGCATGCCTGCATGGACTTCTACTCCTCTCCTGCAGGCATTCTTGTGATTTCATGGATCAAATGTATAGCATGGGGTACCTTAGGCTAAAGGACCTGTGAGATGTCAGCCAAAGGAGGCCACGCCCCTCGACTCGCTATAGATATCCTAGATACCAGCGTAAATTAATAAAGTTTGATTATATGGGGATCTGAGGGAAACTTTTTTAAGCTAAAAGAAGGGGTGTTAGTTGGTCCAATAGGACTCTATGGGAATGTGGCCACTGAATGCATTTGTAAAAGTGTAGTGACAGGTTCTCTTTAATTAAAAAAAAAAAACAAAGAAAGAAAAGGAGGAAGAAGAAAAAAAATTTAACTCTCATGTGAATGATGAAACCAGAAGTAGAAGTGGCCGAGTAGCAAGATTACTAAGTGCAGAGTGTTCAACTAGTGGTAAAAGCACAAAGCATATTATTCTCAAGTGATGATACAAAATAACACGCTACAGAGACTGTCCCTTCTCACAGACACAGACCACAATTTAATGACAGAACCAGCGCATGCCATAGCTTATTACACATAATGGCCCCAATCATTTAGAATATCTAGCCCTACAGAATATAATTTTGAAAACTTTTCAGCTTTGTGGACAAAACAGTAAGCATGACAAGAAGAACCACACTTTACAAACGGCAGCTCATTGGGTGTTTACTTGTACAACTTGTAAGGAATGTACCTCTGTTCAGTGGGGCAGAGTGGGCTGGCATTACTGTCCATCGCACAATTCTATGCAAGACAGCCGTTCCTTACCCATCTTCCTCATGTATCTGGAGGCACTGGAGGGGTTTCATCATGTGAGAAATAATCCCCACATGGCTGCACCTTTCAGGGGGATGATGGATATAACGATGGAGGTTCTCTGTCAGTCAGTAGCACACAATTAGAATCTGTCCCTCTATTCAGGGCTATACCACATGGAAACCTGAGAATCTGCTTGTTTTTTTTGACTTGCTCATGCACAAGCATAAGGTGTTTTCTTTTGCTACAAACACGGGGTGCAGAAGCCCTTATCACCAGTTATCATATAGAAGATCGGCTTCTGTCCCATTATTACAAGGCTCAATGCAAAGGTAATGTGCAGTTTATTTTAGTAAAAGAATGCAGAGCTAGATATACAATATCGTCAGGTAGGGGTACAGAAATAGAAAGTGTGTTTTCTACTCACAGGTCTGCTTTATAAACAGCATGCATATGTAAGTTACAATACACAACCAAGAATTCTAGTTTTTCTGGGTTACAGGTGAGCACAGAGTTTTTACTAAAAAAGAAAGCAGTAAGTAAAAAAAAAAAAAAACACAAATTAGCATGCTGCTTCAGAAATATTTTTAAGCTGACAAAAACAAAAACTAAATTGCGAAATGTCCCTATAATGGGAATTGGTAACCTCCAATTACAAAACCGGGCCATTGAAATTTAGAGTCAAATAAAGAATGAGCATGTGCAATGCTGTTTTTGTCAGGAGAATTTTTATCGGGAATACATTGTGTGTTATTCCACCTTTAATGTCTTCAGCCATGATAAAGAACATTAAAGTGAAAACACATAAGTATTAACTACCACGTTTTCAATGCAAATCTTACTTAATATAAATGAAACCTAGGTTCCCTTGCCAAGCCACTCGTTTCTGGCCTTGATCTATTTCAATGGTTAATGGCACAGGATGTGACTAATGATAATTTCTTCCTATCGGAAATGAAAGCCAAACATGGCAGAATAATGGTAACGCAAGATCTGCACAAGCTTTGTTATTGAGGATCATCAGGAAAAGAGTCTGATCTTTACCTAGATGAAACAGAAAACAAAAAGACAAACAACTTTTCAAAAGTAGACAGAAAGGTCCACCAAAATTAAATGAAAAATGAGGACTCTCATGGGCCACACTAAAGTACCAGTTTAACATACCCATAAGAATGAAAAGGTTTTTCAAGGTATCATTTGAAAACCCTCTGTGGGGGGGGGTTCCCCAAAAATATAGGGAATAAAAAGTTGCGTAACCTGCTTTGGCTCCAGATGCTCGTCCCCATATTCTCCACTAGTGGCTCAAGCTAGCTAGAAGTTCCTGGGACCATGGTTCACCACTTTGGCCAGTGAGTACACCAAGGGCCCTCTTTTAAGAATATTCATGTTAGAACACATAGAGACCTTGGGCTTTCCTTTGATATAAAAGAAGTTCATCGAATGCCCAGCTTTGTGGCCAGTGTTGATGCTCAGGAGACCAGTACGTTGCAGGGGCAGTTTGAGAAGCCTAAATCATGTGGTTTTCCAGAGTATTCCACTTAAAGCAAGCAACAGTCAAAGAACAGGCGCACATTCTGTCCTGCAATTTTATCAATGCCCTACTATCCCCATAATTCTGCTAGGAACCATACTTTACCAGGACCATTCTCATACCATAGTGGTAGTCAATACATTCAGTACATTCACAATGTTCAGTGATATTGAGTCCCACTGTGAAACATACATGTCAGAAGCAGTTTTTTACTCAATCCATCTAAATGGGAAAGGGTAAACATTTAGACTTATTTCATATTGTGAAATCGTACGCATTTGCATACATTGGGCGTCAGGACCACATAGAATATATGCCCTTGATGACGAATAACCTTACTGTAAGTGCATATTTTGCAACCTATGTGGCGAGATAGAAACAGTGAGGGCCCTTTGAGAACAATGATTGTTCCATTTAGAAAACACAAACACAAAGCTATAACCACATGACAGAAAGAGTAAGTGTTTGAAAACAATAAAATGATTTAGTGGCATTAATAAAAGGCTGCAAGAACAGCCTGTTGCCATTAAAGTAATTAATAAGGTCATAAAAACGGTGAAATGAAAGTGAGGACGCCTCTGTTAACGTAGCTTTCTGGGTTTGTGCACCTTATTGACGAAGCAGTGCCTGACTTCCTCAACACAAACTCGCAGCGGCCTGCAGTGGTACAGGACCATGATGATATTCTGATGAATGTGTCATTAGCAGAAGTGACTATGAAGCCGGCACTCTGGCACTGATTACCTCTCATCCACAAAACCTAACATGCTAAGAAAAAAGGGTTATTATCAGGCAACAAGCAAACTAATTTGTCCACAGTAAACTTAATTGAAATCCTTATTGGTTGTAAAGTGTGCTGGATCTAAATATGCTTGATTTGTTCAGACAAGACTTAAAACTCTGATGTGTCTACGAAACAGAGTAAGGAACAACTGCAAAGAGTTTTGTATGTTCTCTCCGATCCGTGTTGCGTGGGTTTCCTCCGGGTCCTCCCTGTTCCTCCCACACTCCAAAAACATACTGGAGGTTATTAGATTGTCGCCCCATTGGGGACAGGGACTGATTTGGCAAGTTCTGTGCAGTGCGCTGCATAATCTGTGTGCCCTATATAAAGGATTTATCATTTTTATTAGACTCCAAAGTAAAGAGCAGAGATATCTGTACTCTTACAAAAAGAGACACCAAAACATAGATTGCAGTAAGTTTTTAATTATTTATTTTTTTTTTTAAAGGGGGGGGAGGCTCAATAAATATTCTGTCCACAACGTTGAGGGTACTCTCGACAAGCTTTTCATGCTTATTAAGAACCAATGGCCGGAGATTCTAAGGGCTCTCTTGCACACACATCATTATGAAATAAACGGGTCTGTAAATTGAGTACTTTTTTTTTTATGGATGTGTAACGGAAGATAATGAAAGGTAAATCTACACTCCCTTGTTAAGATGACAACATACAGCATAAAGACATTACTATTTGTACCAGTGACCCAGTTATGTGGCATATTATAGGATGAGGATGGTATCAATTATGGTGCTGGTCATACATACAATACATAATAGTTGTATATGCAAGTAGAAGCAAGGCATCATTATTAATTATTATGAGGATTATCAGGACTGTGGATTTAATCCATAGAGCTTGTTTCTTACCAAAGATTTTTTATTTTTCATTGACCAATTGCTGTGTATTTCTTTAAATGCAACCATCTGAGAAAAATGAGAGAAGTGGCCCATTACACAAAAAATTAATAGGTGAAAAAGTTTTGTTAGCATCTTCAATGGTGACGCTTAAAAAACAACTTACCTTAAAGGGAACCTGTCAGCAGTGACCTAATTAAACCACTTCCAGTATGTTGCCAGCAGCTGAACACCTTCCAATTGAAGTTTCCTTCATGACCCAGTGTAATGGCATTGTGCAAAATCAATTTTGAATGAGATTTAACGGTTGGATAAAGTCAAGGAGGCGGAGATTTTAACACCTGAAGTCGCTCTTTCTTTCTCCGAAAGCCCCCTTCTTGTAATTGATGGTTCTGCATCCAGAGCCATCACTAACAGTATCTCCTGAAGTCTGATGCATGATGTCAATCACAGAGGAGGAGTATTCGAGCTCCACCCGGACTTCATGTTGTAAACTCTCTCTCCTCCTTGTCTTTATAACACCAATTTACTCACTTCAAAGTTTGATTTTCTAGATGATGCTTACCACACTGGACCTTGAATGAAACAAAAAGTTTGAACATATATTGTTAGGGGTTTATTAGGCCATTGGTCCCCTTTAAAGCAAGTTTCCTACTTAAGTTATTAAAATCAGTATAATGTATATATCATATATGTATATAACACACACATAATGATAAATAAATATATTAGTGTATATAAGAACATAGCAAGTTTTTACTAAATCAATTAGTTAAGCCCAATTCCCCCTTTGTCCGGACTTCCATTATTCTTCCATCCCAAACATATATAATATTATACACGAGATTCGACTAAGAGATTGTTTAAAAATTCCCTCTTGCAAACCACTTCAGTTAGGTTTCTGTTATTTAGCAGCATAATTGTCATCTCAATTAAAAGAAGGCGGTGTAAAGGGACCTTAACCAAAAGCATTAAAGTCCACCAAAATCAAGAACATTTTAACAGATCCATCACATGGAAGATCGATTGAAGTGGGATGCAGGTGTGACTGAGCAGATGCGGAATTTTCATTTTTTCTTACAATACTATATTTCAATTTCTTTTGAATCACCTACTGCCAGCAGATGAGACTACATATTGTCATGTATAGGTAAAACTGAAGTGCCGGATAGCCACAAATCCTCTTTTAAGAAGTTATGGGGCATTTGGAAAAAGAGGTTGGACCAGGAGTCCTGCACATTGATGAGTTGTAGAAATAAGTCTGACCACAGTTATTAACATTGCATTTGGGTTTACTATCAGTACATTAAGATGGACAGTGATAGGTAATGTGAAGTATTGACACTCCAAATAGCAGTGATATCTCTTTTAAACATGGTGGAGACTTGCTGCTGATTTAAGCGTTAAAGTACTTTGCACTTCTGAAAGTGAAAGAATGATACATTACTGAACATGTCTCTCAGCATGCACGGTGTCTAGGGACAGATTTGCTCAAATATTCATGACTTTTTGTTAAAGTTGCCGCTTAACGTAAATACTCAGAAATCCTGCATAATGGTCTTATATGATACCATTGAGCATTTTAATTGAAATTACACGTGCTTGAAATAACACAGTGACAGCACTTCTCATAATTACTCCATAACATCACACACTCACACAAAGGGGACATTTTTTATTATTGTGCCACCAAAATCTGTAAATTACAGTTTCCCTTATTATGCCAAAACTGTGATTAGCAGATTTTTAAACTAATTGATTGACCTCCTATAAGAGAACTTTTATTTATTGTAAGCAATGAATAGTTCTGCTCTAGTGCTATTCACTGCAAACTTGGTGTAAGAGCAATATTTCAGATTTTAATTTGTAGACCTTTTATATATATATATTCATAAAAAATACCTGCGCTTGGGCAATACAAGTCTCAAATCCCAAAGGTCACAGGTCAAGGAAATATCAAAACCAGGGTTAATGGGCATGGGTAAACGAGATATAAGGAGGGGTAGAAAATCAAGTCAACTACTCCAGTGTGCCAATGTTCAGCCAAAAGTTATGGTAGGGACCTCAAAGAGTCACTGCCCATAAAGTTTCTTTAAGTTCACCCTCCCCCAATAGAAGTGTTAGAAATAAATCTTATTTATATGGGAGCTGTCATATTTTTACATACTATGGACTACATATGCAAACAAAATAAGCTATAGAAAAATAAATGCTGTGCTAATGAATATGTCATAGATAACTTGAGTCGGACATTTCCTTTAAAATGAGAATACCCCTTTAAGACCCCTTCAAGGTGTTTTCTGGCTCATTAAATCATATCACTAATACGTAATATTATGATTATCCGTGTGTATGATAAGCTCCTCGTAATGTCCGTTATGTTGTAGAGAAGAGCACTAAATGCATCAGTTGCGCTGATTTTCACATTCAATTACCTCAACTACTTTTGTAATACAATTCATCAGTTCTGGACCAAGTACGAAAAGACTACCTTCAGAGTACCATGCACAGGACCAATGAAATCAATTGTGACACAACACTCCATATAAATCAATTAATTCTTTGATATTGTATATGCTGTTACTGGCCAATGAATGGAGTAATATAATATATGTAACAGTTAAACAACAGAGAAAAAGTTCTAACATTGTCTGCCATTCATTGAGTATCAAAGAAATGCTGCTGGCTTATAAAGTGCAAAAAAAAAAACTCTGGTCTTTTGATGCCCAACGGGCATCATTTACCTTGTACTCATCTTCCATAATGCTGTCTTTGGAAACAAGACAACTGGCTGGAGTCTGCTCTTTTAATCTTTATAGAAAGAGTCTGAACTTCTATCATTCATATTTTTATGTGCCATTACTTGAAAACCAAATGCGGCAGAATAAAGAGAAAAAAAATACAATAAAAAGTCAAATTGAAAGTCACCAAGTGTGGGAGCCCACTTCATCTACTATTGATAACTTTGGCATTGCCTTATTACAATCATTTCCAAAATGAATTAATTCCGTTATTCTCACAATGAATAATGATGAGGATTTCAGATCCATGACATAGCGTACAGACACAAAGAGCGTGGTGTAGATGTAGTGGACAAAGTGAATTATGTGGCCCTTTTTTTTTGGATATTGCTGAGACCAATTTACTGTTTGGCAGCCATGCTGGCTCAGTGGTTAGCTGTTCAATGCTGAAACACAGGGCTTCACCTCCATACAGATTCTCCTGTGTTTCTTCCCACAATCCAAAACATGCTGGTTGATAGCTTCATCCAAATAGCCATCTCTCCCAAGTCCGTGTCACATATGCACAATTATATTGAATGGTGAAAAGTATTGTGGCAGAAGTTTATTCAATCATTAAAAGGATGGGGCAGTTAAATTCCAACTTTCCTAATCTTTATCTCTCGCACCATCATTAGATGATAAGAACATCCGATGCTTTTCAGGCATGGCTCACATCACTAAACAGTTGCTTAGCTGGAGCTTAGAAAGCAGGCAATGGTGGTTATAGGCGGTGGGTCAATTTAGTATTCAATAGTAGTTTGCATTTAAAACATTTTTCACCATAAACATTTTCATTCAGCCCCAGTAAGAGATCGGCAGTTAGAAAATATCCAAGTTCAGGTATATGCTTCTTTTACTCAAAGGCATCTCTAAGTTGACCATGGTCAAGCTACATAAACCATTGTAACAATTTAACAAGAGTCATTTCTACTAATATGACAAACCTTCTCTCATGTTTGCAAAAACAGCCTCCCCAAGTAAATGCAAACATCCGTAGCCCTTTTAAGGAAAAATATGACAGTACAAAACTTTGGTCACTGAACCAACATCAGGTTTACCAATATTGGCATACATTCTATTCTGTTCTTTATAAAAGTTGCCCTTAAAAAGAAATCACCATCAAAATCTATCATGACAAACCAGGACACTTACTCATACAGCCAGTCACTGTGGACTGTGGAAACCTTCTATACTTGTTCTCATGGCCCTTCTTCCTTCAAAATCAACAGACAATTGGTGCTAATGAGGCCAAAGGGCTCTGGGGGACATTCCAGAGTGTTCAGTGCTGACATAACAAGACTGTCTATAAAATGAGCATATAACATGTTCCCCCAACCCTTCTCCTATCCCTCATCTCTCTGCCTGGAGAAGTGTCCTGGTTCATGAGTGCTTGTATTGCAGGTAATTTCCTTCAAGGTCGGCCGTGTTCTTGTGACAATATATGATGAAACGACATCTTTATAGATAAACCTATGACCACCCACATTTTGGGCGACTGAGTTTACAATAAAGCAATCACCCAAACATCATTAGATATTTCCTGACACCACAGTTTTGCTCTATTTTCATATGTTTCTTCAGTCCTTTGCCTCTACCTATTAGATTTGTGGTATACCTAAAATCACAAGTCTCCTGCATACACGGGGTGTCTTGGAAGTTAAAAGAAATAGACTGGGGAGCGTTGAAAAGAATAAACCATCGATATCACCTCATTCCGCGCTCCCATTCACCCACTTTTCACCCACACTTCTTCTCGTTTGTATAGGCCAGCGGCGGTGGGTCATGATATCACTGTCAGAAGCGTTAAAGTATAAGAGATTATATTCTTTTAAAGTCCTCTAATCTATATATTTTTTTTGTGTTTATTCCCTTTTATACTCCTTTAATACCTATAGATTAACTATCAATCATAGTGTTTAATATGATTAATCACTTATTGAATTAGTAGAATGCTAACATAATTTTTGAGGTATACCGAGTATACAGCTCAAATGGAAGAAAAAAGAACTAAATAAAAAACAGACATAGAACTATGCTATTTTGAGGACAAATGGGCAATCAGCATATTACTGTAGAACATAAAAATATTTAGTATGGAGTATGGCATTCCTTAATTTTTTATAGCTTTCAATTATGTGTGTTGGCTTATTCTATAGTCATTAGATAACCAAGATGATTTATATCAATACTTTGATAAACTTTGATATAGATTTAAAATCAGTCATTTATTGTTGCACTTGTTTGCTTGCAGCATAATCCCATTGTGTAAGTTGCAAGACATTTCCCTCGGACAATGAATGACATAGTAAAACCCCTAAAAATAAGTGGCGGTTGTCAGAGCCAAAAGTGCGCTGAGAGGTCGTTCCACAAAGCCACATATGGCTGACAGCATCATGGAGCATATGGTCCGCAATAAATCACCTCTGACATCTGGGAGCAGCAGCAAGTTGTGCCTAGAGACGGTATATACTCAGCTGCCAGATTCCTTGAAAGCAGTGTTTATGCATCCTTCAGGAAACAGAACCATATTCATGTGTATACATTCCACCACTTTTGTTAGTTGTGCTGGTGGAGTAGACTAGGAAAAACTTACTACAATAGCAGGGCTCGCAGGAAAGCCTTCTTGTCCCAGCGTAAAACGGATTGTCCACGGAGCTTGCTATGCAGGTCATTCAGGTGATAACCCTCAAACGGGAACACTTGGTCCATAGCTGTGCATCCAGTGCCGTCTCCTACCACATTTTCCCACAGCGAGAAGACCAGCGCCTAAAACAGAAAATCTGTTATGGTCTTGTTAACTAAAAATCAGCTAAAACAGCGAACCTACAGTCAGTTCCTCCATTTGCACTGCCCTTTTAGTGGCATAACAGAAAGCAAGCTACAATTTGGATTGACTGTGGTGTCCTGCATCTGCATGTGAGTACAGACAGAGAACCCACAATCTGGTAAAAATGGGAATTCTTATAGTATAACTCCAACATGTCCCTAAAGCTCTGTACAAAGAGGATTTTCCCAATCACTATCTGTCTTCTATATAGAAACCCAAGAATATAACGTACGGGGCCATTTTTAAAGAACGCTAAAAATTCTTAGTAAGAGTAATTGCCTGTGTTAGGGACTGATCCAACGCTTACCTAAGTCGAAAGGAGATCACACAAGATGGTAAAGACTTTATATAATGAGCTAGGGGTCCAGGGCTCCATCAACACCGGCGTCATCAGGACCTGGAGCTCCTCAGGCTCATTTGCATAACAGTCCTCTTTATCCTGATGCAAATATGCTTTCCAGGGTGTTTTTTTGAAATGCAAAAACATGCTCCTTTGCTTCCTTTGAAAGGAGCCACTCCTTAACCACCACGTAGACTCTCAGAAGGTCTAATAACATGATGTGGGATAAGCCAAACAGTATATACGAAACACTGCTGTCACGGTTTGGTGTCTGATCCCCCTGGAAATAGATTACACTGTGTTTGGCTTAATCCCACATCATGTTTTAGCTAATCCCAAATCATGCTTAAGCTCCCTAAGTGGAGAGATCAGGCTTCCACAGATGCGATATAGGCGGCCTCTATTTGGGCAAACACTCCATAAGAGATACTCTTTTACCTTCTGACCGAAGTTAATCTCGGTATTAAGATGTATAAGATAAAACTGATATGGCTATGTAGAAGTGGTGTCAAATCAATAAATGATGTTATGATTGATATCTATGGTGCTGCTCCAAGTTCTGGGGGAAGACATAGGAATTTAGTATTACTACGTGTAGCCATCCCCAATACAGAGGGGGTTGAAGGGAACACCTCCTATGTGAATGGTCTTTGCCCTAATTGGGTAAGAGACCATGTCTCCAACCAGTTTCCTTTATCCAAAGAAATTTTGAAAGGCGAGTTTTCCTAATCAAAGGCAAGTAATTGTGTACACATGTTGGCTGAGAACTGGGCTTTGAGAATGTCTATGGCCGGAGGCTCACAATAAACTCAATTTGAACTTTTTTTTTTGGCTTACGTCCAATAAATATAGAACTGCATGCTTACAATGCAACTTTCTATTTAAGGTTTGCTCAGTTCTTAGTTAATATAGCTTATGGTTATGTTAATTAGACATAACTGCATACACCATTGGCTTCTATACTTGTGATATCTATAAGTTAGTAAGCCACCAATGGTTTTAATCTGGAGCAACTGATGGGTATTTGACCAAGCAAACAGAGGATAAGGCACCAGTTGTAACATGTTACTGCAGTTACACTTTAGAAGAAATATTGTAAGAACGACATGTAGTTTGTCCAAAGGCAGGGAGCAGCATTACTTGGCACATATGAATTGTCATATGATAGCCAAGGAAATAAGACAAGCTGGTGCCTCTCATTTGATTAGAAATGTAATCCTCATAAACACAAATATGTATAAGATGACAAAGCTGCCTAATCCTCTATAGTGAATTATTTTGGGATCATATGATTCTCTTCAGGTGTTTCTGGGTACCATACGGTTATGAGAAAAAGTCATCCTAAGTAACTATTTTATATTTTATGTATCAGAAATACATGGCCCCCAGTAGATAGAGGTAGCCATGGCACATGGCCCCCAGTAAATAGGTAGCCACAGCACATACTTGCCCCCAGTACATAAGTAGCCACAGCACATGCACCCAAGTAGAAGGGTAGCCACAGCACATGCCCCCCCAGTAGATAGGTATTCAGAGCACATGGCCCCCAGTAAATAGGTAGCCCCAGAACATGCCCCCAGTACACATGTAGCCACAGCACATGCCTCCCAGTAGATAAGTAGTGCCAGCACGTACTTGCCCCCAGTAGTCACAGCAAAAAAAAGGGGAATACTCACCTACCTGCTCTCCTTTCAGCAGCTTCTCATCACTCCTGCGCTCTTCTCTATGACCCAGGCGCCGCTGCTTATGCAATGGCGTTTGGGTCATAGAGAGTAGTGGATGCCGCTCTACTCTATGACATAGGCGCTATCACCTAAGCAACGGTGCGGCGGTGGCACCTTGGTCAGGCATCCCTGCCTGCATCCAGTGATCATTGCTGTGTGCGTCTTGGATGTACACACTGCCGATCGCCATTAATCAATGATTTATCTGAGAGCCAGATGCAGCCATCAAGAGCTACATCTGGCTCCCGAACCATAGGTTTTCTACCCCTTACATAGAGAAAAACCTCTTCAGTTTTATGTCTTGCGCACAAGAACGTTGTTTGGGGATGTGTACTAGCCATTATTTCTACAAGCAGCACGCAACCCCATGCATTTCTTTAGGCTCATACACATAGTTATGGTTTCCATGACCCCATGTGTGAGTTGACTGCTTCTGCTGCAAAGCTCAGAGGAGGTCCTATTCCTGGCCAAGTTTGCGACTCAGAGAGTCTTTAATGCTGTTGTCGGCATGCAAGCAGACTTCACATAATGTAAGGGGCACAAACAGACCACGGATCCGTTGTTTGTGGCCCACAATATACAAGCATTTATGTGCACAAGACCTTATAAATATAACGTAATTTTGTTTCTTTGCGAATCCTGCACAGTTGACAAAAGTCAATAGAGCTAAGCACATGTCAGGGCTGAATCCCTGCTCCAGGTGTGCTGAGCCAGAAGGGGGCACTCGTTGATGTTAAGGTCTATATAATGACTGTGACATAACTGGTGAATTGGCAGCAGCCAATCTCTGGCATCCCCGCATTCAACATCTGTCAAATTACACATTTTGAATGAATTTTTAATATAATCAGGTTTGATGATATATAATGGCAATTTTTTTTACCTGTCTTTTTTTGGTATCAGCCAGCATATCTGGTCTGATGTTAGAGACCATTGTGTGGTTGACTTTCTCCTGCATTCAGCCAAGAGATTTCTTATGTCCGTGATGTAAGTTTCTGTCTGTCTGGCTTTGATTATTTGCTAGATCAGCCATCATCTCTGTCTCGGCTTTTGTCATGATGCAGAAAGAGGATGTCTAATGGACCTTTATCCCAGCAGTGCCCTAGTGGGGAGCTTTCAAGAGCACAAGAGGGGGTCTTACTTTTATAAATCTGTGGTATATATGACCGCAGCATTGTTAATAGCATTTAGTGAGTGTGCATTCACCTATATAATTTTGCCTTCAGTTGCTAAAAAAAATAAAAACAACTTACTGCGGCTGATGCATGTGGACATATCCTAACCAATGACTTCCAGTATAGTTATAGGAAATTAAATATTTGGGATTATCCATTCACCTTAAAGGGTATGTGCAGTATTTTCTAGCTGTCTTCCTCCCAGCTGTATATGTAGATAATTCCAGGAAAGCTTCCTCTCCAGCTAGAGAAGGGAATCATTAGCAGGACTCTGCTTCTGTCTGCTGTGTCTTACACTATATTTTATTTAAAGCTTTTAACTGCCAAGCGCTAACCCTGAACACAGAGAATTGATTGAACGTCTCCAAATAGCTAAAACTCCTTTGGTACCTCCAGTACTTTTCACAGATGTCGTGTAATTTGATTATGGATGAGAACCAGAATGAAGTATTCATGTTCACATTCTATTTTAGTCTCTCCTGTCACAACAGCTGTAAATGTATATTTTTACTGGAAAGCTGGTAGACGGAACATTACAAGAACATTGTGTTACGTATAAACCAAAATTTTCTCCCATCCAAACAGTTTTATTCTTCCAGAATATGGAGCTCAGGAGCATATACCTTTTTTTTCCCTACCTGGTGCCCGACCCGCAAGCTGCAGGCCTGTAATACATCGCCCTCAAACCCGATGCCCACAAGTGAGTTTGTTCCAACAAACCTTCTCCTTGCACGTGCCATGCTCAGTGGTGTCAATTTAGGTTTGGCCCAGTAAATCTTGGTGCTATATGCTATGATATCATTCGGCACATAGTGTGGGCACATACAGATGGCAAATTACATTATGTGCAAAAATAAAGAAGGCTTGTCTTTTTTTATTTTATTTGTGTTGCTTAACGCCTTAAATGGGAACTTTTGGTAACATGCGTTACTTCATCGGTTATTTTCCTGAATTTCTTGGATACTTGATGTCCGCATCTCCAAGGCAACACTGCACTCTGTAAGCAGGATTCTGTATGATTCACTAGTCAGGTGTATTACAGTATACCTATATTTCTTTTCTATATTGTAATTAGTTTATTTTTAGCAAAAATGTCAAATCTGTAGTATAATGAACTATGTAATTTTAACACTGTCAGCTTAGTGCTAGAGACAAAGTAGCTAACAGCAACGACATTGTAAGTGACGGCAGTCACTAGCCAGCTTTATTTCACCGACGTAGCTGTAGCCTTTATTGACACACAGCTATTGGCATAAAATAAGCAAGTAAAGTCTGGTTACACTTTACAAATCTGGGCAAAACAACATCTGTTTTATCTTTTGTTGGACTTTTTGTTATATACTTAGTTGCAAAGGCTTTTTCAGTAATAGATCTGTTCTGGTTTGTTCCTTTTGGAACAAGCCTTATATTATTATACTTATTAACCTGTATTATTGCAATTGTTTTATGTTGTATAAAAGCCTAGTTTTAATATTAGCTAGGAAAGGTAGCTGTAATCGAAGCGTAGTATAAGCGTTCCAACACTCTGTGAGGAAGGAATGCTTTGAGCTCACTTGTGGCTCCCATATTTAAAGTTAGCTGGAATGGTTAATGATTTCCAAATGTCTTAGTCATTTCACTTCTCTGCCATGCTGGACTTTTGCTTAGGAGCCCGTCTCGTTCTCTGTTGCAAAGTTTCTATTCTAAGCAGAATGCCATTCCTCCCTCCACTTCATAGTGTAATCTTACAAGAGGGTGCTAATCTCTATATTTCATGACATGCCAGTGCAGACATGCTGATGTTTTTTAGAAGGTGTTATTAATTGACAAGATAACTGACACCAACCCCTTTACATGTACCATAAAGTCAATGTATGTGTTATGAAACCCTAGCACAGACCGCTTTGTGTATATTTAGGTTGTGTATCAGGTAATATATGACCTACAGTGATTACCATCCATCACCATTCAGCTAATTACATTTAATGTAAGCAGTTCTTAGATACTTACAAAGTTTTTGACAAACTTTGCATTAATCAATATGTGTAATTTAATATAAGAAACTTTTCTTTCCATTTAATTGACCCCTCTTCCACTCTGAGATTTTGTCTGTCTTGCTAGCAAGACGGAATTCACCAGAGGTATCCAATTACGTGGGAAATCTATGGAAGGAGTGAGCAGGAGCGGAGTCTCAGTAGCTAGGTCCATCAGCGACCAGCTCGGAGAGAGCGGAAGATCACACACAGATCATGCAGAGCTAGAACACGCAGAATTCATGTCATATAATTGCCAGAAATAGGGTTATCCCTCATGTACCCACAATGGACTTCTGTCTTACACAAAAGTTAGTGAAATGGGAGGTACACCTTAACTCGTATAGGGATTCTATAGCTGTATCCGGTCTTTTTATGTTGGCATTTGAGGGGACTTCTTATGTACTCCCTTTTGACAATGCCATACACTGGGTAACCATCGTAGTCTTTACTGCAAGGATCAGCACACTGGCTAGCTTCATCGAATGGGGTTATTCCACGTGTGGCCACCAGCTGCAGATACTGCCTAGTTTCCAGCACTTATACTGTGGCAAGATAGGAAAGGGCAGTCTTTTTCTTCAGGGTACTGAACATGCCCTTTATCATACTTTTGAACATGACCAATTTTATACATGTATAGCAGAACACTAGTGAGCCTCCTGCTCTGCACCATGCAGACCGCCACACAAGTTACATTTGTATGGTTATTTAGCTGTGTGTGTAGGTTGTCAGTGCATTTAATAATTGTGGCATCTGACAAGATGATGGGAGTAATGTCATTGCACGTTCAGGGGTTGTCTTCAGGACACAGTTTATGTATGGATTGTACAGTTTGTCTTGAGAACATTCTGTGCTGACATGGAACTAAAGGGTGTTGTACACTCCAGCACAAGACGGAGGTGTCCTCATTGCACAAAACGAGCCACTGGGTGATGTGTCAGGCTGATGTCTGACTACATATGTGATCCTCGCAGCTGGGAGGCAGATCACATTCCGCTTGGCATCTTCCCATGATAGAGGGGATGGTCTATTAGTTCCAGTGTAAGGACTGATATAGGTACAGTGCTACTATTAGATACCATACTGTATAAACCTCATCCTGCTCAGCAGCTTATAGGTTATGCTTTTCATGAACCTTGCAAAATAAAATGCAGCCTATCCATAGAAGTAGTTGAGCTCAGGTTGTAATTCAGTGCCTTTAAATTTCATGGGACTACAGGTTAATTCTTATCTTTCAATAGCCATAACATTTGTCTTAATATGGTCATAGGGTACACAGAATTTCATGATGAAATGGGGAGAAATTTTACATAAACACGTGTTTACCATGTGGTATAAATAAGATAAATAACTTTATTCTCCAGGTCAGGTCAATTTTAAAGACGCCAATATTGTTTGATGAAAACACTTTATAAAAACCAATCGTTTTCAAGTCACTACAATTTAAGACTCATAGACATAATATTTTTCCACCTTTGGCATTTGGGGTTTCTTGTGGAACAAGTTGTATCTTTTATTGGTACAATTTTGTGCTTCATTTTTTTTTTTTTTTAATGATTATTTGAATGATGGATAGACAAAAATTTGAATTTGATTTATTTTCTGGGACCTTTGACTATAAGATGTTAAATGGGTTGAAAAAAGCTTTGTTGCAGACACCTTACAATTGATTATTGCATCCATGGTGCTTAAGTACAGAAAATTACCAGCATTCAGAGAGTTTATCAGAGATCACAGTGGTCAATGAGGTGCATTTGTAACAAGGGGTCGTCTGTAATTCGGGCGTCTTTACGTTGGGTACTTCCTGTGTTGGTAAGATTGTAACAGGACATGACAATACCTAAAATGTTATCCGCACTGCGTATTCGATTTGTTTTACCATTGGGAGTGTAACATCTGAAAACAAAACCGTTCCTCAGAATTGAATGTTTGTAGTGCTAGCTAAGCGTTTTACATCCTTCAGTAATTGTCAGTATATGGCAAGCTAGCTTTGCATGCTACTTTAAAGATGTCAAGGTGCAGGAGGTCATATTAAATCGCCTCAGGTTCAGCAACTCTGAACCGGAGGTGATTTTTAGAGCCATATCCTAGAGCAGGATATGATAGAAGGCTCCTGATTCCAGCATTGCGTCAATCTTCCAGTGTTTATCACAACTCAGCCGGAAATGCCAAAGATCACAGGACCTGCTTCAGTCAATCAGTGGTCTCAAGGACTATGAGGTGTCATTTGATGGCTGAAGCACCCACATTTCTGGCCAATACATTGGTGCCACTACAGTGTTGGAATCAGGAGCTGGGGCAAGGTAAGTACTTTCTTGATTTCTTGGAAAACCCTTCAAGCTTGCAACCCGTTTTGCTATATGGAAGAAAAAGAATTTAAAAAATATATGCATTGGTAGATATATGAATAAATGTGCGTGGCCCTAAAATCTCCTAATTTTCAACTTAAAACATTGACATGGCAGTTCAAGGCATTTATTAAAGGAAACATTCTATTTTCATATGAAGGCTATTTCAGTAGCTAGAAGGACTTTTGGAAATGTTTAGGTTGGGTATTCTCCAAGTTCGCTCTAATTACATCCTTTCAATCCCAAAACAACTAAAGTTTTTAAAATAAATTATCCGCTGTGGTTAATTTTAGATGACAGAACGATGAAATGGTTTCATGGAAAAAGTGCAAAATGTGGCAACTAATGTTTTTTTTTGTTGTTGGTCAAACAGTGCCCATGCCCAGTGTTGGTATCTGTCTTTTATGGTTGCTTGCTGCTTAATACTAGAAAATATAACCTCAGTTTGTGAGATTAAAAAGAGAGAATTGCTATGTATGGAATAATTGGTATGGGAACACGAGAGAATGCTACGCAGACCGAACCACTGCTAACTATAATAAAATCTGAGGCATGTCTGATGGGTGTAGCACATCAGGGAATTTACAGTGTGCATGTAATGGGAAGCAAATATATATATATATATATATATACAGCAAGTATGAATGTAGGTGGCAAACATCCTAGGATACCTGGAGATATTTATACTGATACTGTGCTGGCTGGAAGGCATGGCAGTGTTACTAAGACTTGTGGTATTTGTCTTTTGCAGCGCACATTGGAGCAATGCAGTGTTTGTGCCAAGCCAATCATGGAGAGGATCTTGCGAGCTACCGGGAAGGCCTATCACCCTCAGTGCTTCATCTGCGTAGTGTGCTTCCGCAGCCTGGACGGCATTCCCTTCACTGTGGATGCTGCTGGCCATATCCACTGCATCGAGGATTTTCATAAGTATGAGCTCATGCTTATAATTCTGAATATTAATATTGCTAAATGTAACAATAAAGTGTTCAGCATTTGCAGCAGTGTAGCTTAAATGTACAGAATTTAGGAACGGTCCTCTTGGTCTTGGTAAGGCTACTCCTGCTGTAATGTATGCCCCAAAACCAGGATGTCTAGCATTATGAACATACGTAACCTTGAAAGTTTTTCTGCCATAGAATGAAGTTCATTAAGTGTATGATCAAAGTGTTACAATGTATACAAAATTGTTATTGGGTAAAAATAATTAGTAATCACATTATACTCCCTAACCACTGCAGGAAATCAAAACCGACATCTGTACGTTTATATCTCGTAGCTTTGTCTTCATATTCAAGAGAAAATGTAATTATAGGGTTATGACAGAAATGGCTTCAGACTGCTGCTGAAAACTATCTTCCCAAACTGACATCACAGAGAGGAACAAAGCGTTTCTACACAAGTCAGACCTATCCCTCATGCTTGTAGTGCAATGACAAGGATGAATCCTAATGAGCAGGCCTGCACAGTATGGCATCTCTATAGAACGCCTGGGAGGTTGTTTTGTGCCAAAGAAGTACACTTTCCCTCTCTGTCACATTGGAAGTATAACCGCTGCAGCTTGTCAGACTGTCAGCTTCAAACTACTACTACATATTGACTTTTGTCACCATAAAATACATGCATTGTGGTACAAACTAAAAAAGTAGAGGTGCCATACAATAAAGAGAAGGGTTGTAATGCTCCAAAATAGAAAGAATGATGGACCCTATTTTTACAGATATGGTGTCTCCCTCTGGCCAGTCTCAACCATGGCTAGTAGGTAGGGTTGGCACAGGGCACTCCCGAACCTCAGGCCCAATTTGAAGTTTGGGTCTGCTCATCTCCAGTGATAGGAAACATCTAGGATTTCACTCTTGATAAGCTGGCCATCCGATGACACACATGCATCTATCCAAGGGGTAATGTTATGGAACCTGTTGTAACAAAGCCTTGTGATTTAGATGCTATAATTCTGAAGAACCCAGACCCTCTCTTAAGACCCTTCCCAACAGGATATTATACATGTATGTTTTTTACATATAACCATGTGGGTACCAGCTGCCTCTGCTGCGGCGTTAGCACTCGGTTTTACCTCACTTATATAGGCCTCTCTTGGGTTTTTTGAATAAGTGTGAAATACATCTTTAGGAAATGAAAACTTTTTCTCCCCTAATCCATCTAATCCCTGGGTGGTGCGTTTAAATCCTGGGTAGCACGATAAGCATTTCCTAAGACTGACTTTCTTTCTTTGATCTCTCATTTATTTAAATGTCCTAAAGCCTTAAAATCTCAAGGGATGCGTTTTGTGTGTGTAATTTTCTATGCTGTAGCCAATTGAATGTACATATATTTTGCAATGGTTCAGTAAGTTGTGCTTGCTGCATAAAGTGGAACAGCCTATAGGGCACTGAAGTTGAGCCCATTTAAAGGGCTACAGCATTTTTTTGACTTTTGAAAAAGGGACCATACAGTTGAGGGAATAAATTCTTTTGTTCAGTCATAATCTAATACACACCTACATGATCCAAAAGTACAGTAAGTACTTGCTGCATAAACCACAACTAAAGTCCTTTATAAAGACTAGAATGTTTCTCATAGCTTATTGGGTGTAAAACATTTCCAGAAATGTTTTACACCCTGACTGATACATCGGTAAAGCTGTAATAATGTGCGGGTGGACACACTCCCTCTCCTTGGAGTCTTGTCAAGGCTCCACTTTTAAGCCAAAATTTTTATTCAAGATGGTTCACACTGAGGATTTAGGCACAACTTTTCTGTAGGGGAAATATGAGCCCAAATCCCTCTCCTGTTGAAATAAATGGGAGGCTCCCAAAAGATACAACCGGCCCTATATTCCAGGTGGAATCCATATGGGAAAGCCTAATTTTCACCTCCAGCTGAAAATTTGTCTCACATATTGCCATGTGAATATAACATCACACTTTTATTTGATAGTAAAACAAGGATCACCTGATTTGTTGTATTAAGTCGTGGTTTTAAGCAAAAAATGTTTTTAATTTTTTTTTTCCCTCTCACTTTTTAGGAAATTTGCACCAAGGTGTTCTGTTTGCAAGGAACCAATAATGCCTGCTCCTGGCCAGGAGGAAACTGTTCGTATTGTAGCATTGGATCGTGACTTCCATGTTCAGTGTTACCGCTGTGAGGTATGTTCTTCCAGGAAAAATTGCCGATCGTTCTATTCTCGTTCACACTTCATGCCTTTAGGATTCATATGTTAATATATTTTCTCTATAGGATTGTGGAAGCCTTCTCTCAGAAGGGGAAAATCAAGGCTGCTACCCATTAGATGGACACATCCTCTGCAAGTCCTGCAACTCTACACGTATCCAGGCTCTTACTGCCAAGTCCAGCACCGACCTGTGAATGAATAGCACCACTACTTGAATCTTGGGAACATCCCTAAAGCTTTTCATTGCTCCTCTCAACTAGATTGACAGCTGCCGCCATGGTCTGGTTCATTTAGGCACAATGTAAAACTTCTCCTTTCACAGACACATTGGAAGGAGGTCTCACATTTCTAGTTACTCCAATCACTTTTCATACATTACACTTAGTATTTATAATTGTCAGCCGCAAAGCTGAGTCTTGTATTTTGTGTATGCTAACCCCTAATTATCGCATAGCCTAGTTATATAACTGAATAAACTAGGAGATATGCGGGTGCAGACGGACTAAATCTTTCCTAGATATTAGCAATGGAAACCGTTGTTTGTGTTTTTTAACACCTGAACTATGCCAATATTATAGGAGGGGAATATTTTTTAACAATGTAAGTGGTTTACTATCCGTCTATCTTTTACTTTGATTTTCTATATAGCACACACTTTGGCTTCTGCTGGTGATGGCCTGTTCTGATGATAGATATATTAAATGTACTTTATCAGTGGTACGTGGAACCTACTAGGCTAATAGTCCTCTTTCACCCAATTCAAGACTTGCTGCAAAACTAATAGTGGTTTAAAGGGATATGCAAAGCTAACAGGGTGCCTTACAGTTATTTTCAAATCCCATTACTCAGGCTTTATTCCCTGGAAATAAGAAAGACTAGGATGCTGTGTATCACAGAGTCCTACTATGACATCATTGTGACGGGCTTCACACAATCCTCTCCTTTAACATTCTCCTTTAATACAGAACCACTTTGGTATAAAGAATAAGTGGAGGCTTTGGGAAATAATGTCAGTCATTTCATTGTTCTGTCTTCGACACATTTTTAATAGAATTTCTAAAAAGCCTTCCATAAAGGTGAACAAGTGCCTAAAGTCACTTTGCCTTATCCTTATACTGTATGCTAGGAAATTGAAGAAGCGCGTACATTGTTCCAAATAAAATAATATATATATTTTGTATACAGTATTTTAGGTTTTATAAAGAGATTGAAGGGTTTGCCAATATGTTCAATGTGCCTTTTGTGGAGGGGAGCTGCACGTTTGGAGCAATGTCCTAATATGTTAGTGACCAGGTGCATTTTTCATGCAGGAAACTGTCCTAATGCTTCTCCAATACAGAAGATCCTGATAAATATAGGAATGTGTTATATTTAGATGTCATTCTTCTTAAGTATTTTCTCGATCAGGGAAGTCGCAGCTGCCATACTACATTCTGGAGCACAGTATTGTGTGGGTTTTCTTGTAAATAAATGGACAAGTCTGTACTGTACTAGGAGTTATGGTGTTATGTCCTAGGAGCAGGGAATGCTCTGATCTGTGTTTCAAAACTATACGCTAAAATTATCACTCAAAACTGAGAAGCGTTTAGAGCAGAGAGCCCTGGGCACGTGAATGTGTGAGTTTCTTGGTTATATACTTTGTAGGACCGCAGGTCAGAGGAGGGCGGCACAGTGAGATGACGGATTAAAATCCAAAGTGGGTGCAGGCTCGAAGGGTCTGATTCAAGGACCCTAGACGTTTCAAAGGAAAAAGGAGGCGGGCAGCAATCCGTGGAAAGAAGGTTCTTTATTCACAATGGACAGAGACATTTCGGCTGGCTCTATGCAGCCATTCTCAAGCAGCCGAAACGTCGCTGTATCCACTTGTGAAATAAAAGAACCTTCTTTCCACGGAGTGCTGCCTGCCTGCCTTTTTACTTTGTAGGACCTATGTAACATGGGTCATCGGGAATTAAAGGAGATTTAGGGGTGGTAGACTGTCATCAAAACAATGCTCGTTATCTTAGGGGTTAAGTGGCAGTGTTTCTGTCTTGTTCCTCCACGTCTGCTTCACCAAATAAAGTACTTTATAAAAAATACGCTCAGGCCTTCGCCTCCTGGCTCTGTCCAATAATAAAATATGCAAGCCCCCCTTTACTTCTATTCACTCCGCAAGCCCTTCGGAAAGGCGGTCAACTGGCTGTCTGCAAATCTTGCATCTGTGTCTTCTTGCGCTGGAACACTGCTCTCCAGCCGGCATAGTACTAATGCGCGAGATTTGCAGACAGCTGGGTGGCGTCACTGGCCAGCGGAGTGAATATAAATGAAAGGGGCGTGCATATTTTATTTTCGGACAGAGCCCAGAGGCGCTTGGCTGGCGAAAGCCTAAGTGCCTCTAGCTCATTTGCATATTTTTATGAAGTACTGTACTTTATTTGGTGTAGCAGATGTGGAGGAACAAGACAAAAATGCTGCCACTTAACGCAGGTAACGGGCATTGTTTTGGTGACAGTCTACCACCCCTAAATCTGGTTGTAGATGTCCTTTAAAAAAAAGAATATGCAGTTTTTCTGGAAAAGGTAGTTATGCCAAAGGTGGCACACCAACTTCATAATCTTAGAAAGTTTTACGGCCATATTTATAGAACTGTAACTGATTTTTTTTAATTTATTTTTTTAAATCGGTCTACACCGTTGGTGAAATAGTTTCATGAGGGTTATAAAAGATAGAGAAAATATTTGGTGTATTTAATACTGTCCTAACATTAGTTTGGAATGCCAACAGGCTCCCTTATTACAGAGAAAACATGCATTTAAACTAAGCTGGGGAAAAAGATGTCTTTGGGAGCGGCTTCCCTCCAGCTTCTTCCCACATGCTATGACTTGTTTGACCGGTCTCTGCCTATTCACAAATGCCCTTTATTCCCAATGAACTGATGAAATGTTCCATCTATAAAATGTATCCGCTGTATCGCTGCTGACCAGGTACTGTACCTTCTATCCGAAAGTTTACACAAATGTTTGAGCCATGTGCCAATATCTAGTAGCCTAAGGATTCTACGTATTGCCATACCTTGACATTGTACTATGTGATTGCTGCAGGTCTTGGCTCTTTAATCCCTGTTATGTGTATCTTTCCATTGTTGACTAGATAAATATTTGACACCTATTTTTAATATACTTAGTGTGTTAATTCGTAGTCTTGTGTTATGCCTGGAACAGCAACGTTCTGTGTGTGACAATCCTAACACTTTGCTGTTTGCTGTTAGTTGTACAGTAAAGAAGTAAGAAAGAAGCCCTTCAATGTCTGCTGTTGTTATAACATCAGAACTGGTGCACAACTGCCCCAATATTGATGTATGAGAATACAGTGCATCTGTCTGTGTATGCATTGTCAGCAGAAGGAAGTCTTTACATGGATGGACATTTTATATAACAGGACACCAGTACAGAATTACGGCACATCTACTCATCTTCATTTGACCTTTAGTGACCCAGGAATACCCTGCAGTCCTCTATAAAATGAGGCATGGAGAGTAACCATACACATTTTCAAGCCAACTCATTATACAGTTATTACACAACCACACATACTGCCATTGGGACGTTTTTCCGATGAGGACTCCTATAGCAGTCAGTTAACGTGACATCAGCCATTCCATGAGGCTGCATACAAATCTTGAATATTTGCACATCACAGACTGTGGAGTGATTATTCCAAAGAAAACTCCTAGCACCAAAGATAAAGGAACATATTTGCCATATTTTTTTCTTTTGCACATTTTGCTACACATGGGGGGGTATCTAGCAATTAATTCAGGAAGTTTCAGGTACATTATGTTTTTTTAATGAACATGATATGGCAACCAATATTATTGAGTACGGAATAACACACACGGTTAATCTATGAACTATGGTTAAAACATGATGAAGCAATCAATGATAATTGTCATTATAATCTTACTGTACCCTTTTCTGATCTGATTTTATAAGATGTTTTTTACGTAGAATGTTTTTCCTGATAATACCCACGCTTCACATTAAAATTTCTATTTGCATTAAAATATGGTTTGTGTCCATGAGTTATTTTGTGTTTGAAATATGGGAGATAAGTACAAAGGCAAATTGTTGCTAAAAACCTCAATTATTAATACTTATTTAATATATACGGTACATTGTCACCTGTGACACATTTTGCTATGCCAATAGAATAGACCATTGCTAAGATGCCCAAAAAAATACAATAAATCCCAACTGAAAGATAATAGCTTCAAAAGTAGCTTTGGTCACACAAGCATCTCAACAAACCTTATGACTATAATTATGGTGTTTTGGGGTTCCAAAAGTTTTTGTATCAAAAAATAGAGTTGCAGGTAACCTTTAAAAAGAAGAATGCTAAATGCTTGTTGGAACAGAGCCAAATGTGCTCATACATATCATAATCTTTTTTTTTTTTTAATTTATAGCATGCAGAGTATAAAGCATAACACCACATAACTAACAAGGCAGTTGAGGTCCTCTCCCATAGATCCAGTCCATAGGCTAGATAATGAACAGTAAGGGAGAATAACAAGGATCTGGCCTGTCATTATGCAGTACTAGGAATACTTTTACAAGACCAGCAGTAAAGGCAGTAATGGGCTGACGTCAACCATCAGTAACTTACATTTTATAGCTGAGACTCCTACGCATGTCTAGTAGAGCTCCACTAGGTATGCCCAAAATATCCTCCAGCTACTCCAGTAGCATAAGAAGGGTTCCAGAGAGAGGTTCACCAAAAAAACTACACTAATCAGATCCAACCCTTCCTCCCAAAAGTTTCTTATTTCACAACAGTCCCACATCATAAGTCCAGATCAACTCTTTGCAACACACTTGGAGTTTTTTTATACCTTATGCAAGAAATGGAGTTGTGATAACTTCTGAAGCCCAGAGATTAAGTGCA
This sequence comes from Engystomops pustulosus, assembly GCA_019512145.1. Taxonomy (NCBI): domain Eukaryota; kingdom Metazoa; phylum Chordata; class Amphibia; order Anura; family Leptodactylidae; genus Engystomops; species Engystomops pustulosus. The sequence continues at coordinate 74,259,094 of CM033643.1, read as the reverse complement.
GAATTACCAGATATGGCACCCGCCTTAGCGTTAGAGGATGTTTACCTAAGAAAGCATCTGGTGGAAAAGTTGCTAATTTTCTTTTCTGCAAACCAACCAATGCACCAAAAAAGTCACAAATATAACAGAAAACTGAAGGATTTAAACAAAGTACCATCTAGACACAAAAACATCTAAGGGCAGTAGCAAGAAATCAAGTTCTCACTTCAAAGAATCAACAGAAAATAATAGTGAATTAAAACATACATTTTAATTGATATTCACCAAAATTACACCTAAAAGAAACTTGGGTCATTAGTCAAAAAATCTAACAAACATAATGCACAAAATAAGGATAAAATTATCGATTTATTCAGATATACTGTTTTTCCAAGGGCAGTGGCAATCTCTTGTGCTACAATAAGTCAATGCTCTCAGAAATTGGTTTCCATTGCGGTGCCAGTTTCGGCAGGATTGTTGGCCTGGAGCTCAGGCAAAATTCCCAACTCTCATGTCCAGTCCAGTCCTTCCTGCAAAAATAATGATGCACAATTTATATTTTATATATGTTTTACACAATGGCAAAAAAAACTTTCTTTAATTTTTGCATAACCATCTTTTTAAAACTGCATGGGGGCATTGATGCCATTTGTTTCAGGAGTAGGAAACCGTATAGTACTGCTTAACTCTTGCACATGCATAGATGCATAATGGAGCGGTATGACGCATCTTCACCCATTACTGAGAACCAGACACCTGTTCTCTCGAGTGAGCTGTCAGAGCCATGTGCCAAGAAGAGATGGTTAATCTAACCTGGTAGCACTTTATTCTGCTTTATAGTTGGTTTAATGCTCCGTGGGCATTGTGCATATAATAATCATCTAAAACATATTGTCATCTAAATGCTAGAACTAATAATCCCTGCATCATGCTATGCTGGAAGTTTCCCTTTACCCTGCCCCTCACTATCCCTTCTGCTGAAACTTCCTTGGCCTGTAGCACATGTCCATTGTACATTGTTAATTTCAACAACCAAAAATTATCTTGCCTTTAATAGAGGGTACATCTGTTATCCTAAAATAATTTTAAACCTGGAACCAGATATTTTGGCAATTATAAAACATGATTAAATTTGGCTTGGGTTTTGATTAAATGGATTGCTTACAACACAATATGGTTTGTTTGTTAGGATATTTTACTTACAATATAATAATGTCTTTATATGCACAGTGAAGTGTTTATTATTAGCAATCTTAATGCTATGCCAATGAGCTGGCATTATCCTGTGTTTAGCCTAAGGAAGATTTCTCAAGGTGCAGCACTGATGAATAGATGATAAGAATCGTTATGGTAACAAAATTATTTACTAATGGTTACCCAAAATATTACACATCATCAGAATAATAACTTCTTCAATGTTCTTTGCATTTGGTTTCTTTGTGATTTGGATATACAAAAGCCTTCGTGGAAGCAAGTTAAGCGGTGAAAGGATAAACTCAGACTCCTCAATTTCCCGAGCTTCAAATCTGACTCCAGCTCCACCAAAATGATCAACAACTCAACAGTCCTGTTTTCCTACTCACTCTAGCAGTGCTGAGATAAATGAGGGCATTCCTTTCCAGTGCCTTATTCCTCTAATCTGTAGTGTAGGAGCTTCACTACTGAGCATGTACATAAAGGGCAGCACATATTCACCCTATTTAAAAACCTAGAAGAGGATGCACAACCTGCAGCGCACCCTGCTGCCAATCAGATTCCAATGACTGTTTCTATAATTGATGGAAGTGTTCATTGGTGTAGAAGGCTGGACAGGGGTTAGTGCAGCTAACAAGTGCTCACTCCTCCTGGGTCTTTTCTGGCCCTGGGTGTATGTGTGGGTAAGGGCACAGAGCAGAGTAGCCCCAGGAGCAGTAAGTACTTGACAGCTGAACTGTACTGCCTCTGGGTCCTCTCCTGGCTCAGCTCTGCTGTAGGTCCAATTGCAGGCGCATACAACTAGCATGGCAGAGAGGCACATGGAGGAAATTCCATTATGTGGAGTCGGGGTCACTCCATTTTATCATTACTCAACCAAAATCCACTCCACCGCTCGGGTAGTAACTTGTACTACTAATTTGTTAAAAAGTTAGTAAGAATTTAGCACTGCATGTGGCTGTTTAACTAGACAAGTTTACCATTCCTGGGACATTTCAAGATTACAATACCCTGTACAGCTGCTATGAAATAATGTAAACAATTAAGAGAACTCTCCAAATGTAGATGTTACCCATGAGCCTTTTCTTCCTGCCATGAATATTATGTATCCAGAGGACCCCCTTAACGATATAATGCATCTTCTGTTTCTGAGCCTGTTTCATGTTTTGGAAACACAGTATATATAATTTACTACCGGAACAACATTATTACACTGCTAGCTGGGGGGATATAGCTAAGACACCACTTCTGCAGACTAATTACAAAACAACTAGCAATGGTTTAATATTGGCTCCTGTCCTGTTGTTCTCCCTATAGTGAAATCTAGTTAATCAGAAATTATAACATGAAGTGCGAAACTGGAGCTCTTAGCAATAAGGGAACGGGTTGCTCCTACAGTTTTTAATATCTTAAATACATCATTTGTTAAAATGTGAAGATAATACATGACCATTTTCCAAACACAAGAGCAATGTATTATCAAGACAGAAGTTAAAAACTGGAATAAGATGCTGCAGGTTACTTGTCAAATTAATGAAACAGCAGAGGATGACTTACGTACTATATGGGTGCTCAGGTCAGGGAAGAATCTGAAGGGGGATGCTGAAAATGGGGATTCTGGGAATTGAATATAATTTAATACAAAGATTGATGCAAAAGAATTGTATTTCCATCTCATGCTATATCTACAAGCAGGGGTGTAACATGAGGTGTGACTGGGCCTGGGGATGGATGGGGCCCGCAACAGGCTGTGAGAATCAATGGTATGCATTTAAAAGAGCTACTGGACATTTTCATCAGTGAGGAGAAGCCACTGGACATTTAATTAACAGGAGGAGTCTACTAGAAATTTTTTGAATGAGACTGCATCTTAATAATGGGGATGCTGCTATTCAGTGTGTATGGTGCTGTGTGTATATTTCTGTGTAGCGTATATATGTGTAATCTCCAATATAATGAGTGAGAGTTTAGGTATATGGGGGCACTGATCCAAAGTTTAGGATTTGTTCTGCATTTATACAACTGCTAACCCATGTCAATTTTGGTCTTCTCCAGCGTTTGAAAAATACAAGTAAAAGTAAAAAAACACGATGTACTAAATAATCCATGAAATATTTCCATAATATGTAGTCTCGAAAACAGATTATTATTTTATTATCTTTAAGATTTTAACATATTGTAGAGAAATCATTTAAAAAATACCATATTATTTCGGTCCATTTATGAGAAATTCTAATTTTTAATCTGTATGCTCTTGAGTTGGTGCACCCATAGTCATGTCCTTAGAACCACGAGCACAGCCTTTCCTGGTTGAGCCAATGCACTCTTTGTCAGATGAGCAATTTTGTCCTATGAGTAGCATGGGGCAACACTAGAAGAAGAGGAAAGTGGTCCAGGTACTTAGGACATGACCATATATAAACTGCATATGCATACAGATTAAACACACCACATATATACAGTATATACCCACCATATATACATACATTATATACACACATTAAAACAGCATATATGTACACACATATAGTGCACATATACAATGGTGTACATATAGTGCACAATGGTGTACATTAAAAAAAAGTCTGTCCTTCCCACAAAAATATTAGAATTCTCTTCCATGTGGGTCTATGCCAGTATTCACAGTACACCTTATAAAGCCTTGTCTGACATTTAATTATATGGTTTCTATCACTAAAGTAGGAAGATCTGTGGGACCCTTATTTTCAGCATGTAAAGCTATGACTTGTATCCGACACCATCTCTTACAGCAGATCTGTGGCAGAGCTGTACTTTAAGAGTGTTAGGTTTACAAAGAAAGAAAAACATTAGCGTCCATAGGGAAAATAAATATTCCAGTAAAGTCAAATCATGGGGAAGTGATTAAGCAATGATCACACAGCTAACCAGGAGTGCAGAGCTGGATGTCTCCCAGAGACCACAAGAACGTATTCTAATGTGTGTGGCCTGCATTTTTCTTGTGTTAACCTCCAATGCTCGACTTCAGCCACACTTTCTAGGCATTTAAAAAAAAAAGTCCTTGTCATTATTAAAATTCGTACAAAGGATGATTTTTAAAATCACGCCTGGAATAATTAGGCAGTGTAATCAAAGGTCTGCTACAATTTGTACCCTAAAGGTGCACCTTTTAAGGAAATTTGTTGATATTTCTTATCTATTGGAGAATAAGTTGGAAAAAGTCCAAACACTAATGAGCGTCTTTCTGTGAGGAGCAGACAAAGTTAAAGAGGTTAGAAAACATGGTTTCTTCCAAAAAGCAGTACTCCACCTGTCCACAGGTTATACAGTTTTGAGCAAATGTGAGGATACCAAATTCTTATAAATATATGTGTGTTACTATTTTGCACAATAAAAACATGGAAAAAAGTTGTGATGCATAACTTTTTTACTTTTCTTTCTGCTTGTTTCTTTTGCAGGCCGAGTTGTAATGTTATTTGGTAACATTTAAGGGCTTTTTCACATGGCTGTCTGCGGGGACGTGAATGCGGCTGCAAATTTGCGGCCGCATGTACGTCCCCATAGACGGCAATAGCGGCACGGCGCAGATCCGGGTTGCACACCGCAAAAAGATAGAGCATGCTCTATCTTTCGGCGTGTGTGCGGCCGCGCGCCGCTGTTCTCTATGGAGGGAGGAGGGGCCACCTCCTCCTCCACTTCAGCACACGGCGGTATGCCCGTGAATGTACCCTAAGTGAATATAAACCATTTACAAGGAAAACTGTAAATTTGTAATCAATAATGTTCCAGTGTGACCATCACAGAACTGTGCAGTATGACGGACAGTGATCTCATGTCGCTTGACTAAATTAAAGGAAGTGATGAGGATAGGCAACAAAATTATGTTTAGTTCTCCATCTCTTCTATTTACCTCTTTTAGTTTGGGACATTATCCAGCTTGTAGCGATTTTTAAGTCTCTTCCAGCCTTGGATGTGATTGGCAGTGCAGCATTGTCGTGGACACTGTTACTGGGCTCAGGGACTGCGGGGCCTTTAAAAAGTGGTTAGATCTCTGGCCGGGTCTTACAACTATCTTAGGTTACCACAATGTATCTTGACAATTTTTCTCCACAATGGCACTAACCGGATCCACAGCATCTCAGCTACAAAGTGAGACGCATAGTGTATAAAAGTCATCAACGCTCTACTGACTGTGACAACATATAATCATACAGAAACTCATTATTTGTCTTAAATTTCATGGTCTTTTTACATCAACACGGTAAGACTTGTTAAGAAAAGAAAGCAATATGGGTACTACGAGGAGGCACTGCAGATTGAATGGCTGTATACAGTATACACATGCTAATATTACACATGTCAGGTTCTGGTCTTGTGCCTTGCATGCTGCCTTGAAGATCTCATCCTGACTGGGGTGACAGACACATAAGAGCATTTGGGTTTGCAGAATGCCATGAGAATGTTTCCTGCACTGCTACATAGGGGAAAGCTGGAGCGAGAAAGGATAAAGCCAAGGAGGTATCCTTGGGTTTGGTCTAGGCCCATGCTAGTTTCAGCAACAGGAAATCTTAAAGGCGTATTCCCACGAAGAGGGAAGTTTCTTGTATGTACTCAGGATAACAAAATAACACTTTCTTTATTAACAAAAATAAAGCCAATATAAATAAACTAAGTCCAACCTGTCTCTATCAGTCCTGATGTAGACAATGGATATGCCCTAGACATGACCCTGTAACTTATGACTTACGGTTTGGGCCGCCATCTTGGATTTCTGTGTGACAGCCATGCTTGCTGAGTTTGTGTCTTTTTACTCTGTGCCTGTACTCTACCCTGCATGGAGCGCACACTGATTCACTTCCTGCCAGCACATTGTGGGCAGAGAGGGAAGCTACAAACTAGGAGATAAGTGATCTGTGGGAAGAGAGAGGCAGACACATTTCTGTGAGAACAGAGATGTAGCAGTGCTGGCAACGTAAAAGTCTGTCAGCCTCTGTCTGTCATGCCTCTTTGTAATAGGCATATCATGCATCTCTAATCTGTTTCATCTGTCTTTCTATGTGTTAGTGTGTTAGTACAATGTCAGAACCCAAATTAACTCTGTTAATGTAACCACATTTTCACCTCACAGAACTAGATAGCCATAATGTGTCTGCTTAGAAACTCTCCGCCCACACCCTGGAATCTTACACTGACACTGAGTAAGGGGTTAAAATTATCTTTAATGTGTTAAGATCACTAGGGGATTGAGATGTGAGAATTTTCTTCCGCAGGAAAACCCCTTTAATGCTTCAGCATACCAAGAATTTTTTGACAAGTGTATGTGAAGGTCCATAAAGGCAGAGTTTTGTCTTAAAGGGAGTAATATAGTAAGTATAAAACAACAGAACTAGAACTAGTAAACAGAACTAGATCTGCGGGTGGAAATATTTTCATGTAATTCTAGTTCGATCCAGGTTCTTTGTGTGAACTGCAAAATAAATTACCTTTCTTAATCAATGATCTTCCTGAAATCCTAAATAATATGATAACAGGGAATACATGATATGGCTGTCCAGGCAGTAGTGGATTACAACATAGACCATTTGGGGGGTTGCCCAGGGCCCAAGCCTTCTAGGGGACCCCTGGCCATTCAAAACACCCACCAAATTTTATACCAAGAAGGACCTTCACCAATAAATCCTCAGAATCTGTTCCTGCTCTAAAGAGTCATTTAGGGATCTTTGTAGGTCCCGAAAGCGGAGATTGAAAGCAGGCAGCAGGGACGCATCCCCTGTTCCCCAAGAAGCTGATTCTAGTACCATATGTAGGAAGTGAATTCCAGACATGTAGAGGTCATAATATTCATTTAGCCATGGGCCCAAGGCAGTCTTAATCTGTCCTCAAGCAGGCAAGGGGTCCAGTGGTGTATGAGGCTTTTCTGGGACTAGATGTGGGAGCCTCCTAATGTACAGCTCTATTCCAAACAGCAGAGTTGTAAATGCAACATCCCCCACCGGGGCCTAGCCTTTTCTTGGTGGCCTGGAGGCAGCCAGGCCCAAAATACCAGAGTGGCTGGCTAGTGCGGCCTTGGGCTCGCTGTGGTCATGGTGCTTAGTAGGGGACCAGAGGGCTGACCTACAGCCTGGCAGGTCTCCAGCAGGTGGTGTGTGCAAGAAATATGGAGGGAGAGGCTGATGCAATGGTTTCTCCCTGGGGCAACCCCTGAGGTGTCTGTAGGATGAATTCTTGGGTGATGGATGGGGAAGCCCATGGGGGTAAGAAGCCGTATCCAGGGATCAGACGGAGGCAACGTTGTGCAAATCAACTTACAGTTCTTTACTGAACAGGAGGCAATGGCCAAAACGATTATCAGCAGATTCTTAAGCTCGAAGAGTCAGGGAGAGTCGGTCCACAGGAAGGATACACGCAGCCTAATAGTAGATGCAGGCTAGATTGGTGCAGACAGAACTGAGTCCTGGTGGTGGACCTCAGTTCTGGGCTTAAGTCTCCAGAATTTCCCCTGGGTGCTAGGCAGTAGGCCTGAGGCACTTAAAGTTTCCTGGGATGAGGACGCTGGCTGTGGCAGACAGGCCGTGAGGTCTAGTTCTGTCTGCAGACTTTAGCTCTGACTAGAGTGACCAAGAGCTAAGACTGACCATGTGCTTCCACCCAGCAGGGGTTTATTTACTCCCTGGCCAGGTGGTAGCACCTCTCCAATCACCTTCCAGCTTGTGTAAACAGGAACATCATTGGGCAATCACATATCACAATAATAATTGCTGCCTTACCAGGCAGAAGCTACAGCTGCACTTACAGAATATCCCACATTCTAGAAACTTCTTAGAGAGGTGATCAATCTCCCCAACAGCTTTTGACATGGGGAGGGCACTATCCGTAACTACTACCTTGCCCATGCTTTGGCAGGGGTGTTGCATAAACGTATTTCTCCCCTCTGCGTCTTAGTTTTGTATTGTATTTGCATCCTGTGAACACCAATACAGTTTAAGCTTGGAGGTCGGCATCTCCTTTCTAACCAGTTCTCTGAACTAGATGCTGGTAAGATCATCTGGAAGAATTGGTTGAAACTCACCACTATGTAGGCCTCCCCCAGGTCTCTTGACATCTCACTCCTGTGTTATTGTATATACATCACATTGTAGCAATCATACTTTTCTTATTAAAGAATTATACATCATTTTAATTCACATCCACAGAAGAATCCTAGATCACTGACCCTGTAGAAATAGTAGTAGTGTCTTTGGGCTCCACCTTGTAGCTAGTTTATTCCTAGTCTATTCTGCCATCTACTGGATACATGTGCTGGGGGTTGTAGTTACAGTAAATAGCTAGAGCCTCACTTTATGCTTTAGGGCAGGACTATACAAGTTGAGACTGCAAAGTTTCAACAGGTTGCCTAGATCACATGCAAGTTGTCACGAGGACCCTATTTTTCTTCCAGTCAATGCATTCCAATGGGAGCATTCCTTTGCTTGAGGCAATGTGAGACACGAGCTTTACACTGAAGTTCCTGAAGAAGCAGTAGCTGGGAGTAGTAGAGAAGCAGATTACACATACAGCACCTGTCATATGGCACGTCTAACTGCACCAATATCACTTGTTTACTTCACGGGCAGGAAGCCTCAAAGTAGACTTCTGGGATGCCATGTTAACTACCCATTAGCTAGAGCTGTGACATGATGGGCCACTGCAGTGTATGAGCCATGGTGTATCTAGAATGTGATGGTAGTGCACACTGTATCATAGCATAGAAGATTAATAAGAGTGATGTACTCCAGGAAGCTAGCCTGTATCATGGCTCCCTGGCGGAGCAGACATATGTGTCACCTACACAGCTATCAACATGAATTCTTTTATGTGAGGCTCACATTGTACTATGTAATTCTGCCTAAATGAGAAATGGAAAAAAACAAGTCTGCTAGACAGCTCCCATGAAGTCCCTTCTGCGCTGTTTTCCATGCTTTCAAATGAATCATTTCTACATCTGACCCAATTCAAGTTGCTGCCAAAGGAAAGTTTTCACATTGTTCATGGGTTTACTTGAATTTACTGAGAATTTGATGCCAAAGTAAATCAACAAGGCAACTTCCAAAGACAGCAAATGCCTCAGGTTTTCTCTTTTTTCCTACCATATAAAAACTACAGGGAAAACTAGAAAAACAACAACCTGGAGAAGTTCAACCTTCCTGGACGATAGCTTTCATTGTGTAATACACAGAATGTAAGAAATATTATAACAATGCCAGGGCGACCAGGACAAGTGCAGCCTTTATACAAGCATTATGGCACTAGTACATGCATAGCATTAAGAATACCATAGAAAGGCTCCATAAAATGTAGGCACAGTTTCTTTCTTATGAAAAGAAATTGCAGCACTCCAAGTTTAAAAGAGAAAATAAGAGTACTTTTATTCTATGTATTCACAGTAACCTATCAGCTCCTTGGAGCCATGACAAAGGCTCCAGGTCCAACAGGACTTTGATACATTTGCCTTTCTACAGCACATAAATTACAAGTACAACAGCGCATGCCAAGTATCTCCACAATAGCATAACCTTAAAGGGTACATGGCAGCAGAAATGTATCTAATATACTAACAACTTCCAGATCATGTTTCTTTCATGACCCAGTATGATGGCATCATCCAGAAAGTCTACTTTGAAATGAGATGTAAGTTGGTTGTATAAAGTCAACGAGGGGGAGAATTTAACGCTGAAGTCAAGTTCTCTCATCCTCAGAAAGTTCTCTTCACTGTAATTGATGCTCCTGCATCCAGACACATCACTAACCAGATCTCCTGAAGTCCGATGGACAATGTCAATCACAGTGGTGGGGGCGTTCAGAGCTCCCCAGCTTGACTTCAGTGTTAAACTCTCCTCCTCCTTGACTTTATCCATCCAATTTACAGCTCACTTCAAAGTTGATTTTCTGGATGATGCCACCACCATGGGCGATGAAAGAAACAAACACTAGAAGGTGTTACTCTGCTTGACAATATTCTGGTAGTGGTTTATTAGGTCAATTACTGATGAAAGGTTGCCTTTAACCATAGAGGGGGTATCCCTCCCTTTCAAACCTCTTAGATGCCACAGTGAATAGCAACCACTACATCTAAGGGGTTTTGTCAGGAGGGGGCTGCCTCTCTAAGTGACAAGTCTCCCAAGCTCATTCAATTCACGGCAAGGGCTAGAAAGCAAGCTACTTCTGAAAGAAAACGGTGTCATCTATGCTTGTGAATGGTTGCCAAGTAATACTTATATGGAGCTGTATAGAGGTTGACCCTGCGGACAGATTTTACAGGTGGATCTTAGGCCTCCCAGTCCAAGATTGTTATAAGGAATATATTAATGGTTAAAATACAGTGATTTGCACTTCCTGGTAATCTATTTTGCGTTTGAGGGACTGAATGACCTAGAGTTGCACTTTCCTAGTGTCCCCAGAGAGAAACTGCAAACTGTTTCCTACTTTCATAACCGTTACAGATATTTAATCCAGGAAAAGAGTTGTTGTAATTCCCATCCTATAAAATTATGTGGACATCTAGTAATCTAAGCCAAATAAGAGAGGCACCATTATTTTACACTATAGACCTAGGTTATTGTTCTCTATAGTACCCAGTGAGATTATACTGAATGTGTACTGATTGGATGTTTGTGCTATTAACCAAATTAGCATATAGAAAATATATAGAACATCAGGTGTTATATTGAGAGCAGGCAGCATGTTCCCTAATACAATTGCTAGGCTAGTTTGTATGTAACACTGCATTGAATTTGAGTAAGCCAGCCACCAGTACTGTGAGCATTGCCTTTGGACTATAGATAGCCTTATAAGTGCTTTTATCTTATGAATTGTGTCTGAGGCTATGTAATTCAGTCTGAGTTTTATGGTAGGTTGTAACCTAGATTCTGCTAAAGGAAGAATGTAATTGATATGAACCAAAGAAAAAGAACAAATATACGCTGTCCAAGTGTTATTACTGCTATAGTCAGACATCACTTTGCTCTCTAACCTGTGCTTCTTGCATTCATTGCTGTTGCCTTAAGACACAGACTTTGTAGAAGTTTTATGGCCATCTTTTTCCTTATTGTACTGTGCATCATATATATTCTTTATGTAACATCCACCACCGGAGTGGCTAGCTAGTCCGGCCTTGGGCACACTGTGGACACAATGCTTGGTATGGGGACCGGAGGGCTGTCCAACAGCCTGGCAGGTCTCCAGCAGGTGGTGTGTGCAAGAAATAAGGAGGGAACTGGTTCACCCTGGGGCAACCCCTGGGTGTCTAAAGGATCCCGTATCCAGGGATTAGAGAGAAGCAACATTGTGCAAATCAACTTACAGTTCTTTATTGAACATCAGGCAATGGCCAGAAATGGGTAACAGCAGATTCTTTATGCTGGAAAGGTCATGGAGAGTTGGTCCGCAGGAAAGGTGCACGCAGCCTGATAGTAGATGCAGGCTGGGCTGGTTTAGGTGGAACCAAGTGAAAGTGGTGGAAACTGCAGTTCTGGGCTTGAGTCTCCAGAGTTGTCCTCTGTGCCAGGCAGTATGCCTAAGGCACTTGAAGTTCCTGGGATAAATGGTTGCGGTAGCACTGACATGTGCTGCTCACTCTGACTTGACTTTGCTGTCACACACCATGTGCTCTCACCCAGCAAGGGTTTATATACTCCCCTGGTCAGGTGGTAGCACCTCTCCAATCAGCTTCCAGCTTGCATAACAGACATATCATTGGATAATTACATACACCAGTTAACTGTTGCCTTGCCAGGCAGCATCTACAGCTGCAATTACACTATATTCCAAGTTCTAGAAACATCCTAGAGGGTTACATCCTAGAGTTTAACACCCCTAACAGTTTGTGACCTGGAGCGGGCACCATTCACAACTACCAGCCTGCCTATGCATTAGCAAGGGTGTTCCATTTACCCTTTATTGTCAAGTGTCAGAATTGTGTTAAATGTAAAAGTTAAATTAGAATTCTGTTAAGTGTGTTTTCTAAGATGAAAAAGCTTTTAAAATACACCTGCGCTGTGACCCAATTGAAAATAATCATGCCTCACCCCTCTATTCCAGTCCTGGCTGCCAGGGTCGTAACTTGAGGGGGTGCAGAGGTTGCGGTCCAGAAGACTATTACTATAAACAATGCATTATAGTCGAGGGGCCTGGCACAGACTTTGCATTGTGGCCCATCAGCTTCTAGTTACACCACTGTTGGCTGCCCTGTTCCATCAGCTGTTGCTGCTTCGCCTCCTTCTGTAGTTAAGGCCTTTAGGGTCCACGATTTTTTGCATCCAACATTACAGGCCTTAAGCTACACAGAAGCATCACTTTCCTTACCAGCCTCAACAGTAACCATTAATGTAAAGATCACAGCTAAAGTCTGGGATTGGGTTCAGTGCAGAGCAGTGTTATTATCAGGGGCATTGCTTGGTCAGAAGATACGGGGCCCATGTCTCAGGTCACCAGGACACACAGCAGAATTTAAAGCTCAGTTCATGCATAAAGAATTTTCATGAAAGCTACCGTATATACTATATATGTATAAGCCGAGTTTTTCAGCACAAAAAAAATTAGCTGAAAATCCTCACCTTGGCTTATAAACGAGTCAATAAAAATATAAACTTATATAGTCACCCTCCTGCGGCCCCCCATGCTCAGCACGGCTCCCTGATGATGGCGCGGCTCCTCTTCTGTCTTCGGTAACAGCCAGCATAGACGCAGCCATGTTATTTTCAGGCCGGCACATACTTTGACGTCAGCAGCAACCACTTCATAGTATGCACCTGCCGTGGAAGACAGGTCTCCAGCAGGTGGTGTGTGCAAGAATAATGGAGGGAGAGGCTGATGAAAAATGTTTCTCCCTGGAGCAACCCCTGAAGTGTATATATAATAGCTTCAGGCTGGGCTCGTAGATGGAGCTAAGTCCGGACAGCGGACCTCTGCTCTGGAGCTTAGTCTCCTGACATGCCCAAGGTGTCAGGTAGCTGGCCTGAGACACCTCCTGGTATTGTGACACTGGCTTCTGCAGAACAGGCAGGTGCTGCACTCTCCTCTACTTAGACTGACTGACCAAAGGACAAGGACCAGTGGCGTAACAACAGCCGTAGCAGCCGTAGCGGTTGCTACGGGGCCCGTGCTGTACATGGGCCCGGGATGGACGGTGATACCAAGAATTCTTAGTGCCGGGCCCCGTCTGCTATGCTGAACGCAGAGCTGCCCACCTGTGCTGGCCCGCACTCTCCTACCAGCCCCAAACTCATGACTCACCCTCCAGTACATCCTCTTCATCTTCCCTCCCTGCGCCCACGTCTTCCCTCCCACGCGCCCGCCTGCATGTTCCTCGCACCTGCCGATCGACAGGTCCTCCCGCCGACCGGTACTTTCACCCACTCGTAAGCTGGCTCTATCTCCCTCTCCTTCTCCCACCCACTGGCGGACAGGTACCTTTGCCGGCCGGCACTTCCTCCTAATGCCGGCCGACGTGTCCTCCCGCCAGCCGGCACCCGTGGTCAAGTTCCTCCCACCTGCTGGCCAACACGTCCTCTCACCGGCTTGCACTTTCCCCGCCAACCGGCGGCCTGACGCGTCCTCCCCACCCGCCGGACTACACAGCCTGCTGATCTTGAAGAAGGCAAGACCAGCCCACGAGGACCAAAAAAGCAAGTAACATATCGTGTATATGCTGTGTGCATATGTATATATGTGTATATGCTGTGTATGTATATATGTGTATATGCTGTGTGTGTATGTATATATGTGTATATGCTGTGTGTGTGTATGTATATATGTGTATATGCTGTGTGTGTGTGTATGTATATATGTGTATATGCTGTGTGTGTGTGTATGTATATATGTGTATATGCTGTGTGTGTGTGTGTGTGTATATGTGTATATGCTGTGTGTGTGTGTGTATGTGTGTGTATGTATATATGTGTATATGCTGTGCGTGTGTACATGAGTGCGTAAATGTGTGTGATTTTATAAAAGTTTTTTTATATGGTGAAGGGGGGGCCCCATGCAGAAATCTGCTATGGGGCCCAAGCTCTCCTAGTTACGCCCCTGGCCGCGCCCCCGTGTTTCTGCCCCATACTTACCTACAAGTCCCGCGTCGACGATCCGCCCATCTTCTGTAGCTCCTGCACCGCGTGGCCCATGTCACGTGACTGACGCTACCTGACGTCAGGTCGCGTAAGTCACGTGACCAGAGGCGCGCGGTGCAGGAGCTACAGAAGGTGGGTGGATCGCCATTAGGAGTGAAGGTACGCGGAAAAAGACATCAAGGGTAAGTATATAAGGTTATTATTTGTATCTACGATCCTATCATATACTGCCATACTACAGTATGGCAGTATATGTGTATTTTACTACTCCTACATTACAATGTGCTGATAGCACATTGTAATGAATGGGTTAACCCGAAGTAGCTTCGGGTCTTCGAGCACATTGTAATGAATGGGTTAACCCGAAGTAGCTTCGGGTCTTCGTGAGACCCGAAGCTACCATGGCGACGGATTGCCGCTCCCCGATGACGTCACGGGGAGCGACGATCCTCAGAAAGATGGCGGCTTACCGGGTGTTACCGGTAAGCCTTTGCTGCAATATCCAGCAAAGACTTACCGGCTATGGAGAGGGCTCGGCCCGCGAGTCCTTTCCATGCACCGGGACTCGATATGTGACGTACTATTATGTCACATGTCGGTAAGCACCGGGACTCGATATGTGACGTACTATTATGTCACATGTCGGTAAGGGGTTAAAATCTTAACAAGTGGTTGCTTCAATGTAACACTTTCACTTCCTTCACCCTTCATTTTTCATTCCACCACACCCATTTTTCATTTCCATTTGTTGCTCCTTCTCCCAAAAGCAAGAACTTTTTTATTTTTCAGTTTACAGAGAAGTTATACTGCATAACCCTTTGAATTCACTTTTAATTGAAATTTTTGTGTCAAACCAAATGGTGGGGATTCTGACGTGGACTTTTTTTTGCCTTTAAAGGTTCAACACATGGGACAATAATTTTAATATTTATATAGATTGGGCATTTAAAAAATTTTTTTGCTATTTCTTTTGGGTTTCCCAGCGTGTTTGAACCCTAGGATGTCTGATTGCTCATACAATATTCTTCAAGACAACCCCTGATGAGGCCATAGTGTGAGTGTGAGGCAGGATTCTCGATATTGTAGCGGCTGAAGATTAGACACACTTCTGTCACACAGGTATAAGGAATGAGATGACAGTGTAGCCCTCACAATCACAATGATCCACCAGACGGTATAGATGGTACAGTGCCTAGTTGCCCATGGGATGTAATGCTAAGGAATCAGGAAAATAATTATGAACATAGGATGGAGAGTAATCTGTTACAGAAATCGAACTGTCAAAATGGTGTCTGATCCGAGAAGAAAGGAGGCTGCACTGCTGTACCACAACCTACACTATTATCATGTATATTGGAATGTTGGAAGTTTTAACAACCATTTGATAATGTTCGTTGAGCTTTCACCTATAGTGTGTCAAACCAAATGGTGGGGATTCTGACGTGGACTTTTTTTGCCTTTAAAGGTTCAACACATGGGACAATAATTTTGATATTTATATAGATTGGGCATTTTAAAAAAATGTTTGCTATTTCTTTTGGGTTTCCGAGCGTGTTTGAACCCTAGGATGTCTGATTGCTCATACAATATAAATAGAAATATGAAGAAAGATG
Organism: Engystomops pustulosus; assembly: GCA_019512145.1. Taxonomy (NCBI): domain Eukaryota; kingdom Metazoa; phylum Chordata; class Amphibia; order Anura; family Leptodactylidae; genus Engystomops; species Engystomops pustulosus. The sequence goes on along the minus strand of CM033643.1, from coordinate 74,243,226 downwards.
CATTTTCACCGTAAGATTGTAAATATTTTATTGGTTTTAGATTATTTTACACTCCATTTATGAAAGTTTTAACAACCATTTGATAATGTTCGTTGAGCTTTCACCTATAGTTTTTACTGTTTATTTATATTTATATAAGTTCTAGGGAAAGGGGGGCTATTTGAATTTTTAGGTTTTTTTATAATTTTTTTTTAACCTTTTTTTTATGTGTATTTTACTACTCCTACATTACAATGTGCTGATAGCACATTGTAATGAATGGGTTAACCCGAAGTAGCTTCGGTTAACCTAGCACATTGTAATGAATGGGTTAACCCGAAGTAGCTTCGGTTAACCTGAAGTAGCATCGCTCCCCGATGGCGGCTTACCGGGTGTTACCGGTAAACCTTTGCTGCAATATCCAGCAAAGACTTACCGGCTATGGAGAGGGCTCGGCCCGCGAATCCTTTCCATACACCGGGACTCGATATGTGACGTACTATTATGTCACATGTCGGTAAGAAGTTTTAACAACCATTTGATAATGTTCGTTGAGCTTTCACCTATAGAACCCCAATGTCTCTGGGTTTTACATGCAACTACTGTAGACTTCAATATTAAAATCTATGCATAACTGTGACCCCCCCCCCCCCCATTAAAACTGATAACCAAGCAGCTTTGGACTGAGCCTTTGCATTAATAGCTTGGGGTCAGAAGTCACCCATGGCTGCATATGTATGCCTGCATTCCTTATTTGTGTCTAAAGAATTGTTGATGCTATTATACTATAGAAAGGGTCATGAATGATATGCTGCTATGCTGTAAAGCATATTAGATCAGATGCAATTTAAGTTACTTAACACTTTGGTCTACATGTTTCCTAGCAACAGAGTGCAGATGTATTTAAACATCTGCAATGTGTTCTTCACACACATATATATTGTTCTTCACATGCTATTTTGTTCGCGCCGTTCCGCGCGTATCTCCCGACAAGTAAGCAGATGTGCCGAACATCTGTAATCTATTCTGCACTGTGTTCTGCACTGTGTTTTTATCTTAAATGATCCTGTGTTCACTGTGTTCACTGTGTTCACTGTTTTTATTCTATTCTTCACTGTTCTTTACATCTGCTAACTTGTCGGGAGATAATATACGCGCGGAACAGTGAAGAATAAATCGCAGATGTTTGCAAATTATCAGAAGACATTCTTTTTCAATTAAATAACACATTTTATTCCCGAACCATGGTCCCTTTGAAAAATGCTCGGGTCTCCCATTGACTTCAATGGGGCTCGTTACTCGAAACGAGCACTCGAGCATCTGGAAATGTTCGGCTCGAGTAACGAGCACCCGAGCATTTTAGTGCTCGCTCATCTCTAGTCATGAATAATATGCTGCTATGTTGTAAAGCATATTAGATCAGATGCCATTTAAGTTACTTAACACTTTGGTCTACATGTTTCCTAGCAACAGAGCTTGGCTCTGATCTAATTGCTTTACAGCATAGCAGCATATCAGTCATGCCCGTTCTTAGTAAATAGGCATCAAACAATTCTTTAAGGACACAACATAAGGAATCTGCATACATATGCACCCATGGTGACTCTGATACCCCAACATTAATGCCAAGGCTCATCAAAGCTGCTTGGTTGTCAGTTTTTAATGGGGGGGGGGGTTCACGTTATGCATAGATATTAATATTGAAGTCCGACAGTAGTTGCATGTAAACCCAGAGACTTGGGGTTCTTATAGGTGAAGCTCAACGCACATTATCAAAGGGTGTTAAAAAAACTTCCACATTCCAATATCATGATAATAGTGTAGGTGTGGTAACAGCAGTTCAGCCTCCTTTCTTCTCGATCAGACCAGTTTGAACAGTGCGATTTCTGTAACAGATTAACTCCATCCTATGTTCATAATTAGTTTCCTGATTCTTAGCATTTACAATCCCATAGGGCAACTAGGCCTGTACCATCTAACCGTCGGTGGATCATTGTGATTGTGAGGCTACACTTCATCTCATTCCTTATACTACGTGGAACCGAAGTTGTCCAATCTCAGCCGCTACAATATCGAGACATCCTCCCTGCCTCACTCACACTATGGTCCTCAGCAGGGTTGTCTTGAAGAATATTGTATGAGTCAAACTCAACATCCTAGGGTTTCAAACACTCTGGAACCAAAGAAATAGCAAAAATTTTTAAATGCCCATCTATATAAATATATTAAATTATTGTCCGTGTGTTGAACCTTTAAACAAAAAAGTCCACGTCAGAACCCACACCTTTGGTTGACACAAAATTTCAATTAAAAGTGATGTCAAGTTTAGCATATACTTCTCTGTACACTGAAAAATAAAAAGTTCTTGCTTTGGGAGAAGGAGCAGACCAATGGAATAAAAATGGTGTTTTGGGTGGAATGAAAAATGAAGGGTGAAGAAGTAAAGTGTTTTGCACTTGAAGCAACCACTTGTTTAAGATTTTAACCCCTTACCGACATGGTGACATAAATACCATCATACGTCAAACCCAAAATTCGAGTCCGCGTGTAATGGAAGGATTCGCGGGGCCCGAGCCCTCCTCTCCATAGCCGGTAAGTCGTTGCTGGATATTGCAGCACAGTTTTTACCGTGAACCCCCGGTAGCCGCCATCTTGGGGACGATCTAACTTCAGGTTAACCGAACTACTTCGGTTAACCCATTCATTACAATGTGCCTATCACACATTGTAATGTAGGAGTAGTAAATACACGATAAACAAAAGGTTAAACAAAATATAAAAAAAACTCAAAATTCAAATGAAGCCCCCTTTCCCTAGATACTAATATAAATATAACTAAACAGTAAAATCCATAACCATGAGGTTATCGCCGCTCCGAATGCCGATCTATCCAAATAGGTAATGATTTTTCACGCGTTTAAAACCCGTAAACAGAAAATCGCCCCCAATATTCGAAATGGCACTTTTTATGCCATTTAAAAAAATAACAATTCTATAAAAAAGTGATCAAAGGTTGTATAAGTCCTAAATATAACATTGTACACGTCATCAGACTACAACAACCGCCCCACCCACACTCCATACACAAAGTATGAAAAGTTATTAGCGCCAGAAGATGGCAAAATCCCCCAAAAATTTTGTACGAGGTTTTAGTTTTTTAAAGTGTAGAAACCTTCTAAAACCTATACCATTTGGTATCCTGTACCTCGTACCGACCCAAAGATCAAGTACAATTCATTTGGGGCGCCCAGTGGAATACGTAAATCCAAGCCCACAAGAATACGGCACAAATGCGTTTCTTACACCAATTTACTGCATTTGGAATTTTTTTCCACACTTCCGCATACCCGGCATGGAATATTAACTACCACCGTTTTGAAGTGTATTATGTTACACAGAAAAATAATGCCATCAACACAGCTCGTATTTAAGTTACTTAACACTTTGGTCTACATGTTTCCTAGCAACAGAGAAACATTCACTGGAACATTCCTATTAGTGGTTCAGTAACAAGAATTACAAGTGGCATTGCAGTGTTTGCTGCTCCTCTGAAATGATGTAAAGCGGCTATCTCAGTATAAGGCATCATATCTGCGCAAGGACTAGATAAATTGGAAGTCTAGACTATGCCTTTATTGGCAGAGTCATAAAAAAAAATGATTCTGTAGTTATCCATTACATGAGATTAGGGACATATTTACACAAGCTTTTTTTGGCAAAAACAAAAGTTTTTGTATCTTTGTGAAATGTGCTACACAGTATATAAATTACTAAGCATAACAATATAGATTATTTAATATTTAGGTTGGAAATCACTATCCCCGAAAATCAGGCAGCACTTAGCGTCATTCCTTAATACATAGAGTACCAGTTATTCCCAACATCACACCAGTGCATTCATGAGTATTAAATACAGTAACATTAACCTATTGCAGTGATGGCTAACCTATGGCACTGGTGCCAGAGGTGGCACTCAGAGCCCTTCCTGTGGGCACTCAGGCCATCACCAGAGAGGACTCCAGGTATCTTCCTGCAGTCCCAGACAGCCCAGGACTTGCTGTGCACAGAGCTATTGTAAAGTGACAGCTCTACCTGGGACTATTTTCTGCTTTATTGCTGTCCTCAGGGTGCCGGTATCAATGAAAACTGTGACAGAGAAGGGAGTATAAATCACAAATTAAATTTCTGTGTTGGCACTTTGCGATAAATAAGCGGGTCTTTGTTGTAGTTTGGGCACTCGGTCTCCAAAAGGTTAGCCATCACTGACCTATTGGATCCAGTATTTACAAGATAATGAAACTCAGTGTTTGTCTGCACTACATTTCAAAAGGTGTGAGTATACAATGTACGTTATTTTGCTCAATTTATAGGTATTTTGCGTTCAGTATTGGATTGCATAACATGTATGAACAGATTGTCGGATTTACACTGTTTGAAAACTGAACAGTAATTGCTCAGTACATACAGTACAGATTACATGGCCAGACCTCCGGATACCCGACCATTTCATAAAGTAGGGGCATTTGAAATTTAGCATTGTGGGGCAGGTTCTACCACTAAAGAGGTCCTGTGACCTGGTTAGACTTTGGAAATTGAAAACCATAAGTGGATACATAGGGTGAACACTTGGACAGGGCCCCTGGGCAAATGCCCATTTTGCCGCCCCCTAGAGCCGGCCCTGGGGGTTCATATGCTGTATGTGGCTGGAGTTGAGTCCTGCTGAGGTAATGTCGATCCTTTGAATGTGTATTTAATAGTAATAACTACTATACTCACCACTGTTAACTGTGCATGTGACTGTCTGTTGCAATCATTTTATTAATTTAGCAGAATAAAAGCATAAATTCCACTACATTAAAGTAGGTACGTAGTAATAAACAGCTACATGCGTACATCTTGGGTCTTGCAATTCAAATATTCAACGCTTCATGTTCTATAACTCATAGAGGGGCTCTGCGCCTTTTGTTATTATGGTACTAGGAGCACCACATGAAGACTTGCCAAGTACTAATAAGAGAGCTATGGCCATAGGGAACAGATGAGGGTGCTAGTACACATGCACAGAGGATGCCCTTTTTCTGGTCAAGTCTCGCACATGTGCAGTGGGACTAATGAGATGTTAAGATTAAAACTTGGATTAATACTATTAAATACTGGATCCAATAAGTTAATGATACCATATTTAACATTTATGAATGCACTGGTGTGATGTTATATTGAAAAGCACAAAGGGGGTGATTCTTTGGGTAATAATGTCACGATGTTGTATCAGTACTAAACAGTTAAGTGGGTGCTCACCTGGCAACCAGGTGAAGTAACAGATTATAGTTCAGTCCTGAATAGGCCAATTTGGGTTGTGGATCCACTGGACCACTGCAGACGATGACTCAAGCCACTACCTGGGATCGGAGTCTAAGTGGTACCCGGTTTTCACCAGAGCCCGCCGCAAAACGGGTTAGACAAGCTGCGGCGTGGTACCGCCAGGTCGTTCCTCAGGCGTGACTTGTCTGCAGTGGCAGCCAAGGTTGAGATACAAGAACGGCAATCAATCTCGTGGTCAAAGTCCAGGCGCAGGGTCAGGGCAGGCGGCAGAGATGCAACGTCAGAGTTCAATCCGGGGTCAGCAACAGGAGGTCGAAGCAGAGGGGTACTGGAACACAGCACACAGGATAGCAGCACGGAGGATCACTGGTACACGGGAACATGGAGGAGCTCAGGTAACACAGGAACATTACATTTGTCATGTGAGGAATATGTATCATACACTGGGAGGCTGTAGCAAGTGCACAGACACAGGACAAGAAAGACCCAAGACGGCCCACACTGCCGTTGGCTGTGCCACCTTCACCGCCCTCTAATGTCACTTAATCGCAATGCGTAGCAGCTCTATGTGATGACTTCATAATAAAACAGGAATACAAGACCTAATAAATGTACCCTGTATTTGTATATATGTATATTTTATGTGTGTGTGTAATGGGCATATGCTTTATGTAATATGTGCATGTGAGTACATATTTTATGTGCGTGAGTTGTATGTGGGAGGGTTGATTGGTATATGTGAAATTTAGAGTATAAGTAGAGGGGTAAACCTAACAAAGTGGAGGTTAGGGGACCCCGTTTGAAATTTTGCCCTGGGACACGGAGGACTCAAGTTACTTCACTGGTTGCTGAAGACCTAAATTAAGTGAATGCTAGGACCAGAGGCGTAACTACAGCTGTAGCACAGGGCCAGTGAGTTCCAGGGGCCCTCTGGACATTAGGGGCCCTGTCTGGCACAGAGGGGACCAACGCAATAATAAACTAGGGTTCATGGGAGGAGCATCCCTAGGTGAGAATAAAGCTTCACCACGACTGAACTTGCCTGTTTTACTCAGCTCCAGGACAGCCACTCAGTTTTAAGCCCCAGCTTTCTTGGATTATGGTTCTGCAGGAAATTTTGTGGATGGTGCCTTGGTCTCCCGGTATCACCTTCCTGTGGTCTGCCTAGAGAAGGCGATGGCTATATCCTCCATCAGTGGGCAGGTCCTCTGTGCTCCAGTATATTACCACACCGAGCTTCTGTCTCTGCAATTTGGGGCTATGGACAAGGAGAGACTGTTATTTTGTGTGCTTATCCGATCTACGTCTGCCGTTCTGTTGGGTCTCCCGTGGTTGCAGCACATGATCCAGTGAACAAGTGGCAGACTGGGGAGATTCTTTGCTTGGGTCCAGGTGCCAGTCTCGCTGTCTCTTGGTGTCCACCATGTCTGCTTCAGTATCCTCCAAGCCTCTGGTGGGTCTTCCCGCTGCTTATACGGACTTTGCTGACGGAGAAACAAGCAGAGACCCTGCCACCACACTGTCCTTATGACTGTCCTACAGAGCTGCTGCCAGGTACGTCCCCGCCATGAGGTTGGGTATACCACAGCTATGTCAGCCTATATCACTGAGAATCTGCAAGTCTTCGGCTCCTGCCGATGCTGGATTCTTTTTTGTGGCCAAGAAAGATGGTTCTCACCGCCCCTGCATAGACTATCGTGGGCTTAATAAAGTTACCGCGAAGAACCGCTACCCACTATCCTTGATCACGGAACTATTTGAAGCCTCTGAGGAGTTAAGGTCTTCACTTAGTTGGACCTTCGGGAGGCATATAATCTCATCTGCATCCGTGAATGGGATGAATGGAAGACACACTTGAGATGGACACTTCGAGTATCAGGTCATGCCCTTTGGACTCTGCAATGTACATGCTGTCTTTCAAGAATTTGTCAGCAAAATTTTCAGAGACTTGTTATATACCTTTGTCGTGATCTACTTGGACAGATGTATTGTGGTGTTAATAAAGAAAAACGCTGACCCAAAGCTCTTGCTTCCGGTGGCTGAAGAAGCATTTTCTAAATTGAAGTCTTCCTTTGCCTCAGCTCCTGTTCTCACCCGGCCTGATACAGAGAAACCATTACAAATTGAGGTTGACACTTCCTCTGTAAGAGCTGGAGCCATTCTCACCAGAAAGGGCCAATAGCCGAACGCATACCTGTGGTTTCTTCTCATAGACTTTTTCTGCGGCAGAGAGAAACTACTCCATAGGTGATTGAGAGCTTAGGGCCATAAAACTGGCCTTAGAAGAGTGACGTTGTCTGCTTGTAGGAGCTCTTCATCCGCTCTGTATGTACTCAGATCACAAGAATCTCCTGTACCTCCAGACCACCCAGCATCTCAATCCACGACAGGCTCGTTGGTCCCTCTTCTTCTGCCATTTCAATTTTATGATACACTTCCATCCAGTACAGAACAATATTAAGGCCGATGCTCTCTCTCATCCTTCTAATGTCATTGGGGGAAGAACCAGCTCCTCATCATATTGTTCCTTCAGAATGACTGGTTTTCCCCGCTCCTGTGGATCTGCGGCAGCTTCCTCCTGGCAAGACTTATGTCCGACTTGTTCTACGGAAGAGGATACTAACTTCAGACATTGCTGAGGTCTGCCGCTCTCATATCTCGTTACTACTGATGGCCAGATCTGGTCAAGGACATTCGAGATTTTGTTGAGTTCCTGCGCTTCCTGTGCCCGTAACAAGTAGGCACATCTCAAGCCAGCAGGTCTGCTCCTGCTGTTGCTGATACCCAGTTGCCCGTGGACTCACGTAGCTATGGACTTTGTTACAGATTTTATATATTCTTCTGGTAATACAATCATCTGGTGGTAACAGATCGGTTCTCCCAGATGTCCCACTTTGTGCCTCAGCTAGGTCTTCCATCATCTCCTTGTCTTACCAGCCTGTTCTTTATCCATATCTTCCGGATATATGGTCTTGTCTTGGACCGTGGGGTCCAGTTTGTTTCCAGGTTCTGGTGTTCCCTCTGCAATCAAGTGAAGGTAAAACTGGACTTCTCCTCTGTATATCATCCTCAGTTTAACGGACAGGTGGAAAGAGTCAACCAGACTCCCTTCTTCATTGTCTACAGACGACTTCCACGCCTACCTCTTCCTGCCGTTCCTGATGTAGAAGAACTGGTACATGATCTTAAGTCCATCTGGGAGCAAACTTGCCATTTTCTACTCCAAATGCAGGCCAACAGGAAACATAGGCCTCATCCAGTCTTCTCACTTCTGGAGATAAAGTTTGGTTGCCTCCAGGTATGTCTGTCTGAAGTACAATTCGAGGTACTAAGACGCATCAATTCCTTGTCATACAAACTTCGTCTTCCTCCCACCATGTGCATTCCTCTTGAAACCGGTCATCTTAAATCGTTTCTCCTGGCAAATAGCTCCTCCTGCTCCTGTGGCTAATTCCCCCAATGTCTATAAAGTCAAAGAGGTCCTGGAAAGATGGTACTTTTTCGTTGACTGGAAGGTTTTCAGGCCAGAGGAGAGATCTGGGAGCCCGTGGACAACTTCCTGGATTTTGCACAGGTTCTGTTGGATTCTATGTTCTGGGGGGGGGGAGTACTGTCACGGGTGCCCCTGTGACCCATATCCCGGGTCGCAGGCGCACCCGTGTGCCTACTTGTGCCCCTGGAGCCTGCCTGCCCGAGAACTCACCTCTCCTGGCTCCAGTGGCAGTCTCTGCGGCTCCCGTGTTCCAGCGTGCGTGTGCCCAGCACCTACGGCATGGACGCCTGCTCGCAAAGATTTAAAGGACAGCGCGCCGTTAATTAGAGCTGGCTTTCTGCCTTCCATGATAAACTCCCAGCCCCTTACTGTGTCCCCTGCCAGATCTTTGTTCTTCTATGCCTAAGAGAAGGCTGTATTCCAAGCCTTTTGCAATTGTACTGATTTCCCGTTGTGACCTCAATTCCGTTCCTGACTCCGATCCCATGCTGCCTGTCCTGACCTACCACTACGTCTCCGACTCTGATTCTGTCCTGCCTGTCTCGACCTCCTGCCTGTCCCCGACCACGAGTTTGCTTTACAATTCTGTACTACATCTTGGGCGCCACCACAGACAAAGTCACGCCTGTGGAACGACTTGGTGGTACCTCGCCGCAACAAGTCGTACCTGCTTTGTGGCTTTGGTGAAAACCGGGTACCACTTAGACTCCGGTTCCAGGTGACGGCTTACGTCATCATCAACTGTGGTCCACTATTAAAAATTTACTATTTACATATTTTTGTAGTTGTTTCTTTGACTTTACATCCCATGTTTTCATTGGTAGATACAATAGGGCTCTATAACTAAGGGTTATGCACACTTTTTTCGGACTGTGTACCGTTTTCGGCTTTCACAGGTATTTAAGAAATGTGTGCGTTGGGATTTTGGCGCACTTGACCCTTTTTGTAGCACAGCTGCACTAGCTTTCATGCGACACAAATTAGGGGGTGTGCCTGATTCAGACTGACCACAGGATTAAACTTTTAAAATGTATGTTGTTATATTATATATATATATATATATATATAGTATGTGTGAATAAATGTGTGTACAATGGACTGTTCGCCTTTTTCAGGGATAACACGGCTTTGACAGGTTTTTAACAGGTGTGTGCGCTGGCATTTTGGTGCACGTAATCCTTATGTGGTGCAGCTGCACTGGCGTCCATGCAACACAAATTGGGGGATGTGCCATCGGACGATCTGACTGATTCGGACAGAGCGCAGGATTTAACTTTTGAATTGTGTTGAAAGGCCAAGCCCTTAGAAACACCACCAAAAAATGGTCCTGAGCGGGGAAGCAACACAATCATGATATTGGGCGCACGATCTTAGTGAATAACTGCACAGTGCATTATCGCTGGACAATGCACTTTCGGTGAACTACAGTGGACGGTTAAGAAATGTCCCCCAACGTGTGTATATATTGTATGATTTTGTATATACTCATGCATAAAAGTATGTATGAGTACATAAATGTGTGTGTTCAAGTATATACATGTATGTATTTGTGTAAGGGTATATACAGTAAATGTGTATGTATGAGTGTAGAACTTTACGTTTGTGTATGTAAATATAAACTTGTGCACAAATGTATTTTTCTAAGAGGATGTGCGGTCTTAGGCAGAAATATGCTATGGGGCCCATCCTCTCCTAGTTACGCCCCTGGCGACCATGCATTGAATACAGTACAAGTGAATGGGGCTAAGCTACTGGAAAAGAGAAATGCACACCTGGCTGCTAGCCCTTCTATTTTTATTTAGCAGATGTTAGAGTAAAGACACAAATCAAATGATCTTTTTGTAATAAAAAAGTAATTGATAGTCTAGGAATTAAGGAAACTATATGGGTCCCATGGTTGAAATTACTTAAAACCCAATAAATAATATGAATCAAGTGATGCTTAATATTATTGCTGGGACTTCCAGAGTAACTTCTTATTAATATTATCACTTTACTGGTATTGAATGATATTGAAAATTGAACCTTGGGTCCAGCTAGTAATAACTCTGGTCCTTTATAGCAGTGGTCCCCAAACTTTTTTTGCCCAGGAACCAGCTGTGAGAATACATTTTCTCTAGGGAACGATGGATGGGGAGGGATGGGGTCTGTTGTCTAGACAAAAATGTATGTTTGTGCACCCCATCGTAAGTCCCTTATGCACCTAGCTTATATTGTCCCATTTCTTGAAGAAATGCCCCCCACTTTGTTGTCCCCTATTTAGTTTGATGCCTCTCCTGCTTCCATTTTCCCCTTTCCTCTAGCATGCCCCCCTCCGATGTCCCCTTTTCCATAGCTGCTCCCTTCCCATGTCCCCTGTCCTTTATCTGCCCTCCTCCGTTTTCCTGCAGCATGACCCCTACCTCAGTTCTCCCTTTCCTACAGCATGTCCCCCTTCTTTAATGTCACCTTTCCTGCAGCATTCCCCCTTCTTCAATGCCCCCTTTCCTGCAGCATACCCCCTCCCTCAATGCCCTCTTTCCTGTAGTGTGCCACCATTGTTCAGTGCTCCCTTTCCTGCTGCATGCCCCCTCCTCAATGGCCCTTTCCTGTAGCTGTGCCTCTTCAATGTCCCCTTTCCTGAAGCTGGCTCCCTCCCATGTACCCGTTCCTGCAGCATGCCCCCCTCTATTGTCCCATTTCCTGCAGCATACCCTGCTCCAATGTCCCCTTTCCTGCAGCATGCCCTTCTCTCTCAGTACTCCCTTTTCTCAATGCCCCCCCCCCTTCCTGCAGCATGCTTCCCCTCCCTCAATGTCCCCTTTTGCGGCAAAAACAAAAAAAATCCAATACTCAATTTCCCTCTTCCCCTGCAGCTGCCTTCTCTTTTCACTTCTCTTCCGCATTAATGCACAGCTCTATTGTCGGTAGACCCAAGTTGCGATGTAATGACATCATCACTCACAACAGAAACAGAGAAGGCAGAAGAGAAGGCAGCTGTGGGGGAATGGGGAAGGTGAGTATTTGATTTTTTTTTCGTTCGACCATGGTCCGGGACCAGGTGTTCAATGGGCCGTCTTTGGCCGCGGTTGGGGAACACTGCTCTATAGTCTGCCTGGATTTATAGTACGGTAGCATATTTTATAGTATTAAAACCATGTCAGATTGCTTCAGACTACAGTGTGTATGTTCTTTGTGTCCTGTGCGTCATCGGCACGTGATGTTTGCTCATACCAATGACAGGTGAAAAGACTGCCCAAGCCACAAACGCAGGAAGTAATAGGACCTGCTCTGGGTTTTGTGGCTCAAGCAGTCGACTTACATGACAGAAGGTTCTACCTATAATGTACATATCGACCCATAATCCTAAACAAACACAACAGTTTTAACGGAACATCAACAACCTATGATTCATATAATTAAAAAAGACTCATGAACGCCAGGTCTAAAGGGGTTAATTAAAGCTGCTAGGTCTGATCAGACCCAGTACAGCTCTGATCAACATCAGCAGTCAGTAGTCGTTTCCCCCTGTAACTGGAGCACGCATAGAAAGAAGTTATGGTCCTTAAACCACCATTAAAATTGCCCGGTCACTAGAGCCTTTTCAGGTTGCATCAATAAGGGGTTAAGAAGTTTTAAAAACAAAGGAAGGTGGTTCTGAAGTACGTTCACAAGAGAATGAAACCTCCTGTTGTTCCAATCTATAAAACTTGCTACTCCATGTTAGCTTAAATCAATGAGATATCACTGTACGGCCCACATGCATCCAGCCGCTGTAACCAGAAATAACAAGATGCTGTTCTGTGGTGAGATCTCGATGAGTAAATATGTCTTTTTGCTTTGGCATGTCAATTTACTCAGTTGATAGGCAGTAAGTACAGGACATTGAGGGAAAATGTGCATTGCTTTCCCTTCTGTGGCAAACGGAGCCACGCCAACATGAGGGAAATGTTCCATATCAACAGAACAGATCATTTGCTCCAGAATCACAGGATAAGACACTCACAGGATTAAAAGTGAAACATTTTTTTAGGAGAGATGGTAGACATTGCTTTCTCATAAATTCACAAGAATTAAAGGCAAATCTATTAAATGGAATCAGGTAAAATTCCTTTAATTATTGAACGGCGGGCATGTCACCATATCCAAATGGGGTAAAAAGATTTAGATGCCAGAGCGCCAGTCCAGCCAACATGAGTGACTTTTTTTACTATGTATCAGTCAGAAGTAGAAATGAAGTACCTTCCATTCCCACAATTAGCAAAGGTTACGATTCAAATAGTAAATCTAAGAACCCTTCTACACTCGCAAGTGTGATGCGATGAACTCGCATCACATTCGCAGCGCGTGCTGCTGTATCGCACGGCCCAAACTCTGCGAACCGGGACTGAACTCAGCATGTCAGTTCAGTTTAGGTTTGCAGCATTCGGCCCATGCGATCTGGTAGCTGGGTACAGCACTTGGTTTTCATTTGTATAACTGTGGAATACAGTTTGGTGAATCGCCTGGACCCTCTCCTCATGAGAACTAGGGTCTCAGTAGTTAGAACCTCCTATATTCATCTACTACACAAATCCTATGACAGGTGATTAATGTAGTGCATTGGAAATCAGCTTTAATACATTTGGTGGGGTCAATCCTTAAAGGGAATTTGTCAGCAGTTTTGACCATACAAAGCTGCAGACAGTGTTGGTTGGCAGTCCTGGAGAGCAGTGTAACCATACCTTTTGTGCCTATAGCACTTGCTAGGGCTCTGGGCAGGTCTTGCAACCTAAAGTGCTTTCTACTCTCTTCAGTGCCCCCCTCCGCAATGTGTAAGAGCTGTATCAGGATTGTGATTGGATACTTACTTGTCACAGAGGGGGGGGGGGGCTGTGGAAGATTTCATTGTAGAGAGTAGAAAGCTCTTTGGGCTGAATGACTTACCCAGAGCACTTGCAAAAGCTGCATATCTAGAGTACAATGGCAATGCATACATCATTTAGTGAGAATTGTCTGTTTAGAAAATAATAACTACGTACTAGAGTCTACTGTTACTGAGGAGACTGAGAAGTGAGAAGATGACATGCTCTCAGGTAGGCTGACGACTCATCTTGGAGCGCACGTCATTCACAACTTGTTACTTTCCCACTTGTTTTCTATGCAGGAAAGATCCAGGAAACTTTTTCTATTAATGAGGAACAGCAGCACAGAGCCAAATCCACATCCACATGTACATTCACACTAATCAGATGCTGTGAACCCGGCTCCAAGATTATGGAAACTCACAGAAACAGGAAACAATGTAGAAATATTAGTCATTTATGTACTTGGTTTCAGAGACCTTGTTTACTAATTATAGTGACATGATGGCTTTCATTACATGGAATCCAATCCTCTCTGCTGTGACCGTCAAATTAGCTAAGTCTTTAATGGGTTTACTGCCACGTTCTCAAGTCACTGGTATAACAGCATACATGTTAAAGAGACAACTTCTTCTATGAAGCTAGTAATGTAGTTGTGATGGAGAAGAGACAGATTTTTGCGCTTTTTGCAAACTCCTTTATATAAGAAATAAAGCTCATGTACTATATGACAAAAATATGGCAACCACTTTTTAAAATTAGGTTGGAAAACAGTTATGCATCTTTCAACATAACCAGCATAGTCTTGAGACATATTAAAAATAAATTGTGGTAGGCAGATAGGTAGCTAGGATAAAAAAAAGCATCATATCAAGCATTAAAGGAAATCTACCATCAAAATCAAGAGTGATAAACCAGAGGCACTTACCCATAGATCCAGGGAGTGTGACTGCGGAAATCTTATATTTGTTATCCATGGCCTCTTTACTTCTAAAATCAGCTTTTAAAATTATGCTAATGACACAACCCAGAGCCCCTCCCTGCTGCAGGTTTGCGAGATATTACTCTATCTCACCCTCCCCCTGCTCCTTCATCACTTCCCCCATTAACACATGGGGCATATTTACTTACCTGGTCCCTGCACGATCCCCGAGATGCGTTGTCCGCTGGAATGCCCATGTGCCGCGATTCATTAAGATTGTGCGCCCGATTTCCTGCATTTATCGCTTCCCCGATCAGGTCCGACAGAGTCCACCATCTTCCTCTTGGTGTATGTAAGTGCATTGGTTGCGACACAAATTGATTTGTTAAATCCCGTGCCTTGTCCGAATCCATTGGATTGTCCATCGGCCCGTCCCCCGATTTGTGTCACGTGAAAGACGGCGCGATTGGGACACAATCCCCGGCGTGATCCCCGAAAACATCGGAAAACCCGACGGAAATGCGTCCGTGGGACCTTAGTAAATAAGCCCCGGTGTATCCATTCTAGGACTTTTTTTCATTCTACAAAATGGCTGTGATATGTTATGATTGCTTTGAAATTCCAAGACCCTAGATGAACATAGCATCCAAGATGCTAGATCTAAGGCCCCATTCGCATAACCATAATGGTGATAGTGATCTGGAGGCACAAAGGCACAACCGTCATCGTGGTCTATGGTACCCGGTCACGGTGTGGTGAGCACACCATGTCACACCACATAATGACCTGGCCAGAGGGTGGCTACAAAAGATAAGACATGTCGTATCTTTCTCTTGCTCCACTGGAGAGGGGAGCAATGAGGAGCGCTCAGCCCACCCGCTTATACATCAGGCCGTGTTCTATGTCCACGTTCCAGCTCGGGAAAGCACATGGTCATGGTCCTTTAGCTCATTAAAATCTGGTATTTACTCATGGGAATGTGTCTTGGATTTTCTTTCTGAACATATTGTTAAATTGTGGCAGCCTTTTGGTAACATGCAAACAGTACTACAGTACAGATAAAAGGGGACAAGATTTTCCAACAGGAGGGTATGCTGTGAATCGGGTATATGGGGATAAACTTCATCTTGTGACTGGGTCACTATGGGCATATAAAATCTTTCTACAGACTGAAGGATGTTCGACCTTGGCCTCAATTACTTTGGATCACTATGTGATATATAATAAATAAGTAGATAAATAATAATAATAGAAGGTCTGTGTAATGGATATGGAAAGCTGTCAGAGATATCATTAAACTATGCTATTACGATTATTCTGCACAGGGCTGCTGAAATGTAAGCTCTGAAGTAAGAAATCTCAAGTACATCTTTTTGTGACGGCTCTGCTAAAGTTCCTTTCCAAGTGACAGGCTGAGTGTTCTTCATCTGAATTGAGGCAGCATATTGAACTTTTAATCATATCTTACTGTCCTCTCACATATACATCAATGTCACAGAAGAAATAAGCACAATATTGACATGATATTTGCAGTTCTAATTTTGTAAAACATAACAAAGGTACCAAAACCGAAAATGTCACATCAGTTTGCTTCTCCTAGTCCACCAAATCCTCCAAATGTCATGAACATTTGTATCTACAGTGTTCACTGATGGACATATGTGACACATGAACTAACTTTCTTTCTTTCTCTTTCTCTCTCTCTCTCTCTCTTACTCTCTTTCTTTCTTTCTTTCTCTCTCTTTCTTTCCTTTCTTTTCTTTTCTTTCTTTCTATCTCTTTCTCGCTCTCTGAAAAATTTGTTGAACAGTTTCAGCCTTTAAAATCAAATTTGCCTCTTCAGTTCATTTCTTTCAACGTGCAACTTGCAACGTGTGGACACATCCTAATTGGTAATCTGCAGGGGATCTGTATTGAAGACATCTAGCAGTTGTGGCTGTTCATTGCCTACTCTCCATCTGTAATGTGTGTTCCCTGGTCCTTCTAAGGGTGCTGTCACACAGTGGAGCTCATTTACTAACGATCGAGCGCTGCACTTTGGTCAGACTGTGCACCTATTTTTGGGCTATAACGGCTTGCACAACTATTTAAAAAGTGTGTGCGCTGGGATTGTGGCGCACGCGACCCTTTTGTGGCTTCCATGCGACATAGATTAGGGGGCATGTGTGTGATTCGGACTGAGCACTGTAATTAACTTTTAAATTGTGTAGCAAGCCCTAGCCCTAAGATGCACCACTAAAAAGATGGTGAACTCTGTTGGACCTGAGCAACACATGCACAAAAGTGACACATGCACAAAATTTCGCTTTCTGTGAACTCCACTGATTGGGTAAGTAAAGAAATGCATGCGTTTTTGTATGTTCACCATGCGTTTTGGCTAGTTTGAATCTGTTTTTCTTCATTTCGAGAATTGTAGCAGTTGTGAAACAAATTCAAACCAGACAAACTGTCCAAGAATGCACCATGTGACAGCACCTTTATAGTGTTTGAAAAAAGTAAGAGGTGATAATTCTTCTGACCACACATATATGTTACTATAGTGAATATCAGATCAGTTCATAGGCCTCCATCCTACTTAATGATCTGATTGTAGTTAGTTGTTGTGAATCTTAAATATACTTAAAGGAAACCTACCACCACGGATCTACGCATTAAGGTACATCCGGTGGCAGGTTCCTCTAATGTATAGTTATATAGCCGTTTTTAGGGCTAATTCTTTCATGGCCGATAACTTTAATAAACTTTAATTCACCCAATATTAAAATTTTCTAAAGAGGCTACTTGGGCGTGGAATAGCCTGAGCTACTACTCCACGCCCCAGTAGCCTCTTGCGGTTCGCCTACCCTGAGATCTTCAGCACGCAGCTCCTGGTAGCTGCGCGCACTCGTCTGCAAACCTGGGTTCTGCGCATAGGCAGAAGCTCTGGCTTCAGAGCCAAGACTGCGCAGCAGGCGGCCTGCATTCTGCCCTCTTCAATGTCTCTACAGCAAGTTTGCTGCTTAATTGTCATGTCCTGATGGAGAGCGGCCCACCCTCTCTTCCTCATTCCAGCAACACAGGCCCATAGTGGGTTTTGTATGTAACCAATATGTAAAGACATCTGCAAAGACAATTCATTCCTGGTTGCTTCTTTAATAATATGTAGAAGGGAGGCACCTTGGGCAGATATATCCCCACTCCTCCAGACACTTTGTCACAAGCCCCATATATATCCCCAGGACTAACTAGGTTTTCAGGGCCTTTTTGTCCCAGGGCCCAGTGAAACCTGGAGCCGGCCCTGTGTGCATGTACCCTGGGACAGTTTAATAGCAATCCAATTCATTTGAGTATGTGTTCTGAGTGTGGAGTGATACCAAAGAACCAAGAAGAAGCCACGGGAATATAGGAAGAGCATCTAATCTTTGTTCAGATTTTGACACACAGCAATGCATGGACATATTTTCAGTGATGTGCCAGTTAACGTATCTTTACATTGGTGAGCTCTGTTCATTTCCCCAGAAATCCCCTTAACTTTATTCACAATATTTTATTCTCAGGCTTTTGGGCATCTCATGAAAAGTTAATTCATAAAAATTACTTGTAGTGTATTTAAATGCAATATTTAAGTTTTTCCTTTTTATGACTTTTAATTTTAATTTCATTGTTACTCCATATTTCTGTTGGGCACTCTGTCAGCTTTAAATAGGCAATCAAAACTTTGTAAGTTAAAGTCACTTGGGGGGCACTAAAAAGAGAAGAAAAAAAATATAAAAAATATAAAATAATATTTTATTGTGCTCCCCCTTCCACAATTCAAGTACTGGTATTTAAAACTATTTAAGCTATATGGAGAATGTCATAAAAAGAAATAATTAAGACAAGATTTCTGTTTTTGTAAGTGTGGTTTCAAAAATTATTTGTAAATTCGAAAAAGTTCAGGTTGATATTTAATTAGAGGGCAATGCCTCTATACCTTCTTATTATCCCTCTCTTGTCTGATTGCTATGTTTATGAATCAAGAAGCGGAACAAGGAGATGAGTAGGACAGATGAGGTGGAACAGTATTATACTCCAGTCGTGGGACTCCCCCCACTGACACATAATGGGGGTCATTTACTAAGGGCCCGATTCGCGTTTTCCCGACGTGTTACCCGAATATTTCCGATTTGCGCCGATTGTACCTGAATTGCCCACGCGATCGGATTGTGGCGCATCGGCGCCGGCATGCGCGCAACGGAAATCGGGGGGGCATGGCCGAACGAAAACCCGACGTATTCGGAAAAACCGCCGCATTTAAAAACCGAAAAAGTGTCGCTTGGGGAGCGCTTACCTTCACCTGGTCCGAGGTGGTGCATTCCGGCGCGATGAGATGACTTTCAGCGCAGCAGCGCCGCCTGGTGGACGACGGAAGAACTACCTTCATAAATCCCGGCCGGACCCGAATCCAGAGCAGAGAACGCGCCGCTGGATCGCGACTGGACCGGGTAAGTAAATGTGCCCCAATGTGCCTGATATGCTAAAAGACTCCAGGCTTTCCTAGTGAAGAATTCTGCTATGGCATGTGCCGGAATATTGGTAAGACCTATAGCAAATGCTACAGCCCATTCCCACTCCCCGCCCTGTCACACCCACAAGGGGAAAAACTACTGTACAAGCCATGATGAATTGCCCCTTAGGTGTTTAGCTGATTTCTAGCAGTTTTTGTGGCAATATTTCATAAGACTATAGCACTACAGGGCGGTATAGATGTAAATAAAGCTCTGGTGAAACAAATATCTCTCTTTTATTTTTCTACAAGAGAACTTTTTCTGCGTCTGTATGCTCCTCTGCTCCTGGCTAAAGATGAATCTGAGCTGTAAAGTGAGCATTTGACAGGATAAAGACTGAGATGGTTACCTGAATTATTAATTTCCAAAAATGTTTTAAGTGACAGTCACTGTTTAATATTTGTGAAGATTGCTCTTTTTTCAATGAGGAAAGCCTCTATTTGTTTATGTCCAAATAAATGTATTCAATATGTTCTACATGGAGGGTTCCTGAAACCAAGTAGGGTCCCCCTTTCAGTTGTATTACCTGCTAGTAAATGCTTACAACTCATCTCCCCGTCCCGTCCCCATCACCAGTAAACTTTTTTTTGTATCTTTTACAACTGCAGCATTTCGTTGAAACAATGCTTTTCAAAATATGCAAATAAGCCTGATTAGCAATTCATTTATTATTTATGACCCATAACCAACTGGCATGCCTACAGTGTGTTAAAAAAGACGGTGACACCACATAGCGATTGCACGTAGTGCAAGAATTACAGATGGAGAGCCGGCGTCAGATTTCAGCGGCTCTCTTAACACACTCTGGGCATGAATAATTTGCTTATTGGCAGAGCTAAGAGGTGCTTAGCAGAGCACCTTAGGCTCATTTACATATTTTATAAAGCTTTGTTTCATCGAAATGCATCAGTTTTAAAAGATACAAAAAGAAGTTTACCTGCGATGGGGATGGAACGAGGTTAGTATAAGAATCCTCCAACAGGTAATCTAATCATAGATGTCCTTTAACAGTCAGTCAAGTAACCTATAGATTACCCCTGGAGTCACTTATTCATATAGAATAGTGGTGTAAAAAGAGGCTTTGGAGATTCTTTTTGACAGCGAGGTTTCCACTTCATTCTAAGTTCAGTCTAGCAATGTGTGTTTATATTTCGTCGCCTACTCTGCTCACTTAGTGGAAAATTCTTCTATATATTGAGCCAAAACTTTTGCATAGTGCAAGTTAAAAATCCTCAGAGTACAAGTGAGAATGGGTACAATATGTACTAAGTTTTAGTATTTATTCAGTAAATACATTTTATATGACCCCCTGTTGCAGATGAACCTCTCTACCCACTACGACATCTGGTAAAGCTCTCTGAATGCTTTACTTTAGTCCCAGGCTGCAATGATCATCTGTAACATGAATAATGAATAATAATTAAATAATTCCTTTATTTATGTAGCGCTCACACGTTACACAGCCCTACACAGTGCTTGATGTTTTATTGATAATCCTTGTTCCCATGACAGAAAAGGGCAGGGGGTAAGGCAAGGTGGTGACCGGTGGTAAAAGCGTGCATAGGGTTCATTTTGGAGGTGGGCTACAAGAGGAAGAAGAAGTGCAGGCCACTAACCTTTATATTGTACATGTCATCAGTTCCTCTTCCTCTGGGATCTGCGCACCTGGGAGCAATGGTCGAATAGCTGCAGGAGCTCTTGCAGACTGGCTGTCAGTTCAGCTTCTGGCCATCCTAAAGCCTTCCTCAACGGCTTCCTCCTTGACGTCGAAGCACCCAGTGTCGGCAGCACAGCGGGACTCGGGTGAGCCTAGTGATTCTGAATGAAGGAGCCGGCCTCGAGAGCATTTGAGCCCTTTCCCCCGTTACCCAAGGCCATCCGTGGCAGTGCAGACAAGAGGTTTGCTCGCAGGGTGGTGAGTTTGCGGTGAGTAAGCGGTCCTTGGCTTCTCCCCTTACAGTTGCCATGTCAGAGCGAAGGGCGGTTGGGAGGCGTCGTCCCCAGTCGGCGGGCAGCTCCAGGAGGCTGATCTCCAGTCTGGCACCAGAATGGGGGAGGAGCTGTGCCCCGCGGTCGTTGGACTCCCCTTCCACATCGCTGCCACGTCAGGCCGAGGCAGCATCAGCACTGAGCCTTTCGGCCAGTCTTGTACATGAGTGTACATCAAGGGAGCAGTCCCTGGTACACAGTAGCCCTCAACTCCCTCTCCCCAGCTGTATTGTCTTTTACTTATTATGTATCTTTTGTGCTCCTCTTCCCGCTTCCTGTATGGGCTAACCCCAGCACAACTCCAGAGGTGTCGGCAGTGGTGGATCCTCCTGCCATGCCCGATGTTTGTCAGACACAGCACAATGTAAGGTTTACTCCTGTTTTGAGGGCCCTCCGGGGTCCCATCTCAAACAGGAGGTTAAGGAGAAGATTTGGAGGGACGAATATGTTGACATTTTCTCCTTATTGCCCTTGGAGAGGTTTAATGTGGATAAAGCCAAGGTTGTTGAAGGAAAGAAGGAGGGACGAGAAAAAGTGGCATTATTGCTTAATTACTTGTACCTTTTGGAACTGGTTTCACATTTGCAATGTATGCTAGTGTGGGCCCTTTTCTGCAATGTGGATTCAATCGGGGAAGCATATAGGTCATATGAGTAGCATGGATAAGGTATCACTACCAGTTTAGTCAATGAAGAGTGACGGGACCACAAAGACATAGACTTGTGGAGTCAGTTCATGGTGGCCCGGTCTGTGGTTGCATCCAGTTTATTTTGCGTTGCTTCTGAAGCTGGTGGAGGCCTTACCGAGGGTGTGCCGTTGCTTCATACGAGGTGTGGCTGTTTGCGGTAGGTTTTCATTAGCACTCTTTGGGGCATTCAGGGTCTAGCGAATTGGTGAGTAGGTCAAACAAGATGTGTAGGGGCTGATGCTGCAGTATGTGGTGATTCATACAGACAGAGTATTTTGTCGTTTGCATCAATCTAAAACAGATCAAGGGGCAAAGGGTCAAATGTTGTTTTGTTTAATTTCGGAGGTTCAATCGTGTTCCCAGTGGGGACATTACAGTGTTATTTTGGTTTTGAGGACAAATGTTTCAGAGGGGTAGGTAGTTCATCAGGACGAGTCGGCTCTGTCACAAACCAGTTAATGGCAGTGTTTAGGAAAATACTAGCTTTGCTTGGTCATCAGCCTTTAGAGTTCGCGCCCCATTCTTTTAGAATAGTGGTGGCCACCAATGGGAATGTTTGCCAGTGCAGTCTATTCAACTTATAGGCAGATGGCGGTCAGGCAGATTCAAGTTTTATGTCCGTCCATTCCTTGTTGTCTGACATACACTGTAAGTATCTAATGTATTTTACATGTTGTAGTTTGTTTTGTAGATCCTGCTCCATGTCTTGTGAGGATAGTAGGTCATTCCTATGTGTCCTGGGGATCCAAAAGGGCTGAAGTCTGCCCTCAGGGGGGGCAGCTGGGGTTTTCACGTAAGGATGCCATTGTCTGGTGGTTAGGGGTGAGAGGGATATTTTGCGGGTCGCTGCTGAATCCTATTCATTACTATGCCTAGATGGATGCAATTCCAGACATAATGGTGATCTTTTTAGGTGGGAATGATCTGGGGTTGCGGATCATTGTTGATGTATCGAGGGACATTAAGTTTGATATTTTACGGTTACAGTCAATGTATCCTAGCCTAATAATTGTATGGTCGGAAATGGTTCTGAGAATTTTTTGGAAGCAGGCTTGATCTGTGGGTAGGCTTAACAGAGCCAGGTAAAAAATTAACAAGGCAATGTCAAAATTTATTGCCAGACATGGAGGTATAATTGTTAAACACCCGGAAATGGAATATAATGACCCGGCATTTCAGAGATCAGATGGAGTGCATTTGAGCCATATCGGGACTGACATTTGGGCATTGAATATTAAAACAGGGGTTGAAACTGCCTTTCAGGTTTGGCGTGACAGCCAAGTATAAGGTGTTACACCTGTCAATCGTTGCGGTATAAGGCCATGGAGGGAAGCTAATGGAAAATACTTGGAATTTGGGAGATTACAAACTGCAAGTTTGAGTGTTGGTTGCCACATTTACAAACTCTCCAAAATACACCTCTGTCTCGTTTGAGCAAAATTTTAGGGAACAAGAAAAAGTTGCAGGGAGCCAGATCAGGTGAATACGGGGGGTGCGGCAGCAATTCATAACACAATTCATGCAGTTTGGTGGCAACAAGTCTGGATGAAAGTGCTGGTGCGTTATCGTGTTGAAACAGCACCTTCTTTTCCAGCAAATGCGGCCGTATCTCAAGTTTTTGTCGAAGTGGTGCAATAACTCACTGTAGTTTTGTCCAGTGATCATTCTTTCTTTTTCTAAAAAATCCATAAGGATGACGCCGTTCGCATCCCAAAACATCGTCGTCATGACCTTTATGGCCGAGGGAACCATCTTCGCCTTCTTTGGAGCAGATTTACCAGGAGAAATCCATTGTTTTGATTGTTGCTTAGTTTCTGGTGTGTTATGATGAATCCAGATTTCATCAACGGTGACAACTCAACGCAAAAACTCCTTTGGATCTCGCTTAAATTGCTCTAAACACTGCTTCGAAGTTAACAGCAGCATCCGCTTGTTGTCCACCGTGAGCAATCGCGGCACCCATCGGGTCGACAATTTTTTCATCGCCAACTTATCATGTAAAATATTAATTTCCATTCCAGTAGACACACCTACAGTCTCTGCTACTTTGCACACTTTCGTTTGTCGATCAACGAGTATCATGTTGTGGACTTTTTGAATGATTTCCTCGGTAACCACGTCTGCCGGGCTTCCTGGTCGCTCCTCATCAAAAATGGATGTTCGCTCATGTTTAAATTAGTTGAACTGATATCTAACTGTGGTCATAGATGGCATAGATGTCCCCATAAACTGCATCCAACTTTGCTTTTATCTCCTTTTACCGAACGATACTGCTCTTTTTCCATCTTAGCGAAAATCACGAAACACGTCTTGGCTGCTAAATCCAAACTAACCTATCAATCAGTCTGCAATTTGTTTTGCCGTCGTTTGATAGATGGCAGCACACGATGATAACACTAACTTCCCTCAAGAACAACCTCTGTCGTCAAACACGGGTACTTATTGAACCTAAGGCTGTTTAGTACATGTGACACATTTGTCAGCCTCCTAGACTGGCACAGTGCGGCGGGATACATGTACATGCTTGAAAGTTGTAGTACCCTCTGAGGCCTTGTCATACGGTCTGTATTTTACACTTTATTTAAATACATCACAATGTATGCATATGTTTTATAACTTTTTATTTATGTCAATTATTAAATCAGACTCTTTTGGCCTACCTATTTACAATGTCACGCAGTGTTATGAGTCATTTGTGTGGCTAGTCAGAGTCTTAGAGTCATATGTACTAGACAGAAAGGTTAGTGGGAACATGGAGCAGGAATGTCTTTATCCAGCGGAGTTTGAAAACCAAATTGCAACAGGGACAAAAACTAATTTGTTGGAGGTACACTTATTAAAATATACAGTTTAACTTACATAAAAATTCAACTTAAGTACACCATAAAGAAACCTATCCTGAACCTTACTGCCTTTAGTACTTTTTGTTGGTAAATTAAACAAAATGACACAAGGTCAATGTCATGTTGGCTTCACAATGAAAACATGAAGAAGAGAACGACAAAGCAATTTAGGCCAGAGTTGCAAAGTGAAAGCAAGAATATGTATAAAAACATACAGATTGGCAGATGGTATTAAGCAGGAGTGAAGTACCATTACAAGTACACAAAAGTAAGCGAAATAACGGAGTATAGGATTATGTTTACACAAATCAACACTTGCTGACGGTTGGAAGTTAAAAACGAAGTGAAACTGTGACATTAGCAGTGCATAAAGTTCAAGTCAACTGAAACTCTAGTATCAGATATGAGATGACCTGGGGACAGGGTAAGGCTTATAGTCAATATAATTCTCTACTCAAGTGGCATTCTAAAATAATCAAGACAAAATTTTATGTACAAATTTAGCTTGTGGATCTCCTAAGTGTGAAAGACAGAAAAGTCTACCCGATGAACACATTGGTTTATCGGCAAAAAGTGAATTAAGGAAGCCATCCAACCGCAAAAGTTTATTTGCCTATTGCCGCCATACCTAAGGATTAAAGGGAATCTGTCATCAGAAATTGACCTAATAAACCACTGCCAGTATGTTGTCAAGCAGCCGAAGACCTTCCAGATCATGTTTTTTCCTGACCCAGTGTGGTGGAATCATTGAGAAAATGTACTTTGAAGTGAGGGTGTAAATGTTGTTGTATAAAGTCAAGCTCTTTCTTCCTCAGAAAGCCCCCTTCATTGTAGTGATGGTCCTGCACACAAGAGACATTACTAACTAGATCTCCTGAAGTTGCACGCATTGATTTAAATCACAGAGGAGGAGGCATTCAGGAGATCCCCCCTTGACTCAGTGTTAAAACTCTCCTCCTGAGGGACAGAAAAAAACAATTTACATCTCACTTAAAGTTGAATTTTCTGGATGATGTCACGCCAACACTGGCACATGAAAAAAAAAACAATACCTAGAAGGTGTTATGCTGCTTGTACAAATTCTGCTGATACTAATTGCTTATTAAAGGTTCCTTTAAGGGAGTAGGTCTTCAGAGACAATTATGAACCTGTCTTATTATTAGCATATCATAATATGGTGCCAATACAGGCGGTCCCCTACTTAAGAACACTCGACTTACATACGACCATAGTACAAACGGACTCTGGATATTGGTAATTTATTTTACTTTAGTCCTAAGCTACAATAAAAGCTATAAACAGTTATCAAATGGGTCTGTAATGAAAGCTTTAGTGTTAATATTGATTCTTATGAAACCCAATATTTTAAAATCCAATTGTCCAGAGACCAAAAGTTCTGTCTGGGATTACAATGATAAAAATATACAGTTCCGACTTACATACAAATCAACTTAAGAACAAGCCTACAACCTATGTTGTAGAACCGGGACTGCCTGTATAATATATATTAGTACATATATGATATACATATCATAATTACATATCTATGCCATTGAGTCAAAACATGATCATGTGACTAACTCCATACACAGTAGATTAAAATCTCTAAGTGCTTACCAACAGTAAGTTCACATGCATTTTGGGTGCATTTTATTGCATTGTAAACGCCAAATGTTAACAGTAATGTAATTAGGGAATTCCCTTCTCCTCAGGCTGTGCAATTCCTTTTCAAAAACACAATGAAAACACAACCAAAACGCAAAGTGTGAAGGCAGCTAAGGCACCGTTCCACACTTGCGAGGGTGGCGATGAACTCGCATCACACTCGCAACGAATGCTGCCCAGATTCCGCCCAAACGCTGCAAACTGGGCTGATTCTGACATGCTGAGTTCTGTTCCAGTTTGCAGCCTTGGGGCCGTGGGTGATAGAGCAGCACGCGTTGACGAGTGTGATGCGAGTTCATCACATTCGTTGAGGGTAGAAGGGGGCCTAAGCCCCTTCTCAACTGGCGGTTTCAACGCCGCGAGTTTGCGCGCATTTGACGCAGAACATCGCATTGCACTGTCCCATTGTATTCAATGGGTCTTTCTCCATTGCGTGGTTTCAAGCCACGTACTTATTGAACCTAAGGCTGTTTAGTACATGTGACACATTTGTCAGCCTCCTAGACTGGCACAGTGCGGCGGGATACATGCACATGCTTGAAAGTTGTAGTTACCCTCTGAGGCCTTGTCATTACGGTCTGTATTTTGCACTTTGTTATTTAAATATATCACAATGTATGTGCAACACCCTCGCCGATGCAATGGCGAGGTAGTGCTTGCGAATACGTCCCACCTGCATGTAATCCCATTACACAACATGGTTCTAATAGGACATAGGGATATTGCAGTGGTTAATCCTGCCTGGCAAGGCAGATGTTAATATGTGATGTAATTTCTATTATCCAATGAGATGTGTTACATCCTGTGCTCTGTAAGCTGAGATGTGATTGGAGGAGCAGCCACCACCTGACCAAAGGGAGGTAATAAAACCTCTGGCCAGGAATGTTCTGGATGATTATTCTAGTGTGGAATCCTAGAGATCAGTGAGTGAGTGAGTAATCTCTGTCTAGCCCATACCAGAGCAGGAAGAGCCTAGCCCCTGCCTCTGAAGAGTGGAGTATTAGATTAGAGTTAGTGTAGTGAGGAAAAGGGGTATCATCTTACCTTTGAAGGTGATACCTGAAGCCCTACAGGACAAGCTGAAGCTTCCTACCAGGACACAGCTGCCTCCCAGCCTGCCCTATACATCCAGGCTGGTGAACTATCTCCTGAGGCTCCCTCCAACTCACATCTCAGCACTCCATCTACCTGTTAAAGGCACGTTGCTGCGGTTCCTGCCGGTTCAAATAAAGAACTGTAAGTTGTTTTCTTCAACTTCTGTCTCCGTCTGGTCCCTGCTAATACGGCTGCCTTCATCACCGGCACCCTGTCCATCACCCAGAGACTCACACTCGGGACATTAAGGGGTTGCCCCAGGGAGATTCGCTATAGCAGCCGCTCCCTCATCATTTCTTGCCAACACCACCCTGCTGGAGACCTGCCAGGCTGTAGGACAGCCCTCCGGTTCCCCCGTACCAAGCACCGTGACAATAGCGTGCTTAGGCCGCAACCGCCAGCCACTCCGGTACAGCGGGCCCCGGCTGTCTCCAGGCCTCACCTCAAGGGCTAGGCCCCGGTGGGGGATGTTGCATATGCATATGTTTTATAACTTTTTATTTATGTCAATTATTAAATCAGGCTCTTTTGGCCTTACTATTTCCAATGTCACGCAGTGTTATGAGTCATTTGTGGGCTACTGTCAGAGTCTTAGAGTCATATGTACCTAGACAGAACAGTAGTGGGAACATGGAGCAGGAATGTCTTTTATCCAGCTGGTTTTGAAAACCAAATTGCCACAGGGACAAAAACTAATTTTGTCTGGAGTTACACTTATAAAATATACCAGTTTCAACTTACATAAAAATTCTACTTAAGTACACACCTAAAGAACCTATCCTGAACCTTACCTGCCTTTAGTACTTTTTGTTGGTAAATTAAACAAAATGACACAAGGCTCAATGTCATTGTTGGCTTCACACTGAAAACATGAAGAAGAGAACGACAAAGCAATTTAGGCAGAGTTGCAAAGTGCAAGCAAGAATATGTAAAAACATACAGATTGGCAGATGGTATTAAGCAGGGAGTGAAGTACCATACAAGTACACAAAATGTAAGCCGAAATAACGGAGTATAGGATATGTTACAACAAATCAACACTTGCCGAGAGTTGGAAGTTAAAAACGAAGTGACAACTGTGACATTAGCAGTGCATAAAGTTCAAGTCAACTGAAACTCCTAGTATCAGATATGAGATGACCTGGACAGGGTAAGGCTTATATGTCAATATAATTCTCTACTTCAAGTGGCATTCTAAAATAATCAAGACAAAATTTTATGTACAAATTTAGCTTTGTGGATTCTCCTAAGTGAAAGACAGAAAGTCTACCCCGATGAACACATTGGTTTATCGGCAAAAAGTGAATTAAGGAAGCCATCCAACCGCAAAAGTTTATTTGCCTATTGCCTGCCATACCTAAGGCTTAAAGGGAATCTGTCATCAGAAATTGACCTAATAAACCACTGCCAGTATGTTGTCAAGCAGCCGAAGACCTTCCAGATCATGTTTCTTTCCTGACCCAGTGTGGTGGAATCATTGAGAAAATCTACTTTGAAGTGAGGTGTAAATTTGTTGTATAAAGTCAAGCTCTTTCTTCCTCAGAAAGCCCCCTTCATTGTAGTTGATGGTCCTGCACCAAGAGACATTACTAACTAGATCTCCTGAAGTTGCACGCATGATTTAAATCACAGAGGAGGAGGCATTCAGAGCTCCCCCCTTGACTTCAGTGTAAAACTCTCCTCCTCCTTGACTTTATACAACCAATTTACAT
Source organism: Engystomops pustulosus (assembly GCA_019512145.1). Lineage (NCBI taxonomy): Eukaryota > Metazoa > Chordata > Amphibia > Anura > Leptodactylidae > Engystomops > Engystomops pustulosus. The sequence continues at coordinate 74,214,169 of CM033643.1, read as the reverse complement.
CTCACTTTAAAGTTGATTTTCTGGATGATGTCACCACACTGGCACATGAAAAAAAACAATACCTAGAAGGTGTTATGCTGCTTGACAATATTCTGCTGATAATAATTGCTTATTAAAGGTTCCCTTTAAGGTAGGTCTTCAGACAATATGAACCTGTCTACTTATTAGCATCATCATAATATGGTGCCAATATAATATATATTATTACATATATGATATTACATATCTATTCCATGGAGTCAAAACATGATCATGTGACTAACTTCCATACACAGTAGATTAAAATCTATAATGTGCTTACCCAACAGTAAGTTCACACGTTGCATTTTAGGTGCTTTTTTATTGCCTTTGTAAACGCAAATGTTAACAGTAATGTAATTAGGGAAATCCCTTCTCCTCAGCTGTTGCAATGCTCTTCAAAACACAATGAAAACACAACCAAAACGCAAAGTGTGAAGGCAGCCTAAGGCCCGTTCCACACTTGCAAGTGTGATGCGATGAACTCGCATCACACTCGCAACGCATGCTGCCCGGATCTCCTGCCCAAACGCTGCAAACTGGGCTGATCTGACATGCTGAGTTCTGTTTCCAGTTTGCAGCGTTAGGGCCGTGTGATCTGGGCAGCACGCATTGCGAGTGTGATGCGAGTTCATCACATTCGCGAGTGTAGAAGGGGCCTAAGAGTCAGAAAAAAGAAGGACTGTGCATATTAAATTCTATGATCATTTTATTCTCAGGGGCAACTAGCACGTTATGTGTTCAGATGTGGCTTATTCTACTCCCTAAATGCAGAACATGTATGTATATTGGAAAGTCAGGAATTATGACTTTTGGGCAAAAAATGGTTCATCCAACAGATTCAGAGGAAATTCAGCCATGTTCACCCTGTAGTAGTCATCTCTATCTGCCACATTTTAATACACATGAAATAATCCATAGTTAAACTAATATTATAAAAAGTAGAAATATTTAGGTAGAGTCACATAATGAGGCAAACAAATGGAGCAACAAAATCTGCTAATATAAAAAAAATGCCAAATTATAGTCATTCTTCAGTTTTCCTCTAATAGTTGATTTAATAAGGACTAAAATGTCAAAATTTCCTCAGCTCACACTGCAATATATGATATCATTTTTGTGAGAAAAGATGAAACTGTCATGTTAGCTTCTGCCTGAGGCAACAAAACTGTCTGGGTATCAGAAATAAAATTGTATCATTGAAGGGATAATTGTATGTGAATCTCCTTCTATCAACAGACTAATTCTAGCTCAATTCAGAAGTGTCAGCAACAGGAACATGTGAACATAGCAGCGGAATCTTTCATCTGTTTTTGTGGTCTGCGCACTTCACAGAATACTTCCTCTACTGTTTCGAAGAATAATGAAAGTTCTGTATTTTATAGTGTTTGGATTCCTGCGTTCTCCACAGGTTTAACCCCATATGTGCTGGAGCTTTGGACAGGTACTTGTGGCAACCTTGAGGTTAGATCTGCGCTTGTTTCTCTTTCTGTCTCTGGCTGGTCCCTAGCCCTCCTCCCCTTTTTGTCGCATTACACAGTAATAGGAGAAGCTTTGGAAGAGCTCCAGGGAACAGGATGTACTTGGCAGGCAGACACGGCCTTGATGTCTGCAAAATGTCGGGAAATGCAGCCAAGAGCTGCTAACTGGGTCATTAACCTCTAGAAGAAGAGCAAGTACTCAGGTCCTGTCTCTCTTCATTTCACCAATAAAAATGCCTGGAAGTGGGGAGGGGAGGAATCAACCTGTGTTTCTAGGATCTGAATGATGACAAAAACTCAGCTCTGCCCCCTCCTCTGTATACCAGAAATAAGCTTACAAGTGATCCTATTAACAACTACTGAGTCCCTGAGGTGTTAATGCTGTTTCTTTGAGGGAATTTTCCAGGAAATATATGCTAAATTACCCAGCCAGCAACCAGGGCAGTAGTTAATGTTTACTACAACTGAATATTCCTCTCTTATTACCTCATTGTGTGGATCACATTGTTTAAATTGAATTCTTCCCAGAAACCTCCACCCACAGATTATATCACAACCTCCAGTAAAATAGTTGCATGTGTTTCATGTCCAGGAATGTGCACGGGTTAAATCTTTGCTTGACTATCTGAGAGAAGAGAATGTGGACTGTGGTGTATGGGTTTATGTGAACTGGAGCAGGATTTCTGAGTAAGAAGCAGAATGTATCCAGACGTGACTCAGAGGAGAGACCATGAGAGCCTTGCTCACCCTAAGAATGACAGTCTTCTGTGTGTACCAACTAAAATAAGGAGAACTACCACTGTGTGTGGACGGGCTAAGCAGGACTTCTAAGGCGCCTTTCACACTTGCGTTTTTCACGCGCGTTTTCTGTGCATGCTTTTGGCGCGCAGAACTTGCATTGCACTCTGACCCATTGTAACCAATGGGTGTTTTCAGACTTGCATTCTTTTTCACGCACACACGTGCGTTTTTTTTAACGCGCGTTTAAATCTCGACATGCTCTACTTTTGCAAGTCACGCGCGTGAAAAACGCACTATACAAGTCCATGGAGACGCATCAAAAACGCATTGCACTCTGAGACACTTGCAAGTGCAATGCGTTTTTCACGCATCAATTGCCATAGAAAAGATAGAGCTCAGCCCTGAGTCCATTTCACGCGCTTTTTCTGCGCGTGAAAAACGCATTGAAATTGCATTGAAATTGCATCAAAGACGCGCGTGAAAAACTGAGACACTGAACAAACACTGACTGAAAACTGATTGCACTCTGACTGAAAACTGATTGCACTCTGATGCAAAATGTGCGTTTTTCACTGACCAAACCCTGATCGCACCCTGATCAGACTCTGACGTGAAATGCAATGCGAGTGTGGAAGGGGCCTAACCCTCTCTCCAAGGAGTCCCGTCAGCTATCCGGCTCCAATTCTCTTAACCATATCACAGATTCTTTCTATCATACCCTGATCTCAGGGCAGAAGGTATTACCTGACAGGTTCATTTAAAAGATATAGTTACTTTGCTCTTTTTCACTGGAGAACTATATCTGGCACTATTTTTGTTTGCTCACTTCCACTAAAAGCCATAACTGGTTCAGGGTCTCCATGCCACTGGTTCCACATAGTATTGTAAGCAATCCGCCACAGCTGACAGCTATCACTGACAGATAGGGGAGAAAACTCTCTTTTTGAGGTGTAAAACTGTCTGTACAAGCATCTATGACGCTTGTACAGACTTTAATGTGAACTCTGGTCTTGACTTCCATAATATAATTTGAAAAGTCTTCTTTTAACTCTGTACAGTATTGTTTCTGAGTTCTTCCTATAGTAAAAAGTGAATACAGTTGCTACATAATTATCATGTAGGACATATATGTACATAGCCTGACAGTATTGATGAGACAGTATCAGATTATGTAGGAACAAGGTACGTAAGACTTGGAATTGCACCATGTATAGGGTGTTTATGTATCGCCTTGCAATAGCATGATCACCAAGAAAAACATGAGCTCAATACTTTACAGGATTCTGATGATGTTTGATGATGTTGCCATAAGTAACCCAAAATTCACAAACAATAGACATTGGTTCTAAGTCTAAACGTCTAACCTTCAAAGCACTTAAAGGGGTTTTTCTACGAAGGAAAGTTAGCTCCGGTAGATTAATGGAGCAGACGGCCACGCATGACTATTAACCTTTATGGAACTGACTGAGATCGCTGAGCGCTGTGCTCGGCAATTTCCGTCAGCTCTATAGAGATTAATGGAGCAGAACGGTCATGTACGGCTGCCTGCTCCATTAATCTGACGGAGCGACGAGGGGTTCCCCTAATTTTCTGTCTGGTGGCAATGTGATATCAAAATGATATGACATCGGCAGAATCTTTATCAACAACCATCTTAATGTCCGCAGCATTTTTACTGACCTATGTAATCTTTAAAACAGGATCCTGTTGGGAACTTGATGTAATCCACATTGATATACTGTGATCTGGCTTTTCTACATTCTCTTATCGTTTACCACCAATGATAGACTTTATAAGTCTCTGTTTGGGCACTAAAAGTTTTACTAATGTGTTTTTTTTCATGTGCCCTTGTATCTCCGCATACCCTTCGGCATTAAATAAAGAAGCACTTGCATGAATTTTACATACACCCTCTGTCTTTATTGAACAGGGAAGGTCTTGAAACGGCCATCATATATATTATGCCAGACACTTCCTCTGATTGTCTGGATTGACAAATATTCTAAATATTCATGTTCTGCTAATGAAAATCTGCATTGTAACACATTAAACACAAATAGCACGTATCAGAATTTTACTGTGTAATGTCTGTGCTAACGCAGCCAGCACACCTTCACATCTTCCCCTTTGGGCCCTGTACCAACCTTTTCACCAGAGCACATCCAACATCCCTTTGAACAGAACCCCATGTTGAGCAGACAGATAACACAGATAATAATAAAGAGTGTTCAGCAGCAGAGCACATTCTTCTTTCTAACGCTCTCAGCCTTGATGTCTGGACACAAAAGATTCCACACATTATTGACAGTAAAGCAAGGTATTCTAAGCCTCTGCAGTGCCTGAAGCCATTAGGCTGCCAGATTTGTGACCTTGACAATGTGATACACTCCTTTCTACTCCCCTTAAATTAATAGCAATACACAATATAAGTCTCCCATTTGTTGAGGATGGTTGATTGTACGAGTACTTTCTAAAAGTGGTCCTAGAGCAAAATCGAAGACCATCCTGCGTCTGCTGTTGTCAAAAAATGAAAAAAGCAAAAACATTGTTTACTGTGTTGTATTAAAGGGCTTTTACAGGATCATGGTACTGATGACCTCAAATCAAAACCAGAGTGATCAGGGACCATTACTCAACAGGATAGCAGCAGAAGATGGAATTGGAAGTATGTTCACTGTAAAAAGAGTTTAAAGAGAACCTGTCACCAGGTTTTACCCCACTAAACTATGACCACCCTTAGGTATGGTATGTAATGTCCTCAATAGAATTATATGTGAAATATCACTCATTTACCTGTATAAAATCTTACCTAAATTGAGGAAAAAAATGACACTTTTTTTTTATCCCAATTGTACATAAGATGAGGAAAGTTTAGTGGTTACTGGAGGGGGGAGGGGGTCACAACAGAATCCCCTTTCTGTTCTATAGCACAGGTGTTGTTTTCTTTTAGCTACAGATCCAGAGATGCAAATGCAGAACCTGTTTAGTATTGGCCTGAGACCACTCTGGTTTTGCAAATGCAGAGTCAACGTATGGCCCATTAGATCTGACCCTATACACAACACAGTGGTAACCAGTATGACAACTTTAAGCTTATGACATGTAGATGACATGGAGAATTCAGACCTATTTATGTTTCGTACATTCCCAAAATGCATTGGGAAGAAACTGAGTCACATGCCATGAGCACCCTCTAGTGGTGACATTTAAATCCCCTCCGCAGGGTCACAAGAAAGATCATTTAATTCTACGAGTACACTGTCTGTAATTAATATAAATGTGGGACTTATAGAAGCAAATTCCACAGGACAGCTATTTATATCACTTAAACCTTAACCTTTAACATAGAAGCAGCCAAAACAGCTCTTGGCGTGTTCCTTTCTATCTCAACTGACTGGAAGGAATTCAGGAAATCCCTAGTGCTAAAGGAAATAAAAAACGCCTGTAATATATGCTTTTAACTCTTTCTCTCTTTCTTCAAAAGCTCGAAATGCAATAGCTCAGAATTAATTTGTATTTCTTAGCTATTGGGCAAGGGGTCGTATATCTTTACATATATGTGTCATTATATGTGTATATATGTGTATATTTATATGTGTCATTATATACATCAAATATGATTATATGATGATGATTATCTATTAAAAGGACATCATTAATTCCATTGTGCTGTACAATCAATAAGTGGTTCAAATAAGCCATTATGATGTCTACAATTACATCACAGAAACGATTATAATACAAGGATGATGGTTATCATTATATCCACTACTGAGAATAGATGATGTTGCAGCTTTTTCACAGTGCATGCCAGAAAATTCTCTTTAATTGGCACCTGAGCATTATTGTCTATGGCCACAAGTGGCGTTTTTAAGGGAACCTGTCATCAGGTTTTGTAGTTTGCTACATATAGAACCTAAACCTATTTTTCTGACACCTCAGCGGTGTTAACTCAAAAGGAAAGTTTGAAAATGTACCTGGATCCTTGCCAGAGTTGGAAATCTACTATGTGCAATCCACCCAGCTTTACTGTCTCAATATCTCTTTCCTGCCGGAGTTCCCCATACAGTGTGTTACCCAAAGTGAGACCTGCTGTCTGTCACAGTAGTAGATACACACATGGACACATATTTATTTTAAGTGTTAAGTTTTCAGCTTTACTGAGAAAAAAATGGGAAAGCTGGTACGTATAAGATGAAACAAGGGTGCTATGGCCCAAAGTGTAAGTCCACCTAGCACAGTAACAGATTTAAATAATTTGATTGAAATAAAAGCCAAGATGATACCTACAAGGACCAGAAAGTTCAGAGCAAAGTTTAGCAATGGTACGTATCCAACTGAACTTATGAGTGCTAGAAATAAATAGTCAAAAGAGCTTAAATGAAATCAACCACTTTAAAACACTGGTTTTTAGGCAAGTTCCCTTACAAGCACCTTGATCCGCGGTGTCTTCATAAGTCAAAGCTCTGGCACTCCCTCATTACATAATTAGGCACGCCTATTGCTGCATGTGCCGGCTTTTCTACAGGGGAATGGGAGGGAGGAGGAGGAATAGAGCGCCTCTTTGTATTCTCGTCTTCCCTCCTCATCCCTCCCATTCCAATTTAGAAAAGCCGGCACACGCAGCAATAAGTGTGCATAATTATGTGGCATAATTATTAAGGCAGATAATGAACCTTGGTACATTGCACAACTCATTCAGGAATGGATAGCAATCAGATCAAGCATCAGATTCTGTATGTGTGCTGGAAACACAAGTTAGATCTATGGAAGTTCCCACTAATAACTCACAGGACTTAAGGGGTCTATTGCTAACATATAGGGGCAAGTTGCCACAATAACCCTTCAACGATCTTGTGGAGCTATTTTGGTATCAGAGGAGGACCTACATTATATTGAGCAGGTGGCTTTCAAACTATGGCTGATTGGTTAATACATAAACAAAGGCCAACAGTAGTTATTGTTGATGATACATGATGGAGATAGAAAGTAACATAATTGTAGTAGAAAGTTAGAGGCAGTTGTATAACTACAGGGGTAGCAGCCATAGCAGCTGCTATGGGGCCCACAATGTCAGGGGGCCCCAGAATCTTGGGTGTGTATATGCTGTATGTCAGTATCTGTTTATTTTCTGTATGTGTGCGTATATGTGCTGTGTATATACTCTGTATGTGTGTTCATGTGACGTATATATGCTGTATATCTGTGCATATGATGCATGTGTGTTAATGCTACTGTATGTATATGCTGTATGTATGTATATATGGCGTGTAAATACTATGTGTGATAGTAACTCACATGAAAGAGTATACAAATATGTATATTTTTAAGGGAGAATGGGGCCCCATTCAGAAGTCTGCTTTGGGGCCCTGCATCTCCTAGTTAAGGCCCTGTCTAGAGGCTAAACACAGGGAAACTCAGGTTAATATAAAATAATGTTAAAATGTTTTCAACTTTTAGCAAAGTACCTGCCATGATCAAGTCCTACTTGGCTGATTACTTTGATTCCTGATATCTGAGTCTGGATGACACAACAGACTTAAGATACTCTACACGCTTAAGAGGCTTTATTAGATTTTGCAAAGAACAGCAGGGATCTAAAGTACTGTATATGGCCACCTTTACACTAGATTCAAACACAATTTGATTCTGAAAAATGCTATAGTTGATGTTTTATTATTGTCTTTTTATGTGCATTTGTTTTTATTTTTGTTGTTTGGGGGAGGGGTCATTACAGATCCTACGGCCACATATTTCATGCAGGATCATAATGAAATATTAGATATGCAACATAAAAATTAAAATTCCTTCCGCTGTCCTGTGCTCGCATTCACTTCGGCTAGTAGGTCTGAACTGTTTTTTAGCTGCCCCTCTTGTCCATGGTGGCGGGCAGGTCGGAGAAGTCCAGAAATTGGAGCGGAGAGGGAAATTAATGTGCCTTTTACGGCAGAGAAAGCATGATGAATATCCCTCAAAAAGTTTTGGTTAGATTTGGTAGTCGTCTCATGTAAGTTAGATAATAAACTAAATAAGTTAATTATTATTAAAACTTTTGTCCCTAATTTCAAAAACTGTACTACATATATATACCTAGACAATCTGAAGTTAACATGCAGATAATAAGTCAAAAATGAATTATATGGCATCATGTTATTTTTCAATGAAAGAGTTAAAGCCGTTGAAGCTAAGATGGGAAGTAGCCTGTTTGTTTTTCATATGACTGCTTTACAGCATTCCAGATATGAACTAAGGACTCGAATGGACCACACAAAGAATGTAAATAAAGTACAATGAGCTAAACATACAGCGAGGACATATCTGGCCTACAGCGATCTTACCTCAAATTACCTGTGATGCACACTCACCTTGTTTAACCTCAAACCAGTTCATTTGTATTCATTTGGAACAACTTCCAATTGCTAAAGATTTTTTTATTTCTAGCATGTGACAATATTTCGAGGGACACGGACAGGAAAGCTTTATGTGGAGCAGCTCCAACAATATTGAGTTTCAAGAAGAGGCTTTTCCTCATAAATACTTTGTCCATTCTTTAGTTAGAGAAGCAGCCATATCTAAATATCTCCTCATGCAATTTGTGCCATCTCACGCAGCTCTCAATTCCTTTGCTATGTTTCCTGGAAAGTATTCATTTGCTGGCACCATTTTCACTACAGGGTAAATGGGTTATCCAGGTTTTTATAATGGCATTGCACGCCCTTAGTATAGGCCATTTATAATTGGTCAGTGGGGGTCCCCACTCATCACCCTCTCTGATCAGTTATTTAAGGCTGTGGTACTTGCACCTGTGCTGTTATATTGGCCTGTACTGAAAACCATAGTACCCACATAGCAGTTTCAGCAGATAAATGTTATCATTTGTATAATATAATTTAACATAGTTTTCTTATATGTATTCTATATGCAGACAAAGTTCTACCTATTTATAATTTATTTTTGTACACGTCACAGGCTCAGTGTAATGCCTCTCTCTCAGAAGATCACTGACTTTTTTTGTCCCTTTATTATCATTGTGTAAATTCTCTTTTTCTAGCCCTTTCTAAAAGCTGTGTGAGATCATTATTACTTAAAGGGGGTTGTCCATAAACTACAGTTCTCAAATTTTAATCCCCTAGTGATGTTTACACAATTGTCTGAGCAGACACTTCATGATCCCTGTGTACTGATAATGTTCTTAGATTATCAGGGTACAGGTTTATATACACTTTCATTTAGCTTCTGAACATTCACCAGTATCTGACACAATGAAAAAGATATGGGACATATCAAAAATGAGAGATGTTGAGATCCATGAGCGGGGGAGATTTGGACAACCAGGCGCGAAGGATGATCAGTGGGGCTGTTGTGAGGTCTTGTATGTAGGAGAGTGTTCTCTCACAGAGACAAAACACAATGGATGCGCCACTGAAAATGAACATCAACACTAATGCGCATGAGCCCAAATGCTTTGGATTTGACTTTGCTTCAGAAGCTTGTGGATCCCATCCAGAAGAAAGGACATAATAAAATCCAACATATTCAGCTCCCAAAACTGTTTTTTTTCCTGAATGAGTTAGTTACAAACATTTTGCAAACTCCTTCGCTGGGTTCCCCCAGTTTGTCCCTCTTCTTGAAAATTGCTTCAGACTCATTTATTGCTTAATTTATTTGAGCTGCTCCACAGGAAGTTTGAAAAGAGCCAAAGTATCTTTTTTTCTTACTGAATATCCCTACTATGGCAACAGTATCTCCCTTTACTCACTAGTTGTTCTATTTTCCTGGACAGTTCCCATAAATTGCTTGTTGAACTGACCTTAATCAGCTATGTCAAGCCTATGGTGACTCGGTCAGGATAACTAGACCTTAACCAAATTTGGCGAAGGCTTTTAAAAGATCTAGAATGAACTTGCATCTCTGGAACCACTGTCTAGTATTAGCCAATGTTTCTTTTTAATAGATATTTTTAAAGAAAGGTATCCATGCAAACACTTTGGAAACAAGAACACATAAACTAGAATCTTTTTAAACAGTATCTTTTAAGCAAAAACTATCTAGTATACTTATAACACGGGTGATTTCATACCTGTCCAGGACCTGACTATCTCAAGACCAGTGGCTGTTCAAATTACCTACCAGAAGTACAACCTGACGAAATCCATTTGGCAGGTCCGTACCATTTCTAAGAGAATCATTAATATATGCATCTTTATGGTCAGTTGTATTGTAAGTATGTAAGGGGTAAATATTATTTCAGAGGGCAGTGTTGTTATCAAGGTGACACTATACTAAAGGTGTATTTGTGACAGTTTTAAGCCAGTGTGGAGATGTTCTGCACAGAACTGAAGACATAAAGGCAGCAAATTCTGCCACAAAAAGTCATGGTCAGGAGAAGTTATCATGTATTCGTTGGAGCAGATTCTCATCTGTAAGTCACTAGATGCTACTTCTGTACGTGGTTAGTACTGTAGTCACTTACATACCTTCTATAGTGCAAGACAACCCTCAGCTTGTATAGTCATTCACAGTGCCAATAAACTAAGTCTGCATGTGATGCTATGTGAGAGTTTGAAGGAAACCTAGCATCAAAATCATGATAAACCAGGGACACTTACTCATAGATCCAGGAACTGTGACTGTGTTAATCTCCTTATATTTGTTATCCTTCCTTCTAAAATAAACTCTTACAATTATGCTAATGACCCTGAAGGGTTCTGGGGGATTACTAGAGCTCATCCATGCTCTGGCTTCATGGGCTGGTCTTACCCACCCCCCTTCTCAATCAGCGCTTCCCTCCTCCCTGTGCTTGATGTAATCTCACAGGATGTTTCAGCACACAATGGGAGGGGTAGTGCTCCTGCATGGTTAACAAATATAAGAATATTACTACAGTCACGGTGCCTGGATCTATGAGTAAATGTCCCTGGTTTTTCACGCTAGGTTTTGATGGTAGATTTCCTTTAAATTAGCTGTTGTATATTAGTATTTCTTGATTGGGGTGTGAATTCTTTTTTAAGGTTCGTCAATGTATTTAATACTCCAGACTTGTATGGGGTCCACAAACTCTGTACAGTCTGGGTTTTATGACACCTTTATCCTCCACAACATAGCATGTCTTAGAATTAGGACTTTTTAAATTGGCAAACAGTCCTGGGTATCACCTGGGTATAGGCATGCAGATTCTTGTCAAACTTAAACAGGTATCCCCACGAAGACAAGATTGTTAAATGTACTCAGGATAACAAAATAGCACATTCTCTAATTCAATGTTATTAACAAAAATACAGCATAATAATTCCAACCTGTCTCTATAAGTAATGGTGTACACAATTTTGGTTGCCACTGGACCCAGCCCTGGATCTTCTGACTTTAGAGTCGGCAAAGATATTGTTCTCCTGTCTGGCACTGCAATGAGCTGCTCTCTGCCTCTAGCCCCCGCCATTGCATTCCATGACGAGCTAACACAGAGACTTCCTTACGGCAAACAATAGCAACATCATGAGGAGAGTAAAACTACAAGCTACAGGCAAATAAGATCTTTATCCAGGGGTGATGGAGGGGGTCATATAGCAGATCTAACAGTATGTAATGGCTGTGATAGTAGAGGGAAGAAAGTCACGTGTAATATGCATCTCATGGATCTCACCATCTCTCATCTCTGATCTGTGTCATCACTCTTTCCAAGTGTCAGATACTAGTACAATGTTCAGAAGCTAAATGAAAGTGTATATAAACCTTGTACCCTGATAATCTAACCACATTGTCAGCACACATAACTGGGGAATCATAATGTGTCTGGTTAGAGAGTCTCCCCACACTCTGGACTCTTACACTGACCATCGCTGTGTAATAGGAGTTAAAACAGCAATAAAACTGAGTAAAATTGTAAAGTAAGGGGTTACAAATGATCTTTATTGTGTAAACATCATTAAGGGATTGAACTTTGAGAATTTACTTCAATGGGGAAACCCCTTTAATATTGCTCTCATGTAAGAAGAGACCATATCTGATTAGATATTGCTTCACTAACCTTGACCTGAACCATTTTTTTTTACCAAAGTATTATCTACAACATGAAGAGTACCACATGAATGTAACTATGTATCTCTGGTTCTGTCAGTTTGTAGCTACTGAGATGATAAAATCTAGTGCAGTATAAGACTGTCAGTTACTACTTTAGACATAGTTTTAGTTGAGTTTTTTTTTGCACTCTGACGTGATATGCATCACAAGCGTGACGGAGACTTAAAACAGCTGCCATTATTCTTCTTTTCTAATATTAAAGGGACAAAAAACAGCATACAAATATGTATATCAAAAATAAATACAAGATATAATATTAATGTGCCAATTTCAAATTTGAATTGTTGTCAATAGCTTAATAGAGTCTGGGCCTGAAAGCATCTTAGATTTTCTTTCCAGTCTTAAATAATATTAAATCTAAAGTTCTCTCATATTACGGTAAGTGATTTTGTTGTCAACAATTACATTGAACAACAAGAGTCATATAACATATTAACAGTGCAGTCTACATTGTTTTTCCTAGTTTTCCAAAGATATCAGATTATCCCTTGACACCAAAGGAATGTTCTTGGTTTTCAAATCATTTATTCTTCCACTGAAGCCAATAGCTAACAAGGGAAACTACAATACTACAGGTTATAAAACTCACAGCAGCTGCCACATTCAAGAAACCGAATATTAAATATGATGTCTTCTCTGAGCCTTGTAAATATGTGTAATGTACTTCAGGTTAAGAGTTTAACGGCCCTCAGGCGTGTACACTGGTCTGAGGATAACAAAATGAAAAAATATGCCTGGATGTAAATGTATTTTCAACAGCATAACTTTAGATGATAATATATCTCAATTATGAGAAAATTACTCCTGAAGCATTACTATTCTGTTTTAGTGTGCTTCATATTGCAGTACAAAATGTACAAATCAAAGCAGCTTTTAATTCTGTGCTAAAGGTTTGTAAAAAAATGGCATGTCAGTAATTCAGGATAAGAAACACTACACCGACATAATCTGCTTAATCTTCTTAATTGTTTATTTGTTGGATTCGTTTCAGCTTTATAGATAACAGTTCCTAAAATCTGCTGCACATATGCTATTCATTTCATAATTATAGCTGACTAAACCAGACTCAAGACTCATATATCCTTCATGTTATTCTTGCATAATTTACTATACATGTGTGCATTGAATAGGTACTAGCTTTAAACAATTTCATGGACAACATGCGTCACTTATCCATCGCACTGCATAATTAAAGAATCTGATTATTAGAAGATCATAAAGTTAGGTAAATATAAATATCGCTGGGTTGTTATTTATTTAACAAAATAACAAACACTAAATTAGACAGAAAAAGTAGTATTCTAAAAACTAAGTACACCCTAAAGAGGTTAAATAGCAGGTAAGTGCTCGAAATCAAATGCCCTTGATTAGTTGATCATCAGCAAGTGTGACCACTGCCATAACAGCAGAAGTTTTGTCATTCAGACATGTGCTCACATAATTTCTATTAGAAAAGATATCAGCAATTATTTTAGTATTTTTGCTGCTCATCAATCTGGTATATAGCCATATACACACAGTATCCACCAGTAGCCAAACAAACAAAGTCCACCAGTATGCAGCCAGAAAGATTACGGAAAAACATTCAAGATGGTTTACAAATAAAAGAAGGAGTGGACATCCCAACAAATTCACTCTAAGGGTAGACTGAGCAATTCTGTTTGAAACAGTAAAAAATAACCGAAAGCTCCATCTCAGATCTTAAAGGCATCAGTTAACATGTTAAATGCTCAAGATAATGACAGTGTAATTATAAATTGCAAAATATTTATGGCCGTAGGAAGGTTTGTTATTTTTAGGCCTCCAAACTAATTTTTGTTGGGGGACTCTAATGCATCTGGTTGTCATAGCAAAAGTCTATTTCTACCTGTTCTACCATAGTGCTAAACTACATTGGTGTCCAGATGATGTGATTTGGAGGCCCCCCTGATCCTCCCAAAAAATCAATGGGGTTCTTTAAGAGTGAATCCACCCCAGAATGCACTATGGCTTTTTTGGATTGGTTATAGGTGAAAGTTTCTTCTTTCTAATGAAAACAACATAAGAACATGGCAGTAAAGTTTTATTTTGCAAGACTATCTGAAAAAACACGACTTTTGGAACAAAGTTTTGTTTTTGGAACAGAAAAGACCAGTGTTTTCATGTTTGGCCACATAGTACATGGTAATTTGGGACCATAACGGGACAATTATCCCAAGCAAACCTACAAATCTACAAGAGAATGGCTGAAAACGAAAAGAATCAAGGGGTGCAACAGCCCAGTCAAAATCCAGACCTCAACTGAACATGCTGCAGTGCAACCTTAAAAAAGTTGTGGGCCATTGATTGTACTTAGTTTTTCACACATGGCTTTTCCACTTTAATATTAATATTTGTCAAATACTGGCACAGAATCTGTTGCATGTCCTTTAACTGAGGTTGTAGTAACCTAATTTAATATCTTGTTTCTGGGTAAACCAAGGTTAAAAATATGTATTACCGACATTAGAACCTTCACATCCTTTAGTCAGCATTTACAAGTCAAAAAATGAGCAATCTTCACATGGTAAAGCCTCAAAACATCATCAATGCAGATATCAATCTGTTGACTACATAAGAACCTCTATTGTGGTTGAAAGTCTGTGTCATTTTTATATGGTGCCCTACGTCATTTACATGTTTTACTTCAATGGCATATCCAATTGATATGTTTATGAATATGCATATCAAAGGACACAAGCAGCAGCAGTAGTTTATTTCCCATGGGAACAATAGAACGGGAATATCAAAATCTAGTACAAGATGGAGAACAGCAGTATTATTGTTAGTGAATCCATTATTAACTAATGTTTATCTAAGTGCAAAACCCATCACCAGTCTGCAGGCAACATGTTAAAGAGAAGGATCTCAGCAGATTGATGTATTGTTTTGAGGGATAAGATGCAGTAGAACATATCATTTATTAATTAGAAGTCACAAGGGTTATCTTATTAGTTACTGACATCTAGTCATAGGGGTGGTCCTATTAGGGCATCACAGCTGTTTATAAATTCAGAAATAGCTCTCAATCTATGAAAATTGAAGGTAAGTTAAATTGGCTAGCACAGCCTAATAACCATATGAGCCAATGCAAACAAACGCGCATGAACCAATAATCAAGGTGAAGAAATGCACCAAGAGGCTCTCTTAACATAAGTGAAAAAATATATCAACATCTTTATTTCAAAAAAGACAAAAATATTTAAGATATGTAGTGTACATAAGATACAAGATGGAGAAGATCAACCGTACAACACCTGATAATGACTATAGACCTCCCTGTATGGTAGCCTAATGAGGGAAAACGTATACGGAGATCAAATAAGTATATGAGCCCTGAACGTGATGACAAATGGTAATAACTAGAGATGAGCGAGCACTAAAATGCTCGGGTACTCGTTATTCGAGACGAACTTTTCCCGATGACTATAGACCTCCCTGTATGGTAGCCTAATGAGGGAAAACGTATACGGAGATCAAATAAGTATATGAGCCCTGAACGTGATGACAAATGGTAATAACTAGAGATGAGCGAGCACTAAAATGCTCGGGTACTCGTTATTCGAGACGAACTTTTCCCGATGCTCGAGTGCTCGTCTCGAATAACGAGCCCCATTGAAGTCAATGGGAGACTCGAGCATTTTTCAAGGGGACCAAGGCTCTGCACAGGGAAGCTTGGCCAAACACCTGGGAACCTCAGAAAAGGATGGAAACACCACGGAAATGGACAGGAAACAGCAGGGGCAGCATGCATGGATGCCTCTGAGGCTGCTATTATATTTTGTTCTATTCCCTAAGAAGAATGGCTTGACCATTAAATATTCTTTTACCTCGTGTTACCCCATCATCTTCATAAACCGTAAGCTCTGGCGAGCAGGGACCTCACTCCTGTTGTTCCATACAAATGTTGTGCTCTGTTACATTACATTTGTATTTGTTTCCTATGATTTGTAAAGCTCTACGGAATATGATGGCGCTATATAAATAAAGATTATTATTATTATTATGGAGGCAGTGAACTAGTAGTAGATTAAAGGTGCTGCAGTTAAAACTATGTTAGTTGGATCTTGGGATGGAGCTGGCGCTCCGCTGCCAGGCGAGCTTTCAGGTTCAGCGGTGCCAGCCACAGATCAGTCTGCGCCGTGATGCCCTGTAATAGTTCTTGGGCGGTGTGCCTTTTATCGCCTAGGCTCAGCAGTTTGAGCACCGCCTGCTGTCGCTTAGCGACGGCACTGCTGCTGTGCCTAGAGCTAGCGACTGATGGCGCCTTGCCCACGGATGGTAGTTCGGAGGAGGAGGTGGAGGAGGCATAGTAGGTCTTTGAGACCTGGACCGAGGTAGGCCCCGCAATCCTCGGCGTCGGCAGTATATGACCAGCCGCAGGGTCAGACTCGGTCCCAGCCTCCACAAAGTTAACCCAATGTGCCGTCAGAAATATATAGTGGCCCTGCCCGGCAGCACTCGTCCACGTGTCCGTGGTCCTCCGATCCCTCAGTCTGCTCCCCCCTCGGACTTCCTGCCCTGACAAAAACTTCACCACTGTCTGACAACCGTGTCTCCTCATCGTCCGACACCTCTTTACACACTTCTTCCACTACGTCAAGAAGGTCATCATCACCCACAGACTGCGACTGGTGGAAAACCTGGGCATCGGAAAATTGCTCAGCAGCAACCCGTCAAGTGGTTTGTGACTGTGGGAAGGGTCCAGAAAACAGTTCCTCAGAGTATGCCGGTTCAAATGCCAAATTTTCCTGGGAGGGGGCAGACTGGGGGGAAGGAGGCTGAGGTGCAGGAGCTGGAGGAGTGCTGATTTCGGTGACATGGGTGGACTGCATGGAAGACTGACTGGTGGACAAATGGCTAGAATCATATTTTACGCTAGGACCATATGCAAAATCCAAATGAATCATCATGGTAAACCGATTACAACAAAGTTCCCAACATAGACAATGCAATAAAGATTATAATCACCACATAATGTAGGTAACCATTGCCCAAGTGGGTATCCTAGTGAATCATGGAAACATCCTAGGTGACTCCGATAGGACCAGCATACATACGGGAGGACGAATATGAACAATGGTGGAAGGCTCCCCATATGTATCGTCGTACAAGACATCTTCCTCAGGGGAGTGTATAAAATCATCTTGTATAAAATGGCGTAGGAACAGTGTCTTGGAGGATGTTGTCGTTGACAATTCTGTAGAAGCAGGCCATAATCAATAAGTTTGGGGGTCAATTCCCTGTACACAACCCCCCAAACCTCTACAGACATGTACTATTGTTACTATATTATTACTAATACTATTATTTCTATATTATACACAGGCAAGAATCTTATTTGAACCAAAAATTGGGATATAGACCCCAAAACCTCAAATGACAGCTGCTAAATGTTATTTCTGTATTACACACAGGCCATAAGCATATTTTATCTGCAACAATAATCAGGTGCACATTAGAGATGAGCGAGCACTAAAATGCTCGGGTACTCGTTATTCGAGACAAACTTTTCCCGATGCTCGAGTGCTCGTCTCGAATAACGAGCCCCTATATATATATATATATATATATATATATATATAGAAAGAGAAAAGTCCAAGGCAGCACAACCCGTTTGTCTGGGTGCAGAAATCTGTATATCCGTGGCAAGGATCCCGTAATATATTCAAGGAAGGCAGCAGCACTCCAGTAGATGAATTAAATCAGGGTGAACTTTATTTCAGATGCGACGTTTCGGTGTATCCACCTTTTTCAAGGTAGCTTTCATTGTGGCGCACGCGCTCCCAATGTGACACTACAGGGGAGCCGATGATATACTTACACCACACACTTCCGCCATTCCCTCTGAACATCGCGCCCACACAAGTGCTCTAATTACAGGTGTGTACCAACTTTATGAATGAAGAAGGAGACGTGGGCTGGTCATATCCCGATAGGTGGGACTTCCTGTTTTTAATGTTCAACACTATTGCACTTTATTACCACTGCATTATGAATTTTCACTGCCAATGTACAAAACATGTATGAATTGTAATATGTTATCATGAATATTCACATTTCTTGTCGTTTCTGTATGTGCTTACTTGTATACACTTTACCACCATCTGACCAATGAGAGGCACTATGCACCTTTAAATAGCTGGTATGTAATGATTGTTGTTATGCTTGATAAAGGTGGATTAAACCACCGAAACGTTGCCATGGAATAAAGCACTGTATATAGTTGTTATAGGGGGTGTATATAGTTATTATAGGGGTGCATATAGTTATTATAGGGGGAATGTATATAGTGATTACTTGGAGCTGTATATAGTGATTGCCGGGGGAGCTGTATACAGTGATTGCTGGGGGAGCTGTATATAGTGATTGCCGGGGGAGCTGTATATAATGATTGCCGGGGGAGCTGTATACAGTGATTGCTGGGGGAGCTGTATATAGTGATTGCTGGAGGAGCTGTATATAGTGATTGCTGGGGGAGCTGTATACAGTGATTGCTGGGAGAGCTGTATATAGTGATTACTGGGGGCTGTATATAGTGATTGCTGGGAGAGCTGTATATAATGATTGCTGGGGGAGCTGTATATGGTGATTGCTGGGAGGCTGTATATAGTGATTGCTGGGGGCTGTATATAGTGATTGCTGGGGGAGCTGTATATAGTGATTGCTGGGGGCTGTATATAGTGATTGCTGGGGGAGCTGTATACAGTGATTGCTGGGGGAGCTGTGCATAGTGATTGCTGGGGGAGCTGTATACAGTGATTGCTGGGGGAGCTGTATATAGTGATTGCTGGGGGAGCTGTATACAATGGTTGCTGGGGGAGCTATATACAGTGGTTGCTGGGAGAGCTGTATACAGTGGTTGCTGGGGGAGCTGTATACAGTGATTACTGTGGAGGCTGTATATACTGATTACTGGGGAGGCTGTATATAGTTATTGCTGGGGGGCGGTATATAGCGATTGCTGTTCCCTGTCTGGACTACATTCAATGGGGGCCCCCACCATGTTTTGCGCCCAGGGGCCCCCACCAACCTTAATCCGGCCCTGACACTCAGGTGGGTACTCTGCTGTGGACATTACACTAAGGGGGGCACTCTGCTGTGGACATTACACTAAGGGGAGCACTCTGCTGTGGACATTAGACTAAGGGGTCAATCATTGTTATTGTAGCAGCTGCATATCCCACCATAGGCTTATATTCGAGTCAATATGTTTTCCCAGTTTTTTGTGGTGACATTACAGTTTTTCATTAACCAAACCCAGTTTGCTCTCTGATTAAACTTTGCAACACCCCTTGCCTAAGGGTGTATTCCCACATTGAGTTTTTCAGATACAGTTTTTGAGGCCAAAAGCAGGTGTGATGATAATGGGTAAGAACATATAATGGAGAGTTGCTACCCCTTCTCTTTCTTTCACTCCTCCTGGTTTAGACATCAAAAACTGCATCTGAAAAACTAAACATGTCAATGCACCCTCAGTGTTCTTTTACAATGATCTCCTTTACATGTATCTTCTGTGCTTTAGAAGATACAGCATATCTGAAATAAGCTTAAAATACTGCTATTTTACTCATGTTAGGCTGTGTTCACATCATGGTTTTAGTATACGCTAAGCCTATATGTTGGGAAAGCTCTGAACGTTAATGCTAAGCATAACCATTGACATAATTTACTGGCAGACGAAGGCATAGTTGTTGCCATCATCTGCTCACTATACAATGAAAAGGGTGGAAAGACGTAACATGCTACATCTTTTCATTGTGTTCCCCCCTCCTCAGGGACATAATAAGCTCAGCAGAGGCAATAGAATCCTATGGGGACGGCATGCAGTGCCCACCAGCTTCTACTTAGCATATACATCACTCAGCAGGATGGAGGATGCCAGTGATGTCACTGTCCATATAAGGACAGCGACATCACTGGGAAGAACCCACAACATCGGCAACAGCCAATCACCAGCTGCCGAAGTTGTTCACTTCTCCCCCCACATTTAGGGGAGGAGGAGTCACCGGGCAACATATCCCACTGCAGGTTGGGAATCCGTCCAATGTGTTCTTACAACATATGTAAAAAAAACTTGAAGTGAAACCAGCCAAAGGATGTACAGGTTATTATTTATGTGCATTGGCTGGTTATTTTATATGTGCACTGGCTTGTTATTATATATATACACACTGGGGGTAATTTATCATTAGACCGGCTCCTTACAACAGTTCTATGTCTGTCTTTCAAGCTCTGTTGCCATCAAATTCATTAAAGTGGCTTTGACCCCTGATAAATCTGCTGGCAGTGTCTTATGCTAAATTCGCAGAACATAGACCAGGGTAGGAATTGGCGCCAAATTTCCCAAACTTGTGCCTAAACGGAGAGGCACAAATCATGAATTAAATCCAATTGTAAAAAATAGTCTATGCAAATAATCAATTTTGTACTTAAAATGTAAAATTTAATCATCTTACCATTTAAATGCCCTCAAATAACTACTTCAACATATTTTTGAGTGGGGTTATTGTCAATCTTAATGTTCAGATTCAAACATCTGAATTTTATGAGACTCTATTTCCTATACATTATATTAAAATAGGCAGAGACAAATGATGTGGTGATGTCGATGTTGATGACGTCATAGTGTGCTTGGCAAACTGCATGCTGGCTGGCTACCTAAGGGGCTGGCTGTATACTTAAGGGGCTGGCTGGTTGTATACTTAATGGGCTATCTGTATAATTATGGGGCTAGCTAGCTGTTTACTAAAGGGGGCTGGCAGACTGTATGCTACAGGGCTGGCTGGCTTTATGCTACAGGAGGCTAGCTATATACTACAAGGGCTTGCTGGGTATATACTAGGTGTAGGCTTGGACCAATGCTTTTCCCACCCTCGGCTTATACTCGAGTCAATAGGTTTTCCTAGTTTTTGGTGGTAAAATTGGGGGCCTCGGCTTATACTCAGGTTGGCTTATACTTGACCTTTATAGGGTACCTTGTAGGGGAATAATTTGCAACAAATGAATTGGCCATGTGACGGGTTCAAAACGTGTTTAATAAGACAAAACAACAACAAACATAAATTACAAGACGAGAAAAGGAACGAACCAGATGCAAAAAAAGGTAATCCTAATACATACTATAATTTATGTCCCCCCATGACTGCAGGATGTGGGGTTGCCTTTCTGCCCAAAATAATTAAAGCTAGAAATATGCTAAAAAGTCCTCCAGGGGATTTGTACATATTACAGAAGTAGATACTGTTTGTGGGTTTGGGGTTAAGGATTAGAATGGTGACAGGTTCCCAAATAGCGAAAGTGCCCCCCCCCCCCCAATAGTCAATTTAGTACCCTTGCCCCCACTGTAGCCAATAGAGTAACAGTACCCCCATAGTAACCACTATAGTACCAGTGCCCCCACAGTAGCCAATAGACTAATAAATATCCTCCCTTATAGTCAATATAGTTATAATTCCCCCACAGAAGCCAATATAGTAATAGTGCCACCACAGTAGCCAAAATAGTAATGGTTCCGCTAGAGTAGCCATTATATTAACAATTCCACCACAGTAGCCAATATATTAACAGTGCCTCCACAATATAGCAACAGTGCTACCATCGTAGCCAATAAAGTAACAGTGCTCCTATGATGACATAGATAATATAGCCAATATTAACAGAGCCACTTACAGGAGCCAATAAAAAAGATCCCTCACAGAAGCCAAGTCACAGTTACCCCAATAGTCACAGTGCCCCACTCTGTAGCCAATAATGACAGTGCCTCCCTCCCCTGCCCCGGGTCAGCTACAGCCATAGGCTGCACAGCACCCAGTACAGGAGGACAAGCCATTAGAGGCTGCCTACACAAATCCACATCTCCTTTATCTGACAGGCCGCCAGAGTGCATGATAGATGTATAGCAGCTGAGTAGTGAGCTGAAAGGTATTTGGAGTGTATGTGAGTGGGTAGCTGAAGGAGTATCATTGGAGAAAATGTAAAAATGTTTTATAAAGGAAATCAACCAGTATGAAAAAGTAAAAATAGCTGAAAATATTGACCTACGCTCCTCTTCATCTTGAACCGGCACTTGTCTTCGCTAGTCTTTACATGCCAGTATCAACTAGAAAAGAGACTTATAAAAAGGAGGCAGGAGTGCAGGAAAGTAGGGAAAAGTGACAGATAATCTACAAAAATTCCCTGACTTCCATACAAAGGGCACATATTTCATTCTTTTACAGTTTCTTAAACAGTCACTAGATGGCATTCTGTCGATTCTTGAAACGGTTATTCATGTGAAATAGGATAAATGGAAATCTGAACATTACTATAGAGATCAGATTATATCAAAATGCGCTGTAATTCTGATGAAAAAGTACAGTTTATGGAGCATCCAGGCAATGATAAGGAAAACATCCTTAACTTTACTGTACTGTATGTACAAACAAGCCAAGCCCTTCTCATGTCCCATGTACATTATTACAGTGTCTCCCCACAAGAGGGTGCAAACGTGCTTTCCCTGCTGCCGTAGCATTTTAGCCTATTTTTCAGTAGTGTATCTCTTGATGGGAGATCACTGCCTCTAGATATACCTCAACGACACACCAAAAGACTTTTCCTAGTTGACAGATTTTAGGAGACTGCGTTGCGATGAAAGAATCTAGATGGTTGTTTCAGCAAATTGGCTGCTATCTAGATCAAGAAAGTGTTGGGAACAATCCAAAAAAAATGCAATGAGGCAGCACTCCAGTAAGTATAAAGGTGATCTTTATTCCCCCATGGCAAAATTAAGGTGTAACGTTTCAGCTCATCCATAGAGCCATTATCAAGCATATGAGCTGAAACGTTGCACCTTATTTTGCCATAGGTAAATAAAGATCATCTTTATACTTACCGGAGTGCTGCCTCATTGCATTTTTTTGGATATTTGACCTTACAAACCGGATCGGGTTTGTTGGAGGCGTGCACCCACCATTGGACTTGATCCATTATACTCGCTGTGCTACTCCACAATCTGACTGTTTGGGAACAATGGCTATGTATTGACATACACAGTGAACCGACTGTGTCTGGACCAGCATTAGAGAGGATTGTTTGATCTGTTGGCAAGCATTGGCAGCACCTAATGTTCTAGATACAGGTAGCATTCCAACACCTCAGTGACCGGAAAACCTACAGAAATATCTGTTGTTTCCTACAGGCAGTGTGTTATTTTGTTTGCACCCCAAAGCTTCAAATGTGCTCTTAAAACCCATTTATTTAGGCAGACCTATCACAACCGCTAACTGCATGCAACTTTAACTCTTTATTAACCAATTGTGGATATTTTCCCAGTTTGTTATCCGGAAAATGCTTTTCCCAGCAGTCCCACTAACTTCAGACTTTGTATACAAGATGGCAGCCTAAGGCTGCTTCAAGCAGCAGCGTGTTTATTAATTTATTTTTATCCCATTCCCTTGTAAAATTGGCTGGACCATTATACAAGCTCTTATACTTCTTGTGTCACCCACTCATCATCATAGACTGTAAACTCTTCTGAGCAGGGCCCCTTACTCCTATTGTTCTCATTTTACTGTTATTATGCTGTGATGGCTTATTGTATTTCTATATGTTCCCCAGAATCTGTAAATACTACATAATTTGATGGAGCTTATTTTTATTCCCAGTAGTGAATGCCTCATGGTGTTCTATTGATCGCTTCTCAGTGATATACTATGTATACCAATGAATTAGGACATGACTCATTGAATAACATTTTGGGGGCTGCCGAAGAAGTACAGAGAGTACATTTAATACACAGAGATACAATGGGGCACATTTACTGTCCCTTGGAGTCCGCCGACAAAGCACTCTGCCTTGATTCATTAACATTGTGCGCCCGATATCCTGCATCTTCTTCCTGTCGCATGAAAGCCAGTGCCCCTGCGCCACAATCCGATTGCGTGCGACATAATGCTTGGCCCATTACTATTTAATATATTTATTAATTGTATAAAGGTAGGAATTAATAGTGCTGTGTCTATTTTTGCAGATGACACCAAGCTGTGTAGTGTAATACAGTCTATGGAGAATGTTCATAGGCTCCAAGGTGACTTGGACAAACTTGGAGTGTTTGGTTATCCAATTGGCAAACGAGGTTCAATGTGGATATGTGGATAAATGTAAGGTTATGCACCTGGGGGCTAATAATGTCCTTAGGGGAGCAAATGTGGAAGAGTCCCTTGTTGAGAAGGACCTGGGGGCACTAGTAGATCATAAATTAAATAACAGCATGCAATGTCGATCATGTCATGTATCAAAAGTGCTATGGACTCTCGTGATAGGGATGTAATATTACCACTGTACAAGGCATTGGTTCAGCCTCACCTGGAATATGCTGTCCAGTTCTGGGCACCGGTCCATAAAAAGGATACCAGACCAACAAAAATGATAAGGGGTATGGAGGGTCTTAGTTATGAGGAAAGATCAAAACAACTAGATTTATTTAGTCTGGAAAAGAGACAACTACAAGGGGACATGATTAATTTATATAAATATATGAATGGTCTATAAAAAATATGCATAAGGAATGGAGAGAGCCAAAGCACCCGGTACGATTCAGTTCCAAAAAGTCTTTATTGTAACATCATCCAAGCATAAAAATTGCGACGTTTCAATTCCAGTTGAATCCTTCTCAAGCATTAGAGAAAGATTCAATATGGTGGTAAGTTGTTTCAAATTAAATCATATCAAAAGACGAGAGGGCACTGTCTCCGTCTGGAGAAATCAAGGTTTAATCACCAGAGGCGACAGGGCTTTTGTACTATGAGAACTGTCAATCTGTGGAAAAGCCTGCCTCAGACGCTGGTCACAGCAGGGACAGCAGAGAGCTTCAAGAAGGATATAGATGCCTTTTTACACCTAAATAACATTGATAGTTATGTTATATATATAATTGTTTCCTATAAATCTCTTCCTCGTCCGATCCCTTCCCTTCCTTGGTTGAACTCGATGGAAATGTGTCTTTTTTCAACCATATAAACTATGATACTATGATACTGGAGGCACAGTGTGGTCACTTATTGTGAGGGGTTTATATGACCAGGGGGGATATTATGGCCAGTTGTGGTGTCAGGTATATTTGATATAAGGGCAGTGCACAGTGAGTTGAGGGGGTATGTTGACATAATGGGGGTGAGTTCTGTTATCAGGGGATATATTACATAGAAGTGCAGTTGCGGGCAAATGTGTTATACTATGTCTTAAAACCACGTCTGCCTTGTGAATAAGAGCTGGCAACATGATGTTGGGGTTTTAGCACTTGTTAATGTCAGCATTTCTTGATTAGGAGGTACATGTTGTTTTTGGATTTGCCCGGTAGATTCAGGTATAGGGGGCTTTGTCTATGCATTTAAAATTAAAACCATTGCAGGGCCAAGAATCTTTATACATCCCAAGGCATATTAGCCATAATCTGCCACTGGACAGAGTGCACATAATATACATAATATACAGCCCCATTCTACCACAGATCCCATTGCTATTGGTTCTGTAAGGGTTTGTATACAGTGCCAAAGACTTTCATAAACAAGGATTCCTGCCATGCTCATCATTTTCAGCAAATCTGATAGATATTAACAAAGGTTCTGAATTGAGCTTGGAACTGATCACTTCCTTGGGGGTATTCATTGGAACTTGTTGTCGCTGTGGGAAGGAGGAGACTGTTTTGAAACAGTGCTAGAGATTCTGTGTGATGGGTATGAGCGGTTCAATACCATTGTGGAATTTGTCTATACTACTGCATGAGTATTGTGTGTCATAAGAATACATGGAATGTGTTTGAGAAGAAAGGAAGAACATTCTGGGGAAAGTGATTTTACTGTTATATATATCTAAAAAAACAACATTCTATATATAAAATAAGCGTAAAACATAAGCTTACAATTACTAATAACACAACAATGAATAAACCATCTGGAGGACATATGTGTGTTTTTGGATTTTTAACACATTTTAGCTGCAGCTCCCTTCAGGCTGTGTCCTTGTGGACCTGGTAAATATGTTTCTATCAGAAATGGAATGGCAAATATTTTACACTGTAATAGCGTATTCATTTTCTTAGTGAATAACTATTACGAATTTGTACTGCACATGTTTTTGTTCCTCAAAAGCTGCTTCTGAAATGAATTTTTACAGAAGTTCCCCCTTCCCCCTTCCCTTGTGGATAGCAGTACAGTTTGTTCCAATGTCATTCTAGTCAGCACAATACAACAGCTG
Organism: Engystomops pustulosus; assembly: GCA_019512145.1. Lineage (NCBI taxonomy): Eukaryota > Metazoa > Chordata > Amphibia > Anura > Leptodactylidae > Engystomops > Engystomops pustulosus. The sequence goes on along the minus strand of CM033643.1, from coordinate 74,187,599 downwards.
CATTGGTAAAGGTAACACAAAAAAATCTTGATGACTTGTTTTATAATTTGTAAAAAAAAAAAATCCAAACTTTTCTCCCATTTACCTCAGCTGCAGCATCAGGGCAAGGCCATGTATCATTACATTGCCAGCGTCATCATCTTTTGTCCATAAAACTATAAACAATGACATTCTGTAGGCAGCTGTGGTGGGAGTGGGACACGCTGTTCAGGAAATCTGGAGATCAGGACTTGTTCAAATGCAGATCATTTCCTGATGTGAAACAGAACGTTGTTATCCAGCCATTATTAAACGAATCCCCTAAATTATTTCAGACAGTTTTAAGTTTTCTTGTCTAATCTTTCATTCTAGAATCATGGTTCGCTGTCCTGTACATGAGTAACATTGAGGATAGGGTTCTATTATGCCTATTACACCTCACTTTTTAAAACTTTAAAAACAAGTACAGTGAAACCTCTTTGAGCAGACCACCCATAGGGTAATCATAGGGGGCAGATATTGTATGGTATAAAGGGGAAAAGAATTTGGACACTGAAAAAATTGGTCTTTTAGGGAGGAGGTCTTCTCAAAGGGGTGATCTCCTTGAAAGGTTTCGCTGTATGTTGGAAAAATTTAAACATGCACCAGGTCTGTGTAAGGAAAAGAAATTTGCTGACTCTAAAGGTAAATTCCCAACAGAATGAAATAGTAGCACCAAAGTGGAAAATGCCATTTTTTCAAATGTACACAAAATAAAATAAAAACACTGAACACAATCTGTAAGGAAATTAATGTGAATTGCAACTTTGTTTTGTCAGGACATTGGTGTTTGCAATGTAGTCTCCTTTTTTAACATAAATCTTTTATTGTTTTTTTAAATGGAATTATACAGTACAGGGAGTTAATAACCCCGGTGATCCCCAGGTTCACCAGGTTGCACCGGTGCAAATAACAAGGCAGTAATACAAATCTCAAATGGAAAGAGAGAGGGGAGGGATGGGAATGGAAAAGATACAATTAATTAACTCTAAAAAAAAAACCCAATAAAATAGAAGACAATGGTGCAGAAAGGAAAAATGAAATGCAAAAGTCCAAAAACTCTTTACACAGTCCAAGATCCAATGTTCTCCTACAATGTGGCAAATATGCCACTGTGAGCTGGACAAACATGGCCAACTAGTAGTGTATTATTCCAACACAATGGGTTTGCAATAGAAGTATACATCTCTACTCTAAAATCCTGAATAAATAGCATCCACAAAGCTCTGCACCTCCCTATCTCTCATTTTGCCTAACCGATTCTCTTCAATCTGCCATCTTTGATTATTCTCTACCTTAATTTGAACCTCTCATGCTCGTCTCCAGGACTTCTATCGAGCTGCACCGGGTCTCTATAATGCCCTTCCCTGGACTAATACCCAAGCTCCAAAGTTTTAAACATGCTCTTAAAAACCCATCTCTTTCAGCATGCATATAACACTCACTTACTGTTCCCTTATAAAGAATGGCTAGACCATTATACAACCTCTTGTGTCACCCCCTTCATCCTCATGACAATAAGGGCCCTCACTCCTATTGTTACATATGACTGTTTGTACTCTGTAATGCTTTATTTTATTTGTATATGTCCCCTATGATTTGTAAAGTGCTACTGAATATGAAGGCTCTATATAAATAAAGAGTATTATTATTATTTATCATGTTTTTAAGCTGCCACTCTGAATATTTAATGTTTGGATTCTTTGAAGCTAGTTTTTCCCTGTGGTTACCACAGCAGTGCTTCTGTCTTTTGGGGTGATGCCTTAGTGGTATACAGCGTGTGATCGATAGGGTCAGTCATTGATATGTATACAGATGCAAATATTACATATATATAAAATAAATGGAGGCTGGAATTTAATAGAAGGGGCACAGCATCTATCTATTTTTTGAGATTCGCCCTGTACCTATAAAATGCCCTGCTAGCAGACAACACAAATGCTTCCCCCCCCCCCCTTGTTCCGAATGATGTAGCAGAGTTTAGTTCACACAGGTTTGGAGGAGGAGCTTGCAAGGGCAACACAGGAAGAAGAGAGCACACCCCCCAATTTGTGTCACATGAAAGCCAGCGCAACTGTGCCAAAAAACGATTGTGTGCCCAAAAATCCCAGTGCAGACATGTAATACCCGAAAAAGGTGCTCAGTCTGACAAAAGTGCGCTCCGCAACCCTTAGTGAATGAGCCCCATTGTCTAGGCAGCTAGGAAACAAGTGGGAGTCCCAGAGGGCCCTAGTAATTTTACTATGTGGTTCATGAATGCTGTTGAGAGCATCGTGCATTGAAGTAATATCTTAGTCACTAGAATAAAGATGTTTTAAAGATGCTGCCGGTAGGAGGTAATCTAAATTTTATCCTAAGCAATGATTGACAGGTTATCAATTTCTATGGCTGTACCGTTATTATAGGGACAATCAAATTCTGAGTAATGCCTGCAGATGGTTTATGGAAGTAGAAAATTAAAGTAATTAAATATTAAAAAAGGAATTGGCACATAACTCGTCAAACAAGAAATATCCTATGAAGCCCAGTACTGTTTTCATAAATCCACTAGATAATTCTCCTCATCATAGCCGGTTATTTATAGACACAATCCTCTATTGTATCAAGGGATAAATAATGACTGAACATTTTCTTTGGTATAATGAAGCTTTAAGAGTATTGTTGGGTGCACATGTAAAAGGAATAATACGAAAAGGAACATTGCCTGCTTCATTTAGTAATGAATTTGGCTACTTGCAAAAACTCAGTAACAGTGTCAGTAACACATTATAATAGGTAGGGTCAGACTGGTCCAACGGTATACCAGTGAATGCATAGGTGAGACCTCACACCCAAGGACTCCTCCCCTGCTTCCACTGACTCCACCCCCCATCGACTGCATCCTACTCCATCTACGTCCTTCGGACACTCACAGAGTTTAAAACATTGATGTTGCAGGAAACATCATGGAAATGTCCCCAAGGGGTCTTCTCGATCCCATAGTTGCCCCGTTTGCCCCAGACTATACATATTATATATCACAACGACTGTCGCATACTAGAGAATTTATTTTTTTAGGGTCCTTTTGAGTTAATTTAAAAACTGAAAAAATATATAGTATACATTACAAAAAAAATTATAATAAAAATTAAAAAAGATCCCTTAACGTTTTATTTTTTAACTATCCCTATGTGTCACAAAAAAACACAACAAAAAATGTTATGGCATTGCACAAAAAAACTAAAGTTATGGCCTTTAAACCAATAACTATGAAAATTTGTTAGAAATGTTCCAGTCAGAAAGGTGCTAAAATGCATTGAAAACACAATTGGAAAAATGCAAATCAGAACACAACTATATTTTTACCATCATTGATAATCCTGCGTTTGGCCTGATGTGTTTGCAGTGTATTTCAGAAAGAAATTCAAATGCATCATTTCAGTATGGCCTAAAAATGTGCATTTAATATTCCCATGTAGCAGTAGTTGGACCGCCAGAATCTATTTCACTGGTCAGCCCTAAGTCTTCCAGTCCAACCCTGATAATAGGATTGACCTGTAGTTTGAAAAAAAGATATAAGAAAGAAACACATTCGCCCACATTTACTAAGGGCCGTGAACCAGTTTTTTGTCAGACTTTGCATGTTCTTTTCAGTTCAAACCGCTTGCACATGTATTTGAGAAGTGTCTGAGACACATTTGTGTCTCAGCTGCACTATACTGCATTGAAATGGACGTTCCTGTACTCAGCCAAACCATGAGCCACATTTATCATTCAAAGTCCGACAGAATTCTGTTGCATGCCCCATGTTAAAGGGGCACTCAGCCAGGGCATTGCGGGGAGCTTTATATTCATGAAGAACGTGCACCAGAAATCCTGAATCTGGCGCCCCCTGGACACTACACAGGCAAACTACACATAGTACAGACTGCACTGTTCTTAGTAAATGTGCCCCAGTATTCATCCATACCTCCCAACCGTCCCGATTTCAGCGTGACAGTCCCGGTTTTAACCCCTGTCCCGCTGGAACGGGCAGCTAAGATAAAGTCCCGATTGGTCCCTCCCTCCCCCCGTCCTACCGGTGGTTGTCCCAGCTCCGTGTCCCGCCCCCAGCACCTCCTCCGTCTTCCTGCTGTGTTCAGGTCCATGGAATCTCCTGCACAGCCCGGCACCTCCCCCATCAATGCCCCCAGCCCAGGGACCAATGAGAGCCCAGTGTCCTCCCCCAGAGCTGTTCTATGAATAGAGCACAGGCTGCACTTAACGTCTCCCAGCAGCAGCTTTGGAGGATCGTCTTATCTGTAAGTGTATATCAGCTCCCTGCCCCCTTCCCCTCCTCCCCCCCTCTCACAGCCCGGGAGACAGCACATGATGTAGCAGCAGCCATGATGTCAGGTATGATGTCAGGTCTGCATAGGCAGCTCAAGTGTTAAATACTTTGAATCTCATAGACCCCCTGCAAAATAGGACCCCCCCCAGTGCCTGCTATTCTGCTTTTATTTTACTAGATGTGACTTAACCCCTTAACCACCAGGCCCTTATTTATTCTTGCATTTCCGTTTTTCATTCCCCACTTTCACTCTTCTATAACTTGTTATTTTTCCATGTGCAGAGCTGTGTGCGGCTTGTTTTCTGTGTAACCAAGTGTCCTCTCTAGTAACGGTATTATATATTCTGCTCCGTGTACAGGGAAGCGGGAAAAAATCCAAATGCAGTGATATTGGTGAAAAAACACATTTGCACGATTTTCTTTTGTGCCCTGTTTCTACAGATTTCACTGCGCCCCACATGACACCTCTGCTTTATTCTTTGGTCGTACAATCACAGAGACACCACATTTATAGAAGAATTATTGTGTTTTAGATTTTTTTTAAAAATGTAAATCTTTTGTAGAAAAAAAATTCTTAATTTTGCCATACTTTGAGGCCAATAACTTTTCTATACTTCGGTGTGTGGAGCTGTGTAAAGAGGACCTGTCACCCTGAAAAACAGCATTAGGAGGGCGCGTTCACACGGTGCATTATGTCCTGCGTTTTCATTGCGTTTGAAACACATTACATCAGCTGAGGAGGTGATTTGCCTAATTACATTACTGTTAACGTTTCCATTTACAGAACGCACTTTAAACGCAATGTCAATGCATCAGTTAACAAGCGTAAACAGTAATGTAATTAGGCAAATCGCCTCTCAGCTGTTGTAATGCATTTCAAACGCAATGAAAAAGCAGGCAAAACCCACCGTGTGAACGCGCCCAGCGATGTTACTAAAGTAAGCTACTCCTAGTGCTAAGACAGACGCATCAGTGCTACACTGATCGCGTTACCGGAAACCTCTGATAACACTAACAAACACCGCTGCGCTGTACCCTAGAAACGCCAGACTGCTCTCAAAGGGGTCCGACGTATTCATTAGGGGGCGGTCCCTCTTCCCCTGACTGCCCCGCTCGTTCCATAGGCCGTCTGTGACTGCCGCGTGTCATGCAGCAGTCACCGCCCACAATCCCACCCCCTCATGAATTCGCCACTTTGAGAGCGGTCCGGCGTTTGTAGTGTACAGCGCGGCAGTGTTAGTTAGCGTTAGCAGAGGTTTCTGTGTAACACCGCTGCGTTTGGTTTAGCACTAGGAGCTGATTACTTTAGTAACATCTAGTGCCGAATTTCTGGGTGACAGGTCCTCTTTAAGGTGTCATTTTTGCGGTATGAGATGACACTTACATTAATACCATTTTGGGGACATCTTATTGAGCAGGTGCATGTCACAATAATTCCGTGTATCCGCCACAGTGTGTGTTATTTGTGTCTTCCAGGACCGTGCCTGCTGTGGACTACTTCGGATTCGAAGGATTACGTCGATGACCGTCATTTCTAACAAATAAAATGGTCAACGAGGGTGTGTCTGCGTTCTTTGTTCAATTAAATTTATATTTGTTAAAAACGGCGTGATTTATTTTTTTGCGACACTCTTCATAGTTTGCCATAGTAGTGGTGCCGTCTAGATGACGGTGCTCATTACTTAGGGCTGGCCTTAAGGGTGCCGGGAAGAGCCAGGTACAAACCAGTACCTGACCGTCTATAGATGGTCAGGTAGTAGGGCGGCTGCAGGCTGTTATTGTTGCGCTGGAATAGCCCCCTAACAGTGGGCTATCCCAGCTCAGTAATGGCAGGCTGCTGCTGCTTTTTTGTATCTGGCTGATTTGAACAATAGGGGGCACCCCATGCCATTTTTCCCCCCATTTTTTTGTAAAAATGGGGGAAACAGCCTGGGAGCCCCCTTTTATCAAAAATTTGATGAAAAAACGGCATGGGGTGCCCCCTATTTTTCAACTGGTAGCCTGATGGTTTGAAGTTTTATTCCTATAGGATTGGGCATTAACAGTTTTTGGGAGTAGACAGCGTCCCCTATGTTGTAGGGTCTGGTCTTATTTACTGCAGGCATTGCACTTAATAAGGTGAATTTAAGAACAGTGCCTACAATGAGTGAGGCTACTGTCAGAGCTGTCTTCTTATATTTTTAGTTGAAGTATTGATAAACTTACTCGCAGAGGTACAGAATGTTGCATGAACAACAAAAAACTTTTATTTTAAAGACGGTTTTGAAAAATGTTTCCCTGAATTCATTCCCTGCTGTCTGGCTGTCACATGCTTTTGATAGTTAGGGCTCTATGAATGTGCTCACAAGTTCCTTTTAAAGTACTTAGTGAGATAAGACCTAGGTCTAGCTTCATGGACTGATGTACTTTATAGTTCAGCCAAGTAAATTTAAACTGAGTAGAGTTCTGAAACTGGACTAGTTCTGCAGATTCTTTCAAGAACGAACAACATGTTCTCTATTGTTATTCTTATTTAATGCAAAATAGTAACTAATAAAGAATATTTATCTGGAATATATAGTGTGGCTATTTTGAGCCACTCATACATGTCGCACTTTATCAGTACAGTGTTTAACCTTTTACAGTTTGTTGTTGGCATGAAAACATGGGAGATCAGTATCACGACTTGTACCCCAGTTTTCTGGTGTAAAAGCCTTGAAACATTCGCAATTACTGGCAAAGCATGGGCGTAAATAGGGGGGGGGGGGATGCTGCTGGGGGCAAACATGCTACAGCCAGCAAACTTTCATGAGTAAGAGTTCTCAGGTTATGTTGGCAGTGATATGACTCAAGTAACAAGAGAAGCAGCAAAATAAAACTGGATGTTCTATGAGCTGCACATGAAGTCCCCACAGTATGTCATTCACAACAAGCTAATATTTATCTCCATTGGACGGGAGTACCACAACTTACTGTTTGTAGTCTTCATATCATGTGTGTGAGCATGAGATAATAAGACTGTGGAAAACCAATAGACAAAAACAGTGGTGTAACTTGAAGCTGAAGGGCCCCAGTGCAAAGTCTGTGCCAGGCCCCCGACTATAATGTATGCTTTATAGTACTAGTCTTCTCATATGGGAAAGTGACACCTTATGGGCCCCTAAGCTTCCAGGGCCCGGTTACGATCGCACCCTCTGCACCCCCTCAAGTTACGCCCCTAGACAAAAAACATGAAACCTAGAGAACACATACTGATTGTGCTATTCTGTACGGTAGAAGCAAAGATATGTTGTACTGGGCAAAAGAACACTGGTACTGCAAATCTCTGAGTATGAGATGTCTTGAGTACATTAGATGTGTAAGTGGGGACCATTTTCTAACATTTATTTCAAACATTGTTCCAAATGCACTCTGAATTAGACCCAGTGTGTATGAAGTTGGCATCCTTTCCCAGTACAAGTGATCTGCTGTGTTGGCGTTCTACCCATTTCTTTCTTACTTCTTCTGAGATGGAGAGACAGAGGGCTGACAGTATTTCAGCTGTCCGCCAACCCAAACAAAGGCATGTACATTTCATTAAACCAGCCTAGACTGTCATCTTCTAGATCATTGTATATAGAACATAAAAATGATTGTATGTTTGTTGTATTGTGTTGTAATATTTATCGTATGCTTTCTGAGAAGTATCCACAACCCACTCCTGCTTGTCGTGTCAAGTGGATAATATATAGATAGCAAGAAGACTTCTTTGGAAATTTCATAAATAAAAATTTGTGAGACGTATGTAAAATGGTTCCAATGTTTTTGAATAATTAAAATAAGTAAATAAGTAAATGTTGTATATCATTATATAGAATAGGGAACACCTAATCCAAAACAGACAGAATGATCACAAATGCATTAGCCATCTTGTTGGCAGCTGTTCAGGCACCAACAGGGTTAATATGAGATGCCAGCTTTTCTATGGGTATCAGATGGTTGGGTGGAATGCCACCATCTGTGACAGCCAACAGTGGCATTAAGCTAAACAAATAACAACAATCTCTGGTGCTGAAGCTAAATAACAGAGGCGGCAACTGGCACTATCTTTCTTTTCTCTGCAGAAATAGCAAATGTCAAAAAATCTTGTGCTTTATTTGTGCCCACATATTAACTCACTCACAGCAGGAACAATAAAATCTCCATTTTTGGCAGTGAAAACACAGAACAGATAAAGTGTTTAATAGTAAAGTTACATCTATAGTTAAAGTCTCAGATGCTGGGTATACTGTGATATCCTTGCAGGTGCCTTTTCTTTGTATTTTTCCTCACATTTTCTGGGCAGCAGGATAATGGTAACTTTGTTGTAGTTTACTACTAGTACTAAATGCTTTTTATGATATTTCTAAGAATACAAATCTGATTTTCAAGGTTAATGATGCGTGCAATACCAGTTCTGTATTTTACCATATACTGTATGTAATGTCACCATGTTCCTTGGAGCACTTTTGTTCTCACAATTTGTGCTAACTATATAATCAGTGATGGGCAACTAGCTTCTCATGTACAACACGGGACCCACATGGGCTTTCCCTGGCTCCGCTCATTGACCATTACAGAGTTATGCATCAACATAGTACTCTAACTAGATGAACTATTGAATCCATATCAGTGGATGAACTCACTAAGGCCAGAAGCAACTTCAGTGAACTTAAAGATTTTCTGAAGCAGACAATCGGGGAAATTCACTAAGACTTGCGTTTTAAACAGGAGTGTTAAAATTCAAGATTCAGTGGGACGGGAATGAGTGCCCATAAACACCCCACCACCACCACCAGTTACACTCTGATGGTGTGCTCCTCCCCAACTCACCCAGTGTGGTGTGTGGGTCAGAGATGTCATAAAACTGCCAGGAATGAGAAGATTTATGTGCCTTCTTTGCCAAAAAGTGGCCATGAAGGCATAACGAATCTTCCCCACTGAGTTTATTAAAGAAATCTGTCACTAACATAAAAATAATTATAGTGTGTAAAGCTCCTTGCATGTTAGAAGCACCCATTTGTCCACCCAAATGATACATGCAGGGGTTGGATCACTATCCAAATGTCACATGTGCAAAACTTCAGAAGGTGAGAAGTGGATACTGCAGAGGGGAAGAGGGGAGAAGTGGAGGTGGAGAGAGCTTGACTGCATGATTCAGCATTAACTTAGTACCATACTATCATAGAAGAAACTGTTAAAAAAAGATGTCGGGCCATCAAGTCCAACCAATAATCAAGTTTTTAATCAAATATGACCAGAATAACTTCCTGGATCAACTGGTCTAACAGCTCTTACAGTAAAGAATCTTGGTCTATGGGGTTGGTAGAATTGCCTCTCCTCTAGGCAAAGAGGATACCCCCATAGTCCTGGCCACAGGCCTAGATATAAAAGGATCTTTGTTTGGATCCCTGTATAGATACTAATGTCCTTATCATGAGAGTCTATTCCTCTCTTGATGCATCCCATAATTTTATTTGCCATAGCAGCAGACAACTGCCACTGACAACTAAAATTCTGTAAACTATCCACCAATACCCTCAAGTCTTTTTTTTCAACACTTTTATAATTTTATAGTCTTTGACCCAAGTGCATAACCTTACATTTATCCACATTAAACCTCATTTGCCATACAGGCGGTCCTCTACTTAAGAACACTCAACGTACAGATGACCCCTAGTTACAAAAGGACCTTGTATTGTATTGAATTGTATTAATTCATACATCTATATGGGGCTAAAGTAATTGTTCTGTTTATTAAAATTATTGGTTGTTTTTTTTCTTACTAAGATTGACTTTTTCCTTTTATTTATTTATTTTTGAATTGCTGTGGGCTTATACACAGCCGTGGTTTCCACAGCCGTGTAGCATGAGCCAACTAAGAATCGGGCTGTGCAGGCTAAAGACATAGATGGAGCTGCTCAGCTGGTGGTAGTTGTCCTTTAATAGCAGCGGGACTATAAAAAAATGCATGCATATTCCAGGATTGTAGCTGGACCTGGAGAATTAGTGGAATGTCTTAATACTGCTATGTTCTCTGATCTAGCCCAAAGCCTGCTACTGCTTTTACTCAGATCAGAGGGGATTTGTTCAGTGAAGAGATCGCATTTTTACCGCGGGTTACCCGAATTTTTGCGTTTTGCGCTGATTTTCCCTGAATTGCCCCGGGTTTTTGGTGCACACGATCAGATTGTGGCGCATCAGCGCCGGCGTGCACGTGATGGAAATTGTGGGACATGGCTGAACGAAAACCCGATGGATTCGGAAAAACTGCCGCCTTTTTATTAAAAAATGTGTCGCTGGACACGCGCTTACCTGCACCCAGCAACGGATCGTGAACTCCGGCGGACCTCGGCGGACTTCAGCGCAACAGCGACACCTGGTGGACGTCGGAGGAACTGCCTTAGTGAATCGCCGGAAGACCCGAATCCACCGCAGAGAACGCGCCGCTGGATCGCGAATGGACCGGGTAAGTAAATCTGCCCCAATGTTTCTAATGATCACCATATTTTGAATGGAGGTTTATTTCTTGAAATACACATATTTAATTAAATAAAATGTACTACAATGTTTAATTGAAAATCCCTGGGGGTCTGTTGTAAGTTGTACCATAGGGCACTAAGATATTTTTGTATGCCACATAATGTGGTTGAAAGAATCTTGGTCTATGGGGTTGGTAGAATTGCCTCTCCTCTAGGCAAAGAGGATACCCCCATTGTCCTGGCCACAGGCCTAGATATAAAAGGATCTTTGTTTGGATCCCTGTATAGATACTAATGTCCTTATCATGAGAGTCTATTCCTCTCTTGATGCATCCCATAATTTTATTTGCTATAGCAGCAGACAACTGGCACTGACAACTAAAATTCTGTAAACTATCCACCAATGCCCTCAAGTCTTTTTTTTCAACACTTTTATAATTTTATAGTCTTTGACCCAAGTGCATAACCTTACATTTATCCACATTAAACCTCATTTGCCATTTGTATACAGGCGGTCCTCTACTTAAGAACACTCAACGTACAGACGACCCCTAGTTACAAAAGGACCTTGTATTGTATTGAATTGTATTAATTCATACATCTATATGGGGCTAAAGTAATTGGTCTGTTTATTAAAATTATTGGTTGTTTTTTTTCTTACTAAGATTGACTTTTTCCTTTTATTTATTTATTTTTGAATTGCTACGGGCTTATACACAGCCGTGGTTTCCACAGCCCTGTGTATGAGCCAACTAAGAATCGGGCTGTGCAGGCTAAAGACATAGATGGAGCTGCTCAGCTGGTGGTAGTTGTCTTTTAATAGCAGCGGGACTATAAAAAAATGCATGCATATTCCAGGATTGTAGCTGGACCTGGGGAATTAGTGGAATGTCTTAATACTGCTATGTTCTCTGATCTAGCCCAAAGCCTGCTACTGCTTTTACTCAGATCAGAGGGGATTTGTTCAGTGAAGAGATCGCGTTTTTACCGCGGGTTACCCAAATTTTTGCGTTTTGCGCCGATTTTCCCTGAATTGCCCCGGGTTTTTGGCGCACACGATCAGATTGTGGCGCATCAGCGCCGGCGTGCACGTGACGGAAATTGTGGGACATGGCCGAACGAAAACCCGACGGATTCGGAAAAACCGCCGCATTTTTTTAAAAAATGTGTCGCTGGACAAGCGCTTACCTGCACCCAGCAACGGATCGTGAACTCCGGCGGACCTCGGCGGACTTCAGCGCAGCAGCGACACCTGGTGGACGTCGGAGGAACTGCCTTAGTGAATCACTGGAAGACCCGATTCCACTGCAGAGAACACGCCGCTGGATCGCGAATGGACCGGGTAAGTAAATCTGCCCCAATGTTTCTAATGATCACCATATTTTGAATGGAGGTTTATTTCTTGAAAAACACATATTTAATTAAATAAAATGTACTACAATGTTTAATTGAAAATCCCTGGGGGTCTGTTGTAAGTGGTACCATAGGGCACTAAGATATTTTTGTATGCCACATAATGTGGTTGAGTTGACCACAACTGATTTCAAATCTCTGATGATTCAGACCGTTGCTGAAATGTCTTTTTTTTACAGTTCTGCATTTTCCTTAAAAAGAATATATTCTAGTTATATCCTGTGTGTGCGATCCTTAACCATCTTGACTATTAACCTTATTTCCTGGTGACATTTTAAACTGACAGTTTTGTGATTTTTTTTTGACATATCATCAGTATTTTACACATGTGTTGCTAGGTAATTGAAATTCTTTATAATGCAGCATTCTAGTTGTATTACATATGCCACAGTAATGAGACTTTATGCTGCATAGGTTAATTTTATATTTAATAATAATCATATGATCTGGGCTATGCTGAACATATACTGAATATTCATATGTGAGTGACAGGGTATCTGATTGTCATCATTTACTTTGGTCTTTGTCACGATTCTGTAGTTGTCAAGCTCCACTCATTGTCCAGTTTTACATGTTTGTATATATTGCAGTATAATTGTGTTTATTATGAAGGGGGTTTAATTATACTATAGATATACTATAAATTATACTGATCCTATGATATATAATATATATCATGTGAATTTTATAAAACAATTACATTAATTTAACATGTTAACAATGTTATATACTATTTTATTTTTTTACTGCTCCCAAAATAAAATAATAAAACCACTTAACTTCTGGTGGTCCAATCTGCTTCTCTGCTTCCTTGACATCACGAAGCAAGCCACGTTATGACATCATCACTTTGCTTTGTGCCTCAATGCAGCAGCATTGCAGGGGGGGAGACCCTGCTGTGCTGCGCTCCTCATCAGACACCAGTAAATATGATATTATAGCCTTCTGTAAGTTTAGGACTTGAGCAGTCTGTTCGCTAAGTACGGTAACATCTACTCTCTTAAGTTCCTTTTAACAGAGTGCCAGATGTGTAAAATGATGGCCACCTACAGAGCCCAAAAGGCCATTTCATTTATCAAGTATCTTTTGTTCTTTACTAGGTGCAGAACTTTTTCATCCTGAATCCTGGGCGGGAAATGAGATGGAGAAAAACAATGAGAACATAGCCTTACAATGTCTATACAAAATGTCCAAAATGTGAAGCATTCATTTCTTAAGTGTGGTAAAGTTTATTAAAATTGTTTTCCAGCTTAATGTAGAATTCCCTTTAAATATTAGTATCCCCTTTACACATTGAGACATTGCTATTCCTTTAAAGAATGTGCAAATTCTACAAAAGCTCTGTTGTGTGAGGATTTTTTTTTTGTTCCTGGTAAGTAGCGGGATATAAGTAAACACTTGGAGCACAACCAAGGAATTCCTATGTGTGCCTGCAAACGCTTGGTTGGATAGCTAAAAAGAGAAAAACACTGTGTTCATAATGTCAGTGAGCAAGCGCTAGGCCCAGGGATGAGTCATGCAGACAGATCTGTAATAAGACTGGGCACAGAGAAAAATAGCATCTGAAGCCTGCTGCTGCCGATCATGTTAATCCTCTCACTTCTGGACAGTAACACACAGAATTACAAAATCAGGTTTGCTGGTGCCAGTGTCATTTATCTCTCCTTGATCATATGACATGTCTATAAAGATGCATAGATGGGGATTTAGGGGTAAGGAATGCTAATAGTTGGTAGAGAGGCAGATAAGTAAGTGATTTAAGAGCCATCTGACAGTAGGTGCTACATAATTTTCAATTAAGCAGAAAAAGCCATACAATTAGAACATGTAACAAATACTAAAAAGAGGTAGTTAATAATATAGGCCACAAAGATAGCACAGTATAGATTTCTTAGGCTACATTCACATCATGTGAATCAGTTCAGCATACATACAAGGAAAGATCCATAGACATATACTGACAGACGACACCAGCCTTTTTGCCTCCATCAGTACAGTACGCGTCCCATCCTGCAGAAAGCGGATGCGGCTTCCTTCTGATGAGTGACACATATGTTCAGCAGAGGCCACAACAGATCATGCGGACAGATGCAACTCAATGTCCAGTAAATGACCGTATAAGGACACTTATGGAGGATGTGCAACATCCCCCACTGGGGCCTAGCCTTCTCTTGGGGTCCAGAGGCAGCCGGGGCCCAGAATACTGGAGTGGCTGGCTAGTGCAGCCTTGGGCACGCTGTGGTCACAGTGCTTGGTATGGGGCCTGGAGGGCTGACCTACAGCCCGGCAGGTCTCCAGCAGGTGGTGTGTGCAAGAAATATGGAGGGAGAGGCTGATGCAATATTTTTTCCCTGGGGTATCTGTAGTATGAGTCCCTGGATGATGGATGGGAAAGCCCGTGGTCGCAAGCAGTTGTATCCAGGGATGAGATGGATGCAACGTTGTGTGAATCAACTTACAGTTCTTTATTGAATGGCAGGTAAAGGCCATAAACAGGTAACAGCAGAATTTTTATGCTGGAATGGTCATGGAGAGTTGGTCTGCAGGAAAGGTACACTCAGCCTGATGCAGGCTGGGATGGTTCAGATGGAATTTAGTCCAAGTGGTGGAAGCTGCAGTTCTGGGCTTAAGTCTCCGGAATTGCCCTAGGTGCTAGGTAGTAGGCCTGAAGCACTAGAAATACCTGGAATTAGAAAACTTCCTAGAGGGGTGATCAGTCTCCCTAATAGCTCCTGACCTGGAGGGGGTACTATTCGCAACTACCAGGCTGCCTATGCATTGGCAGGGGTGTTACAGATGTATCCCGCTGTATGAGCTTATAGTGGGATATGTCCAAGCCCTCAGTTATAAGAATAAGTCGGGAATCCATATCTGTAAAACAGAGGGTTACAACATAATGTGAACGGAGACTTATAGCCACTGCATATAGTATAGTGTTCACATTATACAGTATAATGGCATTATTTATTTGCACAATGCATGGTGCAATTAGTTAAAAGGGTTTACCCATGAAAGAAAGTTCTCAAATTTTAATCCCCTTGCCATGTTTACACAAAGTTCACTTCTTACCCCTGAACTTTTTATTCAATTTTATTGAGTTATATTGCTGTTTTAGCTCCTATCAGTCAGTAATGGTCGGTTTAAAATTCCAGATTGTGGGTGGGGACTCTCTAAGCAGACACTTCATGATTCCTATGTGCTATGAGATGCTGTGTGCTGATAATGTGCGTAGATTTTCAGGGTACAGGGTTTAGCTACACTTTCATTTAGATTTTGATCAATACAAAATAACACACTGTGACCTGCTGCTTCATCTAAGCAATAAGATAGAGTCCACACTGCTATGTCACCCCCTATCTCAGATACAGAGCTTATCTTGTTTGTAGAGCTTATGATGTCTCTCTCCTCTCCACGCTGCTGAGACCAGGGTAGAAGCGCATGCTTCTGACCCAGGAAGTGCCTGTGTCCATAGTGTCCGTAATGCTGTCTGCCTCCTACCCCTCCCCCTTCTCTTGCAATGCAATATAAACTAGAGAGCATTGTCCTATCATAGTCAGAAGATTTATGGTTGTATCAAGGGACAACCAAAATTGTATACACCAGGACTGATAGAGACAGGTTGGAATTATATCTGTGAAATGCTGTATTTTTGCCAATAAAATTGAATTTAAAAATGTTTTATTTTGTTATCCTGAGTATATTTAAGAATCTTTTCTTTATGGCAATACCCCTTTAAAGTATATGGCATAAAAGAAAAGAGCTAAAAGTGTTTCAATGGTGTACCCACCGTACCTCATTCCAACTCTGCCTAAGACTTAAAGGGGTATTCCCATCTGGGCATTCACATTTATTTTAATTCATTTGCCATATGTAAACATTTTTTTAATTGGATGTTATTAAAAGAAATGTTCCGGTGTGAAGATAATTTCTCATAAATGACTCACTGGGTACAGCAATCATTATCACAGGACGGCGGTGGGACATGCGGTAACTCCTCGGACATTTCATATACAAAAACCTTTTTGTTTCTTTGTGCAATCTCTCCAGCAGAGGTGGCCATATCTGAGGAGTCAGTCTTGTTTCTAAGGGACAACATGGCTACTTTTATGAGAAATTATCTTCACACAGGAACATTTTTTTTAATAACATCCAATTGAAGAAATGTTTATATATGGTAGAATAATGAAACTGAATGTGAATGCCCAGATGGGAATACCCCTTTAATGTTCCATGTGCAAAATATATTGAGCTATTATGTTAACCACTCCACAAGTAAAATTAGTTATGGAAATTGAGTCTATGGGCACAAGTGGGAAACAAATAAAAGGAAATCTACCATCAAAATCATACATGATTAATCGTAGACCCAAGCACCCTGACTCGGGTAATCTCCTTAAAGTAATCACCAGATCACTGATGATAGAGTGTCCTTATTAGACTGCTTGTTTATTCTGGGAGATTGGGGGACTGTTTTTGTAGATGTTTTCTTGCATCTTTATTAATGAAATATTGACCTTGTTAAAGTCCCGGGGGCGCTCAGGATGATGGCGCCCTTGCGCCTCTCGGCTTCCCTGGCTTTTAATTTATGCACAACCCCGGACGGGAATCACGAGGAGGTTTACAGCGGGGCGTGCATAAATTAAAAGCTGGGGAACCCGTCAACCTGCGAGCCCTGCAGCACTTTTTAATATTTTGTTAATAAACATTCAAGAAAAGGTCCAAAAAACAATCCCTCCCCATCAGCTAGATTGAACGAGCAGTCTAATTAGGATTCTCTATCACCAGTAATCTGGTGATAGATATGCTTCAAATTTTAATCCATGGCTTCCTTCATATTAAAATCAATTTTTTTGAAAATCCCCCTCTGTGCTGTAGCTTCATAGGTTCAACCCCCCATCCTGCTCCCTCTGCACTTTCCTTGTTGTCTTAGTTATACTACAAGCAACAAGTGCACTAGTAATACATGGTAATAACTGCATGTAAAACTTACACTAATGTGAAATCTGATAACCAAGATGTAAATTGAAAAATTAGTTTGTGTGCAAAACTCAAAAATAAATAACAAAATAAAACTGGCTGACAAGATGTAGATTTTTCTAGTGAAAAATCATGGAAACCATGCTTTCTACACTACATACCAATAAAAGAAATCAATCAGGTAAACAAAACCAAAAACATATGAGATTTGGCAGAGATATAGCAGTATGGGTCCATTTGGGAGACACTATCATGGGATGCCTCTGGGAACAATCTATTACTGAAGAGGCCAACACTAGTAGAAAGAATCAGGGACCGCCATGAGTAACAGTTTTAAAATAAATTTAGAAATTAGCTTGGCAGGCAGACCTAGATCCCAGGACAAAAGAATAAACAATGAACAAGAGCTCTGGACACAAATCGGTTCTAATGTGCCACAACATTGTTACTCTCACACTAGTAAATTGACCATGTTATGAGAGGTGTGTGAGGAGCAGTTCCGACTTACATACAAATTTAACTTAAGAACAAACCTACAGAACCTATCTTGTATGTAACCCGGGGACTGACTGTATAGATCTTTTAAACATTCTGCTTCACTTTCTTGGTATGTAAAGTGAAGCCTCAGATCTTTTACCTCATCAGACAAGGATTCCTGTCACATGATCTCTAACTGTCCAGGTCCAACCAAGGGGGTGTTGATCAGTTGCCTTGATAGGCCTGTCATTCAGTCACATCTATTACAGTCTGCCCAGTCTAAATAAATAAAATGATTATCCAATTATTAATTATCCAAGCTAAATAAGGAAAGGATAAGTAATTGCATGCACTCTGGGGCTGCCTAGGCAGCTGCAATATTACTTCACACCTTCCAGGAGAGGAATCTTCCAGGCCAGGTTTTTGAGACAAACAGATTTATATGAGTGTGTGATGATAAATTAATCAGAGAAGCGACTAAGAAGGACATTCTTTTAGCAGCACAACAGATCTGGATAAAAGAAGTGTGTGGTGGAAATTATAGGATTTATTACTCATATTTTCTTATGTATTTCACCAATGTCTTAGGTGTAAAGAACAATTGTGAAACAAGAAAGTTATTTTTATCTATAAAGTAGATATTTAGGATTATTTTGACTAGATTTAACATGTGATCTCAGTGATTGCAAGACATTTGCTATTCAGGGATAGATATTACTTTTACAAATCATTGTACAATTATTATTAGAATTACTAAATGTACTGTATATACTCGAGTATAGGCCAAGCCAAAAAAATTACTCTTCTACCGTTCGGCAGCGGCAGGTCCATGTAACGTTGTGTGCTGCAACGTCGCACGGACTGAAGAAGAGAAGACCTGGGGGGTTGTCGGAGAGGTGAATATTGACTTTCTTTTTTATGTGTTTGGCATACTTGGGCTGGCTATATACTGGGGTATGTACTGGGGGAAGGCTGACTGGCTACATACTGGGCCTTTGTGGTCTGTGGTAACTAGCGAGCACTAAAATGCTCGGGTACTTGTTATTCGAGACAAACTTTTCCCGATGCTCGAGTGCTCGTCTCGAATTGGACAGGAAACAGCAGGGGCAGCATGCATGGATGCCTCTGAGGCTGGTTAATCGTACCATTATGCCAAAATTATGGGCAACAGCATGGCCATGACAGAGTGGAAAACAACCCAAAATTCTGCCTGACACAGCTCGTTTGATAAGGGGACCATGTATGGAGGCAGTGAACTAGTAGTAGATTAAAGGTGCTGCAGTTAAAACTATGTTAGTTGGATCTTGGCATGGAGCTGGCGCTCCGCTGCCAGGCGAGCTTTCGCCAATCCAAGCCCCTGTCTCTAGGCTACTCCCCAAACAGCACTTCTAAGAACCTTTTGTATAAGATCAAGTGTAGTAGCGTTCTTATAAGTTTGGGATATGGCGGGTGAGGGGAATGTAAACAGATGCGCATGAAGCGCTGAAATAATATCGGTAAATGATAAAAGTTTGCCAGTATTTTTTGTGGATTACACAGCAGGGTGGCGACAAAGTTAACAAGTTTGTTGTGGAAGCCATGAAAACAACCCAAAATTCTGCCTGACACAGCTCGTTTGATAAGGGGACCATGTATGCTTACAGTTCATGCCAGTCGCTGCACTGGCTGCCAGTCTCCTTTCGAATACAGTTTAAAATAATAACCCTCATCAGTCTACAATCGCTCTGCGCTGCTGGTAAACTCTGGATAACATGGTTAATGTTGAATTCCACCTCGTGGGCACGTCGCACAACAGTCGGTGAGCGGGCAGTTGGAGGCAGCGCTGCGCTGCCCTGAGAGTGGCAGCATCTGTGCTGGACTTCCTGAAATGCGCACAGATGCGGCGCACCTTCGTGAGCAAATCAGACAGCCTCGTGGGCACGTCGCACAACAGTCGGTGAGCGGGCAGTTGGAGGCAGCGCTGCGCTGCCCTGAGAGTGGCAGCATCTGTGCTGGACTTCCTGAAATGCGCACAGATGCGGCGCACCTTCGTGAGCAAATCTGACAGATTGGGGTATGTCTTGAGGAAACGCTGAACTATCAGATTTAACACATGGGCCAGGCATGGCACATGTGTCAGTCTGCCGGTAAGTGCAGGGGCTCGGAGATGCTGGGAGGCCCACATAAAGCTGTACACAGGGCCGGCTCCAGGTTTCAGTAGGCCCCTGGGCGACCTTGCCTAAGTGGGCCCCTTTGCAGTGCCAGCATTAAAAATTCAAAAACTAAAATGGTCTCCTATTGCCTGAAATATTCCCCATTTTATCATCCCAAACAGTCGTGTCATGGTCAGGGCAGTTTTGAGGTTATTTAACCAACAGGGCGAACCTAAAAATGTGTGCCCCTCCACTCTGCCAAGTAATAAAACTGAAACTTCAACTCAGCTGCTGCAGAACCTCATAATACACACCTCAACTGCAGCAAAACCTCATAATACACACCTCAGCTGCTGCAGAATCTCATAATACACATCACTGCTGCTGCAGAACCTCATAATACACACCTCAGCTGCTGCGGAATCTCATAATACACATCACTGCTGCTGCAGAACCTCATAATACACACCTTAGCTGCTGCGGAACCTCATAATACACATCACTGCTGCTGCAGAACCTCATAATACACAGCTTAGCTGCAGCGAAACCTCATAATACACATCACTGCTGCTGCAGAACCTCATAATACACACCTCATCTGCTGCAGAACCTCATAATACACACCTCACTACTGTAATTCATTTTTGAATTCGGCTGCAATGACTTTAAAAACGAAAAAAATTATAAAAATGCAGGACCTTATCTGTAAAAGGATCTGAACCAACAGTCCCGGATGGATCCAAAAATCAACCGCAGAATTAAATAAGTATACTGTACCGTGTGACCGGAGCTCTATAAGTTCTTAGTCCTTCATTCTTATTCCAGGTTCATGTAATGTAATTTTTTGGAACTGTCTACACTATGTCCTTGTATATTTTCTCTGCATAGAGGAATTGACCACTAGGAGAATATTATAGCAGTTCCGTGTCTGAATGGCGTCTTGGTCTGTAAATGCATTTACTTTTCATTTACATGAACCTGGAATAACACTTCATTTTTTTTGTAATTTGATCCGTGGTCAGTTTTAGAACTTGTTCGGTTTGTCTTCACGGACACCATTGGATCAGTGGAAAAAAACTGAACTGTGAAAAAACCCATTAAAAGGAATGGGTCATAAGGCATTGGTTATCACTGAAAACAAATCGGTATGTTTCCTAAGCCAAAATGGTTCAGTGAGAATCACTTATAAAAAACACCAATTGAAACCACCCAAATATATTGAGCAAGATCCTTTTGCATCTCAAAAGGGATTCTCAAAGAATGGAAGCTGTGTATAGGTGAATGACAGGTACAGAGGACAGTTTCTACATATTTGCGTGGGTTTCCTCTGGTCCTCCGGTTCCTCCTCCTCACTCCAAAACATACTGGTAGTTGATTGATTGTGAGCCCCATTGGGACAGGGACTGATTTGGAAAGCTCTGTGCAGCGCTGCATAATCAGTGTGCGCTATATAAATAAAGGAATTATTATTATTATGGCACCACATACACTAGTAATTGCTGAATGTGTGGAAACAGCACCACCCTATGTTTCCCCCCCCCACAAATGAATTGGTAAAAGCAGGTATTAAACTGTTATCCATGCAGTATTTGTGGTCAAAACTGCAGTTTACTTGTGAAATCTATACATTGGTTTTGAAACGCGGCAGTTTGTGGTAAACTTTTTGCTACATAACCTTAATATAATCTGCATAGCCGATATCAACCCTAGTTACTGAACTGGGTGCTAAACTTAAAGTTTTAACCATCTTTTCTATACATTACCTAATGTCTGAGTGCTACCATATCGCTTTTATACTTTTATTTAAAAGTATTTATTTGGATGCAAATGAGGCACACACGAGATCTGGCTGTACTCTGATGGATCAGCAGCCTTTGCCTGTGTATTGTCACAGACTACCGATTTGGGCGCTCTTCTGTGTTCAGCAACTGTTTTTTAAATTACGTTGTTCTGGCATAGCAGCGTGTTGTGTGAAATGTCTTCTTTGGCACGCTATGTTGGCACTATGTGAGATTTCTCTGAATTTATGTCCTATTCTTATTTGATATTGATGTTTAATATGCTGATAAAACCCCAATACTGTTATACGGTGCAGTAAGCACGCTCCTGTAGATGTTACAGCACAACTGGAACTGTTCCTCCATTTCTGGCTACTTCCCCGCTACTTCCAGCTACACAATACAAGCAGCATTTTAGAAAATTTCCTATTTTTAACTTCCGCTCATTTTGGGACTTAAGCTCATTTAAAAGAAGGTGTTTGGGCTCCCTTACCCTGTATTCCCTTGTTCAGTTTTTTATGCGCCTTTTTTTTTTTTTTTAACGTTACGTGTGGATCATATGGATGTAGAAATAAGATCTTTACTTTTCTGGGTCAAAAACATTATCGCACAATCCCCATGTATTTTCAGCTCTCTTATTGTCTCTCAGTGTTTTCAGTCTTTAGTCAGGGTATGAAACAGATGGCTGCATTCTGGATGGATCTCGTTCAACTCTGTCATATACTCTGAGATCTGCTCAGTACACGTGCATGAATCACAGTATTGTATGATTGCCTTGATGAGTAGTAAACTAGGAATTTTTGGTCATCGCGATTGCAGGCAGTTCCCAATCAAGATAGGTTTCTCTAGGTTTCAGATTTCACCTCACATTGTGTTCCTTTAACAAATGGATTTTGAAAAAGAGTTTTTTTGGGGGGAAAGAAAGATAACAAATTTAAGAGATGACCTTTGATAACTATTACAGTTGTGACTTACTACTGTAATTCATTTTTGAATTCGGCTGCAATGACTTTAAAAACGAAAAAAATTATAAAATGCAGGACCTTATCTGTAAAAGGATCTGAACCAACAGTCCCGGATGGATCCAAAAATCAACCGCAGAATTAAATAAGTATACTGTAACCGTGTGACCGAGCTCTATAAGTTCTTAGTCCTTCATTCTTATTCCAGGTTCATGTAGTTCTCATCCACACGAGTCCTTTAAACAACTCTATGACTAGTATAATATCTCCTATGGTCAATTTCTTCTATGTAGAGAAATATACAAGACATAGTGTAGACAGTTCCAAAAAATTACATACTTTAATATAAGATCTTCTCCATAAAATAAAGTAAATGCACATGTAACTCCACAAGGCGCCTCAATGGGCAATGACTTGGCGTCCCTCGTGGTTACATCCGCATTTTTTACTTTATTTTATGTGAGTAGATCTGATTATTAAAGTATTAATTTTTTGGAACTGTCTACACTATGTCCTTGTATATTTTCTCTACATAGAGGAATTAACCACTAGGAGAATATTATAGCAGTTCCGTGTCTGAATGGTGTCTTATTCCCATCTGAAGCATTGTTGGTCGTATTGGTCTGTAAATGCATTTACTTTTCATTTACATGAACCTGGAATAACCATAGTAAATAGGTAGCCATAACACATGCGCTCCAGTAGATAGGTAGCCCCAGCACATGCCCCCCAGTAGCTAGGTAACCCCAGTAGATGGGTAGTCCCAGTACATGCCCCCCAGTAGATGGGTAGCCCCAGTACATGCCCTTCAGTAGATGGGTAGCCCCAGTACGTGCCCCCCCCCCCCACAAAAGAGGTAGTCCGCGCACCCCCCCCCCAGGAACGAGGAGCGCCGGGCATACGCCCCCCCGTACACAGTCGGCGCGCGCACAGGCGCTATTTCTGATACATAAAAATATAAAATAGATTATTAGGATGACTTTTTCTCATAACCGTATGTACCCAGACAACACTAGAGAATCATATGATCCCAAAAATTCACTATAGAGGATTAGGCAGCTTTGTCATTCTATACATTTTTGTGTTTATGAGGATTACATTCTAATCAAATGAGAGGCACCAGCTTGTCTTATTTCCTTGGCTATCATATGACAATTCATCATGTGCCAGTAATGCTGCTCCTGCCTTTGGACCAACTAACATGTGTTCATTACAATATTTCTTCTAAAGTGTAAACTGCAGTAACATGTTACAACTGGTGCCTTCCTTGCTTTGCTTGTCAACATACCCATCATTGCTACCAGTTAAAACTCATTGGTGGCTTACTAACTTGTAGATGATCACAGTAATAGAAGCCAATGGTGTGAGCAGTTAATGTGCTACTTGAACATAACATAACTATATTAAGTAAGAACTGTAGCAAACCTTAAATAGAAAGTTGCTTGTAAGCATGCAGTTCTATATATTATTGGGACGTAAGCCAAAAAAAAAAAAGTTCAAATTGATTTTATTGTGACCTACGGACCATAGACATTCTCAAAGCCCAGTTTCTCAGCCAACATGTGTACACAATTACATTGCCTTTGATTAGGAAAACTCGCCTTCAAATTTTTTGGATAAAGAAACTGGTTGGGCATGTGTCTCTTACCCAATTAGGGCAAACAGACATTCACATAGGAGGTGTCCTTTCAGACCCCCACTCTGTATTGGGGATGGCTACACACGTAGTAACTCAAATTCCTATGCTTCCCCCAGAACTTGGAGCAGCAGAGCTCATAATATCAAATGATATCATTTTCCTGATTTGACACCACTTCTACATAGCCATATCAGTTTTATCTTATACATCTTATACGAAGATTAACTTCGGGTCAGTAAGGTAAAAAGAGTTCTCTTATGGAGTGTTTTGCCCAAATATAAGGCCGGCCTTATCGAATCTGTGGAAGCATCAGATGCCTCCACTTAGGGAGCTAGCATGATTTGGGATTAAGCTAAAACATGATGTGGGATTAAGCCAAACACCAGTACGAATCATTCCAGGGGATCGACACCCAAACCGTAGACAGCAGTGTTTCTATATACTACGTTTTGGCTTATCCCACATCATGTTATTAGATTTCCTTGAGAGTCTACGTGGTGTTAAGGAGTGGCCTGCCTTTCAAAGGAAGCAAAAGGAGGCATGTTTGCATTTACAAAAAACACCGCTGGAAAGCATATTTGCATCAGGATAAAGGAGGACTGTATGCAAATGAGCCTGAGGAGCTCCAGGCCTGATGCAGCCGGTGTTGATGTGAGCCCTGGAGCCCCTATGCTCATTATCTAAAGTCTTTACATCTTGTGGTAGATCTCCTTTACGACTTAGGTAAGCGTTGGATTAGCCCTACACAGGCAACACTCTACTAAAGAATTTTTAGCGTTCTTTAAAAAGTGGCCCGTACAGTTACTATTCTTGGTTTCTATTTAACAAACAGATAGTGATTGGGAAAATCACTCTTGTACAGAGCTTTAGGACACTGTTGGAGCTATATACTATAAGAATTCCCATTTTTACCAGATTTTGGGTTCTCGTTGTCTCGTACTCAACATGCAGATGCAGACCCACAGTCAATCCAAATTGTAGCTTGCCTTTCTGTTATGGGCACTAAAAGGGCAGTGCAAAATGGAGGAACTGACTGTAGGTGTCGCGTTTTAGCTGATTTTTAGTTAACAAAGACCATAACAGATTCTTCTGTTTTGCCTGGTTTCTCGCTGTGGGAAAATGTGTAGGAGAGGCACTGGATGCACAGCTATGGACCAAGTGTTCCGTTTGAGTGTGTTTCATCACCTGCATGACCTGCATAGCAAGCTCCGTGGACAACCGTTTGACGCTGGTGGACAAGAAGGCTTTCCTGCGAGCCCTGCTTGTAGGTAAGTTTTTTCCCTAGACATCTCCACCAGCACAATAACAAAAGGTGAGAATGTAATACACATGTAAATGGTTCTGTTTCCTGAAGGATGCAAAACACTGCTTTCAAAGAATCTGGCAGCTGAGTTATATTACCGCTCTAGGCACAAACTTGCTGCTGCTCCCAGATGTCAGAGGTGATTTTATGTGCGAGATCCATATGCTCCATGATGCTGTCACCATATTGCTTGTGTGGAACGACCTGAGTCAGCGATCTTTTGGCTCTGACAACCGCCCTTTTTTTAGGGGTTTTCTTACTGTCAATTATTAGTCGAGGAAATTCTTGCAACTTTACACAATGGATTATGCTGCAAGCAAACAATGCAACAATAAATGACTATTTTAAATCTATATCAACAGTTTATCAAATGTAATTGATATAAGTCATCTTGGTATCTAATGACTATTAGAATAAAGCAACACAACAATAATGAAAGCTATAAAAACATTAAGGAATGCCATACTCCATACTAAATATTTTTATGTCTACAGTATATGCTGATTGCCCTTTGCCTCAAGAATAGCATAGTTCTTATTGTCTGTTTTATTTAGTTCTTTTTCCTCCATTTGAGCTGTATACATTCGGTTATACCTCAAAAATTAGTGTTAGCATTTCTTACTATCTCAATAAAGTGAATTAAGCTCATATTAAACACTATGATTGATAGTAATCTATAGGTTTAAAGGAGTTATAAAAGGCATAAACAAAAAAAAAATATATGATCTAGAGGGACTTTAAAAAGAAAAATCTCTTATACTTTTAAACGCTCGACAGTGAGATCATGACCTACACCGCCCGGGCCTATACAAAGGAGAAGAAGTGTGGGTGAAAAGTGGGTGAATGGGAAGCGCCGGAATGAGGTGATATACGATGGTTTATTCTTTTCAAGCTCCCCAGTCATATTCTTTTAACTTCAAGGACACTCCCGTGTAATGCAGGAGACTTTGATTTAGGGTCTACCCAAATCTAGATAGGTAGAGGCAAAGGACTTGAAGAGAAACATATGGAAATAGGCAAAACTGTGGTCAGGAAATATCATGATGTTTGGTGATTGCTTTATTGTAAACTCAGTCGCCCAAAATGTGGTGTGGTCATAGGTTTACATAAAGAGTCCGTTCATATTATACTGTCACAAGAAACGGCCGACTTGAAGGAATCTACCATGCAATACAAGCACACAATGAACCAGGGACACTTCTCCAGAGCAGAAGGAATGAGGGAGTAGGAGCAAGGGTTGGGGGAACATGGGTATATGCTCATTTATAACAGTCTGTTATGTCCAGCACTGAACCACTCTGGAATGTCCCCCAGAGCCCTTTGGGCTCATTAGCCACCAATTGTCACGTTGATTTTAGAAGGAAGAAGGCCATGGAGATACAAGTATAGAAGGTTTCCACAGTCCACAGTGACTGGCTGTATGAGTAAGTGTCCTGGTTTGTCATGATAGATTTTGATGGTGATTTCTTTTTAAGGGCAACTTTTATAAAGAACAGAATAGAATGTATGCCAATATTGGTAAACCTGATGTTGGTTCAGTGACCAAAGTTTTGTACTGTCATATTTTTCCTTAAAAGGGCTACGGATGTTTGCATTTACTTGGGGAGGCTGTTTTTGCAAACATGAGAGAAGGTTTGTCATATTAGTAGAAATGACTCTTGTTAAATTGTTACAATGGTTTATGTAGCTTGACCATGGTCAACTTAGAGATGCCTTTGAGTAAAAGAAGCATATACCTGAACTTGGATATTTTCTAACTGCCGATCTCTTACTGGGGCTGAATGAAAATGTTTATGGTGAAAAATGTTTTAAATGCAAACTACTATTGAATACTAAATTGACCCACCGCCTATAACCACCATTGCCTGCTTTCTAAGCTCCAGCTAAGCAACTGTTTAGTGATGTGAGCCATGCCTGAAAAGCATCGGATGTTCTTATCATCTAATGATGGTGCGAGAGATAAAGATTAGGAAAGTTGGAATTTAACTGCCCCATCCTTTTAATGATTGAATAAACTTCTGCCACAATACTTTTCACCATTCAATATAATTGTGCATATGTGACACGGACTTGGGAGAGATGGCTATTTGGATGAAGCTATCAACCAGCATGTTTTGGATTGTGGGAAGAAACACAGGAGAATCTGTATGGAGGTGAAGCCCTGTGTTTCAGCATTGAACAGCTAACCACTGAGCCAGCATGGCTGCCAAACAGTAAATTGGTCTCAGCAATATCCAAAAAAAAAGGGCCACATAATTCACTTTGTCCACTACATCTACACCACGCTCTTTGTGTCTGTACGCTATGTCAGGATCTGAAATCCTCATCATTATTCATTGTGAGAATAACGGAATTAATTCATTTTGGAAATGATTGTAATAAGGCAATGCCAAAGTTATCAATAGTAGATGAAGTGGGCTCCCACACTTGGTGACTTTCAATTTGACTTTTTATTGTATTTTTTTTCTCTTTATTCTGCCGCATTTGGTTTTCAAGTAATGGCACATAAAAATATGAATGATAGAAGTTCAGACTCTTTCTATAAAGATTAAAAGAGCAGACTCCAGCCAGTTGTCTTGTTTCCAAAGACAGCATTATGGAAGATGAGTACAAGGTAAATGATGCCCGCTGGGCATCAAAAGACCAGAGTTTTTTTTTTTGCACTTTATAAGCCAGCAGCATTTCTTTGATACTCAATGAATGGCAGACAATGTTAGAACTTTTTCTCTGTTGTTTAACTGTTAACATATATTATATTACTCCATTCATTGGCCAGTACAGCATATACAATATCAAAGAATTAATTGATTTATATGGAGTGTTGTGTCACAATTGATTTCATTGGTCCTGTGCATGGTACTCTGAAGGTAGTCTTTTCGTACTTTGGTCCAGAACTGATGAATTGTATTACAAAAGTAGTTGAGGTAATTGAATGTGAAAATCAGCGCAACTGATGCATTTAGTGCTCTTCTCTACAACATAACGGACATTACGAGGAGCTTATCATACACACGGATAATCATAATATTACGTATTAGTGATATGATTTAATGAGCCAGAAAACACCTTGAAGGGGTCTTAAAGGGGTATTCTCATTTTAAAGGAAATGTCCGACTCAAGTTATCTATGACATATTCATTAGCACAGCATTTATTTTTCTATAGCTTATTTTGTTTGCATATGTAGTCCATAGTATGTAAAAATATGACAGCTCCCATATAAATAAGATTTATTTCTAACACTTCTATTGGGGGAGGGTGAACTTAAAGAAACTTTATGGGCAGTGACTCTTTGAGGTCCCTACCATAACTTTTGGCTGAACATTGGCACACTGGAGTAGTTGACTTGATTTTCTACCCCTCCTTATATCTCGTTTACCCATGCCCATTAACCCTGGTTTTGATATTTCCTTGACCTGTGACCTTTGGGATTTGAGACTTGTAGTGCCCAAGCGCAGGTATTTTTTATGAATATATATATATAAAAGGTCTACAAATTAAAATCTGAAATATTGCTCTTACACCAAGTTTGCAGTGAATAGCACTAGAGCAGAACTATTCATGTGCTTACAATAAATAAAAGTTCTCTTATAGGAGGTCAATCAATTAGTTTAAAAATCTGCTAATCACAGTTTTGGCATAATAAGGGAAACTGTAATTTACAGATTTTGGTGGCACAATAATAAAAAATGTCCCCTTTGTGTGAGTGTGTGATGTTATGGAGTAATTATGAGAAGTGCTGTCACTGTGTTATTTCAAGCACGTGTAATTTCAATTAAAATGCTCAATGGTATCATATAAGACCATTATGCAGGATTTCTGAGTATTTACGTTAAGCGGCAACTTTAACAAAAAGTCATGAATATTTGAGCAAATCTGTCCCTAGACACCGTGCATGCTGAGAGACATGTTCAGTAATGTATCATTCTTTCACTTTCAGAAGTGCAAAGTACTTTAACGCTTAAATCAGCAGCAAGTCCCACCATGTTTAAAAGAGATATCACTGCTATTTGGAGTGTCAATACTTCACATTACCTATCACTGTCCATCTTAATGTACTGATAGTAAACCCAAATGCAATGTTAATAACTGTGGTCAGACTTATTTCTACAACTCATCAATGTGCAGGACTCCTGGTCCAACCTCTTTTTCCAAATGCCCCATAACTTCTTAAAAGAGGATTTGTGGCTATCCGGCACTTCAGTTTTACCTATACATGACAATATGTAGTCTCATCTGCTGGCAGTAGGTGATTCAAAAGAAATTGAAATATAGTATTGTAAGAAAAAATGAAAATTCCGCATCTGCTCAGTCACACCTGCATCCCACTTCAATCGATCTTCCATGTGATGGATCTGTTAAAATGTTCATTGATTTTGGTGGACTTTAATGCTTTTGGTTAAGGTCCCTTTACACCGCCTTCTTTTAATTGAGATGACAATTATGCTGCTAAATAACAGAAACCTAACTGAAGTGGTTTGCAAGAGGGAATTTTTAAACAATCCTCTTAGTCGAATCTCGTGTATAATATTATATATGTTTGGGATGGAAGAATAATGGAAGTCCGGACAAAGGGGGAATTGGGCTTAACTAATTGATTTAGTAAAAACTTGCTATGTTCTTATATACACTAATATATTTATTTATCATTATGTGTGTGTTATATACATATATGATATATACATTATACTGATTTTAATAACTTAAGTAGGAAACTTGCTTTAAAGGGGACCAATGGCCTAATAAACCCCTAACAATATATGTTCAAACTTTTTGTTTCATTCAAGGTCCAGTGTGGTAAGCATCATCTAGAAAATCAAACTTTGAAGTGAGTAAATTGGTGTTATAAAGACAAGGAGGAAGAGAGTTTAAACATGAAGTCCGGGTGGAGCTCGAATACTCCTCCTCTGTGATTGACATCATGCATCAGACTTCAGGAGATATGTTAGTGATGGCTCTGGATGCAGAACCATCAATTACAAGAAGGGGGCTTTCGAGAAAGAAAGAGCGACTTCAGGTGTTAAAATCTCCGCCTCCTTGACTTTATAACCGTTAAATCTCATTCAAAATTGATTTTGCACAATGCCATTACACTGGGTCATGAAGGAAACTTCAATTGGAAGGTGTTCAGCTGCTGGCAACATACTGGAAGTGGTTTAATTAGGTCACTGCTGACAGGTTCCCTTTAAGGTAAGTTGTTTTTTAAGCGTCACCATTGAAGATGCTAACAAAACTTTTTCACCTATTAATTTTTTGTGTAATGGGCCACATTCTCTCATTTTTCTCAGATGGTTGCATTTAAAGAAATACACAGCAATTGGTCAATGAAAAATAAAAAATCTTTGGTAAGAAACAAGCTCTATGGATTAAATCCACAGTCCTGATAATCCTCATAATAATTAATAATGATGCCTTGCTTCTACTTGCATATACAACTATTATGTATTGTATGTATGACCAGCACCATAATTGATACCATCCTCATCCTATAATATGCCACATAACTGGGTCACTGGTACAAATAGTAATGTCTTTATGCTGTATGTTGTCATCTTAACAAGGGAGGTAGATTTACCTTTCATTATCTTCCGTTACACATCCATAAAAAAAAAAGTACTCAATTTACAGACCCGTTTATTTCATAATGATGTGTGTGCAAGAGAGCCCTTAGAATCTCCGGCCATTGGTTCGTTAATAAGCATGAAAAGCTTGTCGAGAGTACCCTCAACGTTGTGGACAGAATATTTATTGAGCCTCCCCCCCCTTTAAAAAAAAAAATAAATAATTAAAAACTTACTGCAATCTATGTTTTGGTGTCTCTTTTTGTAAGAGTACAGATATCTCTGCTCTTTACTTTGGAGTCTAATAAAAATGATAAATCCTTTATATAGGGCACACAGATTATGCAGCGCACTGCACAGAACTTGCCAAATCAGTCCCTGTCCCCAATGGGGCGACAATCTAATAACCTCCAGTATGTTTTTGGAGTGTGGGAGGAACAGGGAGGACCCGGAGGAAACCCACGCAACACGGATCGGAGAGAACATACAAAACTCTTTGCAGTTGTTCCTTACTCTGTTTCGTAGACACATCAGAGTTTTAAGTCTTGTCTGAACAAATCAAGCATATTTAGATCCAGCACACTTTACAACCAATAAGGATTTCAATTAAGTTTACTGTGGACAAATTAGTTTGCTTGTTGCCTGATAATAACCCTTTTTTCTTAGCATGTTAGGTTTTGTGGATGAGAGGTAATCAGTGCCAGAGTGCCGGCTTCATAGTCACTTCTGCTAATGACACATTCATCAGAATATCATCATGGTCCTGTACCACTGCAGGCCGCTGCGAGTTTGTGTTGAGGAAGTCAGGCACTGCTTCGTCAATAAGGTGCACAAACCCAGAAAGCTACGTTAACAGAGGCGTCCTCACTTTCATTTAACCGTTTTTATGACCTTATTAATTACTTTAATGGCAACAGGCTGTTCTTGCAGCCTTTTATTAATGCCACTAAATCATTTTATTGTTTTCAAACACTTACTCTTTCTGTCATGTGGTTATAGCTTTGTGTTTGTGTTTTCTAAATGGAACAATCATTGTTCTCAAAGGGCCCTCACTGTTTCTATCTCGCCACATAGGTTGCAAAATATGCACTTACAGTAAGGTTATTCGTCATCAAGGGCATATATTCTATGTGGTCCTGACGCCCAATGTATGCAAATGCGTACGATTTCACAATATGAAATAAGTCTAAATGTTTACCCTTTCCCATTTAGATGGATTGAGTAAAAAACTGCTTCTGACATGTATGTTTCACAGTGGGACTCAATATCACTGAACATTGTGAATGTACTGAATGTATTGACTACCACTATGGTATGAGAATGGTCCTGGTAAAGTATGGTTCCTAGCAGAATTATGGGGATAGTAGGGCATTGATAAAATTGCAGGACAGAATGTGCGCCTGTTCTTTGACTGTTCCTTGCTTTAAGTGGAATACTCTGGAAAACCACATGATTTAGGCTTCTCAAACTGCCCCTGCAACGTACTGGTCTCCTGAGCATCAACACTGGCCACAAAGCTGGGCATTCGATGAACTTCTTTTATATCAAAGGAAAGCCCAAGAGTCTCTATGTTTCTAACATGAATATTCTTAAAAGAGGGCCCTTGGTGTACTCACTGGCCAAAGTGGGTGAACCATGGTCCCAGGAACTTCTAGCTAGTTGAGCCACTAGTGGAGAATATGGGGACGAGCATCTGGAGCCAAAGCAGGTTACGCAACTTTTTATTCCCTATATTTTTGGGGAACCCCCCCCCACAGAGGGTTTTCAAATGATACCTTGAAAAACCTTTTCATTCTTATGGGTATGTTAAACTGGTACTTTAGTGTGGCCCATGAGAGTCCTCATTTTTCATTTAATTTTGGTGGACCTTTCTGTCTACTTTTGAAAAGTTGTTTGTCTTTTTGTTTTCTGTTTCATCTAGGTAAAGATCAGACTCTTTTCCTGATGATCCTCAATAACAAAGCTTGTGCAGATCTTGCGTTACCATTATTCTGCCATTTTGGCTTTCATTTCCGATAGGAAGAAATTATCATTAGTCACATCCTGTGCCATTAACCATTGAAATAGATCAAGGCCAGAAACGAGTGGCTTGGCAAGGGAACCTAGGTTTCATTTATATTAAGTAAGATTTGCATTGAAAACGTGGTAGTTAATACTTATGTGTTTTCACTTTAATGTTCTTTATCATGGCTGAACGACATTAAAGGTGGAATAACACACAATGTATTCCCTATAAAAATTCTCCTGACAAAAACAGCTTTGCACATGCTCATTCTTTATTTGACTCTAAATTTCAATGGCCCGGTTTTGTAATTGGAGGTTACCAATTCCCATTATAGGGACATTTCGCAATTTAGTTTTTGATTTTTTCAGTTAAAAATATTTCTGAAGCAGCATGCTAATTTGTGTTTTTTTTTTTTTTTACTTACTGCTTTCTTTTTTAGTAAAAACTCTGTGCTCACCTGTAACCCAGAAAAACTAGAATTCTTGGTTGTGTATTGTAACTTACATATGGCATTGCTGTTTATAAAGCAGACCTGTGAGTAGAAAACACCACTTTCTATTTCTGTACCCCTTACCTGACGATATTGTATATCGTAGCTCTGCATTCTTTTACATAAAATAAACTGCATTACCTTTGCATTGAGCCTTAGTAATAAATGGGACAGAAGCCGATTTCTATATGATAACTGTGATAAGGGCTTGCTGCACCCCGTGTGGTAGCAAAAGAAAACCCCTTATGCTTGTGATGAGCAAGTCAAAAAAAAAAGCAGATTCTCAGGTTTCCATGTGGCTATGCCTGAATAGAGGGACAGATTCTAATTGTGTGCTACTGACTGACAGAGAACCTCCATCGTTATATCCATCATCCCCCTGAAAGGTGCAGCCATTGGGGATTATTTCTCACATGATGAAACCCCTCCAGTGCCTCCAGATACATGAGGAAGATGGGTAAGGAACGGCTGTCTTGCATAGAATTGTGCGATGGACAGTAATGCCAGCCCACTCGCCCACTGAACAGAGGTACATTCCTTACAAGTTGTACAAGTAAACACCCAATGAGCTGCCGTTTGTAAAGTGTGGTTCTTTTGTCATGCTTATGTTTTGTTCCACAAAGCTGAAAAGTTTTCAAAATTATATTCTGTAGGGCTAGATTTCTAAATGATTGGGGCCATTATGTGTAATAAGCTATGGCATGCGCTGGTTCTGTCATTAAATTGTGGTCTGTGTCTGTGAGAAGGGACAGTCTCTGTAGCGTGTTATTTTGTATCATCACTTGAGAATAATATGCTTTGTGCCTTTACACTAGTTGAACACTCTGCACTTAGTAAATTTCTACTCGCCACTTCTACTTCTGGTTTCATCATTCACATGAGAGTTAAATTTTTTTTCTTCTTCCTCCTTTCTTTCTTTTTTTTTTTTTTTAATTAAAGAGAACCTGTCACTACACTTTTACAAATGCATGTCAGTGGCACATTCCCATAGAGTCCTATTGGGACCAACTAACACACCCTTCTTTTAGCTTAAAAAAAGTTTCCCTAGATCCCCCATATAATCAAACTTTATTAATTTACGCTGGTATCTAGGATATCTATAGCGAGTCGAGGGGCGTGGCCTCCTTTGGCTGACATCTCACAGGTCCTTTAGCCCTAAGGTACCCCATGCTATACATTTGATCCATGAAATCACAAGAATGCCTGCAGGAGAGGAGTAGAAGTCCATGCAGGCATGCGTGATTTCATTTTCTGGGAAAATAGGTTTTCCAGGATGGGATAGGAAAACCATGCCTCTTTAGCTGCCTTGTAAGACAGCCCCTTGACATCAGCATGACCTACAGGAAGCCTAATGACATGATGCCGGATTAAGACCAAAACCAGATATCTATTCCAGAAGGAAACAGATGGCTCTAAAAGAGTGCGGTTACTTTTCTCATCCTGGAAGGCCTATTGAATAATTTCTCATTAGCATTGAGTGTTTTAAAACGACATTTGATTATTGCTTAAAGTATTGATCAATTTTACATAAACTTTGGTAGGGCAGTTGGTGTTGTGAAATAAACTAATTTGTCTCTCTATTGCCATTGCTCACAAACAGCTTTCATCAGCCAAACTTGTTGCGTGTGCTGGTCCGAATGACTGAGCTCCGTTCCAGCTACTTAACGTTTAGGTGGTCAGGTCACTTTGTGATGGAAACTAACCAATTACTTTTTCAGTTCAGTTTGTAAAAAATATACAAAAAAAATATTGTGCATGCTTACTCTATGGGTTTAAAGAGTATTTTCCAGGGAGATCATCTGCAGGATTCCCATGTCCTGATGCTAATTAGTGTACACTTTGTGTTCCAAATTTGGTTACTTTATCTTATCTTGTGGTTAATTTTGCTGATTTCTTATGTGTTCTGAATATATACTGGTATTCTTAGTTTTCTATAGTTAAAACTTGAACCTTCATTTCAATGTCTTGTTATGTAAAAAAGCCGGTTGTGAATATTGTTTGGGACCACTCGAGTCTACTGTAGTGCACAGTCTAGTCACGCAGAATTTCACTTCATCAAATCACAAAACTGCAACAGACTTTGTACATAAACAGGATTGTGTTGAGAAGTGATGATTTTCTAGCAGTTATTGCCCTCGCGTGTTCTTTCAAGTAACATCCAAAGGCTGGACTTGTAAAGTGTGCTTTCTCTAGTAGTCTTAACTGTTTTACTCCGCAAAGCTGGAAATGTTATCCTATTAGAGGTAAAAAGTGAGGCCACAGATCAAAATCAACGGAAAAACTGGCGGAGCAGGTTGTTGATAAATGATTGGGCCATGATTTGTAATAAAGATATACGCGTGCGCTGCTTCTGTCATTAAAACCGTATACTTGTCTCTGTCAGAACAGCATTGTTTATTCCCCCACATTTGTTGCTGCCAGCCAAGTTTGGCAACGCGGTGTGGCGACCGCTCTTACGCCTGCCCGCTAATTTAAAATAATAATGGCTATACTTGCTAATTACTTCACTGTATTGTGTCACACTCAAAATAGCGACATTTTCCTGCAGTCCCCATTGTAATGTAGTGGCAGGAATGCTAAGAGATCTATGGAGACTTTGTGATTCCTTTGACAATTGTTTCTAAATGAGACCCAGAGTTTAATGATCATTGAACTGCAACTGTATGACCTACCCAAAGGTAAATAAGTTTAAAGTTTAACAGACCATGCAAATTATTTGAACACACAGAGTGGTCGGGGAATCTAGTGGTAAATGTGTTTTGCAGGCAAACCTTGCTAGTAGTAGATATCAAAAAGTACTACTTGGGACGCAGACATGATAGATTTGCAACCACACCTCATTATTGTCCTCAAGTGGTTCATTACTGTTGCGCAGGGACTGTCTTGTACTTCCTCTTTTTGCAAGATCTCATGGGGGCCAACAACAGTCAGGATCTCTGGCAGGACGTATACTTCTCTAGTCTTCTTTCAGACCATATGTATTGTCAGGCCATCTGGCCCATTAGAAGAGATAATTGCTGGCTGTTGAGCTATCGAGTAGGACCATGGTTTTGATTCAAGAAGAGTGCAACCATCTCATGTGAAATGGGCACCGTTCATTGACGTCTAGGGGATTATAAAGGTCTGGAGCGTTTAGACCTTTGTTTCAGGTGATAATTGCATCTAGAGATCAACATCCATGAGGTTTGAGGTGGTAGAGACTGTAACAATATGTCTGATAACCACAGCTATATAGCCCAAAACCTGTGAAACTATTTCCTTGACCTGGCAGGCACAGGGATTTCAGGCCTATTCAGAATAGAAAATCAGTGGTGCTTAAAAATTGACCTCGTAGAATAGGGAGTCTATCTCTGTTGGGTAGTAATCTTTTATATGGCATTTTTCACCGTATGGATAGTGGTCCCAAAACTGGAGAGTAACAATGTACTGGTGAACGCATATGGAGCTTGCCCTCCTAAGCTCCGTAATGTCTAATTGTTTAGGCACATTTACACAAACAAATGGGGAACGTACACTCACCGGCCACTTTATTAGGTACACCATGCTAGTAACGGGTGGTTGACCCCTTTTGCCTTCGACTGCCTCAATTCTTAGTGGCAAGAGATCAAACAAGGTGCTGGAAGCATTCCTCAGAGATTTGGTCCATATTGACATATGGCATCATACAGTTGCCCGCAGATTTGTCGGCTGCACATCCATGATGCGAATCTCCTCGTTCCACCACGTCCCAAAGAGCTCTATTGGATTGAGATCTGGTGACTGTGGAGGCCATTTGAGTACCAGGAACATCATTGATGTTCAAGAAACAGTCTGAGGATGACATGGCGCATTCTTTATGACATGCGTGCATTATCCTGCTGAAGTAGCCGTAGATTTAGGTACATTGTGGTATAAAGGGATGGACATGGTCAGCAACAATACTCAGGTAGGCGTGGCGTGGCAACGATGCTCAAGTGGTACCAAGGGGCCACCAAGAGTGCCAAGAAAATATTCCACACCATGACACCACCAACCACCAGCCGGAACGTTGATACAAGGCAGGATGGTCCATGCTTTCAGTAGTTGACGCCAAAATTCTGACCCTACCACATTCAATGTCGCAGCCAGAAATCGAGGACTCATCAGACCAGGCAACGTTTTCCAATCTTTCTATGTCCAATTTCGACGAGCTTTGTGCAAATGGTCGCCTCGGTTTCCTGTTCTAGCTGAAAGGAGTGGCCACACCGGTGTGGTCTTCTGCTGCTGTAGCCCATCTGCCTCAAAGTTTGACGTACTGTGCGTTCAGAGATGCTTCTTCTGCCTAAACTTGGTTGTAACGTTGGCGTTTGATCACTGCTGACCTTTCTATCAGCTTGAACCAGATTGCCCACTATCTACTACTGACCTCTGGTCATCAACAGGCATTACTGCCCACAGAACTGCCTCTCACTGGATTGTTTTTCTTTTCAGACCATTCTCTGTAAACCCCTAAGATGTTGTGCGTGAAAATCCCAGTAGATCAGCAGTTTCTGAAACTCAGACCAGACCCTTCTGGCAACCAACAACCATGCCATGTTCAAAGGCACTCAAAATCACCTTTCTTTCATACTGATGTCTTGTTTGAACTGCAGGAGATGTCTTGACCCGTTTACATGCCTAAATACACATGATTGCCGCCATGTGATGGATGATTAGAAATTAAGTGTTAACGAGCAGTTGGACAGCTGACCTAAAAATGGCGTGAGGTATGTACGGTGGCGTACATATGCCCCCAACATGCAATGGCAGCACAGAGCCACACACGTACTGCTCCGATTCATTTCCTCTGTACGACCTGTACGCTGTGCATCTTAGAGAAGCGAGGGGTCATACCTCACCTCTCCATTGGGCGGGACGTATGCCTAGTCATACATTTGTCTGATCAGCGTTAAGCCCTAGAAAAATGTGACACAAGCATCTACGACTCTGTGATACTTACTTTTCCAAAATGTCTTTAAAATGTTTCCTTAAAGAGCCACCAGATATGAAATTGCCATTTATGAATCAGTCTACGACCAACAACGGTTCTACTCGACTCTTCAGTACATGGATCTCTATAGTTGGACCATCTGTTACCTCTTGGCGCTACAAAACTTGTCTTTTTGCCATTTTTACAGAACACATAATATTTTGATGCAAAACACAAAAGAAAATGAAAGAAATTAAAAGAGATCGTGGTTTTAACTTGTGACATTTTCAAACAGTGACTTGTATCATTCAGCTCTCTCATGGCTGCATGTAGTGACACAATGCTTCCCCCTGACAATACAATGTAGTATGTGATGCAAGGCCCCGAGTCTTATTTATTTGTGCGTAGACAATTTAATCCAAATGTTTTCCATAATATGTTTAAAGCATTTCACAGCGTCATTCACTCTCGCACAGAATAAAAGAGGCAGTCACAGATGAGTACGGTGGATATTCCTCAGATGCATTATCCTTTGCGATCAGGAAATAAATCACATGCTACGCCTACAAGAGGTTATTGTTGTGTAAACCGTACAGAACAGGCATCAGGTACAGGCAGAGGCGTCAGCTGTTTTCCTTCTTTTCAACCTGTAACAATGAAGGGAGAGGAGGGGTGTGAGCTGGGAATCTATTCCCCGCCCTCACAAGAACGCAGTGTTCTGAAATGGGCATGAAATGAAATGTGTAAGAACTTTTCAGAGTAAATGGGTCAATTGTTCTGTCATTCTCTTGATACATTGTGTAGAACATCCTGCACCACAAACATCCGTGGATTCATTTTTCCCCCACTATTTTATTCTTTACAAATGAGGAAAAAGCACTCTGATGTGGAAACGTACATAATCCAGCTTTTGCTTCTGGCTGCTAACATCCAATTTTTCGGATTGTTATACTAAATGAAGCATCCCAAACACTTCATAAATAACCAAGCACTCTACAAATTGGCAATGCTTAAACTCATGCTAGTTGGTATTGATATAGATGTAAGTGTATTATACCGCTTTTTTTTTTTTTTTTTTTCCTGATTTTGCTTTTTGTGTGTTTTTAAGAAAGTAGTTGCAGTACACAATGTTCTTGGATTCCGCAATCCATACTACAACATTGGACGTAATAATCAATAACTTGAATGGCCATTTACATAATAATATATATATAATAAGTATATACTGTTTGGGGGTCCCTCCATTATTCATAATTTTAGGTGACCCATGTCTGTGAGTACAGTGCGTTCGGAATTTGCTGCCACCAATTCAGACGTGTGTGGAACTGATGATGAGCGTAGAGTCCAATCCTCTGCTAACTTACCTTACAATGAAGTGTAATACTCTACTGCTGGGCACAAGGAATCTCCCATTCTCATGGAATCAGTGATCCCATG
The DNA here is from genome assembly GCA_019512145.1 of Engystomops pustulosus. Taxonomy (NCBI): domain Eukaryota; kingdom Metazoa; phylum Chordata; class Amphibia; order Anura; family Leptodactylidae; genus Engystomops; species Engystomops pustulosus. Next base: position 74,147,693 of record CM033643.1, on the reverse strand, counting down.
CTGGTATATGAGATTGTATGTTATCCAAATAAACCTAAGTCTGTGTTTCTAGCAAAGCTAGCGGCCAGTACTTATATGGAGCACCAATGGCTCATTTAGCACTGCATTGACTTGAGCATACTGGTTGACGTATTTGATCTCGAAGGCAAATCATCAGCATGGAGTTATTACTCTGGAAAGGAAATTGATCAATGTGTATGAGAAGGAAATTGAATTGTAGGTCCATAGGAAAGTGGGGGCACGGCCATTATCCACCTATTTCTAAGAGCACCTCTTAACGGTGATCTATAATAGCCTAGCTATCGTAAAGTGAGAGGAATTCAAAGCCAGTAGTATATAGAAAAAAGCTGCACTTACTAGTAATGTCTTCTTTCCTATTTATTCAGGGTATAGTCCACTTTCAGAAATAATTGATAGGTTTGTCTAAGGAAAGTTATACATTTTCCAATATACTTCGTATTAGTTCCTCATTTGTTCTCCAGAACTGGGTTTACGCCCAGTGGATAGAAATCTGTCCATGCTCATGTGATGGACCACAGGTGCATGAGCCGTTATTATTCTAACAGAGAGTATGAATTAGAACTGTGTATATATAAGATTGTGCACCTGTGTGACATCGCAGAACCATGGACAGATTTCTATCTACTGGTAGTAACATAAAGCTTTCTATACGGCAGCAAGCAGAGGTTTTAAAAAACCACGGAGGTTGATACAAGTACAGTATATTGCGAAAATTGTATAATTTTCTTACACAACCATATCAATTATTTGCTGAATGGACACTCCTTTAAACTCCTGTGTGCTTTTGCCTTTCTTTCTTCAAAACCGTTTGAGTGTAAGTTGTGTGTATGTTTTTTTTTTTTTCTGTTTTAATTAGCCGTATGGATCATTTTTTAATAAATTGTTCATTCAAGTAATTTGGTTAGGTAATGTGACTTGATGCGGATAGACAATGGTTATTCTCTGAAATATTTCTTAGGAAAGGTTATGCGATATTGAATTAGCAAATTTGCAGTGGCTACATATCATCGTCATTTGATTCATATAATACATATAGTTGCAGATCTATGTTTAGAACTAAGTTATATAATGCAGGCATACCAAGTGTATGACTCTGAATCCACACTTGGGAACAGAGGAGTTAGGTTTCATACTGTCTCCATGCCAGAAGCCCTGCCCTGTCACAGCTGTGACACATATTATAAAGAGAGGAACATTGGACGCAATGGCATATGCATTCTTTAGATGTAATCAAGAAAAATAGTCTGTTTCTTAAAGTACAAGAAAGCCCCCCGGCTGATAAATGGAACGTAACACCCTTTTGTAAATAATAACCAACTAGAAAGTTGACAGAACATTAACCCTTTCTTCTAACAGACCCTATCTAGGATCATGAATACTACACATAGCATAACATTCTCAGCCACGTTACACCAGTTCTGATATTAGAGGAGGAATAATATGATTAAAATGAAAAATAAGTGAATGATGAAGTAGTTTGGGAAGTGCTTCACCCATTGATATGTTGGATATACTGACATTGCTGTAAACAAATTGTTCCGTCTTGAACTTGGATCTTCTTAAGACTTACTGTAACCTTAGACTCATTGGAAGAGAGAGACCCCACAGGGAGCTGCCAGAAATGGGTTATGTAATAGTGTCTGAGATGTGAGAGTACATGCCATACACCTACCCTCACTACATTTAAATGTTATCAAGGGAGAATAAAAACACTATACTCAAAGCAATTCTCATGCTGCACTACTGGAATATAAATCATGCTGACAGTACACCAGGAATCGTCTAACACTGGGCAAAGCAGACACAGAGCTTGAAGGTAACTGGATGTTTACCACTGGAGTCGGGTACAGCAACTGTTAGTTTTGGTCGTGGACATTGATGGTATATGGGTAGGACAATATATTATATATAATATATACAAAGATTCTCTTTAGTGAAACGAAAATCCATCTTAGAAGTGTTTCTTCTCTGCAGAATACTGTGTGGTTGGGTGAGTTTACAAACTGAGTCCCTTAGCTGCTGCCTTAACTTGGGGCAAAGTTTCAGCCCTCTCTAGATTAAAATGTTATTTTCTCTGAAGAGTGATTACATTAAGAGCCTGTCTCTCCTAGACAGAAGTAAATTAAGGACGTGGGATGTTTAATAGATTAAATGGAACAGATGACACACATTCATTTGTAACACAATGCAAAGAGGGAGACTATCAAAGATTGATGTTGTCCATCTAAGTAAGCTACGCACGCATGACAAATATGGTATTTCTCAAATTTTGTCAAGTTACAATGTACAAAGCCGAAGGGTAGAGTCCATGAGCATATCCTCAGTTACAAACTCTCATGATCTTGTAAAGGTGAAATGAAATAAAACCACATATTGGGAACCAGCTTCTTGTAGCCATATGGAATCTAAATCAAAGGTACAAAGTTTGGTCAATATCTGTCACAAACATGTTGTATAAATTACAGATTCAGGTGAATTGCAACTAAGACTCCAGCCCCCAACAGTAACTGGATGTCCTATAATAATAAAGCTATAGGAATTGTCCGGAAGTTGAATGATGCCCAACTACATTGTGGCTCCGATTCTCATACCAATGTCCACACATGAGTTAGTTCCTTCCTGTAGTTTCAAGGTGATTAGGCCCTAGTTACTGGATAGATAAGTGTCGGGACCATTGTACTGAAGCAGACACCGTTTTTGTCTGCGTGACACGGCAAGTATTGCATATAGAGCAAATAAACTCACTCACCCAAAGTAGAAGAACGTGGACATTTGCAGCTGCTTTGATCATGTGACTAAATGTGTTTTTTATTGGATCTGGCCAAAATATCTGCTTTTCATAACATGTGAGGTAATGCAGAGCTCATTTGGATGACCTCATCCATATCATTCCTTACAGAGGCGGTGAGCCATGATTGATATACACATTACACTTTCTCTGCACGCAGCTGTCTGATGTAATTTGGTTGCATTCTGGTGAACATGTTGCTGTGAAGCGTTCACAGAAAGATACATATTTCAACTGAGGACGTAGAGAAAAACACACGTACTTTCTGCAGAGTCACACAGCTGTTTACTGGATACAGTGCACTACTCTGGGTTTGCCAAAACCCAAGGAAAATTACACTTGGCAGATGGAAGAACTTCCTCCACTGTCAACAGGCACAGAGCAGCCTGGATGTTATTTTATTTTTATGTGGGAGTTTATGCTGCTGTATTTGCGGAAGTGAGTGCACGGACGCTGCAGCAGGAAAAGAAGGAAAATTGCTATTAAGAAAAATACTTATTTATGTTAGAAACATATGCTAATGCAAAAAATATGAACTGGCAAATGTTATTACAAGCTAAAGAGTCACTTTAGTAAAAGCAAAGGAAGGAGAGAGAGAGCATTTTGTGGATGGACTGGTTTGTGGAAATGTAGCCTATCATTGTACTGGGGGAAGCGGTGACGTAGCTGACAAAACCAAATGTGGATTGTCCTGGTTAGAAAAGCTGATGTCACTGTTTTCAATATAGGACAAAATTGATATTAAAGGGGTTGTCCCTTCAGCAAATAATTGATATTGTTTGCGAATGAAAAGTAATAACATTTATCAGTATACTTTTGTATCCGTTCTAGATCTCGCTTGCTGTTCTGCAATAGAAAAGCTTCTAAGTTTATTCCAGTGGATATAATCTGTCCAGTTATGTGATGGACATGCCGTGCACAAGCCGCTTTATTATTACACTGCTCTTGATTACTCGCTCGTTACATGCATGGATCAAAAAGACATGGACAGATTCTATCCAATGGAAGAAACATAAAAGCTTTCTATAGGACAGCAAGTAGAAATCAGAAACAATGTGAGGAATTGATACAGAAAGTATATTGGGAAATGTATAACTTTTCATAACAACCAATATCAGTTATTTTCTTTAAAGAGAACCGTCATGCAAAACCCCCCTAAACTAAATATATTTTCTAAAACTGCCATTAGAGAGCATATGCTCTATCCCTTCATTGTCCCTCTACATGCCTGTAAACCTAAGCAATGAGGTCCTAAAAGCTGTAGCAAATGACCTGTGAAATGTCCAATGAAGCATTAGCATATTCAAGCTTGTCCACTCTATTCATGAGTGGGAGGCAAAGCCACACCCCCAGTGCTATGACTGACAGCTGTATAATGATGTGAGGCTTTTGTATAATGATGGGCTTCCTGTGCTGGTGGCCACACCCCGCAGCCTGTGTGTGCATGTGGGGTGTGTATAGGAGAGCTACGCAGCTCAGGCAGCCATGGTTACACGCAGAAACATGTCAGATTCATGTGTAGCTGAGTGTCTGTGTCTCTACCTGATATATTAGGGAGATGCAGATGTCAGCAGAGCAGCACACTTAGCAATATTACTATACATTACACACAGACTGAGGCAGGGGAGGAGAGGGGAGGGGTTGACAGGGGGTGACATCACTGCCTCTGACCATGTGGACCAGCTCATGTACAGTAAAAAAATAGATGATTTTACAATGAATATGTATGGAATTACTAGATAAAGGGCGTGTGATGGGATCCTTGTGAGCTGCTCCAACAGGAGTAGTGACAGGATAGTGATACAGACCTGATGACAGGTGTCCTTAAGTGGACTTAAAATCCCCTTTAATATAAGAAAATCCGGTTCCTAACACCAATTCTGCTAAGATAGAAGGGTTACCCCAGGATAAAATCTGAATTGGTAAAAACTTTAAATAAGCCAGTATAACTTCTCCCCATCACCATCCACATGAGCAGCAGTCGACGAGAGCATAAACACCAAATTTTGTTAATGTATCCAGTGAGAGGGCCATACAATATGCACATGCCCCCCAGTAGATAGGTAACCACGGCATCATGTCCCCCATTAGATAGGTAGCCACAGCACTTCCCTGTAGTAGATGGGTAGCCCCGCAGTACATGGCCAATGTAATAGGTAGCCATAAACACAGCGCTCCAAGTAGATAGGTAGCCCCAGCACATGCCCCCCAAGTAGCTAGTACACACCCGTAGAGGCTAGTCCCAGTACATGCCCCCCAGTAGATGCGGAGCCCCAGTACATGCCCTTCAGTCTATCTACTGGGGAGCATGTGCCGTAGCAGCCCATCTACTGGGGGGCATGTGCCGTGGCTACCTATCTACTGGGGGGCATGTGCCGTGGCTACCCATCTACTGGGGGGCATGTGCTCTGACTACCTATCTACTGGGGGGCATGTGCCCTGACTACCTATCTACTGGGGGGGGGCACGTACTGGGCTACCCATAATACTGAAGGCATGTACTGGGGCTACCCATCTACTGGGGGCATGTACTGGGACTACCCATCTACGGGTGTTACCTAGCACTGGGGGCATGTGCTGGGCTACCTATCTACTGGAGCGCATGTGTTTGGCTACCTATTACTATGTGCAATGTACTGGGGCTACCATCTACTACAGGGGAAGTGCTGTGGCTACCTATCTAATGGGGGGACAGAGATCCGTGGTTACCTATCACTGGGGGGCATGTGCATATGTACTGGCTCTCACGGGATTACATTAAAAAATATGTGGTGTTATGTCTCTCGTCACTGCTGCTCATGTGGATGTTGATGGGGGAGTATACTGCTTATTTAAAGTTTTTACCAAATTCAGATTTTTTATCCTGTGGGTAACCCCTTCTCTTAGCAGAATTGTGTTAGGAAACCTGGATTTTTCTTATTATTAAAGGGGATTATTAAAGTCCACTTAAAGGACACCTGTCATCAGGTCTGTATCACTAGTCCTGTCACTACTACCTGTTGGAGCAGCTCACAAGGATCCCATCCCAGCCTTTATCTAGTAATTCCATACATTATTCATTGTAAAATCATCTATTTTTTATCATGTACATGAGGTCTGGTCACATGGTCAGAGGCAGTGATGTCACCCTGTCACCCCTCCCCCTCTCCTCCCCTGCTCAGTCTGTGTGTAATGTATAGTAATTATGCTATGTGTGCTGCTCTGCTGACATGCTGCATCCTCCTAATATACAGGTGAGAGACACAGACATCAGCTACACATGAATCTGACATGTTCTGCTGTAACATGGCTGCCTGGAGCTGGTATCTCCCTATACACACACCACATGCACACACAGGCTGCGGGGTGTGGCCACCAGCACAGGAAGCCCATCATTATACAAGCCTCACATCATTATACAGCTGTCAGTCATGCACTGGGGGTGTGGCTTTGCCTCCCACTCATGAATAGAGTGGACAGCTTGAATATGCTAATGCTTCATTGGACATTTCACAGGTCATTTGCTACAGCTTTTAGACCTCATTGCTTAGGTTTACAGGCATGTAGAGGGACAATGAAGGGATAGAGCAATGCTCTCTAATGGCAGTTTTAGAAAATATATTTAGTTTAGGGGGGTTTTGCATGACGGTTCTCTTTAAAGAAATAACTGATATTGGTTGTTTATGAAAAGTTATACAATTTCCCAATATACTTTCTGTATCAATTCCTCACATTTTTCTGATTCTACTTGCTGTCCTATAGAAAGCTTTTATTTCTTCCAGTGGATAGAATCTGTCCATTCTTTTGATGCCATGCATGTAACGAGCGAGTAATCAGAGCAGTGTAATAATAAACGGCTTGTGCACTGGCATGTCCATCACATACTGGACAGATTATATCCACTGGAAGTAAACTTAGAAGCTTTCTATTGCAGAACAGCAAGCAGAGATCTAGAACGGATACAAAAGTATACTGGAAAATGTTATTACTTTCATTACGCAAACAATATCAATTATTTGCTGAAGGGACAACCCCTTTAATATACAATTTGTCCTATATTGAAAACAGTGACCTCAGCTTTTCTAACCAGGACAATCCACATTTGGTTTTGTCAGCTACGTCACCGACTTCCCCAGTACAATGATAGGCTACATTTCCACAAACCAGTCCATCCCACAAAATGCCTCTCTCTTTCCTTTGCTTTTACTAAAGTGACTCTTTAGCTTGTAAACATTGCCAGTTCATATTTTTTGCATTAGCATATGTTTACATTAAAATAAAAGTATTTTTCTTAATAGCAATTTTCCTTCTTTTCCTGCTGCAGCGCCGTGCAACTCACTTCTGCAAATACAGAGCATAAACTCCCACATAAAAATAAAATAACATCCAGGCTGCTCTGTGCCTGTTGACAGTGGAGGAGTTCTTCCATCTGCCAAGTGTAATTTTCCTTGGGTTTTGGCAGAACCCGAGGAGTAGCACTGTATCCAGTAAACAGCTGTGTGACTCTGCAGAAAGTAACGTGTGTTTTTCTACGTCCTCATTGAAATAATGTATACTTGTCTGTAACGCTTCACAGCAACTGTTCACCAGAATGCACCAAAATTACATCAGACAGCTGCGTGCAGAGAAAGTGTAATGTGTATATCAATCTGGCTCACCGCCTCTGTAAGGAATGATATGGATGAGGTCATCCAAATGAGCTCTGCATTACCTCACATGTTATGAAAAGCAGATATTTTGGCCAGATCCAATAAAAAACACATTTAGTCACATGATCAAAGCAGCTGCAAATGTCCACGTTCTTCTACTTTGGGTGAGTGAGTTTATTTGCTCTATATGCAATACTTGCCGTGTCACGCAGACAAAAACGGTGTCTGCTTCAGTACAATGGTCCCGACACTTATCTATCCAGTAACTAGGGCCTAATCACCTTGAAACTACAGGAAGGAACTAACTCATTGTGGACATTGGTATGAGAATCGGAGCCACAATGTAGTTGGGCATCATTCAACTTCCGGACAATTCCTATAGCTTTATTATTATAGGACATCCAGTTACTGTTGGGGGCTGGAGTCTTAGTTGCAATTCACCTGAATCTGTAATTTATACAACATGTTTGTGACAGATATTGACCAAACTTTGTACCTTTGATTTAGATTCCATATGGCTACAAGAAGCTGGTTCCCAATATGTGGTTTTATTTCATTTCACCTTTACAAGATCATGAGAGTTTGTAACTGAGGATATGCTCATGGACTCTACCCTTCGGCTTTGTACATTGTAACTTGACAAAATTTGAGAAATACCATATTTGTCATGCGTGCGTAGCTTACTTAGATGGACAACATCAATCTTTGATAGTCTCCCTCTTTGCATTGTGTTACAAATGAATGTGTGTCATCTGTTCCATTTAATCTATTAAACATCCCACGTCCTTAATTTACTTCTGTCTAGGAGAGACAGGCTCTTAATGTAATCACTCTTCAGAGAAAATAACATTTTAATCTAGAGAGGGCTGAAACTTTGCCCCAAGTTAAGGCAGCAGCTAAGGGACTCAGTTTGTAAACTCACCCAACCACACAGTATTCTGCAGAGAAGAAACACTTCTAAGATGGATTTTCGTTTCACTAAAGAGAATCTTTGTATATATATATATATAATATATTGTCCTACCCATATACCATCAATGTCCACGACCAAAACTAACAGTTGCTGTACCCGACTCCAGTGGTAAACATCCAGTTACCTTCAAGCTCTGTGTCTGCTTTGCCCAGTGTTAGACGATTCCTGGTGTACTGTCAGCATGATTTATATTCCAGTAGTGCAGCATGAGAATTGCTTTGAGTATAGTGTTTTTATTCTCCCTTGATAACATTTAAATGTAGTGAGGGTAGGTGTATGGCATGTACTCTCACATCTCAGACACTATTACATAACCCATTTCTGGCAGCTCCCTGTGGGGTCTCTCTCTTCCAATGAGTCTAAGGTTACAGTAAGTCTTAAGAAGATCCAAGTTCAAGACGGAACAATTTGTTTACAGCAATGTCAGTATTCCAACATATCAATGGGTGAAGCACTTCCCAAACTACTTCATCATTCACTTATTTTTCATTTTAATCATATTATTCCTCCTCTAATATCAGAGACTGGTGTAACGTGGCTGAGAATGTTATCTGCTATGTGTAGTATTTCATGATCCTAGACTAGAGGTCTGGTTAGAAGAAAGGGTTAATGTTCTGTCAACTTTCTAGTTGGTTATTATTTACAAAGGGTGTTACGTTCCATTTATCAGCCGGGGGGCTTGTCTTTAACTTTTAAGAAACAGACTATTTTTCTGATTACATCTAAAGAATGCATATGCCATTGCGTCCAATGTTCTTCTTTTATAATATGTGCCAGCTTGACAGGGCAGGCTCTGGCATGGAGACAAGTTGGAAACCTAACTCCTCTGTTCCCCAAGTGTGGATTCAGAGTCAACACTTGGTATGCCTGCATTATATAACTTAGTTCTAAACATAGATCTGCAACTATATGTATTATATGGAATCAGAATGACGATGTATATGTATGCCACTGCAAATTTGCTAATTCAATATCGCATAACCTTTCCTAAAGAAATATTTCAGAGAATAACCATTGTCTATCCATCAAGTCACATTACACTAACCAAATTACTTGAATGAACAATCTTATTAAAAAATGATCCATACGTAATTAAAACAGAAAAAAAAACACATACACAAACTTACACTCAAACGTTTTTGAAGAAAGAAAGGCAAAAGCACACAGGAGTTTAAAGGAGGTGTCCATTTCAGCAAATAATTGATTGTTGTGTAAGAAAATTATACAATTTTCGCAATATACTGTACTTGTATCAACCTCCGTGGTTTTTTAAAACCTCTGCTTGCTGCCGTATAGAAAGCTTTATGTTACTACCAGTAGATAGAAATCTGTCCATGGTTCTGCGATGTCACACAGGTGCACAATCTTATATATACACAGTTCTAATTCATACTCTCTGTTAGAATAATAACGGCTCATGCACCTGTGGTCCATCACATGAGCATGGACAGATTTCTATCCACTGGCGTAAACCCAGTTCTGGAAGAACAAATGAGGAACTAATACGAAGTATATTGGAAAATGTATAACTTTCCTTAGACAAACCTATCAATTATTTCTGAAAGTGGACTATACCCTGAATAAATAGGAAAGAAGACATTACTAGTAAGTGCAGCTTTTTTCTATATACTACTGGACTTTGAATTCCTCTCACTTTACGTAGCTGAGCTTATTATAGACACCGTTAAGGAGGTGCTCTTAGAAATAGGTGGATAATGGGCCGTGCCCCCACTTTCCTATGGACTACAATTCATTTCCTTCTCATACACATTGATCAATTTCCTTTCCAGAGTAAATAACTTCCAATGCTGATGTTTGCCTTCGAGATCAAATACGTAACCAGTATGCTCAAGTCAATGCAGTGCTAAATGAGCCATTGGGCTCCATATAGTACTGGCCGCTAGCTTTGCTAGAAACACAGACTTAGGTTTATTTGGATAACATACAATCTCATATACCAGCTGGGATCACTGATTCATGAGAATGGGAGATCCTTGTGCCCAGCAGTAGAGTATTACACTTCATTGTAAGGTAAGTTAGCAGAGGATTGGACTCTACGCTCATCATCAGTTCCACACACGTCTGAATTGGTGGGCAGCAAGATTCCTGACCGCACTGTACCACAGACATGGGTCACCTAAAATTATGAATCAATGGAGGGACCCCCAAACAGTATATACTTATTATATATATATTATTATGTAAATGGCCATTTCAAGTTATTGATTATTACGTCCAATGTTGTAGTATGGATTGCGGAATCCAAGACATTGTGTACTGCAACTATTTCTTAAAAACACACAAAAAGCAATAATCAGAAAAAAAAAAAAAAAAAAAGCGGTATAATACACTTTCTATATCAATACCATACTAGCATGAGTTTAAGCATTGCCAATTTGTGAGTGCTTGGTTATTTATGAAGTGTTTGGGATGCTTCATTTATGTATAACAATCCGATAAAATTGGATGTTAGCAGCCAGAAGCAAAAGCTGGATTATGTACGTTTCCACATCAGAGTGCGTTTTTCTCATTTGTAAAGAATAAATAGTGGGGGGAAAAATGACATCCAACGGATGTTTGTGGTGCAGGATGTTCTACACAATGTATCAAGAGAATGACAGAACAATTGACCCATTTACTCTGAAAAGTTCTTCACCACATTTCATTTCATGCCCATTTCAGAACACTGCGTTCTTGGTGAGGGCGGGGAATAGATTCACCAGCTCACACCCCTCCTCTCCCTTCATGGTTAAGGTTGAAAGAAGGAAAACAGCTGCGCCCTCTGCCTGTACCTGATGCCTGTTCTGTACGGTTTACACAACAATAACCTCTTGTAGGCGTAGCATGTGATTTATTTCTTGATCGCAAAGGATAATGCATCTGAGGAATATCACCGTACTCATCTGTGACTGCTCTTTTATTACTGTGCGAGGTGAATGACGCTGTGAAATGCATTTAAACATATTATGGATAAACATTTGGATTAAATTGTCTACCTTGCACAATAAAGAAGAACTCGGGGCCTTGCATCACATATACATTGTATTGTCAGGGGGAAGCATTGTGTCACTATGCAGCCATGAGAGAGCTGAATGATCAAGTCACTGTTGAAAATGTCACAAGTTAAAACCACGACTCTCTTTAGACTTTCTTTCATTTTCTTTGTGTTTTGCATCACAAATATTATGTGTTCTGTATAAAATGGCAAAAAGAACAAGTTTTGTAGCGCCAAGAGGTAACAGATGGTCCAACTATAGAATCCATGTACTGAAGAGTCGAGTAGAACCGTTGTGGTCGTAGACTGATTCATGAAATGCAATTTCATATCTGGTGGCTCTTTAAAGGAAACATTTTAAAGACATTTTGGAAAAGTAAGTACACAGAGTCGTAAGTGCTTGTGTCACATTTTTCTAGGGCTTAACGCTGATCAGACAAATGTATGACTAGGCATACGTCCGCCCAATGGAGAGGTGAGGTATGACCCCTCGCTTCTCCTAGAGATGCCAGCGTACAGGTCGTACCGCACGAGGAAATGAATCGGAGGCAGTACGTGTGTGGCTCTGTGCTGCCATTGCCAGTGTTGGGGGCATATTACGCCACCGTCCATACCTCACGCCATTTTTAGGTCAGCCTGTCCAATGCTCGTTAACACTTAATTTCTAATCATCATCACATGGCGGCAATCATGTGTATTTGAGGCATGTAAACGTCAAACAATCTCCTGCAGTTCAAACAAGACATCAGTATGAAAGAAAGGTGATTTTGAGTGCCTTTGAACATGGCATGGTTGTTGTGCCAGAAGGGTCTGGTCTGAGTATTCGAATATGCTGATCACTGGGATTTTCACGCACACATCTTAGGGTTTACAGAGAATGGTCTGAAAAGAAAAACAATCCAGTGAGAGGCAGTTCTGTGGGCAGTACATGCCTGTTGATGACCAGAGGTCAGTAGTAGAATCGGCAATCTGGTTCAGCTGATAGAAAGGTCACAGTGATCAAACGCCAACCGTTACAACCAAGTTTAGGCAGAAGAAGCATCTCTGAACGCACAGTACGTCAAACTTTGAGGCAGATGGGCTACAGCACAGAAGACCACACCGGTGTGGCCACTCTTTCAGCTAGAACAGGAAACCGGGCGACCATTTGCACAAGCTCGTCGAAATTGGACATAGAAAGATTGGAAAAACGTTGCCTGGTCTGATGAGTCCTCGATTTCTGGCTGCGTACATTCGAATGTGGTAGGGTCAGAATTTTGGCGTCAACTACTGAAAGATGGACCATCCTGCCTTGTATCAACGTTCAGGCTGGTGGTGGTGGTGTCATGGTGTGGAATATTTTCTTGGCACTCGTTGGTGGCCCCTTGGTACCACTTGAGGCATCGTTGCCACGCCACGCCTACCTGAGTATTGTTGCTGACCATGTCCATCCCTTTATGACCACAATGTACCTAAATCTGACGGCTACTTCAGCAGGATAATGCACGCATGTCATAAAGAATGCGCCATGTCATCTCAGACTGTTTCTTGACATGCAATGATTTCACTGGTACTCAAAATGGCCTCCACAGTCACCAGATCTCAATCCAATAGAGCCTTTGGGACAGTGGTGGAACGAGAGATTCGCATCATGGATGTGCAGCCGACAAATCTGCGGCAAACTGTATGATGCCATATGTCAATATGGACCAAATCTCTGAGGAATGTCTTCCAGCACCTTGTTTGATCTCTTTGCCACTAAGAATTGAGGCAGTTCGAAGGCAAAAGGGGTACAACCACCCGTTACTAGCATGGTGTACTAATAAAGTGGCCGGTGAGTGTACGTTTCCCATTTGTTTGTGTAAATGTGCCTAACAACTTGACACTAGGCCTTAGGACGGGCAAGCTCCATATGCGTTCACCAGTACATTGTTACTCTCCAAAGTTTTGGGACCACTATCCATACGGTGAAAAATGCCATATAAAAGCATTACTACCCAACAGAGATAGACTCCCTTTCTACGAGGTCAATTTTTAAGCACCCACTGATTTTTCTATTCTGAATAGGCCTGAAATCCCTTGCCTGCAGGTCAAGGAAATAGTTTCATCAGGTTTGGGGCTATATAGCTGTGGTTATCAGACATATTGTTACAGTCTCTACCACCTCAAACCTCTGGATGCTTGATCTCTAGATGCAAGTATCACCTGAAACAAAGGTCTAAACCGCTCCAGACCTTTATAATCCCCTAACGTCAATGAACGGTGCCCATTTCCACAATGAGATGGTTGACTCTTCGAATCAAAAACCGATGGTCCTACTCGATAGCTCAACAGCCAGCAATTATCTCTTCTGAATGGGCCAAGATGCTGACAATACATATGGTCTGAAAGAGACTAGAGAAGTATAACGTCCTGCCAGAGATCCTGACTGTTGTGGCCCCATGAGATCTTGCAAAAAGAGGAAGTAAAGACAGTCCCTGGCAACAGTAAGAACCACTTGAGGACATAATGAGTGTGGTTCAAATCTATCATGTCTTGGTCCCAATGTACTACTTTTGATATCTACTATAGCAAGGTTTCGCTGCAAAACACATTTACCACTAGATTCCCCGACCACTCTGTGTGTCAATAATTTGCATGGTCTGTTAAACTTTAAACTTATTACTTTGGGTAGGTCTACGTTGCAGTTCACATGATCATTAAACTCTGGGTCTCATTTAGAAACAATTGTCAAAGGAATCAACAAAGTCTCCATAGATCTCTTTAGCATTCCTGCCACTACATTACAATGGGGACTGCAGGAAAATGTCGCTATGTTTGAGTGTGACACAATACAGTGAAGTAATTAGCAAGTATAGCCATTATTATTTTAAATTAGCGGGCGGCGTAAGCAGCGGTCCTCACACCGCGTTGCCAACTTGGCTGGCAGCAACAAAATGTGGTGGGAATAAACAATGCTGTTCTGACAGAGACAAGTATACGTTTTAAATGACAGAAGCAGCGCACGCGTATATCTTTATTACAAATCATGCCCTAATCATTTATCAACAACCTGCTCCGCCAGTTTTTTCCGTTGATTTTGATCTGTGGCCTCACCTTTTTACCTCTAATAGGATAACATTTCCAGCTTTGCGGAGTAAACAGTTAAGACTACATAGAGAAGCACCACTTTACAATCCAGCCTTTGGATGTTACTCTGAAAGAACACGAGAGGGCAATAACTGCTAGAAAATCATCACTTCTCAACACAATCCTGTTTATGTACAAAGTCCTGTCAGTTTTGTGATTTGATGAAGTGAATTCTGCGTGACTAGACTGTGCACTACAGTAGACTCGAGTGGGTCCAAACAATATTCACAACCGGCTTTTTTACATAACAAGACATTGAATGAAGGTTCAAGTTTTAACTATAGAAAAACTAAGAATACCAGTATATTTCAGAACACATAAGAAATCAGCAAAATCTACCACAAGATAAGATAAAGTAACCAAAATTTGGAACACAAAGTGTACACTAATTAGCATACAGGACATGGGAATCCTGCAGATGATCTCCCTGGAAAATACTCTTTTAAACCCATAGAGTAAGCATGCACATATTTTTTTTGTAATATTTTTACAAACTGAACTGAAAAAGTAATTGGTTAGTTTCCACACAAAGTGACCTGACCACCTAAACGTTAAGTAGCTGGAACGGAGCTCAGTCATTCGGACCAGCACACCGCAACAAGTTTGGCTGATGAAAGCTGTTTGTGAGCATGGCAATAGAGAGAACAAATTAGTTTATTTCACAACACAACTGCCTACCAAAGTTTATGTAAAATTGATCAATACTTTAAGCAATAATCAAATGTGTTTTAAAACACTCTGCTAATGAGAAATTATTCAATAGGCCTTCCAGGATGAGAAAAGTAACCGCACTCTTTTAGATCCATCTGTTCCTTCTGGAATAGATATCTGGTTTTGGTTTAATCCGGCATCATGTCATTAGGCTTCCTGTAGGTCATGCTTGATGTCAAGGGGCTGTCTTACAAGGCACTAAAGAGGCATGGTTTTCCTATCCCATCCTGGAAAACCTATTTTCCCAGAAAATGAAATCACGCATGCCTGCATGGACTTCTACTCCTCTCCTGCAGGCATTCTTGATTTCATGGATCAAATGTATAGCATGGGGTACCTTAGGGCTAAAGGACCTGTGATGATGTCAGCCAAAGGAGGCCACGCCCCTCGACTCGCTATAGATATCCCTAGATACCAGGTAAATTAATAAAGTTTGATTATATGGGGGATCTAGGGAAACTTTTTTTAAGCTAAAAGAAGGGGTGTTAGTTGGTCCCAATAGGACTCTATGGGAATGTGGCCACTGAATGCATTTGTAAAAGTGTAGTGACAGGTTCTCTTTAATTAAAAAAAAAAAACAAAGAAAGAAAAGGAGGAAGAAGAAAAAAAATTTAACTCTCATGTGAATGATGAAACCAGAAGTAGAAGTGGCCGAGTAGAAGATTACTAAGTGCAGAGTGTTCAACTAGTGGTAAAGGCACAAAGCATATTATTCTCAAGTGATGATACAAAATAACACGCTACAGAGACTGTCCCTTCTCACAGACACAGACCACAATTTAATGACAGAACCAGCGCATGCCCATAGCTTATTACACATAATGGCCCCAATCATTTAGAATATCTAGCCCTACAGAATATAATTTTGAAAACTTTTCAGCTTTGTGGAACAAAACAGTAAGCATGACAAGAAGAACCACACTTTACAACGGCAGCTCATGGGTGTTTACTTGTACAACTTGTAAGGAATGTACCTCTGTTCAGTGGGGCAGAGTGGGCTGGCATTACTGTCCATCGCACAATTCTATGCAAGACAGCCGTTCCTTACCCATCTTCCTCATGTATCTGGAGGCACTGGAGGGGTTTCATCATGTGAGAAATAATCCCCACATGGCTGCACCTTTCAGGGGATGATGGATATAAGATGGAGGTTCTCTGTCAGTCAGTAGCACACAATTAGAATCTGTCCCTCTATTCAGGGCATACCACATGGAAACCTGAGAATCTGCTTTTTTATTTGACTTGCTCATGCACAAGCATAAGGTGTTTTCTTTTGCTACCAACACCGGGGTGCAGAAGCCCTTATCACAGTTATCATATAGAAGATCGGCTTCTGTCCCATTTATTACTAAGGCTCAATGCAAAGGTAATGCAGTTTATTATGTAAAAGAATGCAGAGCTACGATATACAATATCGTCAGGTAGGGGTACAGAAATAGAAAGTTGTTTTCTACTCCAGAGCTGCTTTTAAACAGCAATGCATATGTAGTTACAATACACAACCAAGAATTCTAGTTTTTCTGGGTTACAGGTGAGCACAGAGTTTTTACTAAAAAAGAAAGCAGTAAGTAAAAAAAAAAAAAAACACAAATTAGCATGCTGCTTCAAAATATTTTTAAGCTGACAAAAATCAAAAACTAAATTGCGAAATGTCCCTATAATGGGAATTGGTAACCTCCAATTACAAAACCGGGCCATTGAAATTTAGAGTCAAATAAAGAATGAGCATGTGCAAAGCTGTTTTTGTCAGGAGAATTTTTATAGGGAATACATTGTGTGTTATTCCACCTTTAATGTCCTTCAGCCATGATAAAGAACATTAAAGTGAAAACACATAAGTATTAACTACCACGTTTTCAATGCAAATCTTACTTAATATAAATGAAACCTAGGTTCCCTTGCCAAGCCACTCGTTTCTGGCCTTGATCTATTTCAATGGTTAATGGCACAGGATGTGACTAATGATAATTTCTTCCTATCGGAAATGAAAGCCAAACATGGCAGAATAATGGTAACGCAAGATCTGCACAAGCTTTGTTATTGAGGATCATCAGGAAAAGAGTCTGATCTTTACCTAGATGAAACAGAAAACAAAAAGACAAACAACTTTTCAAAAGTAGACAGAAAGGTCCACCAAAATTAAATGAAAAATGAGGACTCTCATGGGCCACACTAAAGTACCAGTTTAACATACCCATAAGAATGAAAAGGTTTTTCAAGGTATCATTTGAAAACCCTCTGTGGGGGGGGGTTCCCCAAAAATATAGGGAATAAAAAGTTGCGTAACCTGCTTTGGCTCCAGATGCTCGTCCCCATATTCTCCACTAGTGGCTCAACTAGCTAGAAGTTCCTGGGACCATGGTTCACCTACTTTGGCCAGTGAGTACACCAAGGGCCCTCTTTTAAGAATATTCATGTTAGAACACATAGAGACTCTTGGGCTTTCCTTTGATATAAAAGAAGTTCATCGAATGCCCAGCTTTGTGGCCAGTGTTGATGCTCAGGAGACCAGTACGTTGCAGGGGCAGTTTGAGAAGCCTAAATCATGTGGTTTTCCAGAGTATTCCACTTAAAGCAAGAACAGTCAAAGAACAGGCGCACATTCATGTCCTGCAATTTTATCAATGCCCTACTATCCCCATAATTCTGCTAGGAACCATACTTTACCAGGACCATTCTCATACCATAGTGGTAGTCAATACATTCAGTACATTCACAATGTTCAGTGATATTGAGTCCCACTGTGAAACATACATGTCAGAAGCAGTTTTTTACTCAATCCATCTAAATGGGAAAGGGTAAACATTTAGACTTATTTCATATTGTGAAATCGTACGCATTTGCATACATTGGGCGTCAGGACCACATAGAATATATGCCCTTGATGACGAATAACCTTACTGTAAGTGCATATTTTGCAACCTATGTGGCGAGATAGAAACAGTGAGGGCCCTTTGAGAACAATGATTGTTCCATTTAGAAAACACAAACACAAGCTATAACCACATGACAGAAAGAGTAAGTGTTTGAAAACAATAAAATGATTTAGTGGCATTAATAAAAGGCTGCAAGAACAGCCTGTTGCCATTAAAGTAATTAATAAGGTCATAAAAACGGTTAAATGAAAGTGAGGACGCCTCTGTTAACGTAGCTTTCTGGGTTTGTGCACCTTATTGACGAAGCAGTGCCTGACTTCCTCAACACAAACTCGCAGCGGCCTGCAGTGGTACAGGACCATGATGATATTCTGATGAATGTGTCATTAGCAGAAGTGACTATGAAGCCGGCACTCTGGCACTGATTACCTCTCATCCACAAAACCTAACATGCTAAGAAAAAAGGGTTATTATCAGGCAACAAGCAAACTAATTTGTCCACAGTAAACTTAATTGAAATCCTTATTGGTTGTAAAGTGTGCTGGATCTAAATATGCTTGATTTGTTCAGACAAGACTTAAAACTCTGATGTGTCTACGAAACAGAGTAAGGAACAACTGCAAAGAGTTTTGTATGTTCTCTCCGATCCGTGTTGCGTGGGTTTCCTCCGGGTCCTCCCTGTTCCTCCCACACTCCAAAAACATACTGGAGGTTATTAGATTGTCGCCCCATTGGGGACAGGGACTGATTTGGCAAGTTCTGTGCAGTGCGCTGCATAATCTGTGTGCCCTATATAAAGGATTTATCATTTTTATTAGACTCCAAAGTAAAGAGCAGAGATATCTGTACTCTTACAAAAAGAGACACCAAAACATAGATTGCAGTAAGTTTTTAATTATTTATTTTTTTTTTTAAAGGGGGGGGAGGCTCAATAAATATTCTGTCCACAACGTTGAGGGTACTCTCGACAAGCTTTTCATGCTTATTAAGAACCAATGGCCGGAGATTCTAAGGGCTCTCTTGCACACACATCATTATGAAATAAACGGGTCTGTAAATTGAGTACTTTTTTTTTTATGGATGTGTAACGGAAGATAATGAAAGGTAAATCTACACTCCCTTGTTAAGATGACAACATACAGCATAAAGACATTACTATTTGTACCAGTGACCCAGTTATGTGGCATATTATAGGATGAGGATGGTATCAATTATGGTGCTGGTCATACATACAATACATAATAGTTGTATATGCAAGTAGAAGCAAGGCATCATTATTAATTATTATGAGGATTATCAGGACTGTGGATTTAATCCATAGAGCTTGTTTCTTACCAAAGATTTTTTATTTTTCATTGACCAATTGCTGTGTATTTCTTTAAATGCAACCATCTGAGAAAAATGAGAGAATGTGGCCCATTACACAAAAAATTAATAGGTGAAAAAGTTTTGTTAGCATCTTCAATGGTGACGCTTAAAAAACAACTTACCTTAAAGGGAACCTGTCAGCAGTGACCTAATTAAACCACTTCCAGTATGTTGCCAGCAGCTGAACACCTTCCAATTGAAGTTTCCTTCATGACCCAGTGTAATGGCATTGTGCAAAATCAATTTTGAATGAGATTTAACGGTTGTATAAAGTCAAGGAGGCGGAGATTTTAACACCTGAAGTCGCTCTTTCTTTCTCAGAAAGCCCCCTTCTTGTAATTGATGGTTCTGCATCCAGAGCCATCACTAACGTATCTCCTGAAGTCTGATGCATGATGTCAATCACAGAGGAGGAGTATTCGAGCTCCACCCGGACTTCATGTTGTAAACTCTCTCTCCTCCTTGTCTTTATAACACCAATTTACTCACTTCAAAGTTTGATTTTCTAGATGATGCTCACCACACTGGACCTTGAATGAAACAAAAAGTTTGAACATATATTGTTAGGGGTTTATTAGGCCATTGGTCCCCTTTAAAGCAAGTTTCCTACTTAAGTTATTAAAATCAGTATAATGTATATATCATATATGTATATAACACACACATAATGATAAATAAATATATTAGTGTATATAAGAACATAGCAAGTTTTTACTAAATCAATTAGTTAAGCCCAATTCCCCCTTTGTCCGGACTTCCATTATTCTTCCATCCCAAACATATATAATATTATACGCGAGATTCGACTAAGAGGATTGTTTAAAAATTCCCTCTTGCAAACCACTTCAGTTAGGTTTCTGTTATTTAGCAGCATAATTGTCATCTCAATTAAAAGAAGGCGGTGTAAAGGGACCTTAACCAAAAGCATTAAAGTCCACCAAAATCAAGAACATTTTAACAGATCCATCACATGGAAGATCGATTGAAGTGGGATGCAGGTGTGACTGAGCAGATGCGGAATTTTCATTTTTTCTTACAATACTATATTTCAATTTCTTTTGAATCACCTACTGCCAGCAGATGAGACTACATATTGTCATGTATAGGTAAAACTGAAGTGCCGGATAGCCACAAATCCTCTTTTAAGAAGTTATGGGGCATTTGGAAAAAGAGGTTGGACCAGGAGTCCTGCACATTGATGAGTTGTAGAAATAAGTCTGACCACAGTTATTAACATTGCATTTGGGTTTACTATCAGTACATTAAGATGGACAGTGATAGGTAATGTGAAGTATTGACACTCCAAATAGCAGTGATATCTCTTTTAAACATGGTGGGACTTGCTGCTGATTTAAGCGTTAAAGTACTTTGCACTTCTGAAAGTGAAAGAATGATACATTACTGAACATGTCTCTCAGCATGCACGGTGTCTAGGGACAGATTTGCTCAAATATTCATGACTTTTTGTTAAAGTTGCCGCTTAACGTAAATACTCAGAAATCCTGCATAATGGTCTTATATGATACCATTGAGCATTTTAATTGAAATTACACGTGCTTGAAATAACACAGTGACAGCACTTCTCATAATTACTCCATAACATCACACACTCACACAAAGGGGACATTTTTTATTATTGTGCCACCAAAATCTGTAAATTACAGTTTCCCTTATTATGCCAAAACTGTGATTAGCAGATTTTTAAACTAATTGATTGACCTCCTATAAGAGAACTTTTATTTATTGTAAGCAATGAATAGTTCTGCTCTAGTGCTATTCACTGCAAACTTGGTGTAAGAGCAATATTTCAGATTTTAATTTGTAGACCTTTTATATATATATATTCATAAAAAATACCTGCGCTTGGGCAATACAAGTCTCAAATCCCAAAGGTCACAGGTCAAGGAAATATCAAAACCAGGGTTAATGGGCATGGGTAAACGAGATATAAGGAGGGGTAGAAAATCAAGTCAACTACTCCAGTGTGCCAATGTTCAGCCAAAAGTTATGGTAGGGACCTCAAAGAGTCACTGCCCATAAAGTTTCTTTAAGTTCACCCTCCCCCAATAGAAGTGTTAGAAATAAATCTTATTTATATGGGAGCTGTCATATTTTTACATACTATGGACTACATATGCAAACAAAATAAGCTATAGAAAAATAAATGCTGTGCTAATGAATATGTCATAGATAACTTGAGTCGGACATTTCCTTTAAAATGAGAATACCCCTTTAAGACCCCTTCAAGGTGTTTTCTGGCTCATTAAATCATATCACTAATACGTAATATTATGATTATCCGTGTGTATGATAAGCTCCTCGTAATGTCCGTTATGTTGTAGAGAAGAGCACTAAATGCATCAGTTGCGCTGATTTTCACATTCAATTACCTCAACTACTTTTGTAATACAATTCATCAGTTCTGGACCAAGTACGAAAAGACTACCTTCAGAGTACCATGCACAGGACCAATGAAATCAATTGTGACACAACACTCCATATAAATCAATTAATTCTTTGATATTGTATATGCTGTACTGGCCAATGAATGGAGTAATATAATATATGTTAACAGTTAAACAACAGAGAAAAAGTTCTAACATTGTCTGCCATTCATTGAGTATCAAAGAAATGCTGCTGGCTTATAAAGTGCAAAAAAAAAAACTCTGGTCTTTTGATGCCCACGGGCATCATTTACCTTGTACTCATCTTCCATAATGCTGTCTTTGGAAACAAGACAACTGGCTGGAGTCTGCTCTTTTAATCTTTATAGAAAGAGTCTGAACTTCTATCATTCATATTTTTATGTGCCATTACTTGAAAACCAAATGCGGCAGAATAAAGAGAAAAAAAATACAATAAAAAGTCAAATTGAAAGTCACCAAGTGTGGGAGCCCACTTCATCTACTATTGATAACTTTGGCATTGCCTTATTACAATCATTTCCAAAATGAATTAATTCCGTTATTCTCACAATGAATAATGATGAGGATTTCAGATCCCTGACATAGCGTACAGACACAAAGAGCGTGGTGTAGATGTAGTGGACAAAGTGAATTATGTGGCCCTTTTTTTTTGGATATTGCTGAGACCAATTTACTGTTTGGCAGCCATGCTGGCTCAGTGGTTAGCTGTTCAATGCTGAAACACAGGGCTTCACCTCCATACAGATTCTCCTGTGTTTCTTCCCACAATCCAAAACATGCTGGTTGATAGCTTCATCCAAATAGCCATCTCTCCCAAGTCCGTGTCACATATGCACAATTATATTGAATGGTGAAAAGTATTGTGGCAGAAGTTTATTCAATCATTAAAAGGATGGGGCAGTTAAATTCCAACTTTCCTAATCTTTATCTCTCGCACCATCATTAGATGATAAGAACATCCGATGCTTTTCAGGCATGGCTCACATCACTAAACAGTTGCTTAGCTGGAGCTTAGAAAGCAGGCAATGGTGGTTATAGGCGGTGGGTCAATTTAGTATTCAATAGTAGTTTGCATTTAAAACATTTTTCACCATAAACATTTTCATTCAGCCCCAGTAAGAGATCGGCAGTTAGAAAATATCCAAGTTCAGGTATATGCTTCTTTTACTCAAAGGCATCTCTAAGTTGACCATGGTCAAGCTACATAAACCATTGTAACAATTTAACAAGAGTCATTTCTACTAATATGACAAACCTTCTCTCATGTTTGCAAAAACAGCCTCCCCAAGTAAATGCAAACATCCGTAGCCCTTTTAAGGAAAAATATGACAGTACAAAACTTTGGTCACTGAACCAACATCAGGTTTACCAATATTGGCATACATTCTATTCTGTTCTTTATAAAAGTTGCCCTTAAAAAGAAATCACCATCAAAATCTATCATGACAAACCAGGACACTTACTCATACAGCCAGTCACTGTGGACTGTGGAAACCTTCTATACTTGTATCTCATGGCCCTTCTTCCTTCTAAAATCAACGGACAAATTGGTGGCTAATGAGGCCCAAAGGGCTCTGGGGGACATTACCAGAGTGTTCAGTGCTGAGAATAACAGACTGTTAAAAATGAGCCATATACCATGTTCCCCCAACCTTCTCCTTCCCTCATCCTCTGCCTCGGAAGAAGTGTCCTGGTTCATTGGTGCTTTATATGCAGGGTAATTTCCTTCAAAGTCGGCGTTTCTTGTGACAGTATAAATGAATGAACGCAATCTTCTAGTGTAAACCTATGACCACACCACATTTGGGCGACTGATGTTTACAATAAAGCAATTCACCAAACATCATAGATATTTCCTGACACCACAGTTTTGCTTATTTCATATGTTTCTTTCAAGTCCTTTGCCTCTACCTGATCAGATGTTTGGTATGCACCTAAAATCACAAGTCTCCGCATGACACGGGGGTTCTTGAATTAAAAGAAATAGGACTGGGGAGCGGTGTAAAAGAATAAAACTCGTGATATCACCTCATATCCGGCGCTCCCATTCACCCACTTCTTCACCATCACTTCGTTCTCGCTTTTGATAGGCCAGCGGCGGTGGGTCATGATATCACTGTCGAGCGTTAAAGTATAAGAGATTTTTCTTTTTAAAGTCCTCTAATTCTATATATTTTTTTTTGTTTATTCCCTTTTATAACTCCTTTAAACCTATAGATTAACTATCATCATAGTGTTTAACTATGAGTTAATCACTTATTGAATTAGGTAAGAAATGCTACATAATTATTTTGAGGTATAACCGAAGTATACAGCTCAAATGGAAGAGTAAAAAGAACCTAAATAAAAACAGACCATAAGAACTATGCTATTTGAGGAAATGGGCAATCAGCATATTACTGTGTAGACATAAAAATATTTAGTATGGAGTATGGCAAATCCTTAATGTTTTTATAGCTTCTCAATTATTGTTGTGTTGGCTTATTCTAATAGTCATTAGATAACCAAGATGGATCTTATATCAATACATTTGAACAACTTGATATAGATTTAAAATAGTCATTTATTGTTGCATTGTTTGCTTGCAGCATAATCCCATTGTGTAAAGTTGCAAGAATTCCTCGGACAATGAATGACTATAGAAGAACCCTAAAAATAAGGGCGTTGTCAGAGCCAAAAGATTCGCTGATAGGTCGTTCCCCACAAGCACTATGGCTGACAGCATTCATGGAGCATATGGGATCCGCATAAATCACCTCTGACATCTGGGAGGCAGCAAGTTGTTGCCTAGAGCGGTATATACTCAGCTGCCGAGATTCTTGAAAGCAGGTTTGCATCCTCAGGAAACAGAACATTTACATGTGTATTACATTCTCACATTTTGTTTAGTGTGCTGGTGGAGATAGTCTAGAAAAAATTACCTACAAAGCAGGGCTCGCAGGAAAGCCTTCTTGTCCCCAGCGTCAAACGGTTGCCACGGAGCTTGCTATTGCAGGTCATGCAGGTGAGAACACACTCAACGGAAACACTTGGTCCATAGCTGTGCATCAGTGCCCTCCTACCACATTTTCCCACAGCGAGAAGAACCAGCGACAAAACAGAACAATCTTATATGGTCTTTGTTAACTAAAAATCGAGCTAAAACAGCAGAACCTACAGTCACAGTTCCTCCATTTTGCCTGCCCTTTAGTGCGCATAACAGAAAGGCTCAAGCTACATTTGGATTGACTGTGGGTCTGCATCTGCATGTGAGTACAGGACAAGAGAACCCACAATCTGGTAAAAATGGGAATTTATATAGTATATACTCCAACATGTCCTAAAGCTCTGTACAAAGAGTGATTCCCAATCACGTATCTGTCTTCCTAAATAGAAACCCAACGAATAGTAACTGTACGGGGGCCATTTTTAAAGAAAGCTAAAAATTCTTAGTAGAGTAATTGCCTGTGTTAGGGTGAATCCAACGCTTACCTAAGTCGAAAGGAGATCTACACCAAGATGTAAAGACTTTAGATAAATGAGCTGAGGGGCTCCAGGGCTCAATCAACCCGGCGTGCATCAGAGACCTGGAGCTCCTCAGGCTCATTTGCATAACAGTCCTTTTATCCTGATGCAAATATGCTTTCCAGCGGTGTTTTGTAAATGCAAAACATGCCTCCTTTTGCTTCCTTTGAAAGGAGGCCACTCTAACACCACGTATGACTTCAGGAAGTTCTAATAACATGATGTGGGATTAAGCCAAACAGTATATGAAACACTGCTGTCACGGTTGGTGTCGTGATCCCCCTGGAATGATTACGACTGGTGTTTGGCTTAATCCCACATCATGTTTTAGCTCAATCCCAAATCATTTAAGCTCCCTAAGTGGAGCATCTGTGCTTCCACAGATGTCATATAGGCGGCCTACTATTTGGCAACACTCATAAGAGATACTCTTTTCCTTACTGACCCGAAGTTAATCTTCGGTATAAGATGTATAAGATAAAACTGATATGGCTATTAGAGTGGTGTCAAATCACGGAAATGATTTATGTTAGTATTATGTGTTGCTGCTCCAAGTTCTGGGGAAGCATAGGAATTTGTATTACTACTGTGTAGCATCCCCAATACAGAGGGGGGGTTGAAGGGACACCTCTATGTGAATGGTCTGTTGCCCTAATTGGGTATAGAGACAATGTGCCCAACCAGTTTCCTTTATCCAAAAAATTTTTGAAAGGCGAGTTTCCTATCAAAGGCAATGTAATTGGTACACATGTTGGCTGAGAACTGGGCTTTGAGAAATGTTTATGGTCCAGGTCACAATAAACTCAATTTGAACTTTTTTTTTTTTGCTTACGTCCAATAAATAGTAGAACTGCATCTTACAATTAGGCAACTTTCTATTTAAGGTTTGCTACAGTTCTTTTTAATATAGCTTAAGGTTATGTAGTAGCACATAACTGCATACAACCATTGGCTTCTATTACTGGTGATATTACTAAGTAGTAAGCACCATGTTTGTAACCTGAGCCAATGATGGGGTATTGACCAAGCAAATCAAGGATACGGCACCAGCTTGTAACATGTTACTTCGCAGTTACACTTTAGAAGAAATATTGTAATGAACACATGTAGTTTGTCCAAAGGCAGGAGCAGCATTACTGGCACAAGATGAATTGTCATATGATAGCCAAGAAATAGACAAGCTGGTGCCTCTCATTTGATTAGAATGTAATCCTACATAAACACAAATATGTATAAGATGGACAAAGCTGCTAATCCTCTATAGTGAATTTTTGGGATCATATTTCTCTTCAGTGTGTTGTTTGGGTACATACGGTTATGAGAAAAAGTCATCCTAAGAATCTATTTTATATTTTATGTATCAGAAATAGTAGCCATGGCACATGGCCCCCAGTAGATAGGTAGCCATGGCACATGGCCCCCAGTAGATAGAGGTAGCCATGGCAGTCGCACGGACTGAAGAAGAGAAGACCTGGGGGGTTGTCGGAGAGGTGAATATTGACTTTCTTTTTTATGTGTTTGGCATACTTCGGCTGGCTATATACTGGGGTATGTACTGGGGGAAGGCTGACTGGCTACATACTGGGGCAGGGGGCTGGCCATATACTGGTGGAAGGCTGGCTGGCTATATACTGGGGCAGGGATCTGGCTATATACTGGGGAGGGCTGGCTGGTAATATACTGGGACAAGGGGCTGGCTATATACTGGGGTCAGGCTGGCTGGCTATATACTGGGGGGAGGCTGTGACCAATGTGTTTCATTCCCTGGGTATACTGGGGTATGTACTGGGGGAAGGCTGACTGGCTACATACTGGGGCAGGGGGCTGGCCATATACTGGTGGAAGGCTGGCTGGCTATATACTGGGGCAGGGATCTGGCTATATACTGGGGAGGGCTGGCTGGTAATATACTGGGACAAGGGGCTGGCTATATACTGGGGTCAGGCTGGCTGGCTATATACTGGGTCAGGGGGCTGGTTATTTACTGGGGGAAGGCGGGATAGATGGGGGAAGGCGGGATAGATATATACTGGGGCTGGCTGGCCATATACAGGGCAGGGGGCTGGCTATATACTAGGGGCAAGGGGCTGGCTATATACTTGAGGCAGGGGGCTGCATAGCTATATACTGGGGGGAGGCTGTGACCAATGTGTTTCATTCCCTGGAAAAGTTTTTCATGGTATACAAAATAATAGACCTGTTGGGGTCTTCTATGAGATACTGAAATACTGTATCACTTACTTCTCAAGAGCTCCCGTTTATGGCTTAGGTGTCTAGGCTTGCTTTAGATCACCAAACTATTTCTGGCGGATTGAATCTGAAATTGCTGTTTTCTATTGTATATTTCATGCAGTCTGCCTGGTCAGAGTTATTGGTTATCATACTCTACACTTTGCTCTTGGATATCATTTAATAAAATACTTTTGCTCTGACAACAATGTAGTGGAATTGGCTAATTTGTTTTCATAATTAAAGCCCTAGAGCAAAGTGATCTGTTAAGATATCATCTGAATATGTTGGGATATACCAGTGTATTACAGATACCTCTCTGCAGATAAAAACCACTGTGAAAATGGAATTACACACATGAAATTATACCTAATGCAGTGCAGGTTATATTCCACCCCCCTGTAACTGTTTACTTCTGTAAATAAATATAGTTGATTCTGTGCCCTTTTCTATAGTATTCCCAGCACATGTCCCCAAATATAGATAGCTAACCCCAGTACACTTTCCGATATTATAGAAAGGGATCCCCAGCACACACCCCAGTATACAGATAGGTAGATCCAGCATATGCCCCCGTATATAGATAAGTAGCCCCCCACCCCCCTGTGTACCGATAGGTTACCATCCAGCCAGTTTCTCACTGATACCCACTGTATCGTATTTTCCTCCCCCAACATAAGAGTTCTAGTTCCTCCAAGTGTAGTTTCCCCTACCCCCAGGTCTCTAGTTTAAAAACTCCTTCAACCTTCTATGCCATATTTCCCCCAAAAACAGCGTACCCTCCTCTATGTGATTCTGCTCATCCCCTGGGTGTAGAGCCGAGCTGACAAGCAAAGTAAGCCCACTTGAACCCAAACCCCTCCTTCCTCACCAACATTTAGCTGCTGTTTAGCTCCCTAATCTCTTACTGTCTTTTGGCTTCCTTTGAAGTCCTTTGAGCTTAGACCTAATTCTTGGACCTACCTTATCTTTGCCATTAGTGCCAATGTGATCCATGCCTGATCCTCACCAGCTCCTTCAGTAATTGATCAGCCTATCTGGCAACTTCCAACACAACAAACCTGGGAGTTATCTCTTTAAAAGTAGAACATTTAAAGTGTGAAAATGGGAACTTTTTCAAATACCACCAATTTTCATTTTTTTTGATAAATAAATGCAAACCATATCAATCAAAATGTCAACTAATATAACATCTTAATGCACCGGAAATGTTAAGCATTCAAAGTTGTAACTACTTATAGTGACATGTCACATTTAAAAATAGGGCTTGGACAGGAAGATAAAAATAAATATCTCTTCTGCAGCCTGCAATACATAGCCGGAAATGTAAAAAAAGTGTTTCATGCAATTTTAGGATAAATCTTGATGTATTCCCCTTCTGCAACTTTTTCATACAGCCATCAAATTAAAAAAAAAAGTTAAATTAACAAATATATATAACTATTCAGGACGCATATGGACATATTTACTACGGGCTTTGTGGCAGACTTTATACGTTCTGTTTTAGGTGAAACTGCTTGCACTGGTATTTAAAGGCATTAATTGAGTTATTGGACCCTGCCCTCATTTTGCATTCACTATAGGTGCTGTATGTTTCTCCCTAGCTGGTGAATTTCCCTCTTTATATCCAATTATAAATGTATTCAGTATATTGTGACAGAGGGTCCTATCCCTTATTTAGTTGTATATATATTTAACAAAAAGTTGTCTATGGGTTGGATTATTTATTTATCAATATTTTCCATGATTCATTAATCACAGCCATTTAATTATTAACTTTGAACTTGCATGACACATTGTTGCCAACAGTTTGTTTATTGGACGTATAAATGTATATGTCGGCAGCATGTCAGTCCAGTTGTGTTCTCCACCGAGGTTAGCCTCATTACTTGATACAAATAGAAAAATAAAAACTCTATAGAAAAAAGCTCCCTGCTGTCAGGGCATGCCAAGTCCAGAATAGTGGCCATACAGTTCGAAGTAGTTTAGATTCTTTATTCAGCATATAGCAAGAATCCTAGGTTGGATCATGCATATACTTTGCCTTCATTACTACCTCGTTCTGTCAGCGGGTACTTCCATTTGGGAGTGTGACAAACAGACCTGATAAGTTTCTCCTTTCAATTATGAGACCATCCTAATTTAAAGTAATAAGGATTTTGTAACATTTGAAATACCTTTTTAGTACTTGGGGTACAATATATAAGACCTGAGTCTGAGTTACGTTGGGAGGAGCTGAATTTTGACTGAGTATGCTGATCTGTGGAAAACAAATGTATTATTATGCCATTAATAGTTCAACATGCCAATCCTTTGGTTTTGTAATTCAGCTGAACTAAGCAAGACATAGGCTACATAGGTATGTATTTCAGATTCAATGCTAAAAAATTTGTTTCGAAAAAATAATATTCCAGGATAGATAGGATGGATGGCAGGATGAGTAAACTGAGAGTGGAAAAGGGCAGCAGACAAAAGCAGTCCTTTATTAGGGATACACAAGAAATGATACTCTAGCTGAGTCCACAATTTGAATACTCACCGTCCCCATATTTTATCAGTAAAGAATAGTTGCTCTTTGATACTCTTTGATCTCCCTGTTATAATGCTGAATTTACTTCTATTCTAGTCTTCCTTTTACCCCCAAAGGAGTGGCTTGCAGCTTTTTAATATGATATTGGATTAATAGAGGTAAGTTCCTGAACAAATAAATTACTTTATTTGTAAAGGTTGGACTTGATGGACTTGCATCTTTTTCCATCTATGAACCTTGCTAGGATTTGGTAGTAGAAATGGTCTTTCTGGCACTTGTCACAAAATTTCTTACAATCTACCTGTTGTATGTCTTAAATTTGTTTTCAAAATTGTCTCATTATCTTACTTCACATGAATTAAAAATTAAATTGTACATATTAAGAACTTTTTTAAGCATTTCCCAAATAACCATACAAAACATTGCATAAGAGGCCAGTCAACACTCCTAAAATATCTGTTAGTAAATAATTTGAAGTGAATACAATGTTAAAATTTTTATGTGCGAACCTCATGTCCCACCCTCTGCAATGGTTGACCAAGATAATACTGATGATGAAGGAGGAGTTTAGGATGGGACACAGATCACCCTGACACATTTTTCCACTTGGTCCACTTGGTTTAACTTAGGAGAAGACAACTCTGCCAGATGGCCTAGTGCGAATAGGAACTTCCTTGCTGATAGGTTAGCCCCCCAGTGTGTTCCTGCTCTGTGACCCTCCTGCTACTCAGGATTTCTCCTTCATACCTTTCTATGACATGCAAAACCACCATCACTTGTTATACCTATTATTGCTATATTATTTTAGTAATATGCAAAGTTATATTGACAGTTGTATTTTATACAAAGTAATAGAAAATGATAATCAATGTTAATAAACCTTGATATTGAAAATAAAATTACAATTCTCACACTCATTTTTAAACCATGCTTCCATGGAACACTCCTTTGACAAGAAAATGCATCACCCAATTTTGAATCTATTCTTAAATTTCAAGAATAAATTACAGAGAAAATTGATACAACAGTTTTTAAAGGGGTGGCCCACTATCACTAAACTTTACCAGGGTCAAGAGTAGACCCTATAGTACTTAGCCTTATATAACGGTTTGCAAAGGCATGCGCCTCTAATCATTGCTAGGTTGACACTTATGTGCACCCCTTCCTCCACCAGAAGAATGACCTGGTACATCACAGGCAGTCTCAGTCCACGCCCCAAAATAAGCCAATAAACAAAACCCAGGTCAGGCAGATGTTTTATACCTTTTATTCTCAGGCTGTGACCAGGACAAGAGGGGCATCCTCTACGCAGAGAGAGGCGATTCTACCATCAACATAGACAAAGGTTCTTTACGTAAGAGCAGTGAGATATGGAACTCTCTGCCGCAGGAGGTTGTTATGGGGGACTCTATGTACATGTTCAAGAGAGGCCTGGATGCCTTTTGGAGAGAAAAATATCAGGGGTATGGGGAAAAACATTAATTTAATTCTTAAAGGTTGGACTTGATGGACTTGCGTCTTTTCCGCCTCATATATGATACTAGTTCTTCAGACTGTTTTATGAAAACACTTTTATTCTTGTGATATTAAAAAAGCTTTTAAAGGAGCTATACCTTTTTGTGTGATCTGCACTATGGTCTTTATCCACCTGTGTTTAGGAGACTGAGGGAAACATACCCTTGATCCAATGATAGTGACGGTCCTAGCAGTATGCCTTTGGAGAAGGATAGAAAGCAGAATCCACAGCTTATAGAAACTGTATCTCAACAAAGAAAAGTGTGGTGAGACCATTGCCATTTTTTCCATCATAAGGAGGTTGAAGCTCACCAAAAACAGATTTTTAATCAGCAGGTCACGAGGTCCCCCATGGTCCCGGTGGCTTACACAAACTTTCCAGGTAGGTGTTGTACAGGTGAACCTATTAAGGTTTTCTACAAACCCAGGTAAAGTTTTCATGGTATACAAAATAAAAGACCTGTTGGGGTCTCTTGAGATACTGGAATATGTACACTTAATTCCAGAGCTCCCGTTTAGGCTTAGGTGTCTAGCGGCTTTAATCACAAACTATTTCTGGCGGATATGATCTGAAGCTGTTTTCTAGTTGTATATTATGACAGTCTGCCTGGTCAGTATTGTTATCATACTCTACAACTTTCTCTGGATATCATTTAATAAAATACTTTTGCTCTGACAACATGTAGTGGAATGGCTAATTTGTTTTCATAATTAAAGCCCTAGAGGCAAAGTGATCTGTTAAGATATTATCTGAATATGTTTTTTGGGATATTCCAGTATATACAGAGACTTCTCTGCCGCAGATTAAAACCACTGTGAAAATGGCTGTGACCAATGTGTTTCATTCCCTGGGCTTAAATTCGAGTCAATAGGCTTTCCCAGTTTTTTGTGGTAAAATTAGGAGCCTTGGCTTATATTTGGCTTGGCTTATACTTGAGTATATACAGCAATTACTATAGCACTGGATTATTGAGATATATGCTATATATAATATTTAACCTAATCAATCCACAGTCATGCAGAATGTAAATCCTGTAACTAATCTCTTGGTTACACAACATAATTTTTTGGGGGATTGAAGAGTGAATCAGCAACTTGTTTAAGCCCCATGCCAAAAAAAGTACATTGCTTTACAAGAAAAACTGATGTCAAAGATACTCGTGAGCAGATTACATTATTGAAGTCTTTGATCTTGTGTGTCACCAATTTCCTGAAAAAAAAGGATTCTATGAAGACCTATGAGAGTGTTCTTGCATTAGATTTCTAGCAGTCATTTATTCAATAACACCCTTCTGCCTAAATCTTTCAGCTCTCCTACAACCCAATGCATGGCTATTAAGAGTTTCCAACACTAATTTATCTAGATTGGATCTTTGCCACTATTGCCCCCAGTAGTGGATTATAATATAGGCAGTGGTAGCTCTCACCCAAGCCTTCTAGGGCCCCATGGCAACCCAGAACATCCACCAAATTTTATACTTAGAAGGGCCTTCACCCATTAAAATCCTCATACATCTGTTCCTGCTCTCTATAAATATGTACACAAGAGCCATATTAGGACCTTTGAAGGTCCTGAAAATGCAGAAATAAAAGCAGGCAGAAAGGACACATCCTCCACTCCTCAAGAAGCTTCATTCTAGTACTATATGTAGGAAGAGAATTCCAGACTTGTACGGACTATAATATTCATACATCTCAGGGTTCATGCTAGTCTTAATCCGCCCCTGCCCAGTATGTCAGGACTATTGTAAAAGTCCACATTTGCACAGGCAGAGTATTGGATTATAGAGACAAGGGTTGGAAAGTTGGGTGTTGGATGGAATGTAGCACAGTTGCAATGCAAGTTTATATCTCTTTTAAGTGTAACAAATTGATCTTAAAATGATGCTATTGACCTAGATTTTAAGTTATGTAACAAGAAAATTAAAGTGAAAACAAATTCCTTTTTTGTATTTCTGGAAGAAACCAGTTGTTCAGTACTTAGAAGTTGCCACCAGAGTGTGCTGTTCTACACCACATATGTGACTCTTCTAACCAAATGATGTTTGCTATGTGACTTGTGCTCAGAGCTATGAGAGAAGACACACATTTTCTGCATGTTTGAGCTCAATGGAAAGTACAGATCTCGTCTAGAAATAGAATTTTAAACCCGCCAAACAGGTTTTTCTAAAATTCTAGGCTAAAGGATTAAAAACTCATATGCAGGTTGCCCCTCCTTTCCTTTCTAGGTAAGCTGGACTGTATAACGGTGCATTGAACGGGTTAAGTAATCCCCCATGCAAGTAACTGACTGCTGTGAGCTTGATAATAAATGATATTTTGTGTCTGCACATCTTAGACAGCTGGTTGCTTATCATCCATAATCTGCCAGGTTTTCTGTTCTCTGCTGGCTGTGCATTAATGCTCTGCTACCTTATATGACATGCTGACCTACTTCTGTAGAGATCAGAACGGCTCATCCAACTTAAAGAAAGCCGCAGGGGGCCCAGATCGTACAGTATGTGAGAGGTGAAATGAGGTAACTGGGATTCTGCTGCATAACAAGCATTGTGGAGCTTTTATTCTCTGAAGAATTATTGCCAGCACAATAACTTCTATAGGCAGCCACTAAGCCATGTGCAGGAACATGTTTTCTCACTTAAAGCTATTTCTAGTAATTGTAACAGTGAGCCGACATGTTGTAAGGAATCTGATAAAACTTTCATTTCTTTCGTACATGAAAAGCTTTACTGAAGGAACCTAAAAATAATAGTTAAGTAGTGTGAAATTAAAGGGTTAACTCGTAGCAGTTGTTGCCATCGCCATAGTGAATTATTGTGATTAGTAGAGTTACTTGTGAGCTAACATAGGGGCAAAGATTTGAGCTCTAAAAGTTCACACATGCAAAAATCTGTGGCAGAAATCCAATTCTGTAGTAGCCAGATTTCACATGGTTTAAATTTCACCATATTTACATTCTGCAAATGTACGATAGGGAAAACATTAATGGTAAGATTAATGTCTATTCAAAACCAACTAGAAGTGGCCTTGAATTGCAGAGTCTCCCTGAGAAGTCTTCTTAATTCCTGATCCTAGGTCAGTGGTGGCGAACCTATGGCACGGGTGTCAGAGGTGGTACTCAGATCCCTTTCTGTGGGCACACAGGCATTCAATCTGGCATAGAATTTTCCAAAAAGGACTCAAGGCATCTTGCAGTCCAAGACAGCCCAGGACATGCCATGCTCAGTGCTATTTTAAAGCAACACCTCCTAGGCTACCTGGACTAAAGGAGGAGCGAGAATGTGTGGGCAGAGATGGATTATTGTTGGAGCTATTGCTCTGGGTTCTCTGACTCTTCCTCTTCAGGAGACCGTGAAAGGAAGCTACAATCCAAAATTCTACATCTTCTTTCTATTTTATTGGTGTCCGGAGGACAACAATCCGATTTAGACTTGTGATACAGCAGGGATCACTAGGTTACTGCTTAAATTGTCAAGTTGGCACCTTGCAACATAAAAGTGTGTTTCGGGCTCTAAAAGGTTCGCCATCACTGTCCTAAGTAAAGCCAAGACCAGTTTATGTGGGCAGTATTTTGCATTGGGTCATTGATCAGACAGTCTGCAGACCATCACTATATTATAACAATACATGCAATTTTCTGACTACAGACAGTCTTTACTATTCTAGCTATTTGGTAACCTCAGCTCAAAGGAACATAGAAAGCCAAAATCCACTGAGGGCACACTGCATGGTTGGTATTTCCATTATAAACATAGTTGAAGAGTTAACTCTATTCTGGTGCAATTGCTTTACTATCTATAGTATATGTATGTGTAACAACTGAGTGGGTTGCAGCTGGTTCATAATTCAGCTTCTGACACCTGCAAACTTCAAAAATCTGTTTTCGCAGTACACCAGCAGATTTCCTCTCATCAGGAACTTTGGTATAAAAATGCACGTTACCAGCTGTGTGACTGTTTGTTCTAATAACCAGGTGGCGTTGCCGTGCCATACAGAGATAGGACTATTAATAACACTTCCCATGCTTATTCTTGTCAATCTCTAAATGTGATAGCTTCATATATGAAATCATTTGTTATGTGACCTTTTTAATTATTTGGCAAGCTCTGTGTAGTGCTGTGGAATATGGTGGTGCTATATAAATAAAGGAATTAATTATTAATTATGCCAATCCCATCGGTTGTCAGTATTTATAATGCATCAAATACTTTATTCTTGCAGTTTGGTTCAGTAGAGTGAATAAAAGAGGGACCCTCTGATGCCATATAGATGATTGCATAACCCTACACTTATAACCTAACTATATTTTAGTATTTTAATTGTTCCAAATTAGAATGACATGAAGAAAAAATTAACTGCAACAAAAAAGTCACCATTCTTCAATAGCATTCTGTGGCTGACATATGTGCAGTACTGTTCCTGAAACTGTCATGTCATCTGGGACCATAATATACACCGGGAGTGAACTCAGCATGTCAGTTCATTGCATCAAACTCGCAAGTGTGGAACGGGCCTTAGGGTCCTGCTCGGGAGAAAACTGCAGTGTCCTCTAAAGACGTTGCTGCAGACTCCAGACCTCCACCCGCTGACATCTAAAGTCAGCAGGCGGTCCAAGAGCAGTTAAAGGTACAGGAAGCAGGAGACTGACAAGGCTCCATAAAAGAAATAGTCAGAGGAAGGGACTGGACAGGAGGTTTTACCCAAAACAAAAACCCAGTCAGGGGCTAGGCAGCTGTTTACAGGCAGTGCCATTGTGACCGGAAATAAAACCAGAGTTGATAGCAGGTGTGTGTTGGTTTAGTTTCAATAATAGAATTAGGTCAAATAATATTTAAATATAACTGTAAAGTTCACCCCCAGAATTGTATTGGTTGGCTCTAGACACCCAAGTTTGATAATTAATTACTGTTTGTACTCTTATATTCATTTACTGCATGATATAAAAACCCTTTAAGGTTGGGTCCAGGAAGAGCATTAAGAAAAACATATATACAGTATAATATACAACAGGAAGTCTGCATGTATTTCTGATTTACAGCATGAAACATAATACAACCTCTGAGATGTCAGTAGATATTCTAACAAGTGCTGGAAGGGACAGTCCTTATGCATTATACAACATGCTATCACAGTGGACTGAAACCCTAGACTGGTCACACTAAATAGGCCAAATAGGTTAATCTAATGTGTCTTACATGTCAGGTTTAATTCAGTTAACTGTAACGCTTGCATGATTCACAGTCATCTGTGGTATCTAGAAAAGCCCCGGGTGCCTTGTCCACTGCAACTACAGTAAATGAATATTTTGATATTTGTTAATTCTAGAAAATTCATCTGTATTGTCTAACATTCAAATGAAACTGAATTGCGAATATCTTTTTATTAGGATGGCATTTGTTATATTTGTATTCTGTTGGCAGTGGAAAATTGTTATTGAAATTATAAATATGTCTACATGGATCATTACAATAGTCTTGGCCCATAACCTGAAACATTATTGAACGTTATGTGTCAGAGTCAAATCGGTTGTCCTGGATAAAGAAATACTGAGCCTCTAACATGGAAACGTGCCTTCTTTATAAGTTAATGTCTGACTTTTTAGAAGCCTTGTGCCAAGATTGTCTTTACAAGTCACCTTTGTATTTGTGATGACTCTTATAGGACATACATGCTCCACTAGGTATTCGGAGACAGGAGATATGTAAATAGCTTTTCCTGGATGAGAAAAGGATACCCTGCCTATAGTACTACCTTTTGTAGCTTGCTGTGAATTCTTAGTGGAGGATATACGCCAAAGGTAGCCTCCTCACGGAGACGCATCCAATTACAGATCTGTCTAACAGAAGAAGACACCATGCAAATAGTTTTAATTAGAATTAAAATATTTGACCATTTTGTGAGTAGAGTTTTTCTTCAGATCTCTATATCTTCATAGTTCCAGTCTATCTGATCTGAGCTGCTTCATTCCTTACTTTGGACGCAATGAACCCATAAAACAAATTGGTAGCAAAGCTTTTCCATTGTCTATAAATATTGGCATCCTGCTCCTTCAACCCGTTAACACTTGTCATATACAACAGAAAATACAGTCAGTAATTGCACAGCTACTAGTTTGTCCTTCACATTTGCTTTGCAATAACCTGGGAAACATAGTAATAATCACTGCACACAAAATCTGTTTTATTATTTAACATTGTTCTCTGCTCTGCAACACACAATAAAAGAATACTTTGATGTTTTTTCACTGTTCATATTCTTCTCCATAACCTTTGGACTAATCGACTCATCATGTTTTGTTCATTTCTGATCTTGAATTGCTCGTACAATTCCATTTTCTAGTAGTAATCGTTTACTTCTATATGGAAAACATGTTAAAGCATAGACAAATGGAGAATACTTATGGTACAATCAATGGGGGTGCAGATACAGTCAGTGGCGTTACTAGAGTCCTTAGCAGGCC
This sequence comes from Engystomops pustulosus, assembly GCA_019512145.1. Classification (NCBI taxonomy): domain Eukaryota; kingdom Metazoa; phylum Chordata; class Amphibia; order Anura; family Leptodactylidae; genus Engystomops; species Engystomops pustulosus. The sequence continues at coordinate 74,109,561 of CM033643.1, read as the reverse complement.
TACCTGCAAAAAAAGGAGAAAACTTATATATTCTACTCCCTCCTTTGCCCCCCATCATGCTTAATACCTAATAACGTGATGTTATGGCAATGGAAATGCAATGTTAATTAAAAGTGTGTGAATGCAGGCTAAAATTGTGTTCACGTAGTGCTTATGGGAATGCAGTGTAAACATGTTTAACCCCTTAAGGACGCAGGGGTTTTTTGCTCATTTTTCACTCTCCACTTTCAAAAATCCATAACTTTTTCATTTTTCCATGTACAGAGATGTGTAAGGGTTTATTTTCTTCTCAGTGACATTTTTTATTATTCCATGCCATGTACTGGGAAGCTGGAAAGAAAATTTCAAATGTGGTGAAGATGGGAAGAAAACCACATTTGCGTCATTTTCTTGTGGGCGCAGATTTTGCGACTTTCACTCTGCATTCCAAATAACACCTCTGCTTTATTCGGTATGATCACGGTGATACCAAATTTCTACAGGTTTTATTGTATTTTAATACATTTTCAAAAAATTAAACAAATGTGTCCCGAAAAAAAAAATTTCACCATCTTCTGACCCGAATAATTTTTTTATACTATGGTGTACAGAGCTGTCTGAGGTGTCATATTTTGCAAATTAAGCAGGCGTTTTCATTGCTATTTTGAGGACTGTTAAACCTTCTGATCCCATTTTATTACATTTTGTATGTGATGTAAAATGGTGTAAAAGTAGCGTTACGGATATTTGGCCACTATTTTCCGATATGGGGTTTACCGCCGGCAATAACCGGTTTTATATTTTGATAGATCGGGCATTTTGAGAAGTGGCGATACCTAACATGTTTGTGATTTTTACTGTGTATTACGTTTTATATCAGTTCTAGGGAAAGGGGTGATTAGAATTTTGGGTTATTTTAATTTTTAATTATTTTGAAACTTTAAAACTTTCTTTTTAACAGTTTTTTATACCCTCTAGTGTACATTAACCCTACATGGTTTGATCGGTGGGTGTTTATGGTGGGTGTTTACGGAGGGCTCAGCCCGTAAGCCCTCTTCATACTGCACCTGTACATGTACGGCGAATCACGGGGAAGCGTGCTGGAGAGGAGGAGAGGTGGGTGCGGAAAGTACTAAGACCCCTGTACATTTTTTTACTCTTTGTTTTATTGCAGCCAGGTGGTAAGATAAAAAAGTTCATTTTTTCTTACTAATGTACACTCTGCACCCCATCCTCAAAAAAAAAAAATAGATGTGTAAATATTTTTCCTAATTTATCAAACAAGAAAAACTAAATATGAGATGGTTATAACTATTCAGACCCTTTGCTGTGACACTCATATTTACCTCAGATGCTGTCCATTTCCTTCTGATCCTCATTGAGATGGTTCTACTCCTTCATTGGAGTCCAGCTGTGCTTAGTTAGACTGATTGGACTTGATTCGGAAAGGCAAAGACCTATGTATAGAAGACCTCATGGCACGTAGTGCGTGACAGAGCACATAAGCTCAGAGATGGAACCCTGTGCAGCGCGAAACCTATTGATTCTTGTTTAATTTGGAATAGTTGGAGGGCGGAAGCTGAAGCACCCCACCTGCTCTTCATGGTCAGTGCCCCGGGCAATAGTGCATACCGCCCAGTAGTTGAAATAGCCCTGCTAATGTCTGTAGGACATCTGATCTGCAACAATACTCTGAAGTTCCCCACCCCACACTATCAGATTGAACATAACTTCCAAAGTTTCAAATGTGCACTAATATGTTTTTAGGCAGGCCTATCACATTCCCTAACCATATGTCATGGTCACTCTCTTTAAAATGACCTCTATTGTTTATTCCCTCAGCAATAGATGCTATTATACATGAGAGATAGCACAAGGTTCCATGTATTTTTATTAGATAGTGACTGGTTATCAACTCATGCAGCATTATTTATGTCTGTATTATATCCCCAGTTAAAAAGAATTCTGTGTCACCCGTCATAGATTTTAAGCTCTTTTGAGCAGGATCCTAATGCTATTGTTTTAGCTGATCATTTTATTACTCTATAAAATCTTAGTTTGTGTTTCTACATGTACCCCATGATCTGTAAAGCACTGCAGAATACAATGGCACTATATAAATAAAGATTTATTAAGAATTATTATTACACTGAATAGTCAGGGCATTCAAAGGGATGTATTGTCTCAGGGACAAAGAAATAGAAGCTACAGTATGCTCATGAGAAGCTAGTATCCGCTGGTAGAGCAATTTTTCAATTTATTTTAAATTTAGCTATAGCATTGAAAAAAGAAAATAGAGTTTATAGCAGTAACATTAATATCTTCTGCACAAGTAATCCAAATTAATGAAACAAATAAGTGGATAAATTAATTGTTAGAATTAGGGTCCCTTTAATTGGCAAATTATACACTGTGGCAAAAAAAAAAATCTTGGCACCTAAATGTATGTCTGATAACTTAAATTACTCAAAATTTGTTGTAATTAATTGCTTAAATATTGAGGCGAGAGTACACGAAACAGGAAGTTTTCCTGATGTACATCTAATCCTCTATTTAGGACAATCTTTACGTAAACAATTTCCAGAACAGCTGGAACATATGTGCTCATATTTGATACTAAGTTCATTAACCCTTAAATAGCCTAAAAGTACAGTGTGGCAACAAATTATATTCTAAATTGCTTTATTTTTTTGGTGGTTTATGGATATAGTTTCTCTCTTTATCTGCATTGTCAATCACAAAAGAGGACCACCTACTGGACACACCTTAAAGAGTTGTGATTTAAATGAGTGAAATACAAAGTTACACTGCATTTTCCTTAAACTATTATAGTTTCCTATAAACTAAGGGGGCACCAGTGGCTTTCAGGTTGTGTCATATATACTAAGAGGCTTCTGCCCCTTAGAATGTCTAGCGCACTGCTGTGCTACCGTATCAGTTGCATGCCAGATCCTGCCAGTCCGGCATCGCCAACGCCACTTTTTTCCCTGCCTACTTTGCATGGAGGTAATTTGGGGGTGAAGTTGCAATTCCTCCTTGCACCTCGTGCACTGGTACATGCCGTGAACCCCTTATGTCAATCTGTTCTGCTTCTTCTGTCCTTCCTCATGTTGTCCATAGATGGGACCTCATGTACACGCTAGCAGATTCCCTTTAAACGTAAATATCTTGCAAAGTAGTAGTTAAGTGAATGTCTGAAGGACGATTGCTCTACATAAAGTACGCTTTCTAAAGTGATAAAACTCTACTGTCTAAAAAAATTATAAACCTATAACGTGAGGGGCATATTTAGTGTTTGCAGATCTATGGACATGGTTAGTGGCCTGTGCTTTTATTGAATTCTTTAATATTAAATAAGAAGATTGAATTACTTATTTATTAAGGCCATAATAAAGTGGAAGGATCTCCGATGACAAGCATTATTCTGTGAGAGTAACAGCACGGTTGTAAATGTCCCCACGTAAAGTGTGTTAACAAACACTATAGCATTTAGGGCTGTAGTTAATCTCATTGATGCAGTTCTTCTAATGTATAATTCAGGAGGAGGCATGCTGGTTACCACGCAACATAAACAACAGAGAAAATTGGGAAATCTCCAGGAAGTAAAAATGAGTAAATGGATACCCATAATGCTAACCCTCCAGTACCTTCTAAGTAAGGCATCTTGGCGATAAAATACTGGAAAGCATAATTTATCCAACATACGTTGCATGAAAAGTAAGAAGGACACATAGCTGTATATGGTAACGTATCTACTAGAATGCTGTAACTTTGTTGTACTGCCATCATGTCATCCTGCAGATCTGCCATGACCTACTGATTAACATCTTAAGGACACATCCTCATATCTCATTTACTGCTTTCCAAAAGTCATAACTATTTTAATGTAAGGGCTTGTCTTGTAATTCCTGGGAACACCTTTTAATATTCCACAAAATAAACTGGGGGAAAAAAACACAATTCCATGATTTTCTTTCAGGCTTTTAGTGTGCAGTCGAAATTTATTCTTTGGATCGATATGATCATGAACATAACAAATGTATATATACGGTAGGTTTGTTAGGTACATTACCTTTAAAAAATGTTTATACATTTCAAAAAATAACTTTTTCATACTTTCATAGTGTAAAGAGAACTGTAGATTTCGGGGACTTTATGACTTTTTGATCAATTTTTATTCACATTTTCATGGGGTGTTTTAATAGATCAGGCGTTTTCGTCTCAGGGATACCTTACATGATTTTTTCTACCCATACATCCTAGAGGAAAGGGGTGATTTGAATGTTTTTTTTTACATTCTTTAAATATTGTTTTGGCTGAGGTCGTTTTTCCTTTTTGCATTTTTATTTTTCACTCCCTACCTTCAAAAATCTATAACTTTTTATTTTTCCACAGAGAGAGCTGTGTAAGGGCTTTTTTTCTGCATAACAAATTGTACTTCATAGTGATTTAATATTCCATGCCATGTACTAGAAAGATGGAAAAAAATTCCAAATGCAGTGAAATTGTTAAAAAATGCATTTGCACCATTTTCTTGTGGGCTTAGAATTTACGGCTTTCACTGTGCGCCCAAAATTACATGTCTACTTTATTTTTTGGGTTGGTATAGTCATGAGGATGCAAATTTATATGGGTTATTTAATGTTTGTTTATATAATATACTCCAGTATTGTTATTATTATTATAAATTTTTTTATTATTATTCATTTATAGAGCTCCATTAATTCAATGGGGATGTACAATCAGTACGGGGTTCACATACAGTACATTAAGACAAGAACAAATGCAAGTAGAAATACAAAACTACAGTGGTCAGCAGACAAGTGGAAGGAGGACCCTACCCATGAGGGCTCACAGTCTAAGTGGGAGGGAAGATGGAGACATGAGGTGAAGGAACGGAGCAGTGCGGTTGAATAGGTGACTTTTCAGATTATGTTTGAAGGTTTGGAAAATGGGGGACAGTCTGACACATTTTAGGAGTAATAAAAGATGCATGGGAGAAGTCCTGGAAACAGTTGTCAGAAAGTGGGTGGCAATAGAGTGAAGTTGAAGGTGCTCTGAGGAACAAAGATTATGTCTAGGATGGCACGTATTCTCTGATGAGATTAGAGATATATGAATGTGACAGGTTGTGGACTGTTTTGTAAGTCATGGTTAATATTTTAAAATTAATTCGCTGTGCAATGGGTAACCAGTTGAGAGACTGGCAGAGAGGAAAAGCAGAGAAGTAAGGAAACTTGGAGGGGGATGAATTAGCCAGGCAGAAGAGTTAAGGATAGATTGGAGTGGCAGAGAGTTAGTTGGGATACCACAGAGTATAATGTGCAATAGTCCAAGTGGGAGATGATGAAGGCATAGACTAGTAATTTTGTAGATTCTAGATTTAGGATGGGTCAGATGCAAGAGATCTTCTGGAGATGGAAGTGCCAGGTTGTAGTAAGGGCCTGACTGCGAGACATAAAGCATAAGGCAGAGTAAGAAGATGACTCCAAGGCAGTGGACTGGAGAGAGTGAGGAGTACTAAGCCCTGGTGCAGAGATTACTATACAAACTACTGACAAGATACGGTCTTTATCCTAGGAGGGGGGGCATAGCAGGGCTGACTGTGTGTGTTAGATACTAGTAGAATGTTCCCCACCCACACTCTGGAATTTTACACTGCCCATGAGTGGGTGATAGGACCATAAATAGCAATAAATCTGAGTAAGGCTACGTTCACATGAACATGTGAGAATGGCGTATATATGGCCGTATATACAGGTACCATGCATTCTTTTCAATGGGCAAGAAGGCCTTCAATTAAATGGTCGTAATTTGCATGGTACCGTACCATTTTTGAACCGTATAAAAATATACAGCAAGTCCTATTTTCTCATGTATTTGTGTCCGTATGCCCCATAGAAGTCAATGGGAACGTACAAAATACGGGCTGCATGTGGTTGTGCACTGTATGTTGCCGTATATACGTGCAGTATCCAGAACCAGTGGGAGGTGCACTCTGTCCACCAGCCAATAGTCAGCCATCCATCATATTATACGGATACAGTTTGGATACAGTGACATACGTGCACATTTGAATGAAAATCGTCACATACTGTAAATACAGATTCATACAGCACAGATATACAGGACTGGAGAAATACACCTTTGTGTGAACGCAGCCTTAAATTGTAACAGTTAGCTTCGAGCTACACTTCGAGCTACATTGTGCATGGTGTAGAATTTGTAAAACCATGAGGCATTATATAGTGTACATGAGACTGCCTGAGTATTATGGTACATGGTCTAATCCATGCTGTATCACAAAGTGCTCATTTGTTAAAGCAGCCCTCTCATGGCCCCTGTGTTTGATGGATTAATGGATATAATGGGAATTACTTATCGTGGCCTTTAGTTGAACTTTGTAGAACTAACTTTATGTTTACCAGTAATAGATTATGTTGTTTTGCAATGAGATGTTTTAATGCTGTAGTTGCCCAATAAACATAGCTCAGCTTTCCAGCGTGTAATTCGAAACAAGCACAAAAGTTAGGTTTTGGCTAAAAGTACACGGAATTCAAAAAGAAATCTGGTACTTTTTTTTCTCAGCTTGCTATATACCTGTTCCCCACTGTAGACCTATACTCTATTTGATTCTCTAGAATATAGTGACAATGATTATCACATGGCCCTCAGCAGGCAGTGATAAAACAGTGTCTAGTCACCCATGTGATGTGTTCCTGATGCATCATGGGTTTGTTGTTACAAGATAGCACAGGCTTGTAGGGAAATCTAACAGTCATGATGGTGTCTGCGATGGCAGTAGGTTGCAGTGTGGGCAAATGATTGTTACATTGAGAACTGAGGCCATTGATTTGCTTCAGCCAGTGGTGGTGTCTCATGGGTCCTGGGCTGTTCACACGACTATGGCCCCACCAGTTTCCAAACCAACTCGTATCCTGAAGCCTAATCTCCTCTGCCCAATGACGCCACCACAGCCTGTACTGACCCCCTTTAATGAAATGTCCACAGCAGAGCCCGCTTTAACAGAAATGTCTACAGTAAAGCTCCCTTTTACAGAAATGTCCACAACAGAGCCGCCTTTACAGTAATGTCCACAACAGAGTCCCCTTGTAATGAAATGTCAGCAGCAGAGCCCACTTTACAGAAATGTCCACAACAGAGCCTCCCTTTACAAAAATGTCAGTAGCAGAGCCCCCCTTTACAGAAATGTCCACAGCAGAACCCCCTTGTAATGAAATGTCCACAAGCCCTACCTTTGTGCAGCACAGAAGCATAATGTATGCTTTCTGTATTTTGTCCCTGGTTATATGTGTTTTTCTAATGCTAACAAAACATAAATGATGAATTATTCCAAAGAGCTTTCAATGTAAATAGGTAGACAGACATCATGTTCTACATTCCTGGTATTCTTCCAAGATACTTACTGTTGTTATGATGTATAAAATATGTTATAAGCATGTATATTAGCTAATGTGCTGGGACACGTGGGGAATAGATTGGGAAATATATTCACTTACTCAGTTTATGTATTTGGTTTGTGGTTTAATGCGGAAGTGAAATGTTGACGTGTTCTGTTCTCTCTTAATATATCACTGATGTTATGTTTAATAGCCTATTTGTGTAAAAGTGTTTTATGATAACCCCTAAATGCCTTAGGTCTTTAAATTGACAAATGGAGGAATATATGTTCATATATTGTGATTATATACATATATATAGTATATACCTTATATACTCGAGTATAAGCCTAGTTTTTCAGCACAAAATTTGTGCTCAAAAACCCTAACTCGGCTTATACTCGAGTCAACTAAAAACATAAAGACAAAACTCACCTTTCTGACGTCACCCATAGGTCCTCTTCTGTCTGAGACAGTCTGAGACAGAAGAGGACCTATGGGGGACGTTGGAAAGATGAGTACAGTGTTATTTTTTTTCCTTCTACAGGGGCTGGGTAGGCTGTATGCTACAGGGGTTGGGTAGGCTGTATGCTACAGGGGCTGGCAGACTATATACTGGGAGGCTGTAACCAATGCATTTCCCACCCTCGGCTTATACTCAAGTCAATAGGTTTTCCCAGTTTTTTGTGTTGAAATTAGGGGTCTCGGCTTATACTCGGGTCGGCTTATACTCGAGTATATACGGTACTTATATTGTATATACTTATATTCTATACAAGCGGTCCCCTACTTAAGGACACCCGACTTACAGACGACTCATAGTTACAGACGGACCCCTCTGCCCACTGTGACCTCTGGTGAAGCTCTTTGGATGCTTTACTATAGTCCCAGGCTGCAATAATCAGCTGTAAGGTGTCTGTAATTAAGCTTTATTGATAATCCTTAGTCCAATTACATCAAAAAATTTTGAAACTCCAATTGTCACTTGGGCAAAATTTGTCTGGAGCTACAATTTAAAAATATACAAATTTGACTTACATACAAATGCAACTTAAAAACAAACCTACGGACCATATCTTGTACGTAACCCGGGGACTGCCTGTACTAATAAAAAGTGTAAGAGACACATATCACATCACATAACACAAATCACATAACATCAGGCACATGAAGAAGTGACACCTCTGTCAACAGTAAGTTTTAATACAGTTTTAGTAATACAACCGTAAATTGTTTTCTACATTGCACAAATCATTTGTACGTAATGTCTACCTCACCAATGAAAAACATTTGCTTCAACAAGTGCATCCTTCATTATAGCATAGTTCAATTCTTAACAAGCAAACGCATCATGCCAACTCATACTTTTTAGGTAGAAAACCAGTTATATAAACTAAGACTTTGTGATGGAAAAGTACAAAATAATCAAGATGTAATGTCATGAGTTGAAAATGAAGCAACACACTGAAGCAACTGGCTGATACACTGAACTCAATAATGAGTTCAAGACAAAAGCAAAAGGCAAATGTCCAATAGAAAATATGAGCTTGGAACCACTGACTAAGAAATTCTAAGAAATAAATGATGAATTTCTCATGAAAGGCAACAGCATCATTGTGGTTTTTAGGAAAAAGTGTCTTCACTACACTTATAGTGAGTATAGGTAGATACCCATCTGCTCCATTTATGTATGTGTCTTATTTTAGAATGTTTTAAGAGACACACCAGTTAAATTAAACAGGTGTCACTACCTTTTTTACAATATTTTTTATGTTTATACTATTTTTTGGACAGTTTGATGAGTTTTTTATATCTCCATATCATCTCTATTTACAGAAAATACTATTTTCCATTTTCACTCTGGCCAGTGGGTTTAATAGAAGCCCTGGCACTTACTACTCCTATAAAGTACATATCACTTAAAGGCTGTTTTCAGAGCTCAAGAAAATGGCAAACCCAATAATCATGGATGGAATATAGGAAAAATCTACAATAAGAAAATGCTTTATTTTTCTGTTTCAACCATTTACAGGTTGAAACATTTCAAAACAAGGATGACTACAAAACAGTTTTGCGTGTTAATGTCTTTGAAGAACATTTCAAACCATCCATGTGTCTTCTTTATTCACATTAGAATATTATAGTCCTGGTAAACAGCTAAAATCTTGCTTGATTCAGACAATTTCTCTTAATAAAAGCCAGCCATGCTTTTCGCTGCTCCATTCAATTCCGTTTCTTAAAGGGTTATTCACAGGGTTTACTTCTAATAAGATATTCCTAAGAAAAGTGATAAATATGAGATCAGTAAGTAAATGCTCACAGGAAGAACACAGAGCATATCTCCATCCTCCTTGCAGTTAGGATCCTTCTGAAGTTCTCCCAGGCATGTTGATGGCTTTTTATTATTACACACTGCCTGTGTCAGGGTGCAATAGTATTGCTGTAAGCATGTAAAAATCATGAACACATTAGATGCTGCTGCGTCTGAAAATGCCTATTTTATTAAAATATAACATTTTCCCATATGCCCCACAAAACTTGCCTCTCACACAACTTATTACACACCATAAAAAGTTATAGGCATTAAAATATACACACAAAAAACTGGAAAAACCTAATGACTCGAGTATAAGCCGAGTATATTGTCAGCCAGCCCCCTGTAGTATATAACCTGCCAGCCCTGTTAGTATATAGCCTGCCAGACCCTCTAGTATATAGCCTGCCAGCCCCCTGTAGTATATAGCCTGCCAGCCCCTGCAGTGCATAGCCTGCCAGCCCCCTGTAGTATATAGTCTGCCAGCCCCCTCTAGTATATAACGTGCCAGCCACCTTTAGTATATAGCCTGCCAGCCCCCTGTAGTATATAGTCTGCCAGTCCCCTCTAGTATACAACCTGCCAGCCCCTCTGGTATATAGCCTGCCAACCCCCTCTAGCATATAGCCTGCCATCAGCTGTAGTTTATAGCCTGCCAGCCCCAACAAACAGTGTATTCACCTTCCGACGCCCCCCCCTCTTCTATCCATCTTGGCTCCGGCATTGGCTCCGTGTCCCTGCGTGGTCCATCGCAGGCACCATGACGTCAGCCGCTCACCGACATCATAGTGTGTGCTGATGCCAGCGCACATATTAGAATGTCAGAGTGCAGCTGACATCACGATGCCTGCGACAGACCGGGATACTGAGCCGATGCCGGGCCGCAATGTATGGAAGAGAACCTGCCGGGGGGGCGTCGGAAGGTGAGTACACTTTATGTTTTTTTCTTGACTCAAGTATAAGCTGAGTTTTGTGCTGAAAAATTCAGCTTATACTCAAGTATATACAATATTTCTTTTAGTGGTATGTAAGCATAATGAAAACATTAGTTAACTTTTAATACTTAATTTTATTTCCACAATTATATTGACCTGAACAATAGAGAAATAATTGTGTAATGACTTGTGTACATGCACCTGATCTCTCCATTTCTGTCTGTGATGTCATCATAACCCCGAGGCAGCAGGCCCGCTTTATCAGGGTTGTTATGGACTCCGATCTCTCCTTTGCACTGTATATTCAATCTCTTGGTCGCTCTTGCTGGATGCACCTTAAAAACGTCTCTAGAATCCGCCTATTTTTTACAATTGAAACCTATCAAACACTGTTTGTTGCTCTGATTCACTCTCACCTAGACTACTTTCCCTAGTAATCGGTCTTCCACTTACTCTCTCTCTTCTACAATCCATTCTCAATGGAGCAGCCAGGCTTGTCTTTCAGACCTAAAGCTACACGGATGCTTCCATTCTGTGCCAGTCACTGTACTGGTTGCCCATCTCCTACTGAATACAGATTAAATTAATAACCCTCATCCACAAAGCTCTGCATAATGCTGCACCTCCCTACCTCTCCTCTCCGTCTATCACCCAACCCGTGCTATTTGATATGCCAGTCATCTTTGATTCTTCTCTTCCTTAATTCGAACTTGCCACGCTCATCTCCAGGACTTCTCCCAAGCTGCACCATTTCTCTTGAATGCCCTACCCCAGTCTATCAGACTAATACCCAACCCCTAAAGCTTCAAACATGCTCTTAACTCTCATTTATTTAGGCAGGCATGCAATTTTAACTTTATATTAACCAATTTAACTATATTTAACCAATTCCAATCTCCCTGTTCTCCCTGACTTCTCTGCAGTCTCACTGACTTTGGACTTTGTATAAAAGATGACGGCTGACAGCTGCTTCAAGCAGCAACATTTTTTAAATTATTAAATTATTTTTATTCTATTCCCTTATAAAATTGGCTGGACCATTATACAAGCTTTTATACCTCATCCCCCCTCATCCTCATAGAGCAAGACCCTCACACCTATTGTTTCATATGACTGTTTTTACTCTGTAATGTCTTATTTTATTTGTATATGTTCCTCAGAATTTGTAAAGCACTATGGAATTTGATGTCACTATATGAATAAAGATTATTATTATTATGGAAAATTAAATGGTGTCTTCAGGGTTATAGATAAATAGATATTTAATCTATTTATCTATTGAAGGTTTTAGATTAGGCAGGTACAGAATCAAGCACAGGTTCCAGTTCACATTGGGATTCAGGGCATTAGCTCAGGCTGAATACAGGCTAAGTTACAGGTTCCAGTTCACACTGGGGTTCAGGGCATCAACTTAAGCTGGAAACTCGCTTAGATACAGGTTCCAGTTCAGATACCGGCTCAAGCTGGATACTTGCTCTGATACAGGTTTCAGTTCAGAGAAGGGTTAAGGGTACCGACTCGAGCTGAATCCTGGCTTGGATTCAAGTTTGAGTTCAAACTGGGGTTTAGAACACCAGCTGGATACTGGCTCATATACAATGTCCAGTTTAGACTGGGGTTCAGATCCAGCAAAAGCAGACAGTAGTACTACAGTTCATAGAAGTACTGGGTCTGGCTGAGGCACACAGAGTCAGGTAACAGGAAAACAAGTTGGAGTACTACATGACACAGACGTACCAGATCAGGCGAAGGAACACAGAGTCAGATCATAGAAGAAACAGTGAACTGAGCCCTGGGAATATATACAACCCCTGGATGCCGCCCCCAGTAGCTGACTGGCTTGGCCCTGCATTACTCAACCACCAGCTGAGGCTAACACTGAGCTCCAGAATGAAACCATCAAACTTTCCAGGGATAAGACATTGCAAGGCAGCTGTCAATCAACTCCCAGCAAGGCAGCCCTGAAGCTCTGAACTCAGCAGCCAGAGTCCATTCAGAGGATTCTGACAGGTGCCACTAGAAAGTACAACTTGTTCTGATGGAAACAAGCTCTGATATGGCTAGGTAAATTGGACAAATAAAGGACAGTTATAGGTAATATAGCTTCTGGAAAACAAAAAATGCAAAAATACAAAGTCTCGTAGTCCTGAGGCTGCACTCACATGCTGCTTTTGATTTGTTGTTAGAAATGCAATATAAGTGCAGTGGGGATGATTTTCTCCTAATCACGGTCGATTTACAGTTCTGATTACCAAATGGTAGATGTTTCCAACTCACGCCCCCGTCCAGTGCCCATCGCCAGAAAACTTCTTTTTGTATCTTTTAGAACGCCCGTGTTTTGTAGAAATAATTCCTTTTAAAATATGCAATCCTGAACCTGAAGCGCTCTCCTGATTGCATCTTGCCAATAAGTAATTTATTCATGATCCCCGGCGGACTTGCTCTGCCTACACTGTGTCACCAGCTCACCTCTGCTCTGCTTGCGTATGTGCGATCTTAGCAGAAGTTAGCTAGGGAATGCCAGTCCGCAGAGGGGGATGAATAAATTACTCATCAGTGGAGCCAAGAGGCAATTTTGTACCTTGCCAATTGGTTTTCAACATGGTTTGTCTGACTTTGCTGTACTGCGCACTTATGAAGGGTATGGTCCGTTGCCCCGCGGTCACTTGTGGTTTAGCATAGGGCCAGCAAGTTGACAGGGACAGAGGTTGCGGGGTGCTCAATGATCACACTTCTTCCTTGGTTTGGCATTTTCTTCTTTATTCAAACATATTGTGTCAGTCAGCTTTATGTTTTATTCTCAACTGAGAGCTTTTCAGATAAGTAACTTTTTAATGTTTTTAATTACTGTATATACTCGAGTATAAGCGGAGGCCCCTAATATCATAGAATAGCTGAGTCATCAAGGGAAATGTTCATTAGGTACGGAAAGAGAGCTTTAGCCTCCTTATCTGTCTGAAGTGGCCAGCCCTCAGAGGCCTTTCAGAAACATCGTTCAGTGCAGGATAAAGAAGGAGCTGAAAAAATGGCACAAAGTATATGGAAAAGTGTATTATATCATCTTTTCTATTCATTCTGAAATGAAAAATGCATCAAAGTTTTAGTCACTGCTTGAAGTATACTCTTTTTTTGAAAACTGTACATTCAGTTTAACTTCATTAAAATGCGTTGCCCATGAAAGAAAATCCCTACTTTACAATTTTACTCAGTTTTATTGCTGTCTTAGCTCTTATGACTCAGCGATGGTCAGTTAAATTCCAGATTGTGGGTGGAGACTCTGTAAGCAGATGCTTCATGATCCATCTAGTGCTGTGAGATGCTGTGTGCTGACAATGTGCATAGATTATTAAAGTCCAGGTTTATATACATTTTAATTTAGCTTCTGAACATTCACTAGTATCCGACACATAGAGAGAGAGAAAGACGGATGAGAGAAGTTGAGATCCATGAGATGCATATTACACAAGACCTTATCTGCCTGTAGATTTTAGCTTTACTCTCCTCATGATGTGCTGCTTGCCAGCAGGAAGTATCTGTGTGAGCTCCTCTTGGAATGCAAGGGTGGGGACTGGAGGAAGAGAGCAGCTCGGTGCAGTGTCAGACAGGAGAACAACATGTCTACCCAATCCTAAAGTTAGAAAATTCAGGGTCAGGTCCAGGGCAATAAAATTGTGTACACCAGGACTGATAGAAACAGGTTGGAATTATATCTGTGAAATGCTGTATTTTTGTTAATAACAGTGAATTAGAGAATGTGATATTTGGTTATCCTCAGTATATTTAGGAATCTAGTCTTTGTAAGAATGCTCCTTTAAATTATATCCCTGCTTATTCTGGTTTTAGGAGCAAAATAGGTGCACCTTATAATTGGTTGACATTGTTTTTTTTTGTAAAATATAAGGTTTTCCAACCACCAAGAAAACCTCTCCCAAGCCTACAAAAAGCAGGACTGAAAAATCAACAAAGGAAAGGTTTTTGTTTCTTTACACTAAACTTGTCGCAACCTCCAGCTCTGACAGATTGGGACATGAAAAGTATATACATGTTATAACTAGAGGACTGGCCGAACATGCTCGTCGAGCTCTGATGCTCGGTCGAGCTTAGGGTACTCGCAACTGCTCGTTACTACGGACAATACTTCCGCCCACTCGAGAACATGGCAGCTCCCGCCGTTTTGGCTTTTTGGCGGCCCAGAAACAAGGCCAATCACAACCGGAGACTCGTTGCACTCCCACCCAGCTGACTGTGGTACCCTTACACGTCGATAGCATGTGAGTTGGCTGGCCCGATCAGGTGACCTGGATAGACTAGCCGCTGCCGCCGCTGCTCGATCCATTCCTGTCTCTGGATCCGTAGGAGAGAGCCTTGCTGCTGGTTTTTCTCCCATGGGAAAGCGTTAGGTGTTGTTCTAAATTTAGCTTACTGTTAGGCAGGAGTTGATTCTCAAAGAACCCAACAAGCCCTCTTAGGCTACAAAACGTTCTTCTACTTTTTTGATTTTAATTTGCCCTCTTTTAGCCATTTTGTGAGGAATTAGCAGGGGAACTTGCTACGGTTGTTGGTTTACTCTTAGTGCCACACATTACCATAGCAAGACCGAGTGAGGAAAATTCAGTAGGGGTGGATTTCTATTAGTTACAATAACTCAGTGTCATGCATCATCTGGCATAGTAGTGTATCTTCCTTTTGATACTTGGCTAGAAAATAGCCCATAGGATAAACAAACAGCTTTCTGAAGCCTACATTAAGCGTTTCTATATATTATTTCTGGTTTGATCTGCTGGTGGCTGTGAGTTTCTGGCATTGCATTACCTTGCCAATTCTGAGTCAATTTTGTAGTGAGACTTCGACCGGCTTTCTATCTCGCTTATGGGCGCATCATCCATAGCAAGGCCCGAAGTGCAAATTCCAGTAGGGGTTGGATTTCTATTAGCAATACTCAGTGTCCAGTCTCCTCTGGCAAGTAAGTGCTGGCCTTCCTTTGATACTGGCTAAGAAATAGCCTATGGGCAAAGAATACAAACTACGTTCTTGAAGACCTACAGTACCGTTCTTATATATTTGATTTCGTTCCTTGTGATCTGGCTGGTGCTGGTAGTTTTCTCTGCAGTGGCATGTACTTGCCATGTCCTCGTAGCAATTTGTAGTGAGGGAAAACGTTGGCGACCCGCTTGTTTTCTGCTGCTAGTTTGGGGGGCCCCCCCACATAGATCCATAGCAAAGGCCGAGTGGCAAAATTCGTAGGGTTGGTTTCTAACTATAGGCAATAATCAGTGTCACATCATCATCTTGGACATAGTAGTGTGCTTCTTTGATCTACTTGGGCTAGAATAGCCATCAGGAGAATACAAACACTCTTTCTTGAAGCCTACAGTACTAGTTCTATATATATTTTATTTCTTTCTGGTTGAATTCTGCGGTGCTGGTAGTTTATCTATGCATGCATGTACTTGCCCAATTCTGAGCAATTTGTAGTGAGACTTTCGACCACCTGCACTTGCGAAACCCCCCGACTCCGCTGTTTCTGAGCTAGGTGGCGCACATATCCATTAGCAAAGGCCAAGTGGCAACAATTCAAGTTAGGGTGTTGGATTTCTATTCTATTAGGCAATAAACCTTCAGTGTCATCTCATCTCCTGGGCCTAGTATTGTGTGTGCTTATTCTTTTGATACTTGGCTATGAAATGCCATAGGAAAATACAACAACAAAAGCAAAATAAATAAACAAAAAATTTCTGAAGCCCCGCTACAGTTAGCGTCTATATAATTTGATTTCTTTCGTTTCGCTTTGGTTATCGCTGTGGCTGTAGTTTTCATTTTCTGCAGTGCATGATTATTAACTTGCCAATTATTTCTGAGCAAGTTTAGTAGTGAGACTTTGCGACCTCGTTGTTCTGTGCAAGACTAGCGCGTGTTTCTGGCTGCGTTAGTGGCGCGCACGCATATCCATAAGCAAAGGGCCGACAGGTGCAAAATTCAGTAAGGGGTTCGGATTTTCTATTAAGGCAATACTCAGGTCATTCATCATCTGGCATATGTAGAGTGGTGCTTTCCTTTTGATACGTGGACTCACATTTGCTAGAAAATAGCATACAGGGCAGAACATACAAACCAGCTTCTTGAGCCCTATACAGTAAGCGGTCTATATAATGTTGATTTCCCTGTGTCTTGATCTGCTGGTGGCTGTAGTTTTCCTGCAGTGGCATTACTTGCCATTCTGCAGCAATTTGTAGTGAGACATTGCGAACCGCCGTGTCTTCTGGCGCGTTAGGTGGCCAATATACCTAGCACAGGCCGAAGTGGGGCCCAACATTCAGTAGGGTTGAGATTTCTAATTAGGCAATAACTCCAGTGTCAATTCGATTTCCACTTCTTGGCATATAGTGTAGCTTTCCTTTTCTTCTTCGTTGATCTACTTGGCTGAAGAATCAGCCATAGCAATAGGATAGGATTGTATTTGTTTGGCTTAAACTAAAAAAAACAAACATCCAAAAAAAAATAACAAACAAAAAAACAAAAAGACAAAAGAAATTCACCAAAAAAAAAAAAAACAAAAAAAAACCCAAAAAAAAAAACACAAAAAACCAACCCAAAAAAAAAAAAAAACAAAAAAAAACAAAAAGAAGTAAAAAAATAAACTAAAACAAAAAAAAAAAAAAAAAAAAAAAAAAAGAAGTTATAGACTCTCATTTTAAAAATGTTTAACCACACCGAGGGGCTAGGGGCTACTCTTAGAGGACTACGGGCGGGAGGGCTGCTTGATGTCTCCCCGTGCTGCTTGATGTCTCCCTGCTGCTTGATGTCTCCCTGCTGCCGTTCCGCGCGTATCTTCCGACAAGTAAGCAGATGTGCCGAACATCTGTAATCTATTCTTCACTGTGTTCTTCACTGTCTTTTTCACTTAAATGATCCTGTGTTCACTGTGTTCACTGTTTTTATTCTATTCTTCATTGTTCTTCACTGTGTTTTTTTAATTAAATGCTCGATCTCGAGCAGGGGAAATACTCGTCCGAGCAACGAGCCGTTTCGAGTACCTTAATACTCGAACGAGCATCAAGCTCGGACGAGTATACTCGCTCATCTCTAGTATTTAACCTTCTTTGTTCCCCTAAAATGATTAAATGTCTGGTGTACAAGCCCTGAAATAATCATAATTCCGTGTGAACCATCAGAAAGTGTGATTACTAGCTTTAACCCGTGTCCTGCCTGGCGTAGAATTGTGCAACACCGCGAGCTGTCGCTAGATACATCGGACATCGCACCAGTGTAAAACAAATTTCTGTATTTAACCTTCTTTGTTCCCCTAAAATGATTAAATGTCTGGTGTACAAGCCCTGAAATAATCATAATTCCGTGTGAACCATCAGAAAGTGCGATTACTAGCTTTAACCCGTGTCCTGCCTGGCGTAGAATTGTGCAACACCGCAGCCTGTCGCTAGATACATCGGACATCGCACCAGTGTAAAACAAATTTCTCCACATTTTGTCATTGATTCCAAATTCTTGCATAAATTTCATAACTTCCAATAAAAGTTCCTGCATGTGAAATTCATTAAAAGCTACACTATCTAGGGTAAGGGGGGAGATACAAAGTGTGACAACCCCTTAATAAGGTAATAGTATTTTTAAGCAGAAATTAAACCGAAATTCTTTGTGTTGAATTCCCTCTTGAACATAACAATGTTTTCAAAAACTCATCCAAAATTTCTTGGAACTATCAATAAATGATTTTTGTTCCATTTCTTCCTGTTAATCCAGTTAATAACAGATGTTTCTCATTATTTTGTCAATGTCAAGTTTAACAGATTTTCTTACTCATCCTGCAAAAGCTTTACCATATAACTTAGTATGTAAAAAAGACAGCATAAAAGT
Organism: Engystomops pustulosus; assembly: GCA_019512145.1. Classification (NCBI taxonomy): domain Eukaryota; kingdom Metazoa; phylum Chordata; class Amphibia; order Anura; family Leptodactylidae; genus Engystomops; species Engystomops pustulosus. Next base: position 74,091,061 of record CM033643.1, on the reverse strand, counting down.
CAAGATGATGAAATTGTGATGTCACATTTTCTGTTGATTAGCTTTAGGTTGGTCCAATATAGAAATAGTCTGGTTCAATCCAACTAAATTGTAACCTCAATGGAGGCAGGCAATGCAACAGCAATGGGGCCCAACTACAGTGTTCTACAAATGTCCTCTCCTTGACACAGGCAGCACAATGAAGGTTTTCCACAGCAGCTGGAAGAAGTTGTCAGTGTTGTGGGATCAATGGTAACCTTTAAGTAAGGCAGCGCTATATAGCTGGAACTGGATTTGCTGTAAATAAATCTATTAGGAGGGGCACTGTATTGCATGGAAGGGGGCCCTGCATATAATTTCATGAAGGAAGGCCTGTAAATAAAATCATATAGAGGCAGTATGGTTTCTCAGTGGTTAGCACTACCAAGTCCCATCCAGGTCAACATCTGCAAAGAGTTTGTATGTTCTCTGTGTTTGCGTGGGTTTCCTCCGGGTCCTCCAGTTTCCTCCCATAATCCAAAACATACTGGTTGGTTGATTAGATTGTGAGCCCCATGGGGACAGGAAGTGATATGGCAAGCTCTGTGCAACGCTGCAGAATCTGTGTGCTATATAAAGGAATTCTTATTATTATATATTTTAGACAGGGAGCAAATTAATGTGGTATACATTCTTCATGAATCTGGCGAAACCCTGCACTGCTCTGGCAGAGTGCACCAACTTTTTTTTGGTTTTGGTGCTCCTTTAATTGTTCAACACAATTCTGTCCAATTGCAGTAATCAATGTGGTGCACAGTCCAACTCTGCACTGGAGCTCCCCTTTTTGTTGCACAGTACTGCCACAACACTATAAATACATGTGCAACACCCTTGCCAATACATAGGCAGGCTGGTAGTTGTGAATAGCGCTCTCTCTGGGTCACGAGCTATTGGGGGGTGTTCCAGAACCTGGTCATTATGTAATAGCAGCTGTAGCCTCTGCCTCGAAAAGCAATAGTTAAATGGGTGTAAGATGTTATCCAATTATGTGGCTGTATTGTAAACTGGAGTGTGATTGGAGAGGTGCTACCACGTGACCAGGGGGAGCATAAAACTGCTGTTCAGTGGGAGCACATGGTCTCCAGGGAGAACCAGAATATCAGCCTCTCCCTCCATATTTCTTGCACACACCACCTCCTTGTGGCCTGCCACGCTGTAGGACAGTCCTCCGTTCCCCATACCAAGCACCGTGACCACAGCGTGCCCTAGACCGCACTAGTCAGCCACTCCGGTATTCTGGTCCCCAGCTGCCTCCAGGCCCCAAGAAAAGGCTAGGCCACGGTGGGGGATGTTGCACATGTACAAGCAGATTGCACGTTCTTTCCAGTGCAAAGTCAGACAGAAAACTTTAATAAACGTGGGACCATTTGTTTTATTTCTATGCTTTCTTTCAATGGGTAAGAGTACAGCGGGTTCACTTGTAGACAATGCCACACCTCTGGTGCACCAAACAGATGTAAGAATAGTTTTCTCCTTAATAACAGAAATCTCTACCCAGAAGCTTATAAGAAGCCTTACACAGTGGTGTTTTTACTTTTTAGGGTGATGTAGGAGATGGTAGACTTCCTTCTAAAGGTTTGTCACAGCTTACTCTAATTCAGGGTAGCTTGGACCAAAACTGGCTATTATAATCCCCCCGTCATTTTACTACACTACACTGCAGACACGAGGCTGATCTTTCAGAAAACCAAATAAACAACAAGGGCCTTGAGTGAATATAAAATTGATTTTGGCAGAAGGGCAGCACCGGACGGGTATTTACTCATCTAAACAAACACCTTTTTTTTTCACTGACAATATTAGTACGTTATCACAAGCTCAGTTATAGAGCGTGATGTTTTTCCTTTGTTTTTTGGTGACTAATCTTCAGCCAAGTGCTGATTCTTTCCATTTGTAAAATAATACATTTTTTGTCTTTCCTGTTGTTTTTGAAAGGCAAATAAGATTAAAGGTGTCAGACAAGGTTATTTTCTAGCATCTTTTAGCAATAAATGGCTCTCAATTCCATTATCTCAGAGGATCTCTCTCTAGTTAGGCACTCTGAATGGTAGAAATGTTCTCTGCATCAGCTGTTAAGCATCATTACCACCCATTGGCACATTATACCTGTACAAGAACTCAGTGTCTTCCTGATCATTTCTGTCATTAGAGAAAGCACAGCTTATTTGGAAGGTACCAAAGTGTATATCCAATATTTAATTCCACCTTTAAAACGTGTATTATTAAGAAAATAGCACAAATAAGATTTCACTGAGCTCAATGTCACATTTAAATACACCTGCGTAACCAATATGACAAAACATCAGTGTATCATCAGGTACTATATGGAAGTACTACTTAGTAACACAATACTTCATGTAAACATATTCAGCATTTACAACATTATCTTTTTAAGTATATATAATAGTAATAGTATAGTATATATAATAGTGAAATGAATTGTCAAGAATTTAGCTTAAAGCACATTACAACAAAGGCCTTGGAGAGAGTATGTGCGTTTCTACCATTGAGCGTTGCGGCAATGTACACTGCTGGTCGTGAAACTGTTACTGAACATTTGTAGTATGACAGATAGGACTCAGTATTGATGTGCACCTGATTATTGTTGCAGATAAAATATGCTTATGGCCTGTGTGTAATACAGAAATAACATTTAGCAGCTGACATTTGAGGTTTTGGGGTCTATATCCCAATTTTTAGTTCAAATAAGATTCTTGCCTGTGTATAATATAGAAATAATAGTATTAATATAGTAACAATAGTACATGTCTGTAGAGGTTTTGGGGGTTGTGTACAGGGAATTGACCCCCAAACTGATTGATTACAGCCTGCTTCTACAGAATTGTCAACGACAACATCCTCCAAGACACTGTTCCTACACCATTTTATACAAGATGATTTTATACACTCCCCTGAGGAAGATGTCTTGTATGACGATACATATGGGGAGCCTTCCACCATTGTTCATATTCATCCTCCCGTATGTATGCTGGTCCTATCGGAGTCACCTAGGATGTTTCCATGATTCACTAGGATACCCACTTGGGCAATGGTTACCTACATTATGTAGTGATTATAATCTTTATTGCATTGTCTATGTTGGGAACTCTGTTGTAATCGGTTTACCCTGATGATTCATTTGGATTTTGCATATGGTCCTAGCGTAAAATATGATAAAGCGTTAGGGTGTTCTATTAGAATAGTGTTAGGCAGGAGTGATTCTACAAGAACCCAACAGCCCTTCTTAGGGCTACAATAACGTTATACTTTTTTTTTTTTTGTTTGCTTGTGGCTGGGCTTGCTGGCACTAGTAGTGCAGCTAGTACCATATTGTGAGGAATTTGCAGGGGGACTTGCTACCGTTGTGTTTAGCTCTTAGTGACACACATATCCACCTCAAACAGTCTGCCTCATCCCTAGCAAAATTTGGCATTTGAACCGGATACTCTTAAGGAACTGTTTTCTGGACCCTTCCCAGTGTCCAAACCACTGTCCGGTTGCTGCTGAGCTATTTTCGATGCCCAGGTTTTTCCACTGTTCGCAGTCTGTGGGTGATGATGAAATTATTGACGTAGTGGAAGAAAGTGTGTAAATAGATGTCGAACGATGAGGAGACACGGTTATCAGACATGGTGTGAATTGTTGTTAGGGCAGGAAGTCCGAGGGGGGGAGCAGACTGAGGGATCGGAGGAGATGAGGTGACAGACCCAAGCTGGGGTTGATAGGCCGGGAACACAGTGCTTCTGAGACAGGGCGAGGAGTCCTATACCAGAACAGTTGGAGAGGCAGTGGTGGGGCCAGACGGAGAGCAGGGCCAGAGCTGGTGCTATGCGCCAAATGTTTCACGTAGTCAAGCTCCCGTGGCGAGGGCTAGATTTTAAGAAGATGGAGGTTCTTAAAGAAGAAACACCGGAGACCTACGGACTGGATCAGCAGGGGTTCCACCACTACTAGCTTAAGTATGCGCAGGCATATGAATGCAAACACCCCACTACAATGGCACCAAGCCCGTTCACCTCGGCCGGGCAACACTGCTCCTTCCCTGTGTCATCTGCTAGTTCAGCACACCCTGCCCAGGACCCGTCCCAACACCTCCCGTGTGAAAACCCCATCTTCACCTCCACGATCCTCCACAGTATCCACCAGCGTTCAGCTCTCCATACCCCAGACGCTGGAGCGCAAAAGAGTATAGTACCACCACCCACACGCCCAAGCCTCAACATCCCATCTCCAATGCTAGCCTGGAGAGCTCGCCCTATAGGCTGGTAGAGATCGAGGCTTTCGAAACCTCATGGCGGCGGCCGCCCTCGGTATATTGGTCCCCAGCCGCCACTACTTTCCCAATGTGCCGTCCAGCCTGCACAGCAATGTCAGAAACACCTCCGTGCCCTGACCAACGCTGGTTTCTGCAAGGTCCACTGACCACGACACGTGATGAGTGCTGCGGGCAGGGCCACTATATCGACTGACGGCACATGGGTTAACTGGTGGAGGCTGGAACGAGTCTGACCCCTGGGGCGTGTATATACTGCGACGACGAGGGTATTGCGGGTGCTACACATGGTCCAGGTCTCAAGGCCTACTATGCACTCCTCCAGCACAACCTCCTCCACCTCCTCCTACGACACTCATCGCGAAACAGGGCAATGCGCCATCAGTCGGTAACTCTAGGCACAGCAGCAGTGCCATCGCAAGCGACAGCAGGCGGTGCCAAAGCTGAGACCTAGGCCGATAAAAGGCACGCCGCACACGAAGGATTACAGGTGCTGTTGTGCGATCAGTGCAAACGAGTGGATTCAACATTAAACAGAGTGCACCAGCAGCACAGAGCGATGTAGACTGCCAGATGTCAACTTCCAACAAACTGGTAGTCAGGTCAGTCAGCTTCCTCAAGTCAGACAATGAGGAGGGCCGTGGTTGATCTGACTATCTGTACAGTGGCTGATAACTTTGAGGATCACACAGATGGTACAGTGGCTGATGCTGCATCGATCAGCCTAACATACTGTGCTTGGCTGTTGAAAACAAAATCTCTGGTCAGCATGAGAAGGAGATTTGGCTCGTTACAAGACGGGGGAAGAAGATTCCCTTGTGATAGCCAAAGCACCTCAGGTCTGTCTTCTCGCGCATATCGGAGGAGGTGGAGGAGGATGATGAGAAGAGGAGGAATTGTTGCGAGACAGAAGAGGGGACCATTGTTCCAGTCCTTCATACTGTTCAGTGTGTATGGAAGCAGAAGAGAAGAGAGGAGGTTGGAAGGAGTTGGGAGAGGAGGAAATGGAGACAGGCCAGTGAGGGGATTTGTGAATTCTTGAACTTGGTACTCTGCGATTATGGCAGATTTCATGCTAGTCTGACTATCCTGGACCCTGGTTCAATCAATTATCCAGCACGGACTGACTGGGTAGTACCTCCTGGAACCCAGGTACAGTCATTAGAAAATCTTTCCACGCTTCCCTGAGGAGGAAGGAGGTGAGAATGCATGAATACCAGGAGGCCCTGGTGCACAAGCTGAAAAGTATTTCCTTCTGCAGTGCTAGCTGGCAGGAGGGCGTACTTCTGCGGGACAAGTAGCGAGGGAACGTAGGCGAGCATGACAGCGTGCAACCTGGCAGGGGTAAAAGCTTTCAAGCCTTTGCAGTTTTAGCAACACAGCAGGACACTGTCACAGGCCCAGTTCGGCAGTGTGCTTTCAGTGTAGGCTAGAAAATAGCCATAGGAGAACCCCAACGGCTTATTTAGGCCTACAATAGCGTTATATTTTACTTTTTTTTGGTTTGCTTGTGGCTGGGCTTGCTGCCACTAGAAGTGCAGCTAGTACCATATTGTGAGGAATTTGCTGGGAGACTTGCGACCGTTGTGTTTAGCTCTTAGTGACACACATATCCACCTCAAACACCGAAGTGGGACAATTTATTAAGGGTTTGATTTGAATTAGGCACAGTCTGCTGATTTATTTTTTTTTTTACGTTTATTTCTTTTTATAACTCAAAGTAATCTGGCAAAGCAGTGTGCTTTCAGTGTAGGCTATCAACATCAGTCATACACAATGACCGAAAAAGAAAAAAGTATTTAAAAATTACCCATTAAAAGGATGACACATAAAAAAAAACAACAGACATGGATGGGAGATATCATATACAAAATCTGTAACAAGGTCCTGTAACATATCTTAAATATCACAGCAGCAAATTAAACATTTTAGGGGAACACAGAAGGTAATACACAAAGTCTAGAATAATACTTTAAATCACCCACATTATTTGAGCCAGTATGACACAACCATAATACCAACCAGAGGCCCTACTCACAAGTCCAGTAACCAGTTTTCCGACCCAGTGAGGTACTGGACTTGTGGAGTATGGCCTCTCTCTGGTTGATAGTTATGGTTGTGTAGCTGGCTCAAATAATTTGGGGTGATTTAGAGTATAGACTAGACTTTGTGTATTTACTAGAGATAGCGAGCACTAAATGCTCGGTGCTCGTTCGAGAGAACTTTTCCAGCATGCTCGGTGAGTGCTCGTCTCGAGTGCTGCCCGAGTCTCCCCCTGTGCTGCCGATGGGTCTCCCCCGTGCTGCTGCCCGAGTCTCCCCCGTGCTGCCCGATGTCTCCCCCGTGCTGCCCGATGTATCCCCGTGCTGCCGATGGTCTCCCGGCTTGATGTCTCCCCGTGATGCTTGTGTTCCCTGACTGCCTGTTGATGTCTCCCTGCTGCGTTCCGCGCGTAATCTTCAGACAAGTAAGCAGATGTGCCGAAACATCTGAATCTATCTTCTGTGTTCTTCACGGTCTTTTTCAACTTTAAAGATTTCCTGTGTTCATGTGTTCACTGTTTTATTCTTTCTTCATTGTTTTCACTGCTGTTTTGAATTAAATGCTCGATCTCGAAGAGGGAAATTACTCGTCCGAGCAACGAAGCAGTTTTCGAGTTACCTTAATTACTAGAACGAGCATCAAGCTCGAGAGTATACTCGCTCATCTCTAGTATTTAACTTCTTTGTTCCCTTAAATGATTAAAGTCTGGGTACAAGCCCTGAAATAATCATACTTCCGTGTGGAACCAGCAGAAAGTGTGATTACAGCTTTAACCCGGTCCTGCCTGGCGTAGCATTGTGCAAACAACGCGAGCTGTCGCTAGAACGCGGAATAGCACCCGTGTAAACAATTTCTCCCATTGTTCTTGAAGAGAGGCTAACTTATTAAAGACTTGTTATTTGGAGTAGACTATTTTCTGTTCTCCAGCATGGCACCTGTCACTCTGTTACAGAAATGTTCTACTGAGATACTGAGAATGTGCATCTTTCTACCACGGGCAGAACATAGCCTCCCATCTTGGAGAAAGCATCAGAATTAAGCAAATGTTCCTGCCCCCAAACCTTGCCTCAAATCTAAACATAATCCAGCTTTTACTTCACTTAACTACTAGCACCTTCCGGTAGGGTATAAAGTGCTCTTGTCGTAGTATTCCCTCTTGTTTATGTTCACTGCCTTCACCCTCAAAAGTGACTCATCTCTGCTAAAGTTGACTCCTTTCAGCTCATATTTTTCCCCAACCTAAGGGGGGGGGGGGCGGGTTTGTCTAGTGCAGTGGTGGCGAACCTATGGCAGGGGTGCCAGGAGGGTGGCACTCAGAGCGATTGCTGTGGGCATCAGACAATGCCCAGGACAGAGTTCACCAAATGGACCAAATCACCAAAACTTTATGCAGTCCAAGGAAGAGAGGCAACTCTCAGCAACTATTTAAAGCGACACTTCCATTTTCTGTTGAAACTGCAGGAAAAGTGCTGAGAGACCTGAGAGAAGCTACAATGAGAGTCTGAATTTGCCCTCCTCTTCGACTTAGGTGGGCTAAGGGGGCCGATACGATTGAAGATGTGGAAGAAAGGGTAGCAATAAGTTGCTGCTCAAATGCCAGGTTGCACTTCACGTAATAAGTGGATTTTGGTGGTAGTGTGGGCACTCTTCTCCAAAGGTTTGCCAGCACTGGTCTGAGTGGAAGTATAAAACCTATGCCATGTTCGCTTCTAATCACAGCCACATTTTGTCATGATTCCAAATTCTGCATTAAAAATTTCATAACTCCAATAAAAGTCCTCTGCATGTGAAATTCATAAAAGCCTAACTATCTAGGGTAAGGGGGGGAGAAAGATTACAACGTGTGACAACACCCTAATAAGGTAATAGTATTAAGCAAAAATTAAACGAAAATTCTTTGTGTTGCTTCCTTTGAAACATAAAATTAGTTTTCAAAAAACTCATCCAAAAATTTCTTTGAACTATCAAATAAACTGATTTTTGTTCCATTTCTCCTGTTAATCCAGTTAATAAAAGATGTTTCCCATTTATTTTGTCAATGTCAAGTTAACAGATTTTCTACTCGTCATGCAAAAGCTTTACCATATAACTTAGTAGTAAAAAGAAAAGCATAAAGTCAAGATGAGAAATTGTTGATTAGCTTTAGGTTGGTCCAATATAGAATAGTATGGTTCAATCCAACTAAATTGTAACCTCAAGGAGGCAGGAGACAATGCCAACAGCAATGGGGCCCAAACTAACAGTGTTCTACAAATGTCTCTCCGTGAACAGGAAGCACAATGAAAGGTTTTCACAGAGCTGGAAGAAGTTGTCAGTGTTGTGGGATCATGGTAACACTTGAGTTAAGGCAGCGATATAGAGCTGGAACTCGGATTGCTGTAAATAAATCTATTAGGAGGGGCAATGGTATGCATGGAAGGGGGCCTGCATATAATTCAAAGGGAAGAGCTGTACATAAAATCATATAGGGACAGTATGGTTCTCAGAGTGGTTAGCACTAAGCCTGCAGCGCCGGGGGTCCTGGGTCCAAGTCCCATCCAGGTCACATTGACAAAGAGTTTGTAATGTTCTCTTCTGTGTTCTGCTGGGTTCTCCGGGTCCTCCGGTTTCCTCCCATAATCCAAAAACATTATGGTTGGTTGATTAGACTGTGAGCCCCATTGGGGACGGAAGTGATATGGAGTCTGTGCAACACGGCAGAATCTGTGTGCTAATAAAGGAATTTCTTAGTATATATTTTTAGACAGGAAGCAGCAAATTAATGTGGTATACATTGTTCATGAATCTGGCAAATCCCTGCACTGCTATGGCAGAGTCACACCAACTTTTTTTTGGTGCTCCTTTAGCTGATTGTTCAACACAATTCGGTCCAATTGCAGTAATCAATGGGTGCACAGTCAAACTCTGCATGGAGCTCCCTTTTGTTGCACAGTAATGCCAAACACTATAAATACATGTGCAACACCCGTGCCCAATACAGAGGGCAGGAGGGTAGTGTGATGCGCGATTCTGGGTTACGAGCTATTGGGGGTGTCGCAAACCCTCTATGGTTCCAGAACCTGGTCATTATGTAATGTAATAGCAGCGTAGCTCTGCCTGGAAATGCAATAGTTAAAGGGGATGTAATGTATCCAATTATGTGGCTGTATTCGTAAACTGGAGTGGTGATTGGAGAGGTGCTACATGACAGGGGGAGCATAAAACTCTGTTCAGCGGGGAGCACATGCGTCTCCAGGGAGAACCAGAACATCAGCCTCTCCCTCCCTATTTCTTGCACACACCACCTCCCTGGGCCTGCCATGCTCTAGGACAGTCCTAATTACCATACCAAGCACCGGAACAGCGTGCCTAGGACGCACTAGTCAGCCACTCCGTTATTCTGGTCCCCAGCTGCCTCCAGGCCCAAGAAAGCGATAGGCCAGGTGGGGGATGTTTGCACATGTATGTCACAGCAGATTGTTGCAAGTTCGTTCAGTGCAAGTCAGACAGAAAACTTTAAATAAACGGGGACCATTGTTTTTTTTATGTTTCTTTCTATAGGTAAGAGTACAGCGGGGTTCACTTGTAGACATGCCACACCTGGTGCCACCAGACAGATTTTTAAGAATAGTTTCTCCTGATAACAGAAATCTAATAACCAGAAAGCTTATAAGAAGGCCTTACACAGTGGCGTTTTAATTTTGGGGTGATGTAGGAGATGGTAGACTTCCTTTTTAAAGGTTTAATCAAGCTTACTTCTAATCAGGCTGATTGGACCAAAACTGGCTATTATAATCCCCCAATCATTTACGATACCTACACTGCAGACACGAGGCTGCTGATCTTTCAGAAAAACCAAATAAACAACAAGGGCCTTGGAGTGACTATAAAATGATTTTTGGCAGAGGGCAGCACCGGACGGTATTTACTTCATCTAAACAAACACCTTTTTTTTTCACTGACAATTTAGTGCGTTATCACAGCTCTCAGTTATAGCGAGTGATGTTGTTTTTTCCTTGGTTTTTGGTGACTTAATCTTCAGCCAAGTGCTGATCTTTCCATTGTAAAATAATACTTTTGGCTTCCTGGTGTTTTGAAAGGAAAACTAATGATTAAAGGTGTAGACAGGGTTCTTTTCTAGCATCTTTTAGCAATAAATGGCTCTCAATTCCATTATTCTCAGAGGATCTCATCTCTAGGTTAGGATCTGAATGGTAGAAATGTTCTATGCATTCAGCTGTTAAAGCATCATCACCCATGGGCACATTATACCTGTACAAGAACTCAGTGTATTCCTGATCATTTCTGTCATTAGAGAAAGAAAGATGCTTATTTGGAACGGTTACCAGAGGTATATCCATATTAATTCACTTACAACAGTAATATTAATTACCCCAATAGCCAAATAAGATTCACTGAGCTCAATGTCACATTAAATACACCTGTGTAACCAATATGAAAAAACATCAGTGTATCATCAGGTGGCTATATGAGTAGCTAATATAACACATTACTATGTAAAAAGTTATCAGCATTTACAACATTATTCTTTTTAAGTCGATAAATGTAATAGTCTAGTTATATAATAGTGAAATGAATTTGTCAAGAATTTAGCTTAAAGCCACATTATACAACAAGGCCTAGGAGAGAGTATGTGCGTTCCACCATTGAGCGTTGTCGGAATGTACATGATGGTCGGGAAATGTTACTGAAATTTGTATAGTATGACCAGATAGGATCAGTATGATGTGCCACTAGAGATGGAGCGAACATACTCGTCCGAGCTTGATGCTCGTCGGGCATAGCGTATCGAAATGCTTCGTTGCTCGGACGAAGTATTTCGCCAGCTCGAGAAAGAAAAGGCCATACTCCCGCCGTTTTGCTTTGGACGCGGACCATGAAACGAGCACAATCCAGCCAGGAGACTCTGCACTCCACCCAGCATGACGTGGTACACTTACACGTCGATAGCAGTGGTTGTTGGCTGGCCAGATCCAGGTGACTAGCCCTGCCCGCGCTGCTCGATCATTCTCTTGTCGGGATGCCGCTAGGGAGAGAGCTGATGCTCGGTCAGGGAAAGCGTTAGGGATGTCTATTAGAAATAGTGTTTAGGCAGGAGTGGTGATTCTACAAGAACCAACAACCTTCTTAGGGCTTACAATAACGTTATACTTTTTTTTTTTAATTTTGTTGGGCTAGGCTGCTGGACAGTAGTGCCAGCTAGTACCACATTGTGAGGAATTTGCAGGGGACTTGCTCAGTGTGTTTAGCTCGTAGGACACACATACCACCTTAAACCACCGATAGGGGGAAATTATTAGGGGTTTGATAGAATTAGCAGAGTCTTGCGATCTTATTTTTTGTAACTTATTTCTGTTTATAGCTCAAGTCATATTGCAAAAGCGGTGTGCTTTCACTGTAGGCTAGAAAATAGCCATAGGAGGAAACCCAACGGCACTTAGGCCTACAAGCGTGATATTTTCCTTTTTTTTTTGTTGCTTGTGGCTGGGCTTGCTGGCACATAAGAAGTGCAGCTAGTACCATACTGTAGGAATTTGCAGGAGACTTCTACCGTTGTGGTTTAGCTTAGTGACACGCAATCCACCTCAAACACCGAAGTGGGGGGCAATTTATTAGAGGGTTTGATTAGAATAGGCGCGTCTGCAGATTTTTTTGTTTTACCTTTATTTCTTTTTATAAGCTCAACGTCATATTGCAACGCAGTGTGCTTCACTGTAGGCTAGAAAAAATAGCCATAGGAGAACCCAACGGCTTACTTAGGCCACAATAGAATTATATGTCCTTCTTTTGTTTGCTGTGGCTGGGCTGCTGGCATTAGTAGTGCAGCTAGTCCATCTTGTGAGGAAATTGCTGGGGAGACTGCGACCGTTTGTGTTTAGTCTTAGTGACACGACATATCACCTCAAACACGAAGTGGGACCATTTATTAGGGGTTTGTATTAGATTAGCAGAGCTGCTGATTTATTTTTTTTTTACCTTTATTTATTTGTATAGCCTCAAAAGTCATATTGCCAAGAGTGTGATTTCATGTAGCTAGAAAATAGCCATAGGAGACCCCAACGGCTTACTTAGGTGCCTACATAGCGTTATATCTTTCTCTTTTGTTTGCTGTGGCTGGGCTGCTGGCATTAGTAGTGCCGCTAGTACCATATTGTGAGGAATTGTGGGAGACTTGCTACGTTGTGTTTAAGCTCTTAGTGACACACATACTCCCTAAACATCGAAGTAAGTGGGAAATTTATTAGGGTTTTAATTTAGAATTAGGCACAGTCTGCTGATTTATTTTTTTTTACGTTTATTTCTTTTTATAACTCAAAGTAATCTGGCAAAGCAGTGTGCTTTCAGTGTAGGCTAGAAAATAGCCATAGGAGAACCCCAACGGCTTATTTAGGCCTACAATAGCGTTATATTTTACTTTTTTTTGGTTTGCTTGTGGCTGGGCTTGCTGCCATTAGTAGTGCAGCTAGTACCATATTGTGAGAAATTTGCAGGGAGACTTGCGACCGTTGTGTTTAGCTCTTAGTGACACACATATCCACCTCAAACACCGAAGTGGGACAATTTATTAGGGGTTTGATTTGAATTAGGCAGAGTCTGCTGATTTATTTTTTTTTACGTTTATTTCTTTTTATAACTCAAAGTCCTCAAGCAAAGCAGTGTGCTTTCAGTGTAGGCTAGAAAATAGCCAAAGGAGAACCCCAACGGCTTATTTAGGCCTACAATAGTGTTATATTTTCCTTTTTTTTGGTTTGCTTGTGGCTGGGCTTGCTGCCATTAGTAGTGCAGCTAGTACCATATTGTGAGTAATTTGCAGGGAGACTTGCGACCGTTGTGTTTAGCTCTTAGTGACACACATATCCACCTCAAACACCGAATCTTATTAACCCCTTCGGACTCGCCTATTTTGGCCTCTAGGACACGGCCCGATTTTTCAATCTTCCCTTGTCACTATCATGGGTAAAATCTTTGGGAGACATAAGATATCTAGGGGATTTTGAATCATTTTCTGTGACACATTGTATTTCAATTAGTTAAATAATTTGTATGATATCTTTTTTGTTTAGTTAGAAAAAACTGAAATGTGACCAAAATTTTGAAAAATTCTTTATTTCAAAGTTCTAAATTCTCTAGTTTTGAGCTGATAGTGATAGCACCCAAATTATTTCATAACTTACATTCCCAAATGTCTGCTTTATGTTGGATGGTTTTTTAACATTCCACAAATTTTATTAGAATGTAGTAGGCTTAGAGCATTTTTCACATATTTTGGAAAATCGCCAAACCCTGTGTTTATGAACCTGCTAACTTTCAAATGACTGTGAAATGCTAAAAATATCAAGACTTGTAAATTCCCCCCATTATGGAAGCTAAACACCTTAACGTATAAAAAGCCTCTTTTAAGAAGTTTGTTAACCCTTTAGGTGTTAGGTAAAAACGAAATGGAGTGTCCGCTCTACTATTGTAATATTTTTTTGAAACAATCTTCATTTTGGGCGAAAATTAAGCATTTTCAATGGATAAATAAAACGGCTCCACAAAGTTTGATACTTCAATTTCTCCCCTCCAAATAAACTGATATGCCATATTTGGTGGTAAACTGCTTTGTACGGTCCACACGGCAGGGTATTATGAATGGAGCATGCGCATCCAGAGCAGATTTGCAGTGTCAAATTTTGAAGTCTAATTTTTTTTTCTTTTTTAATGTGGGCATATATAGGCGCTTATTTTTTTGCCAGAGATGTCATTTTCTTACATAATTCTGGGACATCTATAGCTAATTGGTGAGATTGTATACTCCTTTGGGTGGAGAAGTAAAAACTATCAAGTAAAAATTTTTTTTTGGACCATTGTCACCATACCATAATTATGATTTTTTATTCATGGGTCGTCCGTCACGATACAAAAATACTCATTTATATAGATTTATATGTTTTGCATTTTACACAGAATAACAAATAATTTGATGGAGAAAATCATTTCAGAGTGCAGAACTTTTTTATATTTATTTTTTTGCTGAACAAATCTGATTGAGGGCTTTTTTTTTGCAAGAGAGTTGTTGTTTTGGGTGTCTTATTTTAGAAGCGTAACATTTTATAATTACTTTTTAGAAAGAAGCATTTTTTTTTTTTAAGGGTATTAATTAAAAATTATCTATTTTTGAACTTTTTTGTACTGGAGGGGGCGTTTCCTTGCGTTTACTTATAACGTAATAATTCTGTTTTACTATGACGATTACGGATGCTGTGACATGCCCAAATAGGTGGAGTTTTTTTGTTGTATTTGGGTTTTTATACTGTTATTAATGTTTGCATGGGAAGTGACATTTTAGGGGCTTATACTTTTTTTATTTATTTATTTTAATTTAATCATTTTTTTGATTTTTATAAATGTACATATACATATACATCATACACAGAAGCATTATATTTTTACATACACCAATCATCTCAGTCTGTTCTAGTGTGTTGGATTAGTCAAACTTCTTCTTGTTTGTTATTTGTTGGAATGCTGGGTGATTGGGCACATGCTATCGATTAGTATGTTTTAACCTGACTAATATGTAGTACGAGGGTACATGAGCAAGAAACAATGATAAACATTTTTCAAACAATAACCAGTCAGCAACGACCTGAGGACTGACTAAGTTAATCTTGCTGACCCTTAGTAATTTGGTCTATTTTTTATAAGGTAGCAGTATTTCTGTGGTAAAGCCACACATGTTAAGGCATATATTTAAGATAGATCCATAGTAACTTAAAATAGTTTGTAACACTTATACCATCCTCTTCCCATATTTCTGTGTCTAGATTTGCCACTGCATTTTTCATGCAGCAGAATCACAATCTTTTTCAATTGTGCTTGACCAAATCCCCAACCAACCCAGAAAGGCTGCAATCTTTACATTTTTAATGCAGCCAGGTTAGTTCTCTACTAGGTTCTTGTAAAAAAAAAAATATATATATTTTGTAGTCCAGTGAAATGCTAGCGCCGATTTCAGATGTTTTCCCGATGATCACTGCCGGCAATGCTGCACATGGGCTTTGCCATCTTGCAGCAGATCGTTTCTCACCGTGACATCATCGAGGACAGCCTTGGGTCTTCTTTGTTTTCACCCATCCATCACAATGTGCTATCAGCACATTGCATCTGGGAATATATTGGGCAGTTTTTTCGGAGTATGAGGAGACTCCACATGTGGATGTAACTCACTGTCAGGGCACACGGTGGGGTGTGGAAGTCATTGAGCTTTTGTATCGCAGGATAGTTTTCAGGTGCCATAGTCTTTTTCCATTTTACTTCCTGTTTAATGCTTCCTACTTTCAAAAATTAATAACTTTTCCATTTTTCCATTTACAGAGCTGTGTGATGGCTTGTTTTCTGCGTAACAAATTGTACTTCCTCGTGACGTATTTTATATTCCATGTCATCAGACAGCCAGGGCACTGCTCCTTCCTGCGCTGGGGGCCCGTGCAGACCTTAGGTTAGGCGGACTTAGAAACCCGTCGGCCTAGCCTAAGGCCCCTTAGTAACCAAAGGAGGAATCCATATGGGCGGTCACTAAGGGGTTAAAACTAGTGATGAGCAAACACACTCGTTCAAGCTTGATGCTCGTTCGAGCATTAGCGTACTCGAAACTGCTCGTTGCTCGGCCGAGTATTTCGCCAGCTCGAGAAAATGGCATCTCCTGCCGTTGTGATTTTTGGCTGCCAGGATGTCTGGCTGGATGCCGTTAGGGAGAGAGCTGCTGCTGGTCAGGGAAAGCGTTAGGGTGTTCTATTAGAATAGTGTTAGGCAGGAGTGATTCTACAAGAACCCAACAGCCCTTCTTAGGCCTACAATAGCGTTATATTTTCCTTTTTTTGGTTTGCTTGTGGCTGGGCTTGCTGGCACTAGTAGTGCAGCTAGTACCATATTGTGAGGAATTTGCAGGGAGACTTGCGACCGTTGTGTTTAGCTCTTAGTGACACACATATCCACCTCAAACACCGAAGTGGGACAATTTATTAGGGGTTTGATTTGAATTAGGCACAGTCTGCTGATTTTTTTTTTTTTATGTTTATTTACTTTTATAACTCAAAGTAATCTGGCAAAGCAGTGTGCTTTCATTGTAGGCTACAAAATAGCCATAGGAGAACCCCAACGGCTTACTTAGGCCTACAATAGCGTTATATTTTACTTTTGGCTGCTTGGTTTGTTTGTGGCTGGGCTTGCTGCCACTAGTAGTGCAGATAGTACCATATTGTGAAGAATTTGCAGGGAGACTTGTGACCGTTGTGACACACATATCCACCTCAAACACCGAAGTGGGGCAATTTATTAGGGGTTTGATTTAAATTAGGCACAGTCTGCTGATTTATTTATTTTTTACGTTTATTTACTTTTATAACTCAAAGTCATTACGCACAGCACAAAATCCAGTTGTGTGCTGTCAGTGTAGGTTAGAAATTAGCCATAGCAATAGGATAGCATCGTTTTGTTTTTTTAAAACAAAAAACACAGAAAAAAACAAAAAACAAAGAAAATGTACAGTTTACACTTTAATTTTGAAAATGTTTAACCCGAGGGCTAGGGGTAGAGGACGAGGGCTTGGACGTGGGCGTCCAACTACTGCAGGGGTCAGAGGCCGTGGTCCTGGGCGGGGTGAGACACCACCTGCTGATGAGGGAGCAGGGGAACGCCGCAGAGCTACACTCCCTAGGTTCATCATGTCTCAAGTTACTGGGACTCGTGGTAGAGCACTGTTGAGGCCAGAACAGTGCGAAGAGGTGATGTCGTGGATTGCGGACAATGCTTCTAGCCATTTGTCCACCAGTCAGTCTTCCATGCAGTCCACCCATGTCACTGAAATCAGCACTCCTCCAGCTCCTCCACCTCAGCCTCCTTCCCCCCAATACCACTATTGTAGGAATTTGCAGGGAGACTTGCGACCGTTGTGTTTAGCTCTTGTGGACACACATCCCACCTCAAAAAACCCGAAGTGGGACAAGTATTTAGGGTTTTGATTTAATTAGGCACAGATCTGATGATTTTTTTTTTTATGTTTATTTCTTATAACTCAAGTAATCTGGCAAAGCATGTGCTTTCATGTTCTAAAAATAGCCATAGAGAACCCCAACGGCTCTATTAGGCTACAATAACGTTATATTTATACTTTTTTTAGGTTTGTTGTGGCTGGGCTTGCTGCCACTAGTAGTGCAGTAGTACCATATTGTAGGAATTGCAGGGAGACTTTGTGACCTGTGTTTATCTCTATGACACACATATCCCCACCTCAAACCAAGTGGGGCAATTTATTGGTGTTTGATTTAATTAGGCACAGTCTGCTGATATTTTTTATTTTTATACGTTTATTACTTTTATATACTCGCAAGTAATACGGCAAGCAGTGTGCTTTCAGTGTGGCTAGAAAATAGCCTCAGGAAGACCCCAACGGTGATTTAAGGCCTACAATAGCGTATATTTGACTTCCTTTTTTTTGTTTGTTTCGCCTGTGCTTGCTTGCTCATCTAGTATGCAAGGTCTATACCGAAATATTTGTTAGGAATTTTGCAGAGACTTGCGACCATGTGTTTAGCTCCTGACAACATAATCCACCCTCAAACACCGAAGTGGGGACAATTATTAAGGGGGTTTGATTTATTAGGCACAGTCTGCTGATTATTTTTTTTTTTTAGTTTATTTCTTTTAAACTCAAGGTAATCTGGCAAAGCAGTGTGCTTTCAGTCGAGAGGATATGAAATAGCCATAGGAGAACCCAAACGGCTTATTTAGCACTACAATAGCGTTTATAGTTTACTTTTTTTTAGGTTTGCTTGTGGCTGGGCTGCTGCCATAGTTTATGGCCACTAGTACCATAATTGTGAGGAATTTGCAGGGAGACTTGCGACCGTTGTTTTAGACTCTTATGACACATATCCACCTCAAACAAACCGAAGTGGACAATTATATGGGTTGATTTGAATTAGGCAACAGTCTCTCTGATTATTTTTTTTTTTAAGTTTATTTTTTTTATATCTCAAGGTAATCTGGGCAAGCCTGTGCGTTCCAGTGTGGCTAAGACACAGCATAGGAACACCCCAACGGCTTATTTAGGCCTACAATAGCGTTATATTTTACTTTTTTTTGGTTTGCTTGTGGCTGGGCTTGCTGCCTTTAGTAGTGCAGCTAGTACAATATTGTGAGGAATTTGCAGGGAGACTTGCGACCGTTGTGTTTAGCTATTAGTGACACACATATACACCTCAAACACCGAAGTGGGACAATTTATTAGGGATTTTATTTTAATTAGGCACAGTCTGATGATTTATTTTTTTTACGATTATTTCTTTTTATAACTCAAGGTAATCTGGCAAAGCAGTGTGCTTTCAGTGTAGGCTAGAAAATAGCCATAGGAGAACCCCAACGGCTTATTTAGGCCTACAATAGCGTACTACGTGAAACATTTGGCGCTGATGCACCAGCTCTGGCCCTGCCTTTCCGTCTGGCCCTACCACTGCCTCTTCCAACCTGTTGTTTTTTGTATTTTTTATTTTTTTTAATTTTATTTAGTTTTTTTGTGTTTTTTTATTTTTTTTGTGTGTTTTTTTATAGAACAAAACATGCAGAAGAAATCAGACAGCAATCACAGAAGATGATTTGCTATGACTAGTTTCTAACCTACACTGACAGCACACAAATGGATTTTGTGCTGTGACTTTAACTTTTGAAAAACGCTAATGTAGCCCTAACAAGGACTTTTGGGTTCTTGGAGAATCACTCCTGCCTAACAGTAATCTACTAGCACCCTAACGCTTTCACTGAGCAGCAGCAGCTCTCCCTAATGGCATCCAGACAGAGAATGATCCGAGCAGCGGGGGCAGGGGCTAGTCTATTCCAGGGTCACCTGATCAGGACAGCCAACCACTGCTATCGACATACAAGTGTATCACGTGATGCTGGGTGTACTGCAGAGTCTCCTGGCTTGTGATTGGCTCTGTTTCTGTTTTTCAAAAATCTAAACGCCGCAAGATGACATTTTCTTGAGCGGGCGAAATACTCGTCCAAGCACCGAGCAGTTTCAAGTATGCTAATGTTCGAACGAGCATCAAGCTCAGACGAGTATGTTCGCTCATCTCTAATTGTGACACTAGTCACCAAAAACAAACAGACCCACTAACCCTATGCATTTCACCATTAGGGTACGAAGGCTCCTCAGGGGTCTCACTGTGGGAGAATAGGACAAACCAATGTCCTCACAATAAACATTCACAGTAGATAATCACAGTGTAGTAAAGATAAAATAATACGGATACCGCCCAATTGATGCAGCTACCAAGTTCATCACATATTGCACATCCCCATATAGTCACACTAGAGACTGATACAGTGTAAATGCTCGTAATGCAGCATTATATGTCTAAAGAAAGGTAAGTATTAGGTATTAGTGCATGCACCATATTACATGTGTCCCTTAGCTCATGACAACAACTTAATGGGGCTCATTTACTAAGGGTCCAAATCGCGCACTTTGGTATGGTTCCCGACGATTTCCGATTTGCGCTGAATTGCCCCAGGATTTTGGCGCACGCAATCGGATTGTGGCGCATTGGCGCCAGCTTGAACGCATCAGAAATCGGGGGGCGTGGTTGTCGGGCAACCCGGCGGATTTGGAAAAACCATGGAATTTAAAAAATAATTTGTGTCGCGAGATCAGCACTCACATACACCAGGGAGAAGAGGGTGAACTCCAGCGGACCTCAGCGCAGCAGTGACACCTGGTGGATATCGGGCGCATGGACATTAGTGAATCCCGGCAGATCCAAATCCTCGTCAGAAAACGCACCGCTGGATCAGGACTGGACCGGATAAGTAAATGAGCCCCAATGTATAAATAGATGACCCCTATCAGGTCACAAATCATGTGTGTAAAAGCATTTTGGGAGTCACTCATGTGGATACTTAGCTTGTGAATGTAAAATCGGTCAGGACTAGAGATGAGCGAACACACTCGTCCGAGCTTGATGCTCGTTCGAGCATTAGCGTACTCGAAACTGCTCGTTGCTCGGACGAATACTTCGCCCGCTCGAGAAAATGGCAGCTCCCGCCGTTTTGCTTTTTGGCGGCCAGAAACAGAGCCAATCACAAGCCAGGAGACTCTGCACTCCACCCAGCATGACGTGGTACCCTTACACGTCGATAGCAGTGGTTGGCTGGCCAGATCAGGTGACCCTGGAATAGACTAGCCCCTGCCCGCGCTGCTCGGATCATTCTCTGTCTGGATGCCGCTAGGGAGAGAGCTGCTGCTGGTCAGGGAAAGCGTTAGGGTGTTATATTAGCTTACTGTTAGGCAGGAGTGAGTCTACAAGAACCCAACAGCCCTTCTTAGGGCTACAATAACGTTATATATTTACTTTTTTTTGGTTTGCTTGTGGCTGGGCTTGCTGCCATTAGTAGTGCAGCTAGTACCATATTGTGAGGAATTTGCAGGGAGACTTGCGACCGTTGTGTTTAGCTCTTAGTGACACACATATCCACCTCAAACACCGAAGTGGGACAATTTATTAGGGGTTTGATTAGAATTAGGCACAGTCTGCTGATTTATTTTTTTTTTTACGTTTATTTATTTTTATAACTCAAAGTAATCTGGCAAAGCAGTGTGCTTTCAGTGTAGGCTAGAAAATAGCCATAGGAGAACCCCAACGGCTTATTTAGGCCTACAATAGCGTTATATTTTCCTTTTTTTTGGATTGCTTGTGGCTGCGCTTGCTGCCATTAGTAGTGCAGCTAGTACCATATTGTGAGGAATTTGCACGGAGACTTGCGACCGTTGTGTTTAGCTCTTCGTGAAACACATATCCACCTCAAACACCGAAGTGGGACAATTTATTAGGGGTTTGATTTGAATTAGGCACAGTCTGCTGATTTATTTTTTTTTACGTTTATTTCTTTTTAAAACTCAAAGTCATCAGGCACAGCACAAAATCCAATTGTGTGCTGTCAGTGTAGGTTAGAAACTAGCCATAGCAATAGGATAGCATCGTTTTGTTTAAAAAAAAAAAAAATTAAGTTTACACTTTAATTTGGAAAATGTTTAACCCGAGGGCTAGGGGTAGAGGACGAGGGCGTGGACGTGGGCGTCCAACTACTGCAGGGGTCAGAGGCCGTGGTCCTGGGCGGGGTGAGACACCACCTGCTGATGAGGGAGCAGGGGAATGCCGCAGAGCTACACTCCCTAGTTTCATCATGTCTCAAGTTACTGGGACTCGTGGTGGAGCACTGTTGAGGCCAGAACAATGCGAAGAGGTGATGTCGTGGATTGCGGACAATGCTTCTAGCCATTTGTCTACCAGTCAGTCTTCCACGCAGTCCACCCATGTTACTGAAATCAGCACTCCTCCAGCTCCTCCACTTTAGCCTCCTTCCTCCCAGTCTGCCCCCTCCCAGCAAAATTTGGCATTTGAACCGGCATACTCTGAGGAACTGTTTTCTGGACCCTTACCAGAGTCACAAACCACTTGTCCGGTTGCTGCTGAGCTGCTATTTTCGATCGCCCAGGTTTTCCACGGTTGCAGTCTTTGGCGTGATGACATTATTGACTAGTGGAAGAAGTGTGTAAAGAGTGGCGGACGATGAGGAGACACGGCTGTCAGACAGTGGTGAAGTTTTGTCCGGGCGGAAAGTCCGAGGGGGGAGCCGAGCTGAGGGGATCGGAGGATAATGAGGTGACATACCCAAGCTGGGGTTGAGAGGCCCGGGTGAACACAGTGCTCTAGACGAGGGAGTCCTTAATCAGAACAGGTTGGAAGAGGCAGTGGTGGGGCCACACGAGAGGCAGGGCCAGAGCTGTGTTCACAGCGCCAAATGTTTCACGTAGGGCAAGCTCCCGTGGCGGGGCTAGATTTTCAAAGTCTGGAGTTCTTTAAGAAACCTGGATGACCGACGACTGTGGTGTGCCAACCTGTGGCCAACCAGGATCAGCCGGGGTTTCCACCACACCAGCTTAACTACCACCTGTATGTCCGCAGGCATATGAATGCTAAACACCCACTCATGCAACCAAGCCTGTTCCCTCTGCCAGGTCACAACACTGCTTGCTCCTTCCCTGTGTCATCTGCTAGTCGCCCCTGCCCAGGACCCCCCGGCCCCAGAACACCTCCCTTGTCGAAAGGGGGAAAGGTCGCCCACCATCCGGGGCCAAGAAAAGAGACCGCAATACCATCAACACCACACACGACACCAAAAAGGAACAACAACATTGAAAATCACACACCGATCAACCCATCACAACTCTCACAATTTGCAGGGAGACTTGCGACCGTTGTGTTTAGCTCTTAGTGACACACATATCCACCTCAAACACCGAAGTGGGACAATTTATTAGGGGTTTGATTTGAATTAGGCACAGTCTGCTGATTTATTTTTTTTTTACGTTTATTTCTTTTTATAACTCAAAGTGCCATTAGTAGTGCAAATAGTACCATATTGTGAGGAATTTGCAGGGAGACTTGCGACCGTTGTGTTTAGCTGTTAATGACACACATATCCATCTCAAACACCGAAGTGGGACAATTTATTAGGGGTTTGATTTGAATTAGGCACAGTCTGCTGATTTATTTTTTTTTACGTTTATTTACTTTTATAACTCAAAGTAATCTCGCAAAGCAGGGTGCTTTCAGTGTAGGCTAGAAAATAGCCATAGGAGAACCCCAACGGCTTACTTAGGCCTACAATAGCGTTATATTTTACTTTTTTTTGGTTTCCTTGTGGCTGGGCTTGGTGGCACTAGTAGTGCAGCTAGTAACATATTGTGAGGAATTTGCAGGGAGACTTGCGACCGTTGTGTTTAGCTCTTAGTGACACACATATCCACCTCAAACACCGAAGTGGGACAATTTATTAGGGGTTTGATTTGAATTAGGCACAGTCTGCTGATTAATTTTTTTTTTACTTTTTTTTTGTTTGCTTGTGGCTGGGCTTGCTGGCATTAGTAGTGCAGCTAGTACCATATTGTGAGGAATTTGCTGGGAGACTTGCGACCGTTGTGTTTAGCTCTTAGTGACACACATATCCACCTCAAACACCAAAGTGGGACAATTTATTAGGGGTTTGATTTGAATTAGGCACAGTCTGCTGGTTTATTTATTTATTTATTTTTTTTATTTATTTATTTATCTTATAACTCAAAGTCATCTGACACAGCACAAAATCCAGTTGTGTGCTGTCAGTGTAGGTTAGAAACTAGCCATAGCAATAGGATAGCATCGTTTTGTTTAAAAAAAAACACAAAAAAACACAAAAAAAAAATTGAAGTTTACACTTTAATTTTGAAAATGTTTAACCCGAGGGCTAGGGGTAGAGGATGAGGGCGTGGACGTGGGCGTCCAACTACTGCAGGGGTCAGAGGCCGTGGTCCTGGGTGGGGTGAGACACCACCTGCTGATGAGGGAGCAGGGGAACGATGCAGAGCTGCACTCCACTTGGCTAGAAAATAGCCATAGGAGAATCCAAACAGCTTACTTACGCCTACAATAGCGTTATATATTTTATTTCTGGTTGATCTGCTGGTGGCTGTCCTTGCTGCAGTGCATCTACTACCAAATTGTGAGGAATTTGTAGTGAGACTTGCGACCTTTGTGTTTAGCGCTTAGTGACGCACATATCCATCGTAAAGACCGAAGTGGGAAAATTTATTAGGGATCAACCATACTTTGTGTCAATTGTTAAGGTACTGCCTGGCTATAAGGTGTACTGCCATAAGGAATTAATCATAAGTGATTTCTCCTGGTGGCATTTTGTCCTGGTACCACTCATGTTTTGTTATAAGTTTATATCATAATTAGAGATGAGCGAACATACTCGTCCGAGCTTGATGCTCGTTCGAGCATTAGCGTACTCAAAACTGCTCGTTGCTCGGACGAGTATTTCGCCAGCTCGAGAAAATGGCATCTCCCGCCGTTTTGATTTTTGGCGGCCAGAAACAGAGCCAATCACAAGCCAGGAGACTCTGCACTCCACCCAGCATGACGTGGTACCCTTACACGTCGATAGCAGTGGTTGGCTGGACTGATCAGGTGACCCTGGAATAGACTAGCCCCTGCCCGCGCTGTTCGGATCATTCTCTGTCTGGATGCCGCTAGGGAGAGAGCTGCTGCTGGTCAGGGAAAGCGTTAGGGTGTTCTATTAGAATAGTGTTAGGCAGGATTGATTCTACAAGAACCCAACAGCCCTTCTTAGGGCTACAATAACGTTTTATTTTACTTTTTTTTGGTTTGCCTGTGGCTGGGCTTGCTGCCATTAGTAGTGCAGCTAGTACCATATTGTGAGTAATTTGCAGGGAGACCTGTGACCGTTGTGTTTATCTCTTAGTGACACACATATCCACCTCAAACACCGAAGTGGGACAATTTATTAGGGGTTTGATTTGAATTAGGCAGAGTCTGCTGATTTTTTTTTTTTTACGTTTATTTCTTTTTATAACTCAAAGTCATCTGGCAAAGCAGTGCTTTCAGTGTAGGCTAGAAAATAGCCATAGGAGAACCCCAACGGCTTATTTAGGCCTACAATAGTGTTATATTTCCCTTTTTTCTGGTTTGCTTGTGGCTGGGTTTGCTGCCATTAGTAGTGCAGCTAGTACCATATTGTGAGTAATTTGCAGGGAGACTTGCGACCGTTGTGTTTAGCTCTTAGTGACACGTGGAAAAAGTAGAACATTTTGAAGTTCAATTTTTCCAAATTTTCCCCAAATATCTGATTTTCTTATAAATAAACACAAAACATACCAACAAAATTTTTTAACTAACCTGAATACAAAGTGTCAGGAGAAAGTCACTGGGATATGTTAAAGCTTCCGAAATTATAACCATTTATAGTGTCACAGGGAAGATCTGAAAAATGCTCCGTGCCAGAAGGTGGAAAGTGGCTTCGGCGTTAAGAGTAAGATTGTTCCCGGCATACATTATTCCTTAACCCTTTCAGGACCTGACCCTTTTTTGTTTTTTCATTTTCATTTTTCACTCCCCATGATCAAAAATCCATAACTTTTTTAGTTTTCCATGTACAGAGCTGTGTGACGGCTTGTTTTCTGCGTAACAAATTGCACTTCATAGTGACGGTATTTAATATACCATGCCGTGTACTAGGAAGCGGGAAAAAAAATCCAAATGCAGTGAAATTGGTAAAAAAAACGCATTTGCGCCATTTTCTTGTGGGCTTGGATCTTACAGATTTCACTGAGCGCCCCAAATGACAGGTCTACTTTATTCTTTGGGTCGGTACGATTACGGGGATAACACATTTATAAAGGTTTTATAATGTTTTCATACATTTACAAAAATTAAAACCTCCTGTACAAAAATTTGGGGGGGATTTTGCCATTTTCTGGCGCTAATAACTTTTTTATACTTTGGTGCCCGGAGCTGTGGGTGGTGTCGTTTTTTGTGGATTTTGATGACGTTTACAATGTTATCAATTTTAGGACTGTTCGGCCTTGTGATCACTTTTTATAGAATTTTTTAAATTTTTTTTAAATGACAAAAAAGTGCCATTTTCGACTTTGGGATCGATTTTCCGTTACGGGATTAAACGCAGTGAAAAACCGTTATCATATTTTGATAGATCGGGCATTTTCGGACCCGGCGATACCTAATGTGTTTATGATTTTTACTGTTTATTTATTTTTATATCAGTTCTAGGGAAAGGGGAGTGATTAGAATTTTTAGGGTTTTTTATTATAATTTTTTTCTTTAAACTTTTTTTTTATTTTTAGTATTTTTCAGACTCCCTAGGGTACTTTAACCCTAGGGTGTCTGCACGATCCTATCATATACTGCCATACTACAGTATGGCAGTATATGGGGATTTTACTCCTCATACATTACAATGTGCTGATTGTAATGCATGGGTTAACCCGAAGGACCCTCGGGTCTTCGTGAGACCCAAGGCTACCATGGCGACGGGGCGCCGCCATCTTTTCGAGGATCGCCGCTCCCCGTGACGTCATCGGGGAGCGGCGATCCTTGAAAAGATGGCGGCGCCCATGCACCGCCATCCTTTTGAGGCCGCCAGCAGCGATCAGCATGGAAAACAAGAGCGATCGGTGCTGGCTGCAATATGCAGAAAAGACTTACCGGCTATGGAGAGGGCTCAGCACGTGAGCCCTCTCCATGCACCCAAGGCCGACCCGTGACGTGCTATTACGTCATGGGTCGTGAACGGGTTAATATTTGAAAGAAAATACACAATTGTTGAGTTCTAAAACAAGTAACATATGTGAGGTGTGTACCTGTAGATTTATGGCAATTAATGTTATACACAAAAAATGTTTTTAAAAATAATAAAAGTTTTTACAAAATGTTACAATAAGTTAAAGATGCCAAAGAACCAACTACGTTTTGGGTGGAATGGGAGTAATGCCCCTTTTGTGTCTATTGCATACATTATCCTTTTTTTTTATTTTAAAATTTAAATTAAAAATATATAACTAAAGGAACAATTTCCCCACAAAGTAACATTAGTCAGAATGCTGTTGCCTGTTATGTCACTATAATGGCATTCACAATTGCAATGGGACTAACGCCGGATCGTTTTGGAATAACATTATTACTAGAGATGAGCGAGCATACTCGTTGGAGCATTAGCGTACTCAAAACTGCTCGTTGCTCGGACGAATACTTCGCCCGCTCGAGAAAATTGCAGCTCCCGCCGTTTTGATTTTTGGCGGTCAGAAACAGAGCCAATCACAAGCCAGGAGACTCTGCACTCCACCCAGCATGACGTGGTACCCTTACACGTGGATAGCAGTGGTTGGCTGGCCAGATCAGGTGACCCTGGGATAGACTAGCCGCTGCCCGCGCTGCTCGGATCATTCTGTGTCTGGATGCCGCTAGGGAGAGAGCTGCTGCTGGTCAGGGAAAGCGTTAGGGTGTTCTATTAGCTTACTGTTAGGCAGGAGTGATTCTACAAGAACCCAACAGCCCTTCTTAGGGCTACAATAGCGTTATACTTTTTTTTTTATTTGCTTGTGGCTGGGCCTGCTGGCACTAGTAGTGCAGCTAGTACCATATTGTGAGGAATTTGCAGGGAGACTTGTGTTTAGCTCTTAGTGACACACATATCCACCTCAAACACCGAAGTGGGACAATTTATTAGGGGTTTGAGTAGAATTAGGCAGAGTCTGCTGATTTATTTTTTTTTTACGTTTATTTCTTTTTAGAACTTGTGTGCTGTCAGTGTAGGTTAGAAACTAGCCATAAAAAAAAATAAAAAAATTTAAAGTTTACACTTTAATTGGGAAAATGTTTAACCCGAGGGCTAGGGGTAGAGGACGATGGCGTGGACGTGGGCGTCCATCTACTGCAGGGGTCAGAGGCCGTGGTCCTGGGCGGGGTGAGACACCACCTGCTGATGAGGGAGCAGGAGAACGCCGCAGAGCTACACTCCCTAGGTTCATGTCTGAAGTTACTGGGACTCGTGGTAGAGCACTGTTGAGGCCAGAACAGTGCGAACAGGTGATGTCGTGGATTGCGGACAATGCTTCTAGCCATTTGTCCACCAGTCAGTCTTCCACGCAGTCCACCCATGTCCCCGAAATCAGCACTCCTCCAGCTCCTCCGCCTCAGCCTCCTTCCCCCCAGTCTGCCCCCTCCCAGCAAAATTTGGCCTTTGAACCGGCATACTCTGAGGAACTGTTTTCTGGACCCTTCCCACAGTCACAAACCACTTGTCCGGTTGCTGCTGAGCAATTTTCCGATGCCCAGGTTTTCCACCGGTCGCAGTCTGTGGGTGATGATGACATTATTCACGTAGTGGAAGAAGTGTGTAAAGAGGTGTCGGACGATGAGGAGACACGGTTGTCAGACAGTGGTGAAGTTGTTGTCAGGGCAGGAAGTCCGAGGGGGGAGCAGACTGAGGGATCGGAGGATGATGAGGTGACAGACCCAAGCTGGGTTGATAGGCCGGGTGAACACAGTGCTTCTGAGACAGAGGCGAGTCCTATAGCAGAACAGGTTGGAAGAGGCAGTGGTGGGGCCAGACGGAGAGGCAGGGCCAGAGCTGGTGCATCAGCGCCAAATTTTTCCCGTAGTCAAGCTCCCGTGGCGAGGGCTAGATTTTCAGAAGTCTGGAGGTTCTTTAAAGAAACACCGGATGACCGACGGACTGTGGTGTGCAACCTTTGCCAAACCAGGATCAGCAGGGGTTCCACCACTACTAGCTTAACTACCACCAGTATGCGCAGGCATATGAATGCTAAACACCCCACTCAATGGCACCAAGCCCGTTCACCTCCGGCCGGGCACACCACTGCTCCTTCCCCTGTGTCATCTGCTGGTCAGCCCCCTGCCCAGGACCCCGGCCCAAACACCTCCCGTGCGAAAACCCCATCTTCGCCTCCACGATCCTCCACAGCATCCACCAGCGTTCAGCTCTCCATACCCCAGACGCTGGAGCGCAAAAGGAAGTATAGTGCAACCCACCCACACGCCCAAGCCCTCAACGTCCACATCTCCAAACTGCTTAGCCTGGAGATGCTGCCCTATAGGCTGGTAGAGACCGAGGCCTTTCGAAACCTCATGGCGGCGGCCGCCCCTCGGTATTCGGTCCCCAGCCGCCACTACTTTTCCCGATGTGCCGTCCCAGCCCTGCACCAGCACGTGTCAGACAACATCATCCGTGCCCTGACCAACGCCGTTTCTGACAAGGTCCACCTGACCACGGACACGTGGACGAGTGCTGCCGGGCAGGGCCACTATATATCGCTGACGGCACATTGGGTTAACTTGGTGGAGGCTGGGACCGAGTCTGACCCTGGGGCTGGTCATATACTGACGACGCCGAGGATTGCGGGGCCTACCTCAGTCCAGGTCTCTCAGGCCTACTATGCCTCCTCCTCCTCCCACCCCTCCTCCACCTCCTCCTCCGAACTACCATCCGTGGGCATGGCGCCATCAGTCGCTAGCTCTAGGCACAGCAGCAGTGCCGTCGCTAAGCGACAGCAGGCGGTGCTCAAACTGCTGAGCCTAGGCGATAAAAGGCACACCGCCCAAGAGCTATTACAGGGCATCACGGCGCAGACTGATCTGTGGCTGGCACCGCTGAACCTGAAGCCAGGCATGGTTGTGTGTGACAACGGCCGTAACCTGGTGGCGGCTCTGCAACTCGGCAGACTGACACATGTGCCATGCCTGGCCCATGTGTTAAATCTCATAGTTCAGCGTTTCCTCAAGACATACCCCAATCTGTCTGATTTGCTCACGAAGGTGCGCCGCATCTGTGCGCATTTCAGGAAGTCCAGCACAGATGCTGCCACTCTCAGGGCAGCGCAGCGCCGCCTCCAACTGCCCGCTCACCGACTGTTGTGCGACGTGCCCACGAGGTGGAATTCAACACTGACCATGTTATCCAGAGTTTACCAGCAGCGCAGAGCGATTGTAGACTGCCAGATGTCAACTTCCACCAGAACTGGTAGTCAGGTCAGTCAGCTTCCTCAAGTCTACAATGAGGAGTGGACGTGGATGTCTGATATCTGTCAGGTGCTGAGTAACTTTGAGGAGTCAACACAGATGGTCAGTGGCGATGCCGCCATCATCAGCCTCACCATCCCGCTGCTTGGCCTGTTGAAAAACTCTCTGATCAGCATGAAGTCGGAAGCTTTGCGCTCGTCACAAGAGACGGGGGAAGAAGATTCCCTTGTTGATAGCCAAAGCACCCTTAGGTCTGTTTCTCAGCGCATATCGGAGGAGGTGGAGGTGGAGGAGGATGAGGAGGAAGAGGAGGAGAATGTTGGCGAGACACAAGAGGGGACCATTGTTGAGTCCTTCACTGTTCAGCGTGTATGGGCAGAAGAAGAGGAGTTGGAGGAGTTGGAGGAGGAGGAAATGGACAGTCAGGCCAGTGAGGGGAGTGAATTCTTACGCGTTGGTACTCTGGCGCATATGGCAGATTTCATGCTAGGCTGCCTATCCCGTGACCCTCGCGTTCAAAGAATTTATTCCAGCACCGATTACTGGGTGTTCACTCTCCTGGACCCACGGTACAAGCAAAATCTTTCCACTCTCATCCCTGCAGAGGAAAGGAGTGTGAGAATGCATGAATACCAGCAGGCCCTGGTGCACAAGCTGAAACAGTATTTCCCTTCTGACAGCGCTAGCGGCAGAGTGCGTAGTTCTGCGGGACAAGTAGCGAGGGAGAGTAGGCGAGCAGGCAGCTTGTCCAGCACTGGCAAGGGTACGCTTTACAAGGCTTTTGCCAGCTTTATGTCACCCCAGCAAGACACTGTCACCTGTCCCCAGTCTCGGCAGAGTAGGGCTGATCTTTACAGAAAGATGGTGAGGGAGTACGTAGCTGACCATACCATCGTCCTAAATGATCACACAGCTCCCTACAACTACTGGGTTTCAAAGCTGGACATGTGGCACGAACTGGCGCTGTACGCCTTGGAGGTTCTTGCCTGCCCTGCCGCTAGCGTCTTGTCCGAGCGGGTTTTCAGTGCAGCTGGTGGCATCATCACCGATAAGCGTACACGCCTGTCGACTGACAGCGCTGACAGGCTGACGCTTATTAAGATGAATAAAGCCTGGATTTCTCCGGATTTCCATTCTCCACCAGGTGAAAGAAGCTCAATCTGAATAATGAAAAAACTGAAAAAAGAGAAAGTGTCAGCTCACCAGGTCAGCAGCTCCGGGTAGAGGCCGTGCAGTGATGGAGAGGGACCCGGTCCAATCCCGGGGACTGAAGGTAATGGTACAAAAAAGAAGGTTCCATCGGCACCAGGCAAAAGGTAAGTAAAAATGCAAAAGTTTATTTAAACAGAAAACATGTTAAAATGTGATCACAGGAAGGAAAAACGGTAACGCGTTTCAGACCCCCACATGGGTCCTTAGTCATACCTAAAGGATAAGAAAATGCAGAGACAGATATATAGGGAAAAGGAAACACATGATTAACAAAGGCTTAAAAAGCAAAAAGGAAAGCGGGGAATCCAGCATCCGTACACAGAGAATCCAAGGTAGACGACTGTTTAAAAAGTAATTCCAAAATTTTTATTCTTCAAAGTTAAAAAGTGCTTGTGCATAAACATGGGCACAAGAAGGAAAGCAGTGCGAGACACAAAAATTGGCAGAGGTAACGCGTTTCGGACTTTTTTGCATGTTAGTCCTTAGTCATACCTAACTAGCTCTGACCCATTGCAAGATTAAATAGCATTGATAGTGGTGTGTATGCCGGGGTTTCAGGCGTGGAAGGGGGGGGGGGGGGGGGATGTGTCTACAGCTGACTTACAAATTTAACACTTGCAGGGAACAATAGAATGTAACTTGTAGTGTTTTAATAAAAATACAAAAGATCCTGTCGATAGTTAAGTCCCTTAGGATAGCGAGTGTCAAGACTTAGTATCCAGTATGCTTCTTGTTTCCAGTTTCCTCCTCTAGTGGGGCGTGCTACCTGCTCAATAGCTGTTACAGACATGCCTGTCATGTTACCTGAATGAATTTCCTTACAGTGTCTGGATATGCCTGACAGGTTACGGGTGCTTGAGATTGTCTTAGGATTCGCTCCTGTTATATGTTCGCTAATGCGATCTTTCAGTTTTCTTATTGTGCACCCTATGTATTGTAAAGAACACTTTGTGCAATGTATGAGATAAACCAGGTGTGAGGTCTCACAATCCATATATGTTTTGATACTGTATGTGATGTTAGTATTTGCTGAAGAGAAAAGAGTGGACTTCTTCATGTACTTGCATATGTTACACCTTAATCCTCCGCAGCAATAGCTGCCTGTGGTTTGTAACCAGGATTTTTTGTGTGTAGAATTTGTGAAGGTATTAGGAGATAAAATATCTCCCAAAGTTTTGGCTCTCATACTTGGCTAGAAAATAGCCATAGCAATAGGATAGCATTGTTTGGCTTTAAAAACTAAAAAACACAAAAAAATCCTAAAAAACACAAAAAAACTGAGGGCTAGGGGTAGAGGACGAGGGCGGGGGTGTCCAAAAACTGCAGGGGTCAGAGGCCGTGGTCCTGGGCGGGGTAAGACACCACCTGCTGATGAGGGAGCAGGGGAACGCCGCAGAGCTACACTCCCTAGGTTCATGTGTCTGAAGTTTCTGGGACTCGTGGTAGAGCACTGTTGAGGCCAGAACAGTGCGAACATTCCCCTCACCCGCCATATCCCAAACTTATAAGAACGCTACTACACTTGATCTTATACAAAAGGTTCTTAGAAGTGCTGTTTGGGGAGTAGCCTAGAGACAGGGGCTTGGATTGGCGAAAGCTCACCTGGCAGCGGAGCGCCAGCTCCATGCGCATCATGCGCTTCTTGCGCATCTGTTTACATTCCCCTCACCCGCCATATCCCAAACTTATAAGAACGCTACTACACTTGATCTTATACAAAAGGTTCTTAGAACTCCTTTGGTTCCTCTCTGCCACCCATTGGTTTGAAGCCTGAGTCCATTTAGAGTATGTCGCCATGCCACTCTCTAGCCTGCTGCCGCTGCCTCTGCATGCCGTCCCCTATAGTGTCAGGGTCAATTATTGGATGTTTTACATGCTATCTAGCTTCATTCTGTCACTCTGTCATGGCCATGCTGTTGCCCATAATTTTGGCATAATGGTGCGATTAAGCAGCCTCAGAGGCATCCATGCATGCTGCCCCTGCTGTTTCCTGTCCATTTCCGTGGTGTTTCCATCCTTTTCTGAGGTTCCCAGGTGTTTGGCCAAGCTTCCCTGTGCAGAGCCTTGGTCCCCTTGAAAAATGCTCGAGTCTCCCATTGACTTCAATGGGGATCGTTATTCGAGACGAGCACTCGAGCATCGGGAAAAGTTCGTCTCGAATAACGAGTACCCGAGCATTTTAGTGCTCGCTCATCTCTAGTTCTTATGTTTTTTTTCTTATCTTTGTTTGTATAAGCGAAAAGCCTTAAAGGAAAAAAGTGTTTTTTGTTTGTTTTTTTCAGAAAATGGTATGTTTTAAGAAATTCAAACATCCAGTGCTTTAGGTTGGTCATGGGAATTCTCTTGTTCGGATCACCATGAGCCAGAGATTTTTCAATGATTGGGCATGACTACACCCAGTGGCGTAACTTGAAGCTGATAGACCCAAGTGAAAAGTCTGTGCCAGGTCCCCCCCCCCCACTATAATGTATGGTTTATAGCACTATTCTTCTCATATGGGAAAGTGACATCTTATGGGCCCCTAAGCCTCTCGGACCTGGTTGCGACTGCACCTTCTGCACCCCCTAAAGTTACGCCCTTGACCGCGCCCTATTTAGTTGTCACATATGTGACTTGATTTGTAGTGTAGACACCAAGGAATCTTTCCATAGACTTGACATACCAACATGACTTTGGCATCTGAGGTTCCTTGACTCATGCTGCTTGTAAGGGATGCTATTAGGAGGGGGTGCAGAGGTTGGCCTCCCATCAGGCTTTGGAGCCCAAGGGACCTGTTAGATCAGTATTATAAAAATTAGCTTTTGCACCAGGCCCCAGCAAGTTGCACATTTGATGCATGTAGTAGCTCAAATTCTTTTGATGTTTCCTCATTGTTTCTACCTCATTGCCTTCTATTGTCATGTTGTGTTGTGTCGTGTCTATATTATTACATAACCGCCGCCTGCGGAGACGAGCCTTCCTTGTCTGCAACTTGGACTGTCTGATGGGATTTATTATGGTCGCTGAACACTGTTTGTTGTGAATTCTAAAGTTTTTTTTCTGACAAGGACCCCCTATGCTTTTCAAGAACCCAGAAAACTAGGGCAGTGCGGAAACCTTCATATACATCCTCCAAATGAACATAAAATTTACATACGGATCAACGACATGTGGTAGAGCACCCTATAATTTTTATATTGTAATCAGGGGAATGTAAGGTGAATGTGTAGCCTCCAGAAACGCTTTAACCACTCCCCATCGAATGACTTTTTCCATTTTACGCTTGTTTTTGCTTCAAAACTTCAAAAATCAATAACTTTATTTCTTCCATGCCCAGAGATGTATGAGAGTTTTGTTTTCTGTATACCAAAATATAATTCCTAGTGATGGTATTTTATATTCCATGCCGTGTACTGGGAAGTGGGGAAAAAAATTCCAAATGCAGTGAAATTGACTAAAAAATTCTTGTAGGGTTTATTTTTACAGCTTTTTATCACACGCTCCAAATGACCACTTTGCTTTATTCAGTGGGCTGGTATGATCACACAGAGAGCAAATTTATATAGGTTTTATGAAGGGGTAACATCCATGATCAGCACTCATCGTGGGTGTTGGCTTACATATTGCAGCTGACACCCGCCATGCATCTTTTTGGCCTCTTTCACACAAGTGTATGATTTTTCATGTCCTGTATTTCTGTGCTGTATGAATCCATAGATACATGACGTATGTCACTGTATCCGTACCTTATAATATACAGTGGGCTGGCGAATGATGGTTGGCTTGCTCTAGTCTCCCTGGATACTGCACAAGTACACGGCAGCATAGGGTGTAGAACAGTATGCAACACCTATTTTAAACGTTCCCAAAGACTTCTATGGGGCACGAAAATACTGGAGAAAATAGGACATGCTCTATATTTTTTACATCTCGCTACATGATGCGGTATGGTGCACAATGCGGCTATGTATGGATGTATCTGGCCGTATTGCCATTGTAATGAATGGGGCCATAGGCTAATGTTTTACAGGTTTTAGAGAAGGCATCTTACAGGCACTGCCTACGGAAAGCACTGGGGTCCTGATCAGACCTAAGGGCTGCCATGGGAACGATAAGCACCCTCCAAAGACGGCGCGAGGGGGGCGATCGGGGGGCAGAGACCCCTTACAGGCAGGATTAAATGCCGCAAACGCATTTAAGGAGTTCAACACCTGCGATCAGAGCCCACACTGACGGCGAGCATTACACTGGAATTTCGGCTGTTAGTTACAGCCAGCACATTGTGTATTCCAATGCTGGCCCAGCTCTATTCTTGTGCTGAACCGGCATGAGCTCTGCGTCCGATATATTGGATGCTGAGCACCAAGTCATTGCGCTCAGCGTCAGATATAATCCTGATAACTATATAACTATACTTGTGACACTGTATAAATAACCAGAGTGCAGTTTCTCAGTGTAATAAAGGTCACATCTTTTTTTTTTTAAGTGAGCTGGTTGCAACTTCTAACCCTGTGCCCCTGCCAGCAATGCCACCTATGAGACAATACCCTCTCAATGAGAAAATTGGGGGATTGTCTAATTTTTCAGAATATTTGATGTCGCACAACTCGAAATGCCCAGATTACTACAAATCTATCTTGTCATAAATAACTACAAGCCTTTCCTCCAATCATTATTCATCCAAATATATATTTCCATCACTGCAATGTACAAGACATAGTAGAGCCTCTCCCTATAATACTTTAATAATGTGAGCATTCTTTATATTTTATTATCTGTGCCTGTGGCCTTGTCTGTTGGACTTTTGAATATGATTAGATAATTTTCCAGCAGAGGTAGAACGTCTCCTGTAGAATAGAGTATTCTATTATGGCTAAGGAATTGTCTATATGGAACAACCATGTGATTACAACTGCTGGGGGGATGCTGGGGCCCAATGTTTCTAGAATGAAGTTAAAAGTACTGGAATGCTAATCCATAATTCATGTGTGAAATTTTAAATCATGAGAAAGTGATCTGTAGTTTGATCATATGATTACCCCCTTAGTGGCCTCCACATAATATAATGTCCCTTTCCTGTGCCCACTAATACCCTTCCTTACAATGACCCCTTTTATCCAGCCCCCCCCCCCCAATTTACAGCCCCTTTCCGCCAGCACCCCCCATTTATAATGCTGACATATTTGTAACCCCCATAATTCTAATGTCACTTCTTAAATTTTTCTTGGTATTCGCCATTCCATATTTCTCCTGCTATGTATGGCTCTAAAGCTGGTAGGCGCAATGACATAATCACACTCAACCTGCCAGCCTATGCTAAACACAGCCTCACTGACAACACAATGGTGGATCAGGAGGCTGATGGCTCCCTGCTTCACCATCACTTTTAATTCTCTCCCTATCTTGAGGACGAAAATGGATTTGCAGCATGGGATGGCAGGACAATCCGAAAATACTGTAGACCTTCCCACTCAAACCAGGATGGTTGGGAGGTATGGGGTGATAATGAGAACAAGTGCCCCAGATGAATGGAACGCTAGTGCAGCGGGTGGGACCACTGTTTTGCCCAGTGGGCGACAGTCAGCAGGCTGGATGCAGGAACCCCTCTTACGCGAGCTGGCAGCTGAGGGGTTAACTGTAGTGGCCCACGCAAAGGCTTTAAGGTGGCGGTCTGCTTCTTAGGATAAGTTGCTAGCTGTAGGGTCACAGTGGCTAGCGGGTTAATCCCACCAATCTCTGTAGTCTGCTGGCTGATGTGGGGCTCACTGTAGCGTCAGAAGGGGGTGTGGATTGGAGTGACCCCAGGGGCAAACACCTGGTTTATAATCTCCTGGCTTATAGGTGGTGAATCGGGGTGCCCATGATGTTAAAATAAGAACCAGGAGGCAGCAGCGGTGATCCAACAGGCCCAGCTCACGGCTCAGTTTACTTCAATGCTTACAAAGTCCATATAATGGAGGCAGTTCTGTATCTTTAAGATCCAAGCCCCAAAACTGTCACTTTGCTGCACTCCCCTATTCCTGTGGCAGTGCTCTCTATCTTCACTCCGCTTATGTCTGAGCCTAAGCTCCTCTGGCTTCTCTCTGGTCTCCTGGTTGTAGGCCGTGTCCTCTATACTGGGACATTCATCCAGCTGCTCCAGACAATGTGACTTGGGGTCCTTAATTTCTCGCCTTGGTGATGATTTTATCTTTCTCCCTCTCTGTGAGCTGCAGATGATGATATTTTGCCTGTAGTCAGGCTCCTGCTGTTGTGTCAGGCTGACACTTTCCTCACTGTCTCAGCACACACTCACTGACTGAGGACACACTCACTGAGCACATGTCTGGGGCTGGTCCCTTCCTCATATACTCTGCTCTGACACTCATAATTTTAGGTAACTCCTACATATACAGGTTCTACCTCCCAACCTAGCAGGGCTTGAACCTTAAAGTGGTACAATCAATTTACATAGTATACATGGATAATGACATAGGAACATGGATAATGACATAGGACAGGGGCGTCGCTAGGTAAAAAGATCCGGGGCTCGTGCCCCGGTTCTTTTGGCCAGTGCCCCTAATCTTCTCGGGTCAGCAGGGCACCTGCCCCGCTGCCCAGGAGATTCCTTCCCTCTCTCATCAAGATCTGTGTCTGAGGACGCAGAACGTGATGAGAAGGAGTGCTGGCGCTGCTTTCCCCTGCAAGGACCTAGTCTCCAGGAGTTCCGGAGGTTGAAGGACCTGTGATGTCATGATCACATGACCTGCAGGGGAAAGCAGTGCACAGAGCTGCATCAGTGAGGTGAGAAATATGATAGGGACTAGGGAGGGGGGAGAACATTGTGGGCAATGTGGGGCACATTATTTACTGGGGGGACTGTGTGGGGCACATTATTTACTGGGGGGACTGTGTGGGGCACATTATTTACTGGGGGGACTGTGTGGGGCACATTATTTACTGGGAGGACTGTGTGGGGCACATTATTTACTGGGGGGACTGTGTGCAGCAAGAATTTAACAGGGTATAATGTCTCTTTAATAAAATCATAAATTCTGTGTGTGGTCAATTATTATTACCTTTATTTTTCACTTTTAAATAATAAAAACAGTCCAAAACAAATGGTTTTCATGTCACCAGTCTGGTTGTTCCCAGTTAAGTTGGTGAGAAGATGTAGGTTGGTATTTAATATGCTCCACAATATACTCTGGCTTTTCTAACATCTGTGATGGCAACATAATTGTCATATTTTGGACTTATTTATGAAAGAGTTTGTGCCTGTTTTTTGTCTGACTTTGCACTGAAAAGAACATGCAAACTGCTTGCACATGTATTTATAAAGAGTCTGCGGCAGTTTTGTGTCGCGACTGCATTGTATCCAACAAGACAAAAAAAATGTGCACCTAAGGGAACGAGTTAGTGCTTAGTCAGAGTTTGCGCCACATTTATTACTGAAGTGCGCCACAATTCTGTCTGTGTTACAATTCTGTAGCATGAACAAGGTGCACTAAAGAAAAAATGTTACACACTTCCAGAGCAGATCAATGAAGACTGTGCACCAGGTTTGATGAATCTGGTACACTCGGCACACTCCACAGGCAAACTGCACAAGTTTTGATAAATTTGGGCCATGGTGTATCACATGAAGATTTAACATGTGAAAAATCTGCAGGGTCGGGCTAAACTGATACTTTTTGTTTTTAATTTGCTCAGCATATATGCTAGGAAAGCTGCCATTGTACATATCCATTAAAGTATACTGGCAGACAGTGGCATCCTTTTTGGCACCGTCGGCACAGTATATGTGGCAAATAGTGGGAAACACTGCAGCAGCAAGCAGCATATTTCCATCCTACTGCAGCTATGAAAATTAAAAGCATTATAATTTCTCTATCACCCCACACACACACACACATTTATAATTGCCCCCTTTTTTTGTGTGAAAAGCTAACACAATACTATACTCACCTTTTCCTGTTCCTCTAAAGCAGCAGCAGTCCTTTCCCCTTTTCTCTCACACTGTACGCGGCTCTCGACAATGTTATCAAAGGTCACCATATCTGCTGGCTTTGGAGCCCACTATCTGGTGTGCAACAAGATCTTATTGCTGTCAGGCTTCAGGGTAGTGGACCCGCTGGACCACCGCAGACCACCGCAGACAATGACACTGTCACGGGTGCCCCCGCGATCCCTGTCTCGGATTGCGGGTGCACCCGTGCCTCCCCGGGGTCCAGTGGCCGGCATCTCTTACCTTCCCCAGCTCCCGTGGTGTCTTCTGCTGCTCCCGCGGCCCGGCGTGCACGTCGCCGGCTCGCTAAGATTTAAAGGGCCAGTGCGCCATTAATTGGCGCTGGCCATTTGGCTAATTCTATTTAAGCCTGCCTCTTCCTGCAAGTTCTTGCCTGATATTTGTGCCTCACAGCCTGAGAGAAAGCTATTCTGCGATTTGCCTGCGATTCCTGCGTTCTTGTGTCTTCTGCTTTCCTATGTCTCCTGTGTACCTGACCTCCTCCGTGTTCCAGTGTTACCTGACCTCCTCCGTGTTCCAGTGTTACCTGACCTCCTCCGTGTTCCAGTGTTACCTGACTTCCTCCGTGTTCCTGTGTTACCTGAGTTCCTCCGTGTTCCCGTGTACCAGTGTTCCTCTGTGCTGCTGTCCTGTGTGCTGTGTTCCCGTACCCTCCTGCTTGGACCTCCTGTTGCCAACCCCGGACTGGACTCTGACATTGCATCTCTGCCGCCTGCCCTGACCGTCTGCCTGGACTTTGACCACGAGTTGTCGGCCGTCTCTGTACTACAACCTTGGCCGACACTGCAGACAAGTCACGCTACCCTCCTGCTTGGACCTCCTGTTGCCGACTCTGGACCCGACTCTGCCGCCTGCCCTGACCTTGTGCCTGGTCTTTGACCACGAGATTGTCTGCTGTCTCTGTACTTCTACCTTGGCCGTCACTGCAGACAAGTCACGCCTGAGGAACGACCTGGTGGTACCACGCCGCAGCTTGTCTAACCCGCCTTGCGGCGGGCTCTGGTGAAAACCGGGTACCACTTAGACTCCGGTCCCAGGTAGTGGCTTACGTCATCGTCTGCAGTGGTCCAGAGGATCCACACCTGCAAGCCTGACAGACACAAGCCGTCACATGGGACCGGAGTCTAAGTGGCACCTGGTCTTCCCCAGAGCCCGCGGCAAAGCGGGTCGTATTTTTTGCAGCGTGGTACCACCAGGTCGTTCCACAAGTGCGACTTTGTCTGCGGTGCCAGTCAAGGCAGACAGGAGGTCAAGACAGTGGTTCAGGGTCAGAGGCAGAGCAGAAGGTCAGGGGTGGCAGCGGAGGAGTGTAAATGGGGACAGGTCAGGGTACAGCTTATTAGGGGAATGGGGGGACTGGAATACAATGACAGATTACAAAATTTGGGATTATTCAGTTTAGAAAAAAGACGACTGAGGGGAGACCTCATTACAATGTACAAATACCTGAACGGACAGTACAAGGATCTCTCCAAAGATCTTTTTATACCTAGGCCCGTGACCAGAACAAGGGGGCATCCTCTACGCCTAGAGGAGAGGCGATTTTACCATCAACATAGACAAAGGTTCTTTACTGTAAGAGCAGTGAGACTATGGAACTCTCTGCCGCAGGAGGTTGTTATTGCGGACTCTATGTACATGTTCAAGAGAGGTCTGGATGCCTTTCTGGAGAGAAAAAAATATCATGGGTTATGGGGATAAAACATTTATTTAATTCTTGAAGGTTGGACTTGATGGACTTGTGTCTTTTTCCAGCCTTATTTACTATGATACTATGATAGGTAAAGGCAAAGGAGCAAGCTTTCTCTTAGGCATATAGCATGAAGATCCGGCAGGGAATGTTGGGGGAAGCCAGCTTTCACCCATTTCCTGAAAAGGGCCGGTACCAATCATCGGAGTGCTGGCCCTTTAAATCTTCTGAAGCCGGTGCGCTTGAGCCCTACCGTATATAGTCGAGTATAAGCTGACCCGAGTATAAGCCGAGACCCCTAATTTTACCACCAAAAACTGGAAAAGCAAATGCGCATGTCTGGTGCATCTGTGAAGCTGGCACAGTACACATTGGGGCACACATTCTTACCTGTCCGAGTCGCAATCCCCAAGGTGCGTTCCCAGACGCTGATGCACTGTGTCGTGATCCACGTAGATCCTCCGTCCGATATCCTGCTATATTCCACAATTTTTGAGGGCCTCGACCCATCTCTTACTTTGTCATTGGTGCCAATGTGGACCATTGATCCTCAACAGCCCCTCCCAACCCGATATGCAACATCCCGAATCCGAGCGACACACTTGGGCACATTTACTTACATTGCCACTCAAGTTCACTTATAATGCATTGTCTGTATATAATGCAGCGATTCACTAAGATTATGTTCCTAAAATCCTGAATGTGTCGCTTCCCTGCTCAGGTCTTGCAGTGATCATCATCTTTTTTGTGGCGCATCTTTAACATAGGGCATGCAACACAATTTCAGAGTCAACTACGGCGCTCAGTCCGAAACATTCAAACTGTCTGATGGCATTTGTGTCACCACAATCCCAGCACACACACAAATACCTGCGCAAGCCATGAAGAGTGTGAAGAGTCCGACTAAAGGGCGGCACAAAGCCCTTACAGCAAGAATTTAACAGGGTATAATGTCTCTTTAATAAAATCATAAAATCTGTTTGTGGTCAATTATTATTACCTTTAATTTTCACTTTTAAATAATAAAAACAGTCCAAAACAAATGGTTTTCATGTCACCAGTCTAGTTTTTCCCAGTTAAGTTGGTGAGAAGATGTAGGTTGGTATTTAATATGCTCCACAATATACTTTGGCTTTTCTAACATCTGTGATGGCAACGTAATTGTCATATTTTGGACTTATTTATGAAAGTGTTTGCGCCAGTTTTGTGTCCAACAAGACAAAAAAAATGTGCACCTAAAGGGACGAGTTAGTGCTTAGTAAGAGTTTGCGCCACATTGTTACAATTCTGTAGCATGAACAAGGTGCACTAAAGAAAAAATGTTACACACTTCTAGAGCAGATCAATGAAGACTGTGCACCAGGTTTGATGAATCTGGTACACTCGGCACACTGCACAGGCAAACTGCACAAGTTTTGATAAATTTGGGCCATGGTGTATCACATGAAGATTTAACATGTGAAAATCTGCAGCGTCAGGCTAAACTCATACTTTTTGTTTTTAATTTGCTCAGCATGTATGCTAAGAAAGCTGCTGTTGTACATATCCATTAAAGTATACTGGCAGACAGCGGCATCCTTTTTGGCACTGTCTGCACAGTATATGTGGCAAATAGTGTGAAACACTGCGGCAGCAAGCAGCATATTTCCATCCTACTGCAGCTATGAAAATTAAAAGCATTATAATTTCTCTATCACCCCCCCCCCCAAACACACACACACACATACACACATTTATAATGGCCCCCTGCATGC
Organism: Engystomops pustulosus; assembly: GCA_019512145.1. Lineage (NCBI taxonomy): Eukaryota > Metazoa > Chordata > Amphibia > Anura > Leptodactylidae > Engystomops > Engystomops pustulosus. Next base: position 74,048,646 of record CM033643.1, on the reverse strand, counting down.
AGCCCACTCTTTATCTTTTTTTTTTGTGTGAAAAGCTAAGACAATACTACACTCACCTTTTCCTGTTCCTCTAAAGCAGCAGCAGTCCTTTCCCCTCTTCTCTCACATTGTACACGGCTCTCGAGTCAGCATACATGACAATGTCATCAAAGGTCACCATATCTGCTGGCTTTGGAGCCCACTATCTGGTGTGAAACAAGATCTTATTGCTGTCAGGCTTCAGGGTAGTGGACCCGCTGGACCACCACGGACAATGCCACAAGCCGTTACATGGGACCGTAGTCTAACTGGCACCTGGTCTTCACCAGAGCCCGCGGCAAAGCGCATTGTATTTTCTGCGGCGTGGTACCACCAGGTCGTTCCACAAGTGCAACTTTGTCTGCGGTGCCAGCCAAGGCAGGCAGGAGGTCAAGACAGGCGGCAGTGGTTCAGGGTCAGAGGCAGAGCAGGGGTGGCAGCGGAGGGGTGTAAATTGGAACAGGTCCGGGTACAGCTTATTAAGGGAATGGGGGGACTAGAATACAATGACAGATTACAAAACTTGGGATTATTCAGTTTAGAAAAAAGACGACTGAGGGGAGACCTCATTACAATGTACAAATACCTGAACGGACAGTACAAGGATCTCTCCAAAGATCTTTTTATACCTAGGCCTGTGACCAGGACAAGGGTGCACCCTCTACGCCTAGAGGAGAGGCGATTTTACCATCAACATAGACAATAAAGGTTCTTTACTGTAAGAGCAGTGAGACTGTGGAACTCTCTGCCGCAGGAGGTTGTAATGGCGGACTCTATGTACATGTTCAAGAGAGTCCTAAATGCCTTTCTGGAGAGAAAAAATATCACGGGTTATGGGGATAAAACATTATTTAATTCTTGAAGGTTGGACTTGATGGACTTGTGTCTTTTTCCAGCCTTATATACTATGATAGGTAAAGGCAAAGGAGCAAGCTTTCTCTTAGGCATATAGCACGAAGATCCGGCAGGGAATGTTGGGGGAAGCCAGCTTTCACCCATTTCCTGAAAAGGGCCGGCACCAATCAGCGGAGTGCTGGCTCTTTAAATCTTCTGAAGCCGGTGAGCGTGAGCCCTAGGAGACGGGGGCGAGCATGCACGGCCGCCGGGCGGAAGGCAGGAACGGAAACAGATAAGTGGATGCCGTGGGGCGTTGGGGTACACGGAGGATCACGGGTGAGCCCACGACCTGGTCACAGGAGCACCCGTGACAGCTGCAGTGAATGCAGCGGCTTATTTTGGCATCTAACCTATTTAATAGCAAACAGAAAAGTCAGTGTGCAAGCTTATTGCGAGTGTGCAAGCTTTTTGCCGAGTGTGCATTGATGCTAAGTGTGTGCAGTGTTTAAAGTGGGATTTAGGATTAAGGGGCTTAAGCTTGAGGGACTTTATCAGGTAACTGCTGGTTTTGTTTGTGGTACACTTTTTTCTGTGAATTCGTTTCTTCCATATTTTCTCTTGTTATTCCCCATTAGTACAATGGACTTCATTAGCGGCAATGCTACACAGTGTACATCCTGCACTACCGTATATAAACGAGTATATGCTGACCCGAGTATAAGCCGAGACCCCTAATTTTACCACCAAAAACTGGAAAAGAAAACGTGCATGTGTGGTGCATCTGTGAAGCTGGCACAGTACACATTGGGGCACATTTACTTACCTGTCCAAGTCACGATCCCCAAGGTGCGTTCCCAGACGCTGATGCACTGTGCCGCGATCCACGTAGATCCTCCGTCCAATATCCTGCGATATCCCCCAATTTTTGAGGACCTCGACCTACCTCTTACTTTGTCATTGGTGCCAATGTGGACCATTGATCCTCAACAGCCCCTCCCATCAGTCAACCCGATCTGCAACATCCCGAATCTGAGCGACACACTTGGGCACATTTACTTACAATGCTGCTCAAGTTCACTGATAATGCATTGTCTGTATATAATGCTGCATGCAGCGATTCACTAAGATTATGTTCCTAAAATCATGAATGTGTCGCTTCCCCGCTCAGATCTTGCAGTGCTCACCACCTTTTTTTGTGGCATATCTTTAAAAAAGGGCATGCAGCACAATTTCAGAGTCAAATACGGCGCTCAGTCCGAATCAGTCAAACTGTCTGATGGCATTTGTGTCAACACAATCGCAGCGCACACACAAATACCTGTGCAAGCCGTTTTAGCCATGAAGAATGTGAACAGTCTGACTAAAGGGCGGCACAAAGCCCATAGTAAATGTGCCTCACTGTTCGGTATAATAATAATAATTCTTTATTTATAGAAGAGGAACTGCCGGGAGCCGCACCGAGGATCGGGAACCATGCCAAGGGTCCGTGCCCCGGAGGGTGAGTATTAAGGTTTTTTTTAAATAGACTCGTGTATAAGCCGAGGTGAGGTTTTCGGCACATTTTTGTGCTGAAAAACTTGGCTTATACACGAGTATATATGGTATGTATTTTTTTCATGAACAACCGTTTAAGGGTGCATTCTGCTATGTGGGATGTCTCTAGTCCAGTTCTGATCTAATCCTGATCTGGTGCACCCTAATAAGTTTGCCAAGCTGTTGGATGATGGTGAAAACCGGGTACGACTTAGACTCTGGTCCCAGGTAGTGGCTTGTGTCATCGTCTGCAGTGGTCCAGAGTTCCACTCCTGCAAGCCTGACAATTACATTGTTATTTGTGACCGGGTCTGTTTCTTCTTGTTTGTGATCTCTTAGTGGTGATGTTTCCTTCCTGCCTGTGGTAGTTCCTGCGTTTTTTGAAGTTGTGTTCATTTTGCCGTTTTTTGTTGGTTTGTTATAGAACATACTTGTTGCTGAAGTGGCTATTCTTGGAGACGGGAGAGTGTAGCATCAACAGGCAGTAGTAGATGAGCATAGGTTGATTGCATAGTACACGTCACGTACACAGCAACTTCTATGACACTGCCAGTGGCTGAATGGACATTGTCAGAATTAGCATAACACTCACTACCTCCTCTGCTTCTGTAACTTTTCTCTGACAATGGAGAGGATTACAATGGTCAGATACTGGGACAAATATTTCAGCAACCATCAGGGGCTACAAGGAAAATTCAAAGTGACAAGTTATGTAGACACTTCCAGTGTGTTTAGTAGAAAAAAAGTCATCAAGAAACCACAGACAGATGGTTGCCAATCTCATGACACATTCATGCCAAACATCGTTACATAAAAGAGTTCATACCTTCAATGGGTTAAATGTTTGAGCAACATTTTATAAATGTCACAGGAGGACACAAAATATTTTACTGCCATTCGAAGTAAGAGGTTTTCCTGAATTTCACCTTTTTGGCATGGCTATTTACAAAGCGTTTTACATAATTACAGATGAGACTGCCGATGTCAGCTTAATACATAACCTATTGTTTCCCCAATAAGAAGGCCGAGATCAGAGATTCCAACTGATACAGTTTCACATCTCCATGATAAATATCATAATGTTAAACTTGTGATCCCAGAATCCGTCATAACAAATATCAGAAATAAGGACATGGCCAGTGACTGACAGATATAAAAGACCATTTACAATCTTTGCATTGGCATTTAAACTCATAGTAAAACTTTTCTAGCAGTACATTACATGAAATTAACGTGCAATAATCTGCAGAACATTTAGCGTCCATGAGCAACACCAGAAAGACAAACTGGAACATTTAAAATTGCAGAAAGTTTTTAGTAGTTTCTGGCATTCACGTTCACAGTGGCAAGGTGACAGAATATCATTTGCAATCATACTAACACATCACTGAGCTGTCTGGCCCCAACAATATGGATCTTCATACTGTTTGGCATATGGTTAAGTTTGATACTGTTTTTCTCAAGTTTTCCTCATTGCCACCCTGTCAGTATTCTCAGAACATAGGCTTTATTTGGAAATGTGTGTTTCTTAACATTTTATTCTAGGCATCCAAATTAACCCTGTACATACAGATTTACAGTATTGTCATAAACATGTCTAGGAAATTAGGAAGATATAGGGGGGGATTTATCAATTCTTGTACGCAAGTTTTCTACACCGGTCCTGGCATAGAACTGCCCCATTGCACACTGGCCGCTGGATATATCAGGAGGATGGAGCCTGGAGGATGGATCTGGCGCATGCAGGGGGTGGGGGAACATCATACCCTAGAGAACTATTCTTCTTTTTTCCTAATTTTGAAGATTAAAAAAATAAGAATACTTTTTTGGTACCTTAAAAGGGTATTCCGGGAATATGAACGTCTGATACAAAAACAGATGATGCTATAGATAAATGAATTTAACAAAACTCAATGTCATTAGTCACAAAATGGGGCTTAATTGGTTTGATTTTAAGATTCACAAAATTTTATGGACTCTCTAAAGTATTAGGAGTTATCACCAAGATGGCTGCCAACATGTACTGGGAAGTGGGAAAAAAATTCCAAATGCAGTGAAAATGGTGAAAAAACACATTTGCGCCGTTTTCTGTGGGCTTGGATATTACGGCTTTCACTGTGCGCCCCAAATAACATGTCTACTTTATTCTTTGTGTCAGTATGATCAGGGTGATAACAAATTTGTATAGGTTTTATAATGTTTTCATACATCTACAAAAATTAAAACCTCCTGTACAAATGTTTTTTTTTATTTTGCCATCTTCTGGCGCTAATAACTTTTTTATACTTTGTTGTACGGAGCTGTGGGTGCTGTCATTTTTTGTGACATTTTATAATATTTTCAATTATATCATTTGTAGGACTGTATGGCCTTTTGATCACTTTTTTCCAAAATGGCAAAAAAGTGCCATTTTTGACTCTGCACGCTTTTTTCCGTACCGGGGTTAAACGCACTGAAAAACCGTTAGTATATTTTGATAGATTGGGCATTTTCGGACACGTTGATACCTAATGTGTTTATGATTTTTACTGTTTATTTCTTTTTATATCAGTTCTAAGGAAAGGGGGGTGATTTGAATTTTTATTATAATGGCGAATACACGGCGGTCGGTCGTGAATCAGTTAAACAATATACTTTAACTCCTTAATGATGAGGCCTAAAAAGGCTGTCATTATTTTTCAGTTTTTTTTGTTTCAGTCATTCAGTGGATGAGATTTATGTGCTGAGCTTGGATACTGTTCTAGAATGTTTCATAACCACAAATATTTATAGCTGCTCAGATCCATGCGCCACCTTGTGGAACTTGGAGATATATGCAGGTGTGCTTTCAAAAGAATGGGGCACATTTACTTACGCAGTCAGTCGCGACCCAGCAGCGGGTTCTCTGGTGCTGATTCGGGTCTGGGCAGGATTCACTGAGGTCCGTGCGCCAATATCCACAAGGTGTCGCTGCTGCACCGAGGTTCACTTGATGTTCGCCGGAGTCCACCTTCTAGTTCTTGGTGCAGGTAAGTGCGTGTCAAGTGACACTTTTTTTAAAAAAATACAGTGTTTTTACCGAATCCGCCGGGTTTTCCGAAGCCACGCCCCCCGATTTCCATTGCATGCAACCCAGCATGCCCATTGTAAAGCAAGCTGGTTAGAGGGTGCTTCCACCTGACCAGGGGAGTATAAAAACCCCTGGTGGTCAGGAGCACAAACTGTGCCATTTATGTTATGTTATATAAAAAAAAACCCAGTCAAAAACTTGGCTATTGGACAATCTCTCCAAATAATTTGATGCCACTGCCTGACATCCTGGGCAAGCCAGGAGACTGAGCCCAAGAGTAGAGGTCCACCATACGGACTCGGTTCCATCTTTAATAGCCCAGCCTGAAGTTAGTACCAGGCTGCGATCAATCATTTCTGCAGACCAGTTATGTTTTTCCAGATTTCCAGCCGGCTGATTCTGCTGCTAATGTTTGGTCGTTGCCTGCCTTTTGAAGTTGAACAAAGAACTGTTAGTGGTTTTTCACAATATACCTCCATGTGATCCCTGGATCAGGCTGCTTCACCATCACAGGCTCCCCATCCTCCATCACCCAGGGATTCCTCAGGGGTTGCCCAGGGAGAAACCTCCTTCATCAGCCTCTCCCTCTACTTTGCTTGCACACACTGTCTGCTGGAAACCTGCCAGACTGTAGGCCCATCCTCTGGTCCTAGTATAAAAGCACAGTTACAGCGTGCCCAAGTCACTCCGGTATTCTGGCCCCTAGCTGTCTACAGGGGTTCAGGCCGTACAGTGATTTGCAAGGTTGTTATATATTCCTGTGCTGTAGAGTGCTGCTCCAGCACCTACGTAGTTAATTGTCAGTACTGCTACATCTGCTGAAAGAGCACTGCTGCAGTGCTGAAAGCATTAACCTCTGCAAGCTCTGCGCTATGCAACAGGAAATTCCAGCCCGCCAAAACTCACTGGCGGGAATCCATAGGCTGCACAGACCTAGGCCTGCCCCTGCGCAAGTGTCACAAACCCTGCACAAGGACTATTGCACAGGAGAAAATTCAGCCCGTCACAGCTCTGCCCTACTAGCGCAAGGTACCGCCGAGGAGAAGACCAGCACTGCATCCATCCAGCAGGGAAGAGGGTTAATCGGCCATCTTGGATTCCTCCACATGCTGTCTTCTGTCCTGTTGACATGCCATACAGCCACCGAAATGAGGAACCAAGTGTTGCATGGTCTGCCCAAGACCCTTGGGCACCTGCATCTGATGTACTGCTGGCTGCTGTATTCCGCACTCTGTCTATAATGGCGTATTCTCAACAGTGGCTATCTTCTCCGATTCCGCACCTCCAGAGAACCCCCTCTGATGTAAGAACAATGGCCCCCAGGGCCAGGCCCGGCGCCAGCACACGGCCAACCCGAGCAAGTGCCGGGCCCCGGGGTACTGGAGGGGCCCACTCGGGTCCCCAGATCAATTGTACCAGTGTCGCTATAAAACTCACCTGTCCTGGTTCCCACAATGCTGCGCTCCGCAGGGTATGCGACGGCTCTGAAGCCCTTTAGGAGGCCTGACTACTAAAGGGACTTTTTTAAATGGGCATGATCCTATATTAAAAGACGCTGATCAGCCTGCGGAGTATCCAGGACCACCTGCCAAGAGGCCCATGCTGTTGGATGAGAATGCCCTGTCAGGTACAGTGGTCGGCTCCACATTCTCAACAGCACCCCCAACAGTCTGGGAATAACATTCCTTCAACTGACAGCAATGGAGAAGAATTTAAAGCTCCTGCAATCATCATTATGCGCTCTACAGCTCCCCCAGTAGCTGAAGGTCGGTCAGAGAAGTGCCTGCCTCCTTTCTTTGCTGAGATGCCTACTGTCGCAGATGATCTTCCCACCGTTCCAACTCCAGCTTCTGAGTGTCCCACGTCAGCAGTTCTAGAGCACACCAGTGTTCCTGAGGTTCCTGCTGAGTCGATCCTGTCAGCGGACTATCTCTAGGCAGTGAGAGCTTCTGTGTTACAGATTGGCATAAGCCAGCCACTCCAGTACTCTGGGCCCCGGCTGTCTACAGCCACCGAAGAAAAGGCTAGGCCCCAGAGGGGGATGTTCCAGTTTCATCTGACAAACAGACCTACTGTTTTACAGGTTGATGCTCCAGCTGCATCGCGTTCCAGCGTAATCCTATCCAGCTACAGCCATGGCTGCGCAAGATGACATCCCAGCTGCTTCTGCATTTACCTCTGCAGTTCCAGTTTTCACCACCAGATGTCTTCAAGTGACAGGTCCAGCCACTGCTGTTTTCACCCAGGCTGATGATGTTCCTGCTCCAGCCCCAGCTGCGACAGACGCGTCTCGACCGTGCCTGCAGTAACGGGTGTCTACAGCTGGCTGCTGCTACCAACACATCCCAGTCTACATGAACCACTCTTCAGCGTTCTGCCAATGACAATGTCCAGGCTGCTGTTATTCCTGTGGAAGACCCTGTTGCTCTTAACTCCTTAAGGATGTAGCTAGTTTAAAGCTTAAAGGGTTTTCCCATGTGGGCATTTACATTTAATTGAATTCATTTGCCATATGTAAACATTTCTTCAATTGGATGTTCCTGTGTGAAGATAATTTCTCATAAATGTAGTGATGTTGTCCCTTAGAAACGAGATGCCGTCCTCGGATACGACCACCTCTGCTGGAGTGATTGCACAAAGAAACATAAGGTTTTTGTATATGAAATGTATAGCAGTAACTGTATGTCCCACAGCCCTCCTGTGGTAATGATCACTGAAGCCAGGTGGTCAGACAGGACTCAATACTGCAGGTCTGGCCACTGCTGCCAAAATGTGAGGTCGTCGTATCAGAGGAAGCTATCTCGTTTCTAAGGGACAGAATGACTACATTTATGAGAAATTATCTTCACACATGAACATTTATTTTAATAACATCCAATTGGTACATGAACATATGGTACATGAATTAAATTAAATGTAAATGCTCAGATGGGAATACCCCTTTAAGGCTCAGCCCGATTTTTTGTATTCTGACGTGCGTCACTTTATATGGTTATAACTTTTGAACACTGCTACGTATCGAAACGATTCTGAGATTGTTTTTTCCCCACATGTTGTACTTCATTTTAGTGGTAAATGTTGGATGATAAGTTTTGCATTTATTTACAAAAAAAAGAAAAAATGATGAATCTTTAGAAAAATTTGCCATTGTCGAAATTCGAAATTATTGCGTTTTCAGGCAGATAGATTTACCACCCAAATAACTTGCCGAATAACATTTCCCATATGTCTACTTTACATTTTCATAATTTTTGAAATGTCTGGATAATTTATTTTGATGTTACGCTGCTTACAAATCGAATAGCAATTTTCCATATTTTCAGAATTGACTATTTTGGGGATAAATACCCTTTTTAATGAAGTTTTACATATTTAGCATTAAAAAACCCCTATATAATCATTCCATTTTCAAATGTGCACCCCTCAGAAACAGCTATTAGGAGGATTGTTAGCCCCTTGAGATCTTCATAGTAATGAAATCAAAATGGAGGTGAAATTTAGAATACATATTTCCAAAAGATAAAAAGAGAAAACCCACCATACATGAGTTCAGAGACCCCCCACATGTGGCCGTTACTTGTTTTATGGGCGCACAGCGAGGCACAGAAGGAAAGGAGCACCCTGCAGCTGCCAGGATTTTAGTTTCCTCATTGGCCCCTTTTGTAGGCTATACAATTTTGGGGCCATGTGACGACATTTTTGCTGCGGGATGAGGTGCTTTTTCCAGCGTTACCATTTTGGGGTTGGTATCCCCTATTGTTGAAAATGTTGAAATTTTTTTTGAGGGAAGGAGTAGAAAAGAATCAATTCTGTACTGGATTTTTTCCTTTTTTTTTTCGTGTTCACTGTATAGCCTAATAATCATGTTATCCTTATTCTATGGGTCGATGCGATTACGGGGATACCATACTTGAATATTTCTTCTTACGTTTTACTAAATATGCCAAATAAAATCCTAATGTGGGAAAAATCTATCAATTTTTCAATTGCCTTCTTCCAAGTTTCATAACATTTTCACTTTTTTGGCTACGGAGCTGGTTGATGGCTTGTTTTTTGCAAGAGATGTACTTTGCAACAGTATCATTCTGGAGTACATATGTTTTTTGATCCCTTTTATTGCATTGGGATTCAATAGGTAAAAATAATAATTTTTGTCAGGTTTTTAACTGTTTTTAACAGTTGGGTTGTTACGGACGTGGTGATACTATATATGTGGGGTTTGTGTTATGATTTAGACTTTTTTCAGCGTTATATGTCTCTTTATATGTTATGGGGCTTATGATAATACTCTGCAATACTGATGTATTGCAGGGTATAAGCAGTGTCAGTCTATGCACAAGCATAGGCTGACACTCTGCCTGTAAGATGACGTCATAGACGCCATCTTACTGGCAGTGAGTGCTGGGGACCAGATTGGACCCCAGCACTGCCATAGCAACGATCAACGGCCCCTCAAAAACGGCTCGAGGGTGCCGATCGTGGGAGAATGACCCCCCAAAGGCACGTTAAATGCTGCGGCCACGCTGACCGCGGCACTTAACGGGTTAAAAACCCCCGATCGGAGCTCACTCCGACCGCGGGTGTTTCACTGAGGTGTCGGCTGTCAGTCACAGCCGGCACCCCTTGTGTCCTGATCCCGGTTCGGCTCAGATCTTGAGCTGAACTGGCATCAGCTCAGCGTCCGATATATCAGACGCTGAGCCGCTGCCTCTTGATGTATCGGGGCTGATTGTAGCGCAGGAGATGAGCGGGCATGCAGGAGAGGAGCGGGGGCTGAAGTGGGGGCTGGAGCAGAGCGGGCTGGAGCAGGACCAACAGTCCGATCCAGTGAAGAACACATTACAGATGTTCCGAACATCTGCTAACTTATCGGAAGTCACGCGCACCGAACGGTGTTCTTCACAATAGTAAATGAAGAACATTATGTGTGAAGAACACATTGCAGATGTATGGAAACATCTGCAATGTATTCTTCATACATATTGTTCTTCATATACTATTGTGAAGAACACCATTCGGCGCGCGTCTTCCGATAAGTTAGCAGATGTTCGGAACATCTTCTTTCAATGTGTTTTTTCAGTGAAAACACCTGTAAACATCTGCAATGTGTTCTTCTTTAGTGTTCTTTCAATGTGTTCTTTCAGTGAAAAATTACTTCAATAGGGTTCCTTATTCGATACGAGCACTCGAGCATCGGGAAAAGTTCAACCCGAGTAACGAGCACTCGAGTATTTTAGTGCTCGCTCATCTCTAATAGTAACAAATACTATACATTAGAATGTTTAACCTTTGATAGGATTTGCAGCTATGTGGATAAGACTGTGTCAGACCTTCTTTCTGTACAGGCAGTCCCCAGGTTACATACAAGATAGGGTCTGTAGGTTTGTTCTTAAGTTGAATTTGTATGCAAGTCGGAACTGTATACTTTATCATTGTAACCCCCAGCCAAATGTTTTTTGGTCTCGGTGACAATTGGATTTTAAAAATATTGGATTGTCATTAGAACCAGGATTAACAATAAAGCTTTATTGTTGACACCAGTGATAACTGTTATAGCTGTTTATTGTACTCTAAGGCTAAAGTACAGTAAATTGCCAACATCCAGAGGTCCGTTTGTAACTAGGGGTCGTATGTAAGTCAGGTGTTCTTAAGTAGGGGACCGCCTGTATTTATGTCAAATCCTGACTACAGGCCTACTCCTCAAACCAAAGCTTCGTATTTGTGTGGCCTTTGTAAACCATGGGTCTTTAGGGGACCCAGGTCCAGTGTCACTACAAGGAAGAAGATGTGTCTCAGGCCACTGCCTCACACCCTGGGCAAGTCTGGAGACTGAGCCCCAGAGCAGAGGTCCACCATCCGGACTTGGCTCCATCTTTACCAGCCCAACCTGAAGTTACTACCAGGCTGCAAGCAATCTTTCCTGCAGACCAGCTATCCCCCGCCAGCTTTCCAGCCTGCTGATTTTGCTTCTAATGTTTGGTCGTTGCCTGCCGTTTGAAGTTGAATAAAGAACTGTAAGTTGATTTGCACAACATGTCTCCATGTGATCCCTGGATCAGGCTGCTTCACCATCACGGGCTCCCTATCCTCCATCACCAGTAATCGCCCAAATATCCAAATATAGCTTTAAACTTCTCCACAACAGTATCACGGACCTGCCTGGTGTGTAGAACCCTGAGACTATCACAGAGCAAGTGTATTTATACTGAGATTTGATTACACACAAGCGCATTATATTTATCATCATCCGTCATTTAGGATGACATTGAACTTCTGGAGGGAGTTTGCTGCACTAAAAGTAAAGGGGCCGAATATTACTGCACGCCCCACTTTGCAGTTTATTATTTTTTACAAAAGTTTAAAATATCCAATAAATTTTGTTCCACTAGTCAATTGTGTTCCACATCTTTTTAGTCTTCACCAAAAAATTATAATTTCACATCTTTATGTTTGAAGCTTGAAATGTGGCAAAAGGTAGAAAATTTAATGGGGGACAAATACTTTTGCAAGGACCTGTATACATATGTGTGTATGTTTTTAACTTGATGTATCCCCTATGAGGTCACCAAAGACCCCTGAAAGCCAGAGACCCGGTTCTCCACATTTACCACAGGAGGCGGAGAAACTACATCGACATTGAAAAACGTTGCTGTAGACTTGAGCCCTAAACCAGTTCACGTCTTTTGTCAGTCGGAACAGAGTTAAAATATGTTTATACCACGTCAGGGCCGGATTAAGGTAGGTGGAGGCCCCTGTGCACAAAATCTGGTGGGGGCCCCCACTGAAAGCCCAGATAGTGGTACACATTACTATTCTATATTATTATTCTAAACTTTCTCTTATTTACATGTTAGCCTAGCTGTCACAGTGTCAGTTGTGTTAGACTAGCTACTGGTCTAGGAGGTACAAGGACAGTGACAGTAATACTAACTACTAGTCCTAGTCACTACACCAGTCGCATGAGTCACTGCTTCCCTGAGAGTTCTCTCTCCTCCTCTCACAGATCGGGATGAGTAATCTGTGAGGAAGTAAACCTAGGCCCCATGCACATTGCCGTTGTGGTGACTTACACCATGTTCCAAATTATTATGCAAATTGGATTTAAGTGTCGTAAAGATTAAATTTTTTGTTTTTCAATGAACCTCAAGCTGAAGGATCCTTCATGGACCTGCCGTGATACATAGGCCCACAATTCAGCTACCCCTAACCAGTGCTCACAATCAGAAACATTTGCAGTGGGCACAGACATACATGAAGACTAATTTTTCAAACAATCTTGTTTATTGATGAATGTTGTGAAACCCTGGATGGGCCAGATAGATGGAGTAGTGGATGGTTGGTGGAAGGCAACAAGGCTGTGACATCAGCAAAGAGGTGGCAGAGTCATGCTTTGGGCCATCATGAAGCAGAAGGTCCATGATGGTGGAAGGCAGTTCACATCGCAACTGCAGTTCCGGGAGGCTATTTTTACATTATTCTGACATGATGCAAAGAAATTCAAGCAGAAACTTTCCCAAAAAATTGCGAATTTGATATCCTTTGTTAACATGTAACTTGGTCTGTTAGTATGTTTTGGATTGAAACAGCTTGAATGTTACCCCCTAATGATGCAAATTAAACAAATGACCATTTTCAGTTCTTTACAACCTATAAAATGTTTTGAAACGCTGCTATGCATAATAATTTGGAACGCTGCATTTTGAGTTTTGTTGAGTTTTATTCTATATACTCTATATCAGGGTTCCCCAAACTACGGCCCACGGACCATTTCGATCTGGCCCCCGACGCTTGGTGCACCAGCGCTGGGCCCCCGTGGCCTTCGACAGTAGGGTAGGAGCCTCCGTCCGGACAGGAAGCTCCTGTCCGTCACTGTATAGTGCTCTAACGGCCGCTCTAGCACTATTACTGGAGCGATATGGCCAGGAGACAACCTGGGCGCACATCGCTCCATAAACTAGGATGCGGCGGGAGACGTAGGTGAGTACAGGGTTTTTATTTTTTATTAAAAAGGGAAGTAAAAAGATTGTGGCGACTGGGGGCCAATAGTTAGTTATGAGGGGCAGCTTAGGAAATAATTAATTATGAGGGGCAGCTTAGGAAATAATTAATTATGACGGGCAGCATAGGAAATAATTAATTATGAGGGGCAGCATAGGAAATAATTAATTATGAGGGGCAATATAGGAAATAATTCATTATGAGGGGCAGCTTAGGAAATAATTCATTATGAGGGGTAGCATAGGAAATAATTAATTATGAGGGGCAGCATAGGAAATAATTATTTATGAGGGGCAGTATAGGAAATAATTAATGGTGGAGGGGAAGTATGGGGAATAATTAATTATGAAGGGCAGCTTAGGAAATAATTATGAGGGGCACCAATAATAAATGGTGGGGGTAGCATAGGAAATAATTAATGGTGGGGGGGGAGTCATAGGAAATAATTAATGGTGGGGGGAAGCATAGGAAATTATTAATGGGGAGGGGCAGCATAGGAAATAATTAATGGTGGGGAAATAAGAAATAATTAATTATGAGGGGTAGTCTAGTAATTAATGGGGGGAGGCATATTCAATAATTAATGGAGAGAGGTCCCAGTATATTTAATAATTAATTGGCCCAATGGGGTGCAGTACTGTATATTAGATAATTAATTGAGGGGGGTGCCAGTCGGTCACATGTACCGCGATTTATTTTTAAACTTTAGTCCGGCCCTCCAACTGTTTGAGGGGGACAGTGAACGGCCCCCTATGTAAAAAGTTTGGGGACCCCTGCTCTATATCCTTAATCTTGTACTGTTCATAAAGGTAATTTATTTTTTTTTGTTTAAATCTTTTTATTGTTTTCCAATCATTTTCACAAATACAGAAAATAAACATTTGGACAAGCTTATTTGCCCGGAAGCATTAAGTCATATGCATCAAGTTAATACAAGTATGTCTAAAAGCTTAGAAAGGTAAAGCTTGTTGAAGCGCAATGTAAAATTAACCGTGATAACAAAGTTAACAGTGAACATTAACTGCGTACACATTAAAAGTAATGGGATGTCATGAGCAAGACAATACTATTACCAGGGATCCCATGTGAGGTGGAATTTGTCTGTTTTGCCCTGGAAAGTGGCCGATAAATATTCCATGGATCAGACTTCCTTAAGACGGGCATACTATTCATACCTGGAGGGAGACGAAACTTGCCTCCAATGCATAGCAATGAGACACCTAGCAGCAGAGAGGAGGTTTAGGACTAAGGTAAAGGTGTACTTCCTAAAAAAAAGTGGAGAAATATATTCAGCATATACCTTTTAGAGCATAGAGGGAAGTCCAGAGAAAGTACCTGCTGAAGGATTTGTTGTACGTCTACCCAGGTGGGTGCGAGAATGGGACAGTCCCAAAAATGTGAAAAGTAGAGGCATTAGGTCTGCCACACATCCAGCAGTTATTTGGCAAAGTAGGGGGAGTGTGGGGGAGTTGAGGAGTATGGTACCAGTGCATGAGCATTTTGTACTGAATTTCTCTGTTTATTACACGTTGCATTTTTTGGTGCACGCCTCCAGATCAGTGACCAGCAACCACCAGAAAGAGTTTCGCCTATATAAGTGCCCTGCTTAGACGTGTAAGGGTTCCTTGGAAATTGATCAGGAAAGGGGTCAGTCAAAATAGCATATAAAGAGGAGATGAGACCCGACTTGGAAGTAGAAAGCTTGCAGAGATGCTCGAAAGGGGTAGGGACAGAGGCCGGGGCTGACTGGTAGAGAGAGGTCACATTGGGGGTCATTTACTAAGGGCCCGATTCGGGTTTTCCCGACGTGTTACCCGAATATTTCCGATTTGCGCCGATAGTACCTGAATTGCCCCGGGTTTTTGGCGCACGCGATCGGAATTTGGCGCATCGGCGCCGGTATGCGCGCGACGGAAATCGGGGGGCGTGGCCGAATGAAAACCCGACGTATTCGGAAAAACCGCCGCATTTAAAAAAAAAATTGTGTCGCGAAAATTTCACTCACCTTCATCCTGGATAGGCCGGTGTATTTCGAGGCATTCCAGCGGACTTCAGCGCAGCAGCGCCACCTGGTGGACGTCGGAGGAACTGCTTTGATGAATCCCGGCCGGACCCGAATCCAGTGCAGAGAACGCGCCGCTGGATCGCGAACGGACCGGGTAAGTAAATCTGCCCCATTGTGTTTAATCTGATGGAATTGGAAGAGGGACAAAGGGGGGTAGATCGTGTTTAGTCTGGAGTTCCGGAAAGGGGATCAGCTTCCTTGTTCCAGGATCCACCAGGTCTGCAATGTGGAAAAAACCAGCATGGTGCCAGACTGCGGAACCAGCCACTGGCAGACTAACTAGTAGATTAGGATGAAACAAGAAAGAGCTCATCGCAGACCTGGGGGAGGCCAGGGGGAAACGCTAACTATACAGATGCCAGATGTCTCTGGTGAGTGCCATAGGGCCCAGTAGGTCATGGGAGGGAGGGGCGTAAGGATCAGACCACAGAAAGGAATTGGGATGGGCCGGAGCAAGCCATTCTCCACTTCCGTCCATTTGGATTATGCAGATAATGTAGATCAGGCTGGTATTCTATGAAGGTGAGTGACGCAGTAGTAGAGCAAACTTATCTGAAAAAAATTACGTTAAAGTCTCCCCTCAGCTGAAAAATCAGCTGAGGGGAGCGGCCACCCGGGTCCAGATAGGAAGACACCTCAATGAAGGGACAGGAGTGTGAGAATAGTATGGCCACTCCCGCTCTTTTGCAATCCAAAGGAGCTGAATAGGTAAGAGGAAAGTGTCTGCACGCAAAATTGAAAGATTAGGAACTGTCAGAATGAGTTTCCTAAAGAAAAGCCACTTTTGCACGGAGAGTCTTAATCTCATTAGTAAGTCGTCTCTTGGCATTGGAGTTGAGGACTTTAACGTTTAAAGTAATGCACTTAACCATGGGGCATCTTTATAGAAGTGTTGTCGCTTATGTAGTGTAGGCTAGGCTGGGGCTTGGGAAGAAACCAGCATCTCTGGTGACTCACTTCGCCATACAGTGATGGATTGCTAAATTAGGGGGGGAAGGGGGGACCAAGGGTTCCCAGTCAGGTAGATCAGGGGATAGTAGGTCCAGGCATTCGCAGAATCCCCACAGGTCTTCCATTGTGCGGAGGGTGGCTGTCTTCCCATTCTTTCTGGCTGTAAGGGCAAAGGGGAATCCCCAGCGGTACAGGATGTGATTGTCCTCGAGCAGTTGAAGGAGAGCATGTAGTGCTCGCTTTTTCTGAAGGGTTATCCAAGAGAGGTCCAGGTATAGCTGGAAAGGCACACCATCACAATTAAAGTGCTTTAAGGTACAAGCTTTAGCCAGGTTTCCTTAAGTTTGTAGTCTTGTAGACAGCAGATGACATCCTTGGACCTTGCAATGGAGCCCTTAGGCTTAAGGGCTCTGTGAGCCCTAACAAACTTGATGTTATGATTAGGCCATCATGTTGAAAATTGCTTCAAGGGTTACTTTGAGGTCCTCCTCCCCAGGTACCTCACGGAGACTAATGTTCTGCGACGGCCCCTATTGTCAAGGTCCTCCAGGTGCCTTTTGTGCTCCCTTGTGCTCCCTTAGAGCAAAAGATTGCTTCACCACAGTTTCCTGCACGCAAGCGATGTATTGGCAAGTGACATCAGGTTCCCCTTCTGCAGCGTCTACATGTTCCCCCAGTTGCTTAAGATCTTGCTGAGCCACAAAAATGCTGGCTTCACAGGTCTGTTTCTCCTCCAGTACCTTGTTATAAAAAGTCCTGCTTGGTAGGGAGTTGCATAAGTAAGGCATGCCACTGGGCATTGTCCTGTATAGCAGCCGGAGGTGTTGGACAGTTTAGAGAAGAAAAGTTCTCAGGGTGAGAGCTTGGAGCTTCTGCGGCAGATGACAATTGAGATAAAGCCTGCTGCAACGGGGGGGGAGGGGGGTCGGTTTTTGCGCAGCCCCTTGGAGGGGGATGGCGGAGGCCTTTGAGGTTTTGTTGGCATAGTTGAGAGGCCTACTGCTGGGGACAGTATATGTGCCCGGGTGGACTGCAGGGGCACCTAGTGAGGAGAGGTCTTGTGGGCAGGTAGACTGACCTGAAGCAACTGGAGAGTGGTAGGCCCAGGAGGGGGGAGAATGCCGATGCTGCTGGTTTGAGGCTGGAGGAACAGGGGTGCTGCACTGTCAGTAGAGGCGCTATCAGCACACTTGACTTCCCAGATGGCAGGAGAGTAGTCAGCCAGGCCTCAGGAGCTGCATCCGGCCTTAAGATGGCGGTCTCTCCTCACGTGGCTGCAGGGGCCTTGGAGAAGAGAGCAGGCAGCTTGGTACGCTCCTCTCACTCTGACGACTGTGAGGGAGTCCATATTATGTCCGGAGGGGGCCCAGATGGACGTGACCCCTGAGGAGACTGGGGTCCAGGCGGCACAATATCGGATCTGTGCTGGTGCGCAGGAGCCAAGATGGAAGCGGCCCATGGGTCAGAAATGGCGGACCCCCGGAGCCTGGCAGAGCGGCGGACAAAGAAGTCCAGAGCCGGTAAGGGGGCAGGTGGCCAACGGGATCCTCGGGATGGTTTCCCAATCGATTTCTTCCCAATGCAGGCCAGGATGTGTTCGATTTTGAGTGCCCGGGAGGCGCCCCCCAGACCCTCCTCATTCTTATTGAATTGTTTTTCTAAACTCAATTGAGGCTGTGGTCACACATGGAGGTTGTGCTGCGTTTACAAACAGAATGAAAGCGTATGGGGGCGAGTCTTGGCCCCGGTCAAATATACCTTTAAATGCAGGGTTGCCTCAGGTAGCACATACCCGGTGCCCTGAGGGGGACGGCAGATTGACCGAAGTATGGACCTGCCAAAAGCTGGCAAGTCTGTACTATGAGAAAAAAAATTGCGTCAGCACCTTTAAGACACAGATGCAAATTATGTACAGAGCGATGTAGCACTGACAGGTCAATATGCAGTGCTGTGTATAACACAGGCCAGTGTGTCTGCACTGAAGACGATATTTATATGATTACTATGGGGGCCTGTATATGAAGGGAGCTGTAGATTATTAAACTATGAGTGAGCTATATATTAATAAACCTAGGAGGGCTATTTCTTCTTAAGGGGATCTGTATTTAAGTAAACGATGGTAGCTGTACATACTTTAACTATAATGTATGGGGTACTATATTATTTTATTTTGTTTTACATTGTTAATATTACTAATGTTAAAGGCCAAACTACATGTGTGTGATATTGTTGTCCATGTGACATTGCATTTTAAGTAGCTGTGAGATTTTATGGGGCACATTGTGGAGGGGGGTGGGTGTGATATTTGAATTTTCGCCTCAGGCAGCAAAAAAGCTAGAATCAGCTCTGTTTCCATGGATACACATGCGATCAGTAACCAGCACCCAGTGTCTTGCATTGTTTTAATGCAATGCACCAGGTTCTGGTTACCGATTGCATAGGTTTCCATAAGCGCCACGTGTGACCGCACCCTCAACTTTAATGTGAGCACACAGCCTAAGGTGCCACTTGCACTACCATATTGGCACCAACTAGCGCATGGGTTCTGATATTAGTGTACTCGGGAGAAATCAGGTATGAAACTTTGTGGAGCCTTTCTTCATTTAATCCATCATGAATGTTTAATTTTTCGTCCAAAATTAATGTACAGGCGGTCCCCTACTTAAGAACACTCGACTTGCATACGACCCATAGTTACAAACGGACCTCTGGATATTGGTAATTTATTGTACTTTAGTCTTAGGCTACAATAAGCAGCTGTAACAGTTATCAAATGTGTCTGTAATGAAGCTTTAGTGTTAATATTGATTCTTATGACAACCCAACATTTTTAAAATCCAATTGTCACAGAGACCAAAAAAGTTCTGGCTGGGATTACAATGATAAAATATACAGTTCCGACTTACATACAAATTCAACTTAAGAACAAACCTACAGACCCTATCTTGTATGTAACCCGGGGACTGCCTGTATTGTCCAAAAATATTACAATTTGTAGACGGCAACTCCATTTTGTTTTAAGCTTTATAAAACGCCTAAAGGGTTAACAAACTGCATACGTTGAGGTGTGTAGTTTCCATAATTTACTAGTCTTGCTATTATTTAGGCCTCTCACAGTCATATGACTGTCTGCTTCAAAAGTAGAGAATTTAGAATTTCAAGTTTTTTTTCATAACTAAAAGATGCTATTCAAATTTTTAAACTAATTTGAAGTAAGTGGGGGACATGTATTATCGTATCTGCGCCTAAAAAATGCCGGGATCTTTGGGTTTTTTTGGGCGCAGAATTGTTGCGGATCATTTATAATGAGTTGCGCCAGAAAGAACAGATGTTTCCAACTATCCCGACTCCTCCGTCTTTTTTTGGCGCAAGTGGGAATGGCCTAACTTTTCCACATTATCTGTCACATTTATGTGTATTTTGTCTGCATTTTTAGGTGCAATTTTTGGCGCACAATAGACCAGAAAAAAAATGGTCAGAGAGCAAAATTAAGGCGCAGTCCATGTAAGATTTTGGCGCACATCTCATTTTTATGGCGCACGACTGATTAGTTCCTTCTACCCATTAATTACTTACAGTAGTTTTAATACATCGGGCTGTGCTTTCAGGAGACTGATATCCAATGCCGACAGTCGTGCTTGCGCCAGTATTAGTAAATCCCCCCCAATATGTCACGAAAACAATCACAAAATCCCCTGGTTATCTTATAGCGTTCCAAAGCTGTAACCATTTAGTGACACAGGGCAGATTTGAAACATGGGACCGCGTCCTAGAGGGGAAAATAGACTGGGGGTTAAAGAAGAGCGGCCACAGCTCCTGACACTTATGTTTTAGGAACTTCTCAGGCCTGATGTATTTTTATCATAACTCTTCTGAATTCTCATGTTTTAGCGACCACAAGTATCTCCTACAGATATGTCAGACGTCTTAATCCGGAGAAGTGAGCACAGAATGGTGACTGTCGCTTTGGAGTGTGACACAGTAGTGACACTATGGCCCTTGTCATGTGTGCACAGCTGCTGACAACACCACAGGCTTCTGTCTGTCTCTAAGGAGAGAACCAGAACTACCACTTTAACGGCAGAGCCGGTCACTTCCTACTAGCACAGATCACAAGGGCGGCTGGGAGGTGTCACCACATCATCTGCCTGC
The DNA here is from genome assembly GCA_019512145.1 of Engystomops pustulosus. NCBI lineage: Eukaryota > Metazoa > Chordata > Amphibia > Anura > Leptodactylidae > Engystomops > Engystomops pustulosus. The sequence goes on along the minus strand of CM033643.1, from coordinate 74,028,043 downwards.
AGTCACAGAGTTCCTCCAGACACTGGTAAGACTCTCCTTTATAGCATATACACTGGGGGGCAATACAGGAGGTGCATATAACATGTATGACCTGGGCTGGATGTAGTCATAGCCCAGCGTCCTGTTCTGTGGAAGTAAGAGAAGTCAGAAAACAACTTCATGATGCCCCACCCTCCTCCAGCACAGCCATCTAGCTATACTACTCCAGCTTCACCCAGTGCCCTGACCCTCCGCCAGCTGCTGGAACAGTCTAGTGTGACCTCTGACTTGTAGGGATCCTGTATGTAACTATGTCTTACCAGATGATATATGTACATGTATGATGTAATACAGTCCTTCCAGACATGCTGCTAAGATAAAATGTATAGAAGTGCTGTCAGTCCTGTGACAGAATAATACTACTACTCATGGCTAATGCTGTAGTCACCACCTTGATCCTATGCCTTATACTGGCACGGAGTGGCCTGTCATACTGTAGTGAAGAGTCTGGAAATCTGGCATTGTTTACAAGCAGCCTAGGTATGTTGGTATTCACATTCGTGTTTGCACTTGGTAACTGCATTCAAAACTAATTGAGAAATATTAGAGTAAATATATACAGATATATACTGTATATACTGTACAAATAAAATAAGATATTACAGTACTAACATGATTAGATGAAACAATAGGAGTGAGGGCCCTGCTCACAATTGCTTACAATCTATAAATATTGACACTGGAGCTAGATGGGTAAAAATTGTAGCAAGTGTGAGCCCTCTCCGTACAGACGGGTATTGGATGCTTAATGCAGAAAATACACAATACAAAACCTGCAAGTGTTGCTGGTACCAGGTGTTAAAATTTGCATGCCGCCAACAGTTTTGCATGGATGTTGCCATCTTGGCTATGATGGTCATTCCCCAAAAATGCAATTTACCGTTTTACTCTAGTATGGTAGTATATGGAAGGATGGATAAGATCCCTTTGTGATAAAGTACCCTAGGGGGGGCTAAAAAATAGACAATACAAATCAACCTGGTTTCCCTATAACTGAAATAAAATCATAAACATATTAGGTATCACCATGTCCCTAAAGTCCCACTCTTTCAATATATAAATATGGCTGTTCCAGACGGTAAACCCTGAGTCTGAAATACCAATTTTTTATCATTTTGCAGCTCATAAAAATTTATATAAAAAGTGATGAAAATATTGTACAGTCCCACAAATGGCAACAATGTAAACGTCATCACCACCTGCAAAAAATTACATCTTCGGCTACATTCACACGAATGTATGGGGGACAAATATACGGTCAACGTATATATGGCGTATATACGTCCCCCATACATTTCTATGGGCTCACTGCCCTCTACGGGAGCGGTACTGTACCGCTCCGTAGCCCGTAGAAAAATAGGACATGTCCTATCTTTCTACGTAATACGGCGCCGAGCGCTGTATATTCCCAGGAGAGGGACTGGGGTGAGTTGCGTTTATCCCCTGCTCCTCCCCGCAGTGCCGATGTATGCCTGCCGTACTAAGGTATGGCGGGCGTACATTGTGTAAATGTAGCCTTACACAGCTCCATAAGCTAAGTATGAAAAAGGTATTAGTGTCAGAATATGGAAAAACGACAAAATCTCATTTTTAAAACATTATAAAACCTATGTCAATTTAGAATAACATAACTCCACCGACCCAAAGAATAAAGTGATGGTGTAATTTAGAGTGCACAGTAAGAAGTCATAAAAACAGAGTTTACAACAAAAGTGGAAAAAAATACCCTCAGGACTTGGCTCATGGTTTTAACCAGAGCTGAAAAAATTTGACTTTGGCTGCATTTGGTTATTTATTTCGACCGTGTGGCTCTGGCTCTATTAAATTCTAGCTACCAGTCTTTTGGTCTGAATGGATAGTTTTTCATTGCCCCAGTTTTTCATGGCAGCATTATGTCTACAGTGTCTATGACATACTCCCAACTGTCTCATATGCAGTCTTTAGGTCTTACCTGTTATCCTGTCGCAGACCTCAAATCTGTGCTGGCCCCCCTAAAAGCAATTCATATCAGCCCCCCTCTCCCTAGAGAACACATAAAGGGCGATTTATCACATTTTTTTATCCTTTTTGCTCTTCTCTTTGTAACTTTTTGGGTGTATTTGAACCTTTCCACCCGGCCAATAAAGTTCGCCACAACCTAGTGATCCGTCTGTTTTATCTTTGTGATGCAAAAGTTGATGTTCAAAGAGGTTGCTATTTTTTCTGCAATGGTTGCAAAGAGACCTACAGACTCAGATACAAGATTTATCACCCCATGGCTGAAATGCCGGCTTTTTCAAAATATAAAAATAATTACTCCATACAATGAACGAAAAAAACATCCAAAGATCCAAATCTGTTACGTTCATATTTGTTATTTTTGGACACTCTCAGCATGTATGCCCGCAATGCTCCAGATGTACACACTGAATATGTCCATAGACATATTGGGGCTTATTTGTCTTGGTGCGCCAAGCTATGATGTTCCCCCCACCCCTGCTACTTGGCAGATATATCAGCAGGCTCCGGCCCTGTTTGGCATAGCATAGCGCAGGATAAAGTTAATGAACAGGTGCGGGGGAAAGGACATCACTGGGGGAACACCCCATTTATTGGCAGCACCCAATCGCCGGCTGCTGCCAATGTCCACTCGCATTGTGTACAGGTCAGCGGCAGAGCAGTAGCCACATCATCAGGGAAATACCATGAACTGTCCATATTGTACAAATTGTCTGTAACAGATTTCTTTACTTTGCAATTCTGGTAAGAGACTCTGCGGCAGATTTACTTACCCGGTCCTGTCGCAATCCCCGCTGTGCGTTTTCCGACAAGGATTTGGGTCTGCCGTGTTTCACTAAGGTCGTGCGTCCAATTTCCTTCATATGTCACTTCCCCCCTGAGGTCCGCCGGAGTTCACCTTCTTCTTCCTGGTGCATGTAAGTGCTTGATCTTGTGACTCAATTTTGTTTTTCAATTCCACGGTTTGTCCAAATCAGTCGGGTTGTTCGATGCTACGCCCCCCGATTTCTGTCGCATGCAAGCCAGCACCGTTGTGCCACAATCCGATCGCATGCGGCAAAAACCTGGAGCAATTGGGCGCGAAAAGGAAATATTCGGGAAACCCAACAGTATCGCGGTCCACGGAACCTTAGTAAATGTGCTCCTTTGTATCCAGCAATAAATTCTGAGTGAGGACATGTTTAAGTTTGTCTTTTACAAATTTCCAATTAACTGCCAATATCAACACATTTGCCAGTACATGGCATGGAATAATAAGTAACGTCGCTGACAAGTAAAATTTCTTACACAGCTCTGTACACGGAGAAATGAAAAAGTTATGGATTTTTGAAGGCCCATGCGTCATTAAGGGGATAAAAAAGGGCAAAAAATTGTTGTTGTATTTCCTAAATTTATTAGCTTCTTGGGTATGGACAAACTTTTAGCCCCTTCAGGTGGGTTATGAAATTACCTTTCTAGAATCCCCACTGTCGTGTGAAATCTCACCTGTTTACTTATAAAAAATCCCCTCTAAACGCAAGTGAAAATGAGCAGAGAATAGTCATGTTTGCCATACATGAGTCAAGTTTAGAGACTACAGGGGGATTGTCTCTTCAGATGCCCCTTTCTTTGGCTCCAACTAAAAATATGCTTTTGGTGTCATATTAAAGATAAGTATCTCACCTTTTACATTGCATCAAAACCAGATACACAGTTCAATTCATAGATGTTAATGAAAGCTACAAATAAACATCCATTTCCCCTGTATCTTTAACTATCTGTACCTCTGGTTCTGTAGCTCATAAGAGCACATATATCATAAGTCTGAATTTTTCCATCTGTTTTTTTTTTTTTAACTTTTCTGCTGTTCAGATGTATCTTAGAGGGTTTTCCTTGCATTTGGTCTTTAGTGAATTTGAGATTAAAAAAAAAAAAAGTTGCAACTTTCACAAATGAGTTCAGGTCATAACTCAGGAACACTTCAGAAAACTAAACAATGGTGAACTTTGACTGCCTTAGGTGCAAAAAAGTCACATATGAGCACATGCACCATGAAAAGTCACAAAAAAATTAAGAAAAAAGCTAGCAAACAGTCTGATACATGTGCCCCATAAAACCACAAGCCTGATTTGATTTAAAGATGAGATTATCGTTAATACTATAAATAACTCATGTTTATAGGTACTATAGCACAAAATAAAGGAGCATCTGAAGTGACGCTGCCCATGCAGCCACTAAACTTGACTCATCTCACGAAAATATGACTCTTCTCTGCTCTTTTTACATGACTTTGGAGGAGATTTTTTTTATAGGTGAAAGGGTGAGATTTCACATAAAAAGGACATTATAGAAATGACATTTCATACCGTACCTGAGGGGACTGATAGTTTAGAGCCCCTCTAAAAGGGTTTTTTCAGGGGGTGAAAAAAAGGGCAGTTCCATAAACAGCTCTACACCTGACCGTGGGTAGTGCAACTAAGTTCCATTCCATTTATACCACAGAGCTGCAATGACAGCACAAAGCATGGTCAGAAGTCGTACTTCTTTGGATGAAAGAAGAAATGTTTTTCAATCATCATGCAACCACTTTAGATATTCTCCTAGCTGCCAGTTGTAAATAGATCATTTGAAGGATTGTTCCAAACGAAATCATTTTGCGTACAATCCATTGCATCTGTAGTAGGAGCATTCTGTTTCTTCTTACTGGAAACTTGTCACATCTTGGCATTCCCATATTTTGAGCAACATTTGGCTTTATGTTTACTGTATAAAAGAAATGAAAAACAAATGGGTATATACAGAGCTTTATTTTGAAAATATTTTTGGGTCCCCGTGAATGCAAATACCATTTTAATAGACATAAGTGTATGGGAGGCCTACAGTAATCTTCACCTCTAAAAATAACAGTGTATTCTATTTAGCATCTGTATTATAGATACTAAGTTTAATAGCTGCAGGCATGTGTCATGTTTTGTAGATTTATTGTATGTTAAAAATGAATAATTCAGTATCTCGGAGGACAGAACTAAACAATGTAAGGCTGCAACAAAGCTGTGACTGTGACACTGTGCACATTCAATTATACTTAAAATAGACCTTTTCCCAAGGTGAACACCTTCAGTACACAAGTACACGGTGGCTTTTATAGTTTCTCTGTGGCCTGGGTGTGACAGGTAAACAATGCTGCATTGTTCCATGCAGCACTGTTCTCTACTACCATGGGTAAGTGAGAATAATAGAGCTACAGTAGTTAATGATTTGATAATGCATGTGACTACCATGTATCTTCTTCATGCCATGACCAGCTTCTGCATCCAGTCTTTATAAAATGTTTCAATGTTGAGCTGATTTTTTATCTTCTCAGTCTTTGGAAATGGCCCAGCAAGGGGGAGACCTGCGTCCGGTAGCACTTGGAGAACAAGATCATCCAGCATCGGAAACCAAGCAGGACACCAGGAGTAAACAAGAGGAGGCAGAAACTCGCTCCGGCCAGCAATATATCATGAGAAAGTTCTTTGTTGCCAGGGTAAAACAAATGTGTAGCTTCTTTAGAGTGCATAGACTATGTACTTAACTGTTGCCAATGTTCATACAGTCAGGCTTTGATTAAAAGCAGACATTTTGCCTGTAATGTCATCCTCTTCTTGTGAATTAACGCACATGTACTGTGAGGCTGCAATGAAATTTGTGCCTTATTTACATATTTTTGACATTATTTTTCATCAGAAAGAGACCTTGACTAAAGAAAATACAGACATTTATCAATCTGGGCACCCTGATTCCAGCAGTGAGTTATACTGGTGTATTAGGTCCAAATCCAATGGTTGATTTCCTTGAGCCTTTTCCTTTTCTGAAAGGAGACATTTACCCCATTTTCAAAATTGAATTAAAGGAAACCTACCATCAAATATCTTCCTATTAAAGGGAACCTGTCACCACATTTTTCACAAATACAGGTAGTGACAGGTTCCCATAGAGCCCTAGTAACTAACTGACACCTTTATTTTAGTTAAAAATGATTCCCCTGAGATTCCCATATTCAACTTTATAGTTTTACCTGGTATTTAAGCATGGCTACAGCGAGTCCAGGTGGGCGTGGTCTCCTCCAGCTTTAATCCAGAAGTTCCTTTCCATCCTATCTCTGTATGAAGCAGTAATGTCATGTGACCAGGGTGATGTCATCGCAGGTCCTTTCAATTTTTAGCATTAGAAAACTGTATACCAAGCATATATATCTAGAGGAGAGGCGATTCTACCATCAATATAGACAAAGGTTCTTCACTGTAAGAGCAGTGAGACTATGGAACTTTCTGCCGCAGGAGGTGGTTATGGCAGACGAATGAAAGTGTGTCTGCGGACCCTTAGTAAATAAGCCCCTTTGGATGTTATTGTGTGTGCTCCATAGATTTGATAAGAATAGTCTTGGTCTTTTTAAATTCACACTTTATTATACTGTACTAAAGTATAGCCTCTGCTTTGTAACATGCCAGTGAAGAACATAAGTATTCTTTATATTTATCCACATAACATACAATGCATGCTAGTGTTAGAGATAAACCGTGACTTTCCATCACAAGATAATTTTCCAAACCAACAACATTCCTTTTATTTCTGAGACAGGAATCACTTTATAAATTACTTGTGGGACAAATTCTAAGAATCATGGCTGTCCATTGAAGAAGGACTCTGTTATTTGTATATTCAGATGCAAATATTATTTCATAGATATTTTAGCACTTTGTAATGTTTAGCACAATTTCATACCTCCAGGAGTGAATTCGGAATTTTGGCAACAACGTTACTTGCGAAAAAAGTGAACTGAAATATTGGGTTGTTTGAAGAATGTTATAAATAATCTAGTCCTTGATATAACTAGGGCAATCCCAGTCATTCAAATATTTCTGCATTTCTCTCTTAGCCGGGAGCCTTTGATCAAGCCGTTGAAGATCTGAAAAACCAGCTGTTATCAAAGGAGAAAGAAACTGTTAATAGTGCCTGGCTGCTAACAGAGTAAGTGCAGAAGTCAGTCATTATATGAGGCTTGACTCTATACATATAAGTAAATATGCAGTCAGACGCCTTTAAGATGATTCTGCTTTGATACAACAAGTGCTCATTTCTGTTTGCTACTGAGAATCTATTTGCTGTTAATGGTCTGGCACAATAAGTATTGTGTGCCAGCTCTGCACTGGCACTGGAATCATGTTTTCTCTTTGTTTCTACTTAAACATATCCCCAGTAGGTTGCTGTTGAAGAAACAGAATGACAAAAACATTGAACCACCATAGCTGACACCATAGTCTAGAATGGAGATACATCTTGTAATTAAAGCTCTGAGCAGGTGGCAGGGAACAGCTTGTTGAAGGATAGACTGTACACAATATATCCAGGGAAGCTTTTTACTTTTCTTAAAGGAGCAGAGCATGCTATATCTAGTTAGCACAAATTTTTAAATCTTAAAAATGGTTATACAAGTAATATGACTTATTTGGTATCCTGGTCTGTGATCCTGAATGGTGAGCTGCTCTAATTGAACTTGGCATGTCTATGCAATAATCTGCCTGTTGTCATGTAGTAGCACTAAAATAAGACAACTAAAATCATGATCAGCCAGAGATCTCATGTTGTCACCCCATATCCTTAGGTGAGTGGGCAGCCATATTTTTTTTTGCCACGCAAGTTAACTTGTGTGATCACCACTACAACCAGAATTAATCTATAATATGCTTGGGATTCATTTCCAATTTATCTCTGATTTGGAACTGTATGGAGGAAGTAGATTAGTGCCAGGTGCAGGCTTATTTTAGCCTTTGTACTTCTACTTTCTTATTTTGCACTGTCATATGACCACAGGGAGGCACATAGGTCACATGACCACTATGTATATGAGTGGTAACCTTCCCCTAGTAATAGATGGGTTCTTTTAAATATGTTTGTTTTCACATGGCTGATAGATCATGATTAAGATGTTGGAGCATTTAAACACATAGATCTTTTTATTGCATCTCCACCACTGTATAACAATACACCTGCATCTCCACCACTGTATAACCATTCCCCTTGAATAAGGGAAGACCTGTTTCATCTTCAGAGGCGTCCTGAATATGCCGGGCTTTCATCTTTGATTCTATCTTTATGGTGCAGGCTTTAGGAGGCTATTTAATTGAAGTGTTGGATCCCCTGCTGTAAGCAAACACAGCTCTGGAGAGAAGTCATAAGCAGTATTTACAGCCACTGGTTGTGACTATTTACTGAAGTGTTAAGCTAGAATGCCCTCAGTTCCGGGTTGTGACTCCTCATAGTAGTGCTCAGCCAGCATGCCCCCAGTCCCTGGTTGTGACTTCTCACTGTGGTTTTCAGCCATCATCGCCCCGGTCCATGGATGTAACTCCACGCTGTACTGTTCAGCCAGCATGTCCCCAGTCCCTAGTTGTGACTCCACACTGTAGTGCTCAGCCAGCATGCCCCCAGTCCATGGTTGTGATTGCTGTGTGTAGTGTTCAGCCAGCATGCTCCCAGTCCCTGGTTGTGACTCTCACGTATGGCTCACACCTGCATCCCCGCAGTCCCTAGTGTGACTTCTCAGTGTAGTGTTCAGCATCAGTCCCCCATCCTGATGTAACTCTCACTGTATTCTCACCGCATGCCCCCAGTCCCCTTGTTGATCCTCACTGTACGTTCATCCAGCATGCCCTGGTCCATGGTTGTGACTCCTCACTGTTACTCACGCCACATGCCACCCATCCTAGTTGGGACTCCCTGCACTGTAGTGTTTAGCCAGCATGCCCCCATTTCCTTTGTGCTCCTGACGGTGGGTGTTCAGCCAGCATGCCCCAGTTCCTGGTTGTGACTCCTGACTGTAGTGTTCAGCCAGTATACCTACACTCCCTGGTCGTGCTCCGACGTAGTGTTCAGCCACAGCCTGCCCAGTTCCTGTGTTGACTCTGACGTATGTTCAGCCAGTATACCTACACTCCCCTGTTGTGACTCCTGACTGTAGTGTTCAGCCAGGCATGCCCCATTTCCTGGTTGTGACTCCTGACTGTAGTGTTTAACCAGTATATACCCTACACGCCCTGGTTGTGACTCCCTGACTGTAGTGTTCAGCCAGCATCCTACACATCCCTGTTGTGACTGCTGGGTTAGTGTTAAGCCACATGTTCCCCAGTCCCGGTTGTGACTGTTTACTGTAGTTTCAGCCACATTTCCCCGTCCCTGGTTGTGACTTCTCATTGAAGTACTCAGCCAGCATGCCCCCATTTCCTGGTTGTGACTCCACCCACTGTAGTGCTCAGCCAGCATCCCCCATCCCTGGTTGTGATTGCTGGGTGTAGTGTTCAGCCAGCATGCTCCCAGTCCCTGGTTGTGCCCTCACAGTATGCTCACCTACATCCCCCCTGCCCTAGTTGTGACTTCTCACTGAGTGTTCACCATCATCCCCCCAGTCCATGGTGTAACTCCTCACTGTAGTGCGCAGCCAGCATGCCCCAGTCCTCGTTGTGACTCCTCACTGTACTGTTCACAGATGCTCCCAGTCCTGGTTGTGACTCCTCACTGTAGTGCTCAGCTAGCATCCCCCCAGTCCATTGTGACTTCTCACGGTAGTGTCAGTCATCATCCCCCTAGTCCATGGATGTAACTCCTCACTGTACTGTTCAGCCAGCATGCCCTCAGTCCTGTGTTGCGACTCCTTTTTGTACTGTTCAGCCAGCATGCCCCCGGTCCATGGTTGTGACTCCTCACTGTACTGTTTAGCCGCATGCCCCCGGTCCATGTTGTGACTCCTCACTCGTAGTACTCAGCCAGCATGCCCCCAGTCCCTGTTGGGACTCCCTGACTGTATGTTCAGCCAGCATGCCCCAGTCCCGTGTTGTGACTCCTCACTGTACTGTTCAGAAAGCATGCCCTCCATTTCCTGGTTGTGACTCCTGACTTGTAGTGTTCACCACATGCCTACACTCCCTGATTGTGACTGCTGGGTGTATGTTAGCCAGCATGCCCCGTTCCCGGTGTGACTCATGACTTTAGTGCTCTCAGCAGTTCCCATTCCATTGTGACTTCATTGAAGTACTCGCCAGCATGCCCCCATTTCCTGGTTGATTAAAGTGTCACACAGCCCCCTCCTGTAGCTATAGAGGAATGTGAAGACCAGAGGCATCAGCAGAAGAGGGAGACATGCTCCCCCAACCCTGACCCACAGCCAATTTGTCTGGGGGAAGTCAGGGAGAGATTTCCTGCACTGGCTCATGTTACAAGCCACTGCTAGTAAAGGAAGTAAAAGACTCCTTTTCCATTTAACCCTTCCCGGTGGAGGTCACTTTTTTGTTTTGGTGTTTCAATTTGCTCCCTATTTTTGCTTCTAAGGGCTTGTTTTCTTCTATTGGTGGCATTTTATTTTTCATCCCTTGTGACTGGAAACAGGGGAAAAAAATCCAAATGCGTGACCTTGAAAAGAAAAACGCTTTTGCACCATTATTCTTCTGGGCCTGGGTTAAATTTTTTTCAGTTTTTTTAGACCACCAAGGATAAGGATGACATCACTGGGAGTGATTACACAGTCAGATGGCGATGCCACTTGTCGGTGGCATGATCACTCATGTTCGAGACAGCATTATTAGGCCATATGAACACACGCCCTTCGGTATGGAGAAGCTCAACCTGTGGCCTCCACTTCTGCGGTTTGGGAGAAATAGAGCAATGTAAGGAAGGCCCCTTAACATCAAACATGACTTTTTTCACAAACCTGAAATCCTCCATAATGCCATTAGGATTCTGAAAAGTCATGGTTGTTAAGAGGCAATATTTTCCTTGTCCTATAACATGGAAAACATATTGCATAACGCTAGAGTACACAGAGAGCATTCAGAGGTGTGTCAGTCGCAGCCTCCACATCAAAGCCTTCCTCTCTACAACTGTTTGTGAGGCCGCACCAGTAGTCCTGCAGGTGATGCCGCTTGCATTTCTCTCCCAGCTACATACGCAAAGTTATGGGGCACATTCACCAGGGGGCACCATTCATTTGCCTTGTAGTGTACAGAGAGCGCCAGTTTCATGACTTGGGGCAAGCGTTCTCATGAATCTGGCGTTCCCTGCACTCCCCACAACAGAGTACATACCACTTTTTTTTGGTGGTGCACATTGTCCACACAGGGTGTCCGATACACTTCTGTCGTGCTTTGAATGATAAATTCCTGTACACAGGAACGCCCCCTTCAATGACAAAATTGTGTTGCATAAAGAATAGTGCAGCCACGACACAAAAGGGTCCCGCACACACATATTGGGTGGACACTTCTTAAATATATGTGCAAGCAGTTTTCACATGACAGAACATGCAAGTTCGACAGTAACTGGCACGTGTCCTTAGTAAAGTGTGCCCCATGTGTTTTAGACCAAAAAGGCTTTGAAGTCTTTATCTTGTAATGGACTAATGTGACTCTATCCTATAGAAACCCTGCTACCATAAAAAATGTGATATATTGCGGTATAAATTTGCCAAACACAAATAAAATTCTCCTGTAGGATAACATTTACTGTCAGACAAAAATACAAAATGTAAAAACTTTTTTTACTTTTGTTAATCTTTTAAACATACATTTGCTTTTAAAAATCTTATCAATAGCCCAACAAAAAGTGTTGAGCAGGTCTGCACGGCAAAGTTTCCGCCCATATTTGCTAAAGGTGCTGGAGCCTCTTAGTGGATACAGGTACTGGTCGTACTGGTGCTGGCCGGGGGATTTTAAAACTGGAGGTTCAAAACGCCAGTCTCATGAATTCCCCCCATTATGCCGGTTAAAAGAACATATTTCTTTATTAAGTAAATACAAAGCCACCCAAGTATAGCCGAGGAAAACCTACTGACTCGAGTATAAGCCGAAGCATGGTCACAGCCTCCCATTATATAGCCTGCACCCCTGGATATAGCCTGCAGCTGCTGTAGTATATAGCCTGCCAGTCCCTGTAGTATATAGGCACCTGCCCCCTGTATATACCTGCCAGCCCCCGTAGTATATGCGCCCATCCCCGGTATAGCTCCGCCCCTGTAGTATATAGCCATCGCCCCCCCTATGTATATCCCTGTCAGCCCCCGTATATATAGCCTGCCTGCCCCCAATATATGCCTGACAGCCCCTGTAGTTATATAGCCTGCCAGTGCCGTAGTATATAGGCATGCCTTCCCCTGTAGTTATAACCTCAGTCCCCTGTAGCATATAGGCTGCCATCCCCCTGTAGTATATAGCGCTCCCACACCCAGTGTATATACCCTGCCATCCCCCTGTATATATGCCTGCCACCCCTATATATAGCTTGCCAGCCCTGTGCTATATAGCTGCAGCCCCTAGTATAGCCTGCCTGCCTCCTGTTGTATATAGCCTGCTGCTCAAGTATATAGCTCCTCATAGTATTAGCCGCCATGGCCCTGTAGTATATAGGCTGCCAACCCCCTAGTATATAGTCTGCCAGCCACTGTAGTAATTAGCCTGATAGCCCATAGTATGTGCACAGCCAGCCCCTGTAACTTATAGCCTGCCAGGCCCCTAGTATATAGGCTGCCACCCCCTAGTATATGTCTGCCAGCCACTGTATGTATAAGCCTGATAGCCCCATGTATGTAGCCAGCCAGCCCCCTGTACTATATAGCCTGCCAGCCCCCTGTATTTATATGGCTGCCAGCCCCCTAGTATAATGCCGGCCAGCCCCATAGTTAGAGCTTTGCCAGCCCCATAGTGTATGAGCTAGCCTGCCCCCCTGTAGTAAAAAAAAGTTAACACCTACTCACCTCTCCAACATCCCTGTTAGTTCTCTTCTGTTCCGAGCCGGTACCTCTTGGGCATCCGCTCCTGTTCGGGTCGTTCCGCTCCTCTTGGTTGTTCGAGCCCGGCCGGCACAGACTGACACCAGCTGCTTGGGACATCATTGTTTGTGAACCACCGGCATCATGAGGGGACCCTGAAGAGGAGCAGACACGACACCAAGAGAGCCAAGAGAAATGGAAGACCCAAAGAGGACTCGAAGGACCCGAGAAGACACCGGACATCAGAGGCAGAGAGAAACCTATGGGGATTTGGAAAAGGTGAGTACATTGTAACTTTTTTTTAACTACAGGGGCAGGCTAGCTCTAGTACTATGGGGCTGGGCAGGCTATTACACGAGGGGGAGTTGGAAAGGGGTAGTACAGTGTTATATTTTTTATATAGACTCGAGTATAAGCCGACACAATTGTTTGCTGAAAAAACTCGGCTTACTCGACTATATACGGTATTTTACAGTATTGCTTTATACAAATTTGTTACAAGTAGTTTGTCCCTTTTTTCTTTTGTTTTTTTAAAAAAGATAATTTATCCACAGAATTTTTTGGCAGTTTCTTCAATCAGCTCCAGAATAGTGTCAGAGTGTGTGTCTCTGTGTAAGCCAACTATGAGAATTGTTACTCTACGCAAAGGTTGTGGAGAGATCTTCATTGGGCATTACAAGAGAAACACCAGTGACACTGATAGCCAAATATAAGGCTTGATTGGCCTATGCCCTTTTGGAGTTTATTGTGTTTTGTTGGATATAAATCAGCTATAGCAACGAAACTAACTAGAAAGTTGGCAAACTGGGCTTCTATCATAAATAGTTCATTGGGATCACCCTGGCCCTCTTCTTATTTGCCTATAATCGTATTTCCTCTATCAATGTGATTGTACATCTATGTGGCTACATCATGTTTTCTGACTGTGTTCTCAACAGGCATAATGGCGACAAGGTGGCTGCCAAGTGATTGTACATAGTGTATTGTGTGATTACATTTCGTCTTTCTTTTATGATTTCAGTCAGTTAAAAAGGGGTGAGAAACTGTTGGGGAATTTTACATTTTCTTGTGCGCTGTTTTGTTATATATGATTTTTTTTTTAATTTTGTGGTTGATCCAAACTTCTCTCTTTTAAGATTGGAGGCCCCCAGTGCCCTTAGTAGTCTTGATTTCTGCAAATTTTTATGTAACCTTGGCCATATTTGTGCCTTGCCACAATTCTGTCTCTAAGCTCCTTGGGCATTCCCTAGACCTCATGATTCTCAGTGTTCTGACACGCACTGTAAGCTGTGAGGGTAATATAGACATTTTTTGCCTTCCTAATCAAGACCACTCAGTTACTTAACACAACAGGACTCCAATGAAGAGTAGTAACTATCTCATCAGGTCAGAAGGAATGCACAGCATAAGATATAAATATGAGCTTTTTGGCAAATGTCTTAATATTCTGTCCATGTCATATTTCTACGATATCTACATTTCTTTTTTTTCTGCATATTGGGTGCAGAGTGTACATTAAATGAGCAAATAAGAACTTTTGATCAATGGATACATAAAAAAAGATTGAAAAGTAAAGTGGTCTGAATACTGTCTGTATCCACTGTAAGGCCAGTGGCCCCTCCCCTCTCCACAGCGATAGCATGGCGTATGGTGCCCATAACACAGGAAAGATAGGACATATCCTATCTTTCCACGTGTACGGAGCTTCTGAAGATCTTTCTAGTATACTTGTTGCTTTGGAATCATGACCCCATTTATTAAATTATTTGCACCAGTTTTTTTGTCTGACTTTGCACTGTAAAGAAGAAACTTCTTGCCCATATTAATAAATGTCTGCGCCATTTTTGTGTCGCGGCTGCACTGTGTCCGAAAAGACAGAAAAAAATGTGCACCTTAGGGGGATTTAGTGCTTTTCTTCGATTTTCGCCACAATTGTGTCTGCACCACAATTCTGCAGCATGGACGAGTGCAACAAAAAATGATGCCCACTTCCAGCAGCTGCAGGGGGCGCCAGTTCTGAAGACTATGAACCAGTTTATTAATCAGCACACTCTACAGGTGCACTAGTTTTGATAAATGTGGCCAGTTGTGTCTGCTTACATACATGGTTTTTCTAGACTCACTTTAAGTCTGGATTTCAGTTGGATTTACACATTTTTCTTCCGAGTTGAAAAGCTGCTTGCATGATATTTTTTTTTTATTTTCACATTCTCTGGGCTGTCTAACTTTCTAAATGAAGACAGCCACTCACGAAACTTGTGAGGTTTTAACAGTTTTGTTCGTATCCAGATGGGAGATATTTTTAACAAGATTCAGAATGAACATCACCATAGGTCAAATTAAAGAGCTGGCATGCAGTTTCTCATCCCTCTGGTTATTTAGCTTGAGCAAAATCTGCCACCTTGAGTCAACTCCAAAATGCATGTATAATATATTTGATACATGCTGTAATGCCTGTCCTTTACTAAGAGTGCTACATCGAACATGTTTGTTTAATTTCTGGCAGAATTGATCATTGGAACAATGAAAAGGAACGCTGGTTCTATTAACAGCAATTAATATTTTATCTGCAATACGACTCATCATGCTGTGCGCAACAAATCCCAAGGTCCTTTGAACTTTGTAGACCGGATATGTCGTGGACCATTCGTATTTCCGCAGAATCCTAGACAAGTATGGTGAAAATACATGCTTTGTGCTCACCATATATTTGTTGCCGTATTGAATATTGGGAGTTGAATGGGCTCTCATTGGTGCCCACTGTTATTCACTGGGAGGGCATTAAAGTCCATGTTGCAATTTTCCTACCAGATTTGATAGAATCTACAGTGCTATTATACCCCAAAGCTGTTTATATAGGACCTGTACCTGACAGATAATGCTGCCAATAACAGATCTGCTAATATAAGAATAATTCCTTTATTTATATTGTGCACACAGGTTATCGCGCTTGCCCAGAGCTTTCCAGATCAGTTTATGTCCCCAATAGGGCCACCAATCTAATCACCTGTTTTGGAGTGTGAGGAAACCGAGGAAACTCACACACACACACACACCACAGCACACAGAACATGCAACTCTGTGTGCATTATGTCACACGAACTGTACAAGTGGTGCCCTGCTGTGCTGCCTTGCAGCACTGGGTCAACACCCTCACATTTCAAAAAGCCTTAAAAACACACACATTCTGTGTACAAAGAACTTTTGTCAAGCTAAAAAAAATGTGAATCATAGTTAACGGAACCTGTCACCTCCTCCCAGCTAAAAACACCCGGACCGTACCTTAGAGAACACTATAAGTCGTGTCAATGCTTCTAATACACTTAATCTGCGTTGCTTCGTGGGGATAAAAACAACTTTAATTCCCTTTGTCTTCTTTCATTTATCCAGTCAAGAGCGCCTGGGAGCCTTCTGATGCAGTCGAGCTTCCCCTGCCTCCTGATGGGCAGCTCGGCTCACCCCCAGACACCTAGCACTGCCCCCACCTTTATGTCACTTACACTTCAGTGTACTCCAAGGCCCAGAAGCATCACAGTACAGGCCGACATGGACCGGAATCTAAGTGGCACCCATCTTCACCAGAGCCCGCCACAGGCATGACTTCGTCGGACGGGCTCACGGGATCAGAGTTGGGGTGTAGCAATAGGAGGCTGCAAAGAGAGCATAGTCAGGAATGGAACTGGGGTCCAACGGAAATCGCAATAACAGCGCAGGGCATCAGACACGCTTTCCTCTAAGGCAAAACACGAAGATCCGGCAGGGAAATGGGAAGGGTCTGCACTATCAGCCATTGGTTGGTCTATGGTCTGCGTTATCAGCCAGTGTCTGGTGTGGGGACTGCGTATTAGCCATAGTTTGGTCTAGGGATTGCGTACACCTTGTCTGGCCTGGGTCTGCTGTATCAGCCATTTTCTGGCCTGGGGTCTGCTGTATCATCATTGTCTGTTCGGGAACTCAGTAATCACATTTCTGGATCTGGATACTGCGGTATCACCATTGTCTGGTCTGGGGAGAAGTGAAATATTAGCCATTGTCTAGTCTGGGATCTGCGTACCAGCCATTGTGAGTCTGGTGACTGGGTAGCATCCATTGTCCTGGGTCTGGAATCTGCATATCATCCATTGCCAGTCTGGGATTTCAGTATTAGCCATTGTTGTCCTGGGGTCTGCAGTATCATCCATTGTCTGGTACTTGGAGGGTTGATCTTGGATTGCATTATCGCAATGGCTGGATCTGGGGTCAGCATATATCAACCATTGCTGGATCTGGAGTCTGTGGTATCAGCCATATCTGGATCTGGGGTCTGCGGTATCATCCATTGCTGGACTGGGGTCTGCGGTATCAGCAATGCTGGATTAGGAACATTTCAGCTATTGCCGTTTTTGGGAGTGAGTTAAACGCATAGTCTGGACTGGGTCTGCGGTATCAGCCATGCTGGATCTTGGGTGCATTATCAGCCACTGCTTGGTCTGGTGTTCTGCAGTATCAGTCATATGCTGCTATGGTCTCTGTGATCAGCCATTGCCTTTGTGGCACCTGCAGTATCAGCCGTTTCCTGATCTGGGGATCCCAGGAAATGGGGGCATGCTTTCTGAACAGTACAGTGAGGAGTCACAACACGGGACTGGGGCATGCTGGCTGAACACTACAGTCAGGGGTCCCAACTAGGGACTGGGGGCATGCTGGCTGAGTACTACAGTGAGGAGTCACAACCATGGACCGGGGGCATGCTGGCTGAACAGTACAGTGAGGAGTCACAACCATGGACCGGGGCATGCTGGCTGAACAGTACAAAAAGGAGTCGCAACACGACTGAGGCATGCTGGCTGAACATACAGTGAGGAGTACTCCATGGACTGGGGGGATGATGGCTGAACACTACAGTGAGAAGTCACAACTAGGGACTGGGGGGATGCTAGCTGAGCACTACAGTGAGGAGTCACAACCAGGGACTGGGAGCATGCTGGCTGAACAGTACAGTGAGGAGTCACAACGAGGGACTGGGGGCATGCTGGCTGAGCACTACAGTGAGGAGTTACATCCATGGACTGGGGGGATGATGGCTGAACACTACAGTGAGAAGTCACAACTAGGGACAGGGGGGATGCTAGGTGAGCACTACTGTGAGGAGTCACAACACAGGACTGGGAGCATGCTGGCTGAACACTACACCCAGCAATCACACCAGGGACTGGGGCTGCTGCTGAGCACTACAGTGTGGTCACACCGGAAACTGGGGGCATCTGGTAGTACTTCATGAGAATCACAACCAGGGACGGAAATGCTGCTGAACATACAGTAACGTCACAACCAGGGACTGGGGAATGCTGGCTTAACACTAAACCCAGCAGTCCCAACCAGGGATGGTAGGCTGCTGGCTGAACACTACAGTCAGGAGTCACAAACCAGGATGTATTATACTGGTTAAACACTACAGTCAGGAGTCACAACCAGGAACTGGGGCATGCTGGCTGAACACTACAGTCAGGAGTCAACAACAGAGGTAGTATATCTGGCTGAACACTACAGTCAGAGTCACAACCAGGAACGGTGGGGCATGCTGGCTGAACACTACAGTCGGAGTCACGACCAGGGAGTGTAGGTATACTGGCTAACACTACAGTCAGGAGTCACAACCAGGAACTGGGGGCATGCTGGCTGAACACCAGTCAGGAGCAAAACCAGAAATGGGGCATGCTGGCTAAACACTACAGTCAGGAGTCCAACTAGGGACTGGTGGCATGCTGGCTGAGTACTACAGTGAGGGATCACACCATGGACCAGGGGCATGCTGGTTGAACAGACGTGGAGTCACACAGGGACTGGGGGCTGCTGGTGAGCATACAGTGAGGAGTTACATCAGACTGGGGGGTGATGCTGAACACTACCTATTGAGAAGTCACAACTAGGACTGCGGGGATGCAGGTGAGCACTACTGTGAGGAGTCACAACCGACTGGAGCATGCTGGCTGAACACTACACACAGCAATCACAACCATGGACTGGGGCATGCTGGCTGAGCACTACGTGTGGAGTCACAAACTGGGCTGGGGACATGCTGGGCTGAACGTACAGCGTGGAGTTACATCCATGGACCGGCATGAGGCTGAAACCACAGTGGAAGTCACAACCAGGGACTGGGGGCATGCTGGCTGAGCACTACTATGAGGAGTCACAACCCGGAACTGAGGGCATTCTAGCTTAACACTTCGTAAATAGTCACAACAGTGGCTGTAATACTGCTTATGACTTCTCTCCAGAGCTGTGTTTGCTTACAGCAGGGATCCAACACTTCAATTAAATCCCTCTAAAGCTGCACCATAAAATAGAATCAAGATGAAAGCCCGGCATATCAGGACGCATCTGAAGATGAACAGGTCTCCTTATTCAAGGGGAATGGTTTACAGTGGTGGAGATGCAGGTGTATTGTTATACAGTGTGTGGAGATGCAATAAAAAAGATCTATGTGTTTAAATGCTCCAACATCTTAATCATGATCTATCAGCCATGTGAAAACAAACATATTTAAAAGAACCCAACATTACTTCGCAAGGGGAAGGTTACCACTCATTATACATAGTGGTCATGTGACCTATGTGCCTCCTGTGGTCATATGACAGTGCAAAATAAGAAAGTAAAGTACAAAGGCTAAAATAAGCCTGCACCTGGCACTAATCTACTCTCCATACAGTTCCCAAATCACGAGTAAATTGGAAATGAATCCCAAGCAATATGATTAATTCTGGGTTGTAGTGGTGATCACAAGTTAACTGCGTGCAAAAAAAATATGGCGCCACTCGCCTAGGATGGGGTGACAACATGTAGATCTCTGGCTGATCATGATTTAGTTTGTCTTATTTTAGTGCTACTACATGACAACAGGCAGTATTATGCATAGACATGCCAAGTCAATAAGAGCATCACCATTCAGGATCTCAAATCAGGATACCATAAGTCAATATACTGTATAACCATTTTTAAGATTAAAAATGTGTGCCAACTAGATGATAGCATGCTCCGCTCCTTTAAGAAAAGTAAAAGCTTCCCTGGAATATTGTTACAGTCATCCTTCACACAAGCTGTTCCCTGCCACCTCTCAGAGCTTAATTACAAGATGTATTCCATTCTAGACTATGGTGTCAGCTATGGTGGTTCAATGTTTTTGTCATTCTGTTTCTTCAACAGCAACCTACTGGGTATATGTTTAAGTAGAAACCAAGAGAAAACATGATTCCAGTGCCAGTGCAGACTGGCCACACATACTATTGTCCAGACCATTACAGCAAATAAATTCTCAGTAGCAAACAGAAATAGCACTGTTGTATCAAAGCAGAATCATCTTAAAGGCTCTGACTGCATATTTACTTATAGGTAGAGTCACAGCCTCAGATAATGACTGACTCTGCACTTTACTTGTAGCAGCCAGGACTATTAACGTTTCTTTCTCTTTGATAACAGCTGGTTTTCAGATCTTCAACGGCTTAGAAAGGGGGGGGAGACATCAAAGCTCCCGCTAAAGAGAATCAAAATTTGAAGACTGGGATTGCCTAGTTATATCAAGCACTAGATTATTTAATAACATTCTTCAAAACAACCCAATTTCAGTCACTTTTTTCGCAAGGTAACGTTGTTGCCAAATTCCGAATTCACTCCTGGAGGTATTAAATTGTGCTAAACATTACAAAGTGCTAAAAAATATCTATGAAATAATATTTGCATTGAATATACAAATAACGAGTCCTTCTTCAATGGACAGCCATGATTCTTAGAATTTGTCCCACATAATTTATAAAGTGATCCTGTCTCAGAAATAAAACGGAACTTTTGTTGGTTTGGAAATTACTTGTGATGTCAAGTCACGTTTTATCTCTAACACTAGCAGCATTGTGTTTATGCGGATAAATTATAAGAATCTTAGTTCTTCACTGGCAGTTACAAAGCAGAGGCTACTTCAGTACAATAATACGTGTAATTTAAAAAGACCAATACTATTCCTATCAAATCTATGGAGCACACACAATAACATCCAAAGGGGCTATTTACTAAGGGTCCGCGGACACACTTCATTCGTCTGCCATAACCACCTCCGGCAGAAAGTTCCATAGTCTCACTGCTCTACAGTGAAGAACCTTGTCTATCTGATGGTATAATCGCCTCTCCTGCTAGATATATGATTGGTATACAGTTTTCTAATGACAAAAATTGAAGGACCTGCGATGACATCACCCGGTCACATGACTGACTGCTTCATACAGATTAGGATGGAGAGGAACTTTGAATTCAAGCCGGAGGAGACCACGCCCACCTGGACTCGCTGTAGCCATGCTTAAATACCAGTTAAAGAACTGATACAAGTTGAATATGGGATCTCAGGTTGTGACTCCTGACTGTAGTGTTCAGCCAGCATGCCTACACTCCCTGATTGTGACTGCTGGGTGTAGTGTTAAGCCAGCATGCCCCCAGTCCCTGGTTGTGACTCCTGACTGTAGTGCTCAGCCAGCATTTCCCCAGTCCCTAGTTGTGACTTCTCATTGAAGTACTCAGCCAGCATGCCCCCATTTCCTGGTTGAGTTAAAGTGGTCACACAGCCCCATCCTTGTAGCTATAGAGGATGTGAAGACCAGAGGCATCAGCAGAAGAGGGGGAGACATGGCTCCACCAACCCTGACCCAACAGCAATTTGTCTGGGGGAAGTCAGGGAGGAGATATTTCCTGCACTGCTCATGTTACAGCCACTGCTAGTAAAGGGAAGTAAAAAGACTCCTTTTCCATTTAACCCCTTCCCGGTGAGGTCATTTTTTGTTTTGGTGTTTCCAATTTTTGCTCCCCTATTTTTGCTTTCTAAGGGCTTGTTTTCTTCCTATTGGTGGCATTTTATTTTTCATCCCTTGTACTGGAAACAGGGGAAAAAAATCCAAATGCAGTGACCTTGAAAAGAAAAAACGCTTTTGCACCATTATTCTTCTGGGCCCTGGTTAAAATTTTTTTCAGTTTTTTAGACCACCAAGGATAATGATGACATCACTGGGAGTGATTATCACAGTCAAGATGGCGATGCCCAGCTTTGTCGGTGGCATGATAACACTCATGTTCAGTGACAGCATTATTAGGCAGTATGAAGCACACACCCAGTCGGTATGGAGAAGGCTCAACCTGTGAGCCTCCACTTCTGCAGGTTTGTGGAGAAATAGAGCAATGTAAGTAAGCCCCCTTAACATCAAACATGACTTTTTCACAAACCTGAATAATCCTCCATAATGTCATTAGGATTTCTGAAAAAGTCATGGTTGTTAAGAGGCAATATTTTCCTTGTCCTATCATGGAAAACATATTTGCATAACTGCTAGAGTATACAGAGAGCATTCAGAGTGTGTCAGTCGCAGCCTCCACATCAAAGCCTTCTCTCTACTAACTGTTTGTGAGCCGCACCAGTAGTCCTGCAGAGTGATGCCGCTTGCATTTCTCCCCAGCTACATGCAAAAGTGTATGGGGCACATTCACCATGGGGCACCATGTTCAGTTTGCCTGTGTAGTGTACAGAGAGCGCCATGACTTGGGGTACCCGTTCTTCATGAATCTGGCGCTCCCTGCACTGCCCCAACCGAGTACACCAACTTTTTTTTTGGTGCACATAGTCCACACAGGGTGTCCGATACACTGTCGTGCTTTGAATGATAAATTCCTGTACACAGGAACGCCCCCTTCAATGACAAAATTTGTGTTGCATGAAGAATAGTGCAGCCACGACACAAAAGGGTCCCGCACAACACATATGTGGGGTGGACACTTCTTAAATATATGTGCAAGCAGTTTGCACATGAAAGAACATGCAAAGTTCGACATTAAACTGGCACGTGGTCCTTAGTAAATGTGCCCCTATGTGTTTTTAAACTCAAAAGGCATTTATCCTTGTAATGGAGCTAATGTGACCTCTATCCTATAGAAAACCCTGCTACCATAAAAAAGATGTGATATAATGCGGTATAAATTGCCAAACACAAATAAAATATCTCCTGTAGGATAACATTATATTACTGTCAGACAAAAATAGCAAAATGTAAAAACTTTTTTTTACTTTTGTTTAATCTTTTAAACATAACATTTTGCATTTTAAAAAAATCTTATCAATAGCCCAACAAAAAAGGGTTTGAGCAGGTCTGCACCGGCAGAGTTTCCGCCCATATTTGCTAAGAGGCTGGAGCCTCTTAGTGGATACAGGTACTGGTCGTACTGGTGCTGGCCGGGGGGATTTTAAAACTGAGGTTCAAAACGCCAGTCTCAATGAATTCCCCCCATTATGCCTGGTTAAAAGAACATATTTCTTTATTAAAGTAAAATACAAAGCCCACCCAAGTATAAGCCGAGGAAAACCTACTGACTCGAGTATAAGCCGAATGCAATGGTCACAGCCTCCCAGTATATAGCCTGCACGCCCTGGATATAGCCTGCCAGCTGCTGTAGTATATAGCCTGCCAGTCCCTGTAGTATATAGGCAGCCTGCCCCCTGTAGTATATAGCCTGCCAGCCCCCTGTAGTATATAGGCTGCCCATCCCCCTGTAGTATATAGGCTGCCCACCCCCCTGTAGTATATAGCCTGCCAGCCCCCTAGTATATAGCCTGCCTGCCTCCTGTAGTATATAGCCTGCCTGCCTCCTGTAGTATATAGCCTGCCAACTCCATAGTATATAGCCTGCCATGGCCCTGTAGTATATAGTCTGCCAGCCCCCTGTAGTATATAGCCTGCTAGCCCCATAGTATATAGCCAGCCAGCCCCTGTACTTTATAGCCTGCCAGCCCCCTGTAGTATATAGGCTGCCAGCCCCCTAGTGTATAGTCTGCCAGCCACTGTAGTATATAGCCTGATAGCCCCATAGTATATAGCCAGCCAGCCCCTGTACTATATAGCCTGCCAGCCCCCTGTAGTATATAGGCTGCCAGCCCCCTAGTATATGGCCTGCCAGCCCCATAGTATAGAGCTTGCCAGCCCCATAGTATAGAGCTAGCCTGCCCCCCTGTAGTAAAAAAAAAGTTAACACTCTACTCACCTCTCCAACATCCCTTGTAGGTTCTCTTCTGTTTCCGATGCTCGGGTACCTCTTTGGGTGCATCCGCTCCTTTTCGGGTCGTTCCGCTCCTCTTTGGGTGTTCGAGCCCGGCCGGCACACAGACTGACACCAGCTGCTTGAGGACATCATTGTTTGTGAACCACCGGCATCATGAGGGGACCCTGAAGAGGAGCAGAACGACAACCGAAGAGGAGCCAAAGAGGAATGGAAGAACCCAAAGAGGACTCGAAGGACCCGAGAAGACACCGGAGCATCAGAGGCAGAAGAGAACCTATGGGGGATGTTGGAAAGGTGAGTACATTGTTAACTTTTTTTTTACTACAGGGGGCAGGCTAGCTCTATACTATGGGGCTGGCAGGCTATATACTACAGAGGGGGAAGTTGGAAAGGGGAGTACAGTGTTAATTTTTTATATAGACTCGAGTATAAGCCGACACAAATTTGTTGCTGAAAAACTCGGCTTATACTCGACTATATACGGTATTTACAGTATTGATTTATACAAATTTGTTAAAAGTAGGTTTGTCCCTTTTTTCTTTTTTTAAAAAAAGTATAATTTATCCACAGGAATTTTTTGCAGTTTCTTCATCAGCTCCAGTGAAATAAGTTGTCAGAGTGTGTGTCTCTGTGTAAGCCAACTATAGAGAATTTATACTCTAAGCAAAAGGTTTGAGAGATCTTCATTGGGCATTACAAGAGAAACACCAGGTGACACCTGATAGCCAAATATAAGGGCTTGATTGGGCCCTATGCCCTTTGGAGTTTATTGTGTTTTGTTGATATAAAGTCTGTCTATAGCACGAAACTAACTAGAAGAGTTGGCAAACTGGGCTTCTAATTCATGAATATGTCATTGGGAATCACCCTGGCCTGCTCTTCCTTTATTTGCCTATAAAGTGCAGTATTGCCTCTATCAATAGTGGATTGTGAATCTATGTGGCTACATCATGTTTCTGAGCTGTGTTCTCAACAGGCATAATGGTGGACAAGGTGCTTGCCGAGTGATTGTACATAGGTGTATTGATGATGATTACATTTCCTTCTTTCTTTTTATGATTTCAGTCAGTTAAAAAGGGGTGATGAAACAGTGTTGGGGAAATGTTTACATTTTCTTGTGCGCTGTTTTGTTATATATATATTTTTTAATTTTTGTGGTTGATCCAAACTTCTTCCTTTTAAGGATTATGGAGGGCCCAGTGCTCTTAAGAACATTGAGTTCTGCAGAATTTTTATGTAACCTTGGCCATATTTGTGCCTTGCCACAATTCTGTCTCTAAGCTCCTTGGGCAGTTCCCTAGACCTCATGATTCTCATGTGTTCTGACATGTACTGTAAGCTGTGAGGTCTAATAGAGACATGTTTTTGCCTTTCCTAATCAAGACCAATCAGTTTACTTAAACACAACAGGACTCCAATGAAGAAGTAGAACTATCTCAATCAGGTTCAGAAGGAAATGCACAGCATAAGATATAAATATGAGCTTTTCGGCAAAATGTCTTAATACTTCTGGCCATGTCATATTTCTATCAGATATTTACATTTCTTTTTTTTCTGTCATATGGGGTGGAGAGTGTACATTAATGAGCAAATAAAGAACTTTTTTGATCAATTGGATACAATGAAAAAAAGATTTAAAAATGTAACGTGGTCTGAATACTGTCTGTATCCACTGTAAGGCTACAGCGGCCCCTCCCCTCTCCACAGCGATGCATGGCGTACGGTGCCATAACACAGGGAAAGATAGGACATATCCTAACTTTTCCCCATGTACGGAGCTTCTGAAGATCTTTCTAGTATCCTTGTGCTTTGGAATCAGTGACCCACATTTATTAAATTATCTGCACCAGTTTTTTGTCTGACTTTGCACTGTAAAGAATGAAAACTTCTTGCACACATATTTATAAAATGTCTGCGCCAGTTTTGTGTCGCGGCTGCACTGTGTCCGACAAGACAGAAAAAAATGTGCACCTTAAGGTGCTTTCTGTCAGTGTTTTCTGATTTTCGCCACAATTGTGTCTGCACCACAATTCTGCAGCATGGACAGAGTGCAACAAAAAAATGGTGCCCACTTCCAGAGCAGTGCAGGGGGCGCCAGTTTACTGAAGACTGTGAACCAGTTTTGATTAATCAGGCACACTCTACAGGCTGCACTAGTTTTGATAAATGTGGGCCAGTGTGTCTGCTTTACATACAGGGTTTTCTAGACTCATTTAAAGTCTGGATTTCAGTTGGATTTTTACATTTTTCTTCCGAGTTGAAAAGCTGCTTGCATGATATTTTTTTTCTTATTTTCACATTCTCTAGGGCTGTCAGAATCTTTCTAAATGAAGACAGCCACTCACAGAAACTTGTGAGGTTTTACAGTTTTGTTCGTAATCCAGATGGGAGATATTTTTTAACAAGATTTCAGAATGAATAATCACCATAATGTCAAATTAAAGAGCTGGCATGCAGTTTCTCTCCCTCTGGTTATTTAGCTTGACAAAATGCTGCCACCTTGAGGTCAAACTCCAAAATGCATGTATAATATAATTGATACATGCTGTAATGCTGTCCTTTACTAAAGTGCTACATCTGATACATTTTTGTTTAATTTCTGGCAGAATTGATCATTGGAACAATGAAAAGGAACGCGTGGTTCTATTAACAGCCAATAATATTTTTATCTGCAAGTACGACTTCATCATGCTGTGCTGCCAACAAATCCAGAAGGTTCCTTTGAACTTTGTAGACCGGATATGTCGTGGACCATTCGTATTTCCGCAGAAATCCTTAGACAAGTAGGTGTGAAAATACATGCTTTGTGCTCACCATTATATTTGTTGCCGTATTGAATATTGGAGTTGAATTGGGCTCTCATTGTGCCCACTGTTATTCACTGGGAGGGCATTAAAGTCCATGTTAGCAATTTTCCTACCAGATTTGATAGAAATCTACAGTGCTATTATTACCCACAAAGCTGTATTATATAGGTACGCTGTACACCTGACAGATAATGCTGTCCAAATAACAGATCTAGCTAATAATAATAATAATTCCTTTATTTATATTGTGCACACAGGTTATGCAGCGTTGCACAGAGCTTGCCAGATCAGTTTCTGTCCCCAATAGGGCTCACAATCTAATCAACCTATGTTTTGGAGTGTGGGAGGAAACCGGAGGAAACTCACACACACACACACACACACACACACACAGAACATGCAAACTCTGTGCAGTTATGTCACACGAACTGTACAAGTGGTGCCTGCTGTGCTGCCTTGCAGCACTGGGTCAACACCTCACATTCAAAAAAGCTTAAAAACACACACATTCTGTGATAAACAAAGAACTTTGTCAAGCTAAAAAAAATTGAATCATAGTTAACGGGAACCTGTCACCTCCGACCAGCTAAAAAACACCCGGACCGTACCTTAGAGAACACTATAAAGTCGTGTCAATGCTTCTAATACACTTAATCTGCGTTGCTTCTGTGGGATAAAAACAACTTTAATTCCTCTTGTCTTCTTTCATTTATCCAGTCAAGGAGGCGGGGGAGCCTTCTGATGCAGTCGAGCTTCCCCTGCCTCCTGATGGCAGCTCTGGCTCACACCCAGACACCTTAGCACTGCCCCCAGCCTTATGTCACTACACTTCAGTGTACTCCAAGGCCCAGAAGCAATACAGTACAGGCCGACACCTGGGACCGGAATCTAAGTGGCACCCAGTCTTCACCAGAGCCCGCCACAGGCATGACTCGTCGGGACGGGCAGCACGGGATCAGAGTTGGGGATGTAGCAATAGGAGGAGGCTGCAAAGGAGCATAGTCAGGAATGGAACTGGGGTCACAACGGGAAATCGCAATAACAGCGCAGGGCATCAGACAAAGCTTTCTCTAAGGCACAAGACACGAAGATCCGGCAGGGAAGATGGGAAGGGGTCTGCACTATCAGCCATTGGTTGGTCTATGGTCTGCGTTATCAGCCAGTGTCTGGTGTGGGGACTGCGGTATTAGCCATAGTTTGGTCTAGGGATTGCGGTAACAGCCATTGTCTGGCCTGGGGTCTGCTGTATCAGCCATTTTCTGGCCTGGGGTCTGCTGTATCAGTCATTGTCTGTTCTGGAGACTGCAGTATCAGACATTTCTGGATCTGGATACTGCGGTATCAGCCATTGTCTGGTCTGGGGAGAAGTGAAATATTAGCCATTGTCTAGTCTGGGATCTGCGGTACCAGCCATTGTGTAGTCTGGTGACTGTGGTAGCATCCATTGTCTGGTCTGGAATCTGCAGTATCAGCCATTGCCAGATCTGGGGATTTCAGTATTAGCCATTGTATGTCCTGGGGTCTGCAGTATCATCCATTGTCTGGTCTTGGGAGTGTGATCTTGGGATTGCATTATCAGCAATGGCTGGATCTGGGGTCAGCAGTATCAACCATTGCTGGATCTGGAGTCTGTGGTATCAGCCATAGCTGGATCTGGGGTCTGCGGTATCATCCATTGCTGGATCTGGGGTCTGCGGTATCAGCAATTGCTGGATTTAGGAACAGTTTCAGCTATTGCCGGTTCTTGGGAGTGAGTTATAAACCATAGTCTGGACTGGGGTCTGCGGTATCAGCCATGGCTGGATCTTGGGAGTGCATTATCAGCCACTGCTTGGTCTGGGTTCTGCAGTATCAGTCATATGCTACTATTGAGTCTGCTGTATCAGCCTTTGCCTTGTGTGGCACCTGCAGTATCAGCCGTTTCCTGATCTGGGGATTGTGGTATAAGCCATTGCCTGATCGGTGGTTGGTATTTTTTGTCATTTCTGGGGTGGTATTTGTAGTTTCTGAGGAAGTATTTTGTGCTTCACTGAGGTATTTGATGCTTTTGTGGTTGTTAGAGAATTGTACGGTGGCCCTTAGGTAAAAAAAAGGTTGTACACCCATTCTTCATGCAAGATTACAGTTGCCTAAATTACCTGTTATGCTTTGAAAACAATGTCCATAATGATTTTTTTTGCATAAATAACTATCATAACAATTACATACGCCAATATTTTATTTATTGCTATCACTGAAAAAGGAATAAATATAAAGCGATGAGTACAGGTTGAGTATCACTCCTTGTAAACTGTCCCAATAAAGGGGTTGTCCAACTATTTAAAAAAATTTGCAGGTGGGCTAGGGAGGGCTGTTAAAAAAAATAAACCTTTACATACCTCCTCTAGTGCTCCTAGTCTCCCACACCATGGTCCGTCGGAGTCATGTCCCTGTTTGTCCCTGTTTGAAGCACAGCACCTCTGGTCCGACAATTATCGGTGGTGTGACACGCCTACCCATCTCCTGTCCCAGAGCCTGATACAATGACCGCTGCACAGGAGACTGGGAACACTGGAGGAGGTAAGTAAAGGTTTCTTTTTTTTAACAGCCCTCTGTTAACAGGGAGCCAGATCGGGGAATACGGGGGCTGCAGCAGCAATTTATAACGTAATTCATGCAGTTTAGCAGCGACAACTCCGGATGAATGTGCAGGTGCGTTATCGTGCTGAAACAGCACCTTGTTTTTGGCCAAATGCGGCCGTGTCTTCTTCAATTTTTTGTCAAAGCGGTCCAATAACTCAATGTAGTATTGTCCAGTGATCGTTCTTCCTTTTTTCTAAAAAATCCACAAGGATCACGCCATTCACATCCCAAAAAATTGTCGCCATGACCTTTGCAGCCGATGGTACCATCTTTGCTTTCTTTGGAGCAGATTCACCAGGAGAAATCCATTGTTTTGATTGTTGCTTAGTTTCTGGTGTGTAATGATGAATCCAGGTTTCATCAACGGTGACAACTCGACGCAAAAACTCCTTTGGATCTCGCTTAAATTGCTCCAAACACTGCTTCGAAGTTAACAGCCACTTCCGCATGTTGTCCATCGCGAGCAATCGCGGCACGCATTGGGCCGACAATTTTTTCATTGCCAAATTATCATATAAAATATTAATTTCCATTCTGGTAGACACACCTATAGCTTCTGCTACTTCACGCACTTTCATTCGTCGATCAGCGAGTATCATGTTGTGGACTTTTTGAATGATTTCCTCGTTAACCACGTCTCCCGGGCGTCCTGGTCGCTCCTCATCAAAAACGGATGTTCATCCACGTTTAAATTCGTTAAAATAAAATCTAACTGTGGTCATAGGTGGTGAAGTGTCCCCATAAACAGCATCCAACTTTGATTTTATCTCCTCGCAGGTAAACATGCCCCCTTAGTATAATATCTCCTATTGGCTCGGATCCTTATTGTGGGTGGTCCACTAGGTATATATACCTTTCATTTGCCACACTGCAGCACACCCCCTTGAGGAAGCGACGGCGAAACGTACATCGGGGTGCTGCGGTGGTGGTCAGGGAGCTCTTACACTTTTTGGTAAGCACCTATGTACATAACGCCCCCTTCTTTTGGGGGGGGGGGGGCAATAATACTGTCTGGGTCCTGTACATATATATATACATTGTGCTCTCTTAATATTTGCTTACATGTCCATTTGGATGGCTGACTGTATTATCAATTAACCACCATCGCTTTTTGTATGTTTGTTGTGTGTTTTACGTGATATTTTTTACAATTTTTGTCTTTTTGATTGCTATGTGGAAATAAAGATAAAAGACTTTTTACCTGGCTTTGACTTCTAACCTATCAATCAGTCTGCAATTTGTTTTGCCGTCGTTTGATAAATGGCAGCACACAATGGTAACACCAACTTCCCTCAGGAACGTCCTCTGTCGTCAAACACGGGTACTTATTGAACCGCCCGCGTAATTAGCTCTCTGCAGGCTTATCTCCTTTTGCCATTCTTCCTGGCAACCATGAGAATCGCTAGATGGCTAGAGACGAGAGGAGGCTTGTTGGGCCTTGAGTGATGTCACAAACATATGACTCATTACGTGCTTCAGGTTGGCCGATTATAAACATGTTGTCCTGATTCATTTGAATGCCCTCAGTGCTCTGGCCTTAGTGCCCTTAGATAATGTCACAACAGGATGTCCCACGCACTTCAGGAATAGCTGATGATGATTTTATAAGAAGAGATGATAGATAGCCAGAAGCATGATATAGGTATTGTTGGAATTGTTGTCAAAGGCTCTCTGTGATAAAAAAAACTTTTGACATTACCTTTACAGTTATACTCTAAATAGAAGTTATACTTCATCTTTTTCCAAACTTCATATATTATAATGTACTTCTCCCTCTGCTCTGTAAAATGATACCCTTGCTCTACATTACATTCTGCATGGGATAGACTTGCTTAAAAAAAGATATATTACTTTTCTGAGCCCATTGCATGACAACCACCAAGTAATCTGAATAGGGATTAGTATAACAGGTGGCTGGAATGAGGGCAAGGTAAAATAAGGGTGCATACCTGGTTCCAGACACCATCCAATGCAAGTTCCCTCTGGTCCTCTGTTGACATCTCTAGCTGGACCTGACATGCAGTTACAGGAGGGGAACAGTGACAATAAGCACTAGAGTAGACATTCTCCCTTCTGCAACTGCTCAGGCCACTGACTTGTCATTGCTGCAACCCACTCATACAGATTCATCAGCAATGGACCTTATTTTTCCTTGCTCCAACTTCAGCTGCCCTGGGTCTTTTAGTAAAACTGTAAAATAAAACAAATGGTGTATTATCTATACGATTGGTGTATTATCTTTCTTTCCCAGCAGAGGTCCCTTCAACTCCAAAAATTATCTGGAGCATTATTTTGTGCGCTAGTACAATCCACTGCAGATTGTTCAGGTGATTGTTATGCTGCATCCTCATAAAAAGCCTTTGGAATGTGCAAGAATGTAATTAGAAGCCTGGTTCAGGCACATGGAACCTTCTCTAGTGCAGACCCTCCGATTCTTTAATTGTCATACATGCTTCCAATAGTTGCTGGTGTTTTTATATGATTAAGTGAAGACAATTTATAAGGTGGTAAAAAAAACATTTTGGGATGTAA
Source organism: Engystomops pustulosus (assembly GCA_019512145.1). Taxonomy (NCBI): domain Eukaryota; kingdom Metazoa; phylum Chordata; class Amphibia; order Anura; family Leptodactylidae; genus Engystomops; species Engystomops pustulosus. The sequence goes on along the minus strand of CM033643.1, from coordinate 73,996,207 downwards.
ATGGCTGAGGTTGTAACTTTTTCAGAAATTAAGGGATCACACAGTTATTCAGCTGCAAGCAATATGTTCTTTGGAGTGCAGTAGGGTACTTTGACTTCTAGTATTTTACAAAGTTGTGCTTTGCTTTTTTTCAGCTAGACATCATTTTATATTGGTTTGAAACTCCTCCTAGGTTTATATATACATTATATTGGTGCAACCCAGCCCTGACACCAACACCGGGGATCAAACCAATTAGATATTGCAGTCAATCATGGACCGCTGTGTTTAAGCAACTGCAAGCTCCATCTGCCACCCATCAACAGCATGCAGTTGGATTCACAGGGTGCCGATAATATTGTATTAACTATCTATTATCCCAGAAGATATAATGGTTCAGTGCATATAGTTCCAAATATTACTGCCATTTAGTGACTGAGCTCCATAAAGACTATGACAAACCAGTGCCATGTACATGGAAATGAATTTGACAAAACAATGTTCATGTGCATAGTGCACAATAATAGACTTAAAGGGATTTGGGACACTAAAAAACTACATTGATAGATGCAGTGATGGATCAGTGTCGACAGCTGTTATTTTATGTACCGTGTGACTGTTCCCTAAGGGTCAGAACTCTTTTTATTTACTGATTACTTATAGACTATAGTTTTTGAAGTTCTATGAAAAACTTTGACAGACTGTTGCCTATTGAACACCCTATATGATAAAGGCCACACACCCTTTTTCCCAATGGATACATCAAGAGGCTTTGGTCTTGAAAGTTTGCAGGTTTTAAAGAGTGCGCAGGCACAGGACAGAAATGCTGTGCCCCTTCATGCCCCCTCCACGCTCACATGGCCTGGAGATGGCGTAATCACAAAAATAATCACAAATTCTTGCACACTGCAAAATCTGGGGTAGAAGCACTGATAAAACTCTTCTACAATGTTCTGTTTGACCCTCTACTACCCAATATGTGCTGATAGGGAACATATCTCCACCTGCAGGTTCATCTTGCAACAGTGGTGCAACAGGGCAGAAATGGGTCAGCTTTTATGGTGTTCTGGAAGCTGCTAACTTTGAAGTCAGCATATCAGATTTTCTTAGCATTTCTCCCTGAGCTAAGGTGGGGGAGGCAGAGTGCACTGCAGGCAGGAGGTAATCTCAATTTAAATAGCTGACTCTTCCAAGTTCTGTAATTGTGCAGTGAAGACTAGGATAACTCCAGGCACCCTGTTGTTAGGGCTGTGTTATTTTTTATGGGGCGTGGGGTCTGAGGGATGTGCTTTTATCGTGTAATTATATCTTGTTATTATACTGTGCCACTGGCTCAGTACAACCTCCCCAAAGGAAGATAATTACGATGAAGCTAGTGAATGAATACATGTGTATATATGACGGAGGATCTGCATGTCTCTGCCTGTCCCACATTCCTTCCACTAACGCAATCACAAGGTTTCCTGTACCTGGCAGATATGATATCTGGCTTTAAAGAGAACCTACCACCCCGATTTTACCTATAAAGGTAGAAGGGGTGGTAGGTGGATGAATGGGACGTGAGGATAGCCCTTTTTTGGGCTAATCCTCACGTCCCGGGTGTCTTTTAGAAAACTTTATTGGAGGCATATGTAAATTTTTGTATGCGGCTACTGGGGGGTGGAGTAGCTGGACATGAGGCTACGCATGCGCAGTAGCTCCGGCCCTGGAGCCGCGGCCGCGCAGCCAAAGACCTGCGTTCTGCGCATGGGCAGAACACAGGGGACCAGAACGAGGGTGCGCAGCTACGAGGAACTGCGCGCCGAAGATTAAATGGTAGGCGGAGTAATGTGGCTGCTGGGGCGTGGAGTAGCCACGACTAGTAGCCTCATGTCCGGCTACTCCGCGCCCCAGTAGCCGCTTAAAAAATTTTACATATGCCTCCAATAAAGTTTTCTAAAAGACACCCGGGACATGAGGATTAGCCCAAAAAAGGGCTATCCTCACGTCCCTTCATCACCTACCACCCCTTCTACCTTTATAGGTAGAATCGGGGTGGTAGGTTCCCTTTAAAGGAAATTTACCTCGTGTAGTTTATGCTAAAGGTACCTGTAGAATATGTATTGATGTATATTTTTTGTGACTGAGTTTCATAGTATTGACAATATCTCTACATTTTGATTATAAGCCACTAATGCTCTTTTAAAACAGTAGGCTGTCAGTCAATGAACAGGACAACCCACTGGATGGTTGAATCCTGAGTAAGCATTTATAATGAGTATTTTCCCCAGAAACTATATATTGTATACTAGTATATAAAGTATAGTGTATTAAGATACTTGGGCACATTTACTTACCCGGTCCTGCGCGATCCCCGCTGTGCCTTGTCCGACGAGAATGAACTTTGCAGCGATTCTTAAAGATTGTGTGCCCGATTTCCTTCATCTGTCTCTTCCCTGCCAGGTCCGCCGGAGTTCACCTTCTTCTTCCAGGTGCATATAAGTGCATGTCTTGCGACACGATTTTAAAGTTAAATCCCGCGCTCGGTCCAAATCTGTTGGATCGTCCTGCACCCCCTCCCATTTCTGCCGCATGAAAGTCGGCGCCAAAATCCTAAAAATTTCTAAAAGCCAACAAAAGTGCGATCATAGGGTTCATAGTTATGTGTTGGTCCTGTTAGAATAGTACACAAATATTGTATCATGTATCTAACTAAAAAGAGAACAGTCTATTATCTATAATATGTCACCCTAAAGTAGTTGTTGCTGTTCAGCAAAGTATAAAAAAGTTATTAGCGTCAGAATATGGTAAAACAGCTAGTTTTTTTTTACAAAAGATTATTAGTTTTTAAAACTATACTAAAACATATTAAACTTATATCTGGTATTTCCATCATCATAACTACCTAAATAATAAAGGAGTGTAGCACACAGTGAAAGCTGTAAAAAGATGGCCCTCAAGAAAATGCCACAAATGCATTTTTGTCAATTTCACCTCATTTGGAATTTTTTTCCAGTTTTCCAGTACACTGCATAAAATATTTAATAGCACAATTTGTCCAGCAGGTAATAAACTCTTATAGGTATCTGTAAATGGAAACATCAAAATATTATGGCTTTTGGAACAAGGGGAATAAAAAAACAAATGCAAAATTGAAACAGGGCTGAGTCACGTAAGAGTGAAATCTAGCTATATTAAAGGAAATCTACCATCAAAATCAAGAACAATCAAAACCAGGGACACTTACTCATAGACACAGGCACTGTGACTGTGGTAATCTTCTTATATTTGTTATCCATGACCTCCTTCTGTCACGGTTGCACCCGCGATCCTCGGTATGGATTGAGGGTGTACCCGTGCCTGATGCCGCGGTCCCCGCTCCCCCAGCTCTCACTTACCTCTCCTGGCTCCGGCCTGCACTCTTGCTCCCAGCATGCATGCCGCATGCTTCTTCCATGCAGTCGCATGCTCCTGCCACTAGAGGGGGCGCGCGCTGACTTCTACCTTAAAGGACCAGCCTCCTCCTTATTGGCTCTGGCATTCCTGGCTAGGCTATATAGCCTGGCGACTCCCAGCATCCCCTGCTGGATCTTCAGGTCATTCTACTGGAGTGAAAGCCTTCCTGAGCGGTTCCATACGCCTTCCGTGTTCCTGGGGTGATTCCCATGTCCGTGGTGATTCCCGTGTTCCTGTGTTGCTTCCCGTTTCCGTGGCGGTCCTGCATTCCGTGTGGCGGTCCTGCATTCCCTGTGGCGGTCCCATTCCTGTGGCGGTCCTGCATTCCCTGTGGCGGTCCTGCAATCCTGTGGCGTCCTGCAACCTGTGGCGTCCTATACCTCCGTGCTTCTGAGGTCCTGAACTGCCTAGCTTGTCCTTCAGAGGTCCTTCCTAGTCCTTCATAGGTCCTGCCAGCCGTCCTTCAGAGGTCCTGCCTGCCATCCTGAGGTCCTGCCTGCCTTCCCGTCGCCCCGTGTCCCTACTTTGGCTGCTGCCGCGGGCCTAGTCGCACCCGCGGAGCGACCTGGTGACTCCCGCCGCAGCAAGACCATCCTGCTTTGCGGCGGGCTCTGGCGAAGACCAGGAGTTCACTTAGACTCCGCTCCCGGGGGCGGCTATGGTTGTTATCTCCCGCGGTGGTCCAGGGAGTCCAGAGACTTAGTCCTAAGGGACTAATCCCCATTGACTGTGACAGTAAGATCCGGCCATGGACTCCTCCAAGGTCATGATCTCTGCCAAAGTCATGGACAGTGTCAAGGATCCGTACCAGCTTCTGGGTGACCTTCCCAGCACTATCGCCCACAAGTCCCAAGAGATTGCTGCGCAAAAAGAACTCTTGGACAAACTCGCTGCCACCCTGCGGATTATTGCCTCCCAGCAGCAGGCTCCTGTGACTCCTCCTGTTGCTTTTGTCCCCCAGCCATGTTTTTCGGCAGCGAACTCTGGACCAGATTTTTTTAAGCCAAACAAATTTGATGGCAACCCCAATTTTTTCCCAGAGCTGCACCAGCGGCGCCCAAGCCTCCGCAGCTTCCCAGAGCTGCTGCAGCGGCGCCAAGCCTCCGCAGCTTCCCAGAGCTGCTCCAGCGGCGCCAAGCCTCCGCAGCTTCCCAGAGCTGCTCCAGCAGCGCCCAAGCCTCCGCAGCTTCCCACAGCTGCTCCAGTGGCGCCCAAGCCTCCGCAGCTTCCCACAGCTGCTCCAGTGGTCCCGCAGCTCCCCAGAGCTGCTCCAGAGACTCTCCAGCCTCCGCAGCTTGCCAGAGCTGCTCCAGAGACTCCAGCCTCCGCAGCTTGCCAGAGCTGCTCCAGAGGCTCTCCAGCCTCCGCAGCTTGCCAGAGCTGCTCCAGAGACTCTCCAGCCTCCGCAGCTTGCCAGAGCTGCTCCAGAGACTCCAGCCTCCGCAGCTTGCCAGAGCTGCTCCAGAGGCTCTCCTGCCTCCGCAGCTTGCCAGAGCTGCTCCAGAGACTCTCCAGCCTCCGCAGCTTGCCAGAGCTGCTCCAGAGACTCCAGCCTCCGCAGCTTGCCAGAGCTGCTCCAGAGGCTCTCCTGCCTCCGCAGCTTGCCAGAGCTGCTCCAGTGGCTCCGCAGACTCCACGAGCTGCTCCCAGATGCTCCAGCTCCGCAGCTTCCATAGCTTCCAGAGCAGCCTCGCAGTTGCTCAGATGTGCTCCAGAGACTCTCATGCGCCCAACTGACTCTCCAGGACTCCTACCTCCGCGCTTCGCCATGCTGCTCCATAGACTCTCCAGTCCTCTGCCGGCAGACTCCCCGCAGCTGCATCCAGTGGCTCCGCAGCTCCCCCCCCGCACTGACTGCTCCAGTGGCTCCGCACTCCCGCAGCTGCTCCAGTGGTGCTCCCAGGCTGTCTGCAGCTTTGCCAGTGCTGCTCCAGAGACTCACTGCGCCCCAAGCTCTCCCAAGACTCTCCAGCCTCCGCAGCTTCCCATTGCTGCTCCAGAGACTCTCCACCTCGGCAGCTTCCCCAGCTGCTCCCGTGGCTCCCGCAGCTTCCCGGGCTGGCTCCACGTGGCTCTCGCAGCTTCCCGCGGCTGCTCCGGCATTGCGTGCCCAGTGGCCCAGACTTCCATGCAGTGCTGCTCCTGCCACTAGAGGGGCACGCGCTGACTTCTCCCAGCCTTAAAGGCCAGCCGTCCTCTTATTGGCTCTGGCTTCTGGTCGTTATTAGCCTGGGACTCCCAGCATCCCTGCCAGATCTTCAGGTCATTCTACTGAGTGAAAGCCTTCCTGAGCGTTTCCATACGCCGCCGTGTTCCTGTGGTGATTCCCTGTTCCGTGTGATCCTGTTTCCGTGGTGATTCCCGTGTTTCCTGTGGTGATTCTCGTGTTCCTGTGGTGCGTCCCCTGCAATCCTGTGGCGGTCCTGCAAACCTGTGGCGAGTCCATTACCTAGCCGTCATTCAGAGGTCCTGCCAGCCGTCCTTCAGGTCCTGCAGCCTCCTTCAGAGGTCCTGCCGCACGTCCTGAGTCCTGCCTGCCTTCCCTGGTCCCCGTGTCCCTACCTTGGCTGCTGCCGGGCGCTAGTCGCACTCCGAACGACCTTGTACTCCCGCCGCACAAGACCATCCGCTTTGCGGCGGGCTCTGGCGAAGACAGAGTTCACTTAGACTCCGCTCCCGGTCGGCTAAGGTTGTCATCTCTCCCGCTGGTTCCAGGGAGTCCACAGATTTAGTCCTAAGGGACTAATCCCCATACCTGTGATCCCTTCCTTCTAATTCAACTTTTAAAATTATACTAGAGCCTTAGGGCCCTTATGTGATCTTGTTTACAGTCTGTTACATTGTCGCTCCCTCGCACTATCGGTAATACATAGGATTACTGAGCATCAATTTGTTTGGAATTCGATGGAAAAGCATACATTATATTAAATAGAAGGAAGTCTTTGCTTTTTTACTGCAGACTGCACTTAGTTCCCACGTTCCCTAAAGATGTATTCTGCTCATTTTAATGTATCCCCTCTTAAACACTTGCTGATTACAATAATGCAGGTACTTTGTACCCCTGTCTGAATGGCTGTAACAACCTATACAATGCTTTGCTATCTGTAACAGTCCAAGAGAGAATGAATACAGCAGTATCATATAGAGGTACAAAGAGACCCCTTCCTTGTGACCCTGGGTGGCATTCAGTTTCACACCTATGATCAGGTATCTGCTTTCCACTGGAGAAGGGATCGCTTAAAATGACTGGATTACACCTTTAAAATTTTTTGTACAGAGTTTTCTAGTTTGGGCAACCCCTGATTAAATAACATTTCTGTTATAGCCAGAGTGAGCAGTCGGCTATCCCTGATACTGCTTCAGGTGAGGGTATGGCCACACGCTGTTTTAGCGCTGCCCTAGGAAACACAGCACAATGCGGGCATGCCTCGGGCCAAGCGCATGCTTTTCGCTGGAAACGCAGTGCTAGCATAGCGTGTGACTGTACCCTGAGACACAGCACTGCAAAGGGCCACCCAGGGCTAGTAGACACCCAGAGCTGCTATTATATGCAAGTTTAAAACATAACAAAAGGTGATTCTGTAATAAACACGTTTTCTGTTCCATTGCTGATTCAGGATACTGTAGGCGTATTGATGCCACAGAGGTAAAACATATAAATAATGTGTCTGTTATCATTGGGTTTAGAGTCAAGTATAAATATATGACCCACTCCTGCTGTATTTATGGAAGTTCCAGGCTTGCCATAAGAAAATGGGAGGAGAACTGGCAATTTCAATACAATGATACATAGAGAAGGACATAAAGGCAGCTTTTGTATAATGTGTTAGCACTTCGTATGACTAGCTTTAATAAGAGACAACAAACACAATTAAAGCTAAAGTTATTATTGTTAATTAATAGATGTGTTTATGACTATACTTATTATTTATAGTCATAGGAGGAGGCCTGTGGTGCATAAAATGTGCAACAGGAAACTAAAAGTGATGTTTTATCATTAAGTTGTTTTATATTCTCTTATTTCTTTATCTTCCCTGTTCGCCAACTTAGAGTATACAGAGATATGATAACATTCTTTTGTTTTAATGAATGCCTGTATAGTGCCTAAAGACAGTCGAGTCAAATATATTCTGACCAACCAGTTGCTCATGTGGGCCTACAGGAAGTTTTAAAGGGGGTTTCCTGTGGAATAACATTTTAGAGCAGTGGTCCTTAACCGGGGTTCGGTGAGTCGGTCTCAGGGCTTTGGTGGAGCCTCAGCCACGGAGGTCAAGACACACACATATTTGGTTTATCACTAAAGAAGGGTTCAGTGAATGTGCGTATGAAACTGGTGGCTTCGGTACCTCAACCAAGGTTAAGAACCACTGTTTTAGACAAAAGATGCATAAGGGGCTAACAAATAATTAAAACAATTACTCAGTTCACTCACAGCAGTTTAGGCCCTAAGAGGCCTTTATTATCTGGTTCCACTTCAAGAAAGCAAAAAAAGTTGTCACTATGTGACACCGCAAGTTAAACTTGCTTAATTTTATTGCCACTTGTGGTTACCCACACAAAATAAGGACACGGGCAGTGACAAGAATGGCACACTTGTGGTGTCATTAGACAGTCTGACCAAAAATAATGGCAGTGCCTTATTGAACTACCTCTATGATAGAAGTGTTCCCACATTTTTGTGGGTGGTAACTGTTTTCTTACCTTTTTCATATTATTCTGCAATATGCTGCCATATTTTATTTTCATAGTGTGCTTGCTTTTTGTTGTGCTAAGATCATGTACCAAAGACTATTTGTTTTAACTATGTGTCTTTTAATTGTCTTCCAATAACACTACTCGCTATGACAATGACTGTTCTGTGTGAACTATACAGGCTATATTATGCTTTCTAACAAAAATATTATTTTGTGGTCTTATGCTTGTGATCAATGTACTTTGCCTCTGGGCCGCTTAGTGTAATCAAAGAGGCAGTTCTGCAATCGGCACATACTAGCATACAGAGCTACACAGGACATCACTGTGTTAATGTGAACCATATCTAGTAAATGTATCATAAATGCTAAAAGAAAGGTGGTGGAAAATTATTACTATCAAACTCATCATATAGACGGCAGTAAGATAAATGTATTTTCCACATATAATTTCTTTTATTATGATGTATGAATGTGTCAGGTACGCAGGGGAGAACACTGGGACTGCTAGTCCTTCCTCCAATGCTTCTGGTGGAGATAGCAGCATTCTTCGACCTCCTGTGCATCTACACACAGACTCCACCTCTCATCCGCTACCAGCATTCTCTGGCACGGGCCCCGGGCAGTGGCTGCTTAGACCTCGCACTGCTTAGGGGTTGTGTTCTGGACTGCTGGAAGTTGTGGTACCTTTGCATGGAGTCTGCCATTGTGCTTTGTTGTTCTGCACCATGACGGGTTAATTCCCAGAAGTTGTCCAGCTCCTATCAGGTTCTGGAGGTGCAGTTCTGGCTGCAAAAATTGCAGCTTAACTAGTCACCTGTGCCAGTGTTTGAAATCCCTTCATCACTTGCTCCTTGCTATAGGTTTGACCTGCTCTATGTTCTGCATTGTTGTGATCTCGGCTAGTTTGACCCTTTTGCTTACTGATTTTGCCCTCTCATTGTGACTTCGGCTAGTTTACTACTCTTTTGTGTTTTATGTTTGTTAGTCTGTTCGTGTTGTTCCCTTCCTTCACTTTTCTGGTGTATTTCGATTCTTCAAGTAGTCGCCCCGCGTGGGGGGCTATAGGAAGGGACAGAGGTTGGGGAAAGCTCAGGGCACACTATCCCCTGTCTTCTGTGTTACCCAACCCTAACAGTATGTGGGTATTTCTAGATACTTCTGACAATTTCTGCCATTTTACATGTATTGAAGGGAAAATGTCAAGCAAGGGTGCAGACTAGGTTAAAATATAAAAATATACATTACTGACATCACCAATATGCCCCCTATCCTAACATTCGGCACAGTTTTAAACATTCGGCACAGTTTTAAACATTTGGCACAGTTTTAAACAGTTTTTCCCGATAGAAAGCTACTTAAAAATGACCGGTCCAATCCCTGACGCTCCTAGCAGACAGACCCCATTTTAAATTTTCACAGATTAATATTTCTAGGTTTTCCTCTTTAAAGTGATCTAGTTAGGGCAATGTGGGACATTAATCCACCCAAGTCCTTACACACTTGTGGTTTGGGATTCCAAACCACCCTATATGATCACCGTCCGAAATTGCAATGACAAAACACAACAAACAGTTGCACTTGCCTGAGACTGAAACTCGAACCCAAGGGTAGATACATGTGTATAATACCACAAAGGAAAATGAAAGTGATCACTGTTATATATGATAAAATATGCAAACATATCATTTATCACGACAATAGCTTCATATAAGATTACTGTATGTAAGATTACTTCTAAAATTGCTTCAAGCTGAAATTTCGGAATGTAGTTGGGTACAAGGGTACAAACACTTGTCATAGTAATCAAACTGAAGGCTTATCTCTGCTGAAGGGGGATTCACTTATTCCCAATCTGTCCCATGAAAAGCAGTACAGAAAGACTTTGTTTAGCAGTTTGGTCAGATGCAGCTTTGCAAGTTATTTGTTATGGCATTCTGTTATGGCATTCATGGCATTGGATTATCGCTATTATATTTTGATAGATTCAGACATTTTAATATTTAGATTTCTCTTAAATTTTTTTGCTATTAAAATCTTATTAATTTATTCTTCCTATAATTTCAATCCACCCCTAGGGTATTTTAACCCTAGGAGGTCTGATCACTCCTTAAATATACCGCAATACTCCGGTCTCTCTCTGCCAGACTTACCGCCGCTGTTTAAGTGCCACTGTTGGGTGCGACCACTACACTTAATTAACTGTAGCAATTGGTGCCAGCACTAATTGCAGCAGTTAATCGCAGGTGTTAGCTATATAATACACCTGATGCTTGCCCTGTATGGAGAGGGCTCAGACATGAAAGAAGCATTCTGCTGGTAATCCTTCTATACCATACTTGTTCATTGTTCTGATTGCAATACCTTGAACATATAACATTAATGTGAACATATAACATACTTACTGAGGCTAATATAGAATCTGAGCTGTAGATACTTGGGGTTTTTTTGCAATTCTCTGAACATTGCATGTTTCGTCCTTCGGAGTAAATTTACTGGGAACTGCTGGGAAGATTGTTAACTTTCTTCATTGACTTCAGATTGCCTCATAACCCTGCACAAATTGATGAGCAGCCACAAGTGCTTTTCTAAGATGATTGCTAATTTGTTTCCACCATGGCGTTGTGTTAACATACAAACTACTACAAACATCTACTTTCATAGAGTGGTCACACTTCTCAGTAATCAATCTGTTAATGAAAGTCTTTTGATTCCCAGCACTTGGATGCTGCTAACACTAGTTTGACCTAGTTTTTATTAAATGAATAATGGCTTGGTGGAATCAGTTGAGTGCTGTTATTCAACTTATTTTTTATTTGACTAATTTTAAGATCTTTGAATGACAGATCTTTGAAAGTATATCTTTATAAAGGTCTGACCCATTATGAAGCTGGAGCCAGCAGCGTAACTTGAAGCTGAAGGGCCCCAGTGCAAAGTCTGTGCCAGGCCCCCGACTATAATGTATGTTTTATAGTACTAGTCTTCTCATATGGGAAAGTGAGACCTTATGGGCACCTTATGAGCCTCCAGGGCCCGGTTGCGACCGCACAATCTGCACCCCCTCAAGTTACACCCCTTGCTGGAGCAGTACACCCCAGCTTCATTATGCAAGCAACGTACCAACAGCACATGCACAGTAAAGGCCGGGTGAAGTATGCTGGCTTCACTGTGTGACTGTGCAGCTGTGGGGAGTGCTGAACTGAGATAAGTAGAAGCGTTTTCTTTTTTTTTAAAGCAGGGGCAGAGGGACTACCTAAAGGGCGATTTGAGACACTAAAACCACTGGCCCATGTAACGGGTCACACGGACAACAGAACTAAAAGTCTCTATGGTAAGAGTCTAAGGGAGGAGTCTGTGGACCAGTGGACCCTCTGGACCACCGCAGGAGATGGTATGAGGCCCGCGGTGGCAGCCAAGGTACAGGGATGTGCAGGAAACAGTCCAAGCCTGGGATGACAGCAGCAACACAGAGCAACACCGGTAACTGGCACGGACTGCAGACACCGCTGGACTGGAACCCTGGGAGGCACAGCAGGAAGCACAGAGGCAAACTGAAGACTTGACACAGGATGGCAGGAGCACACGGCGGTACCCTGGTAACGCTGGAGACAGGAACACGGAGGAACAATGGTAATGCTGGAGACAGGAACACTAGGAGCGTATGGGAACGCTGGAGACACAAAGGAACATAGGAAAGCGTCTGGAAACGCTAATGGGCTTACTCTTCCACAGGAACGGCTTATGGAAGCCTGGCATGGAAACCAAAGGAGATCCTAGGAGAAGATCCGTCGGGGAGTGAAGGGAGGTGCCGGATTATAAGGGCGAGCCTGATTAGCGAACTCCAATCAGGAGGACGCTGGCCCTTTAAGGCTGGGAGAAGTCCGCGAGCGCCCCCTAGTGGTGAGAGTGCGCGACTGCAGGCAAGGAGGCATGCGGCCTACACGCCGGGAGCTGGAGCACAGACAGGAGCCAGGAGAGGTAAGTGAGGGCAGGGGGACCGGCAGGTAGCGGACCACGGGTGTATCCGCGATCCGCGACATGGATCGCGGGAGCACCCGTGACAGCCCATATGGACCTGTGAGTTTTTAGTGTCCCAAATTGCCCTGACAGGTGTCCTTTAAATAAAGTGTATTTTTCTCATGACTGTATGTATCAAGATAACACAAAAAATGTATATATTCCTAGACATTTTATTGATGCAGTCATTAATCAACTTGGTTCTCTTTCAGTTTTGTAAATGAGCACATTACACACATTATTATTGAGATATTAAATCACTGTTTGTATGAGGTGCAATTTAAGTCTAATTAAAGTTATGCATTTCTATCCTAAAATGATAAATAATAATAATCTAATTGAATTCTCCATGTCAAGTTTGCATAATTTTCTGAAAAGGGTAATACAGAATAAATGAACTACTGCTTGATCATCCAAATGAGTTTATTATTCTAACAATTTTGTTTACCATCCTGAGGAATTAAATAAAATGATGTTTTAGGGTTTCTTCACAAAAGGATTTTTTCATTTAAAGAAATCTACCACATGGATTAAGTATTGTACACCGAGCACACTTACACACTGGCATGTGTAAGCAGGATCTGTTCTTCCTATATCTTCTAATGGCCTCATTTTTGGAGAAAATTGTCTTTTAAAATTATGCAAATGAGCATCAGAGGCTCCTATTTACATCAGAGAAGTCCGTTCTGTCTGGCGTCACTGGCTTTCTGGTTTGGAAGGGGAGGGAGGAAACCTAAATTCCATTAAATATCTGAGGCTTGACTTAAAAATTGCTGTTCACTGCAAATGGCCCAGACAGTTTTGGCTGTGACAGTTTCCTTTCTGACTTTGCACAGAAAAGAAGGCCTTTGGAGCTTGCATATGTATTTAAGAAGCGTCTCCGCCAGTGTTGCGGGTGCACTGTGCCGACAAGACAGAAAAAATGTGCTCCTAAAGGGCTTGTTAGTGCGTAGTCAGAGTTTACAACATATTTAATACAGCGATTTGACAGATTTGCACGCAGTATATTAAAGGTGCACCAAAAAAGAGTGCACCAGGTGATTAAAAACTGTGCACTAGTATTCAGTAATCTGGCGCACACTGCACATTTGTGAGGCTGTAGTGTTCAGCCAGCATGCCTACACTCCCTGGTTGTGACTGCTGGGTGTAGTGTTAAGCCAGCATGTTCCCAGTCCCTGGTTGTGACTGTTTACTGTAGTGTTCAGCCAGCATTTCCCCAGTCCCTGGTTGTGACTTCTCATTGAAGTACTCAGCCAGCATGCCCCCATTTCCTGGTTGTGACTCCACACTGTAGTGCTCAGCCAGCATGCCCCCAGTCCCTGGTTGTGATTGCTGGGTGTAGTGTTCAGCCAGCATGCTCCCAGTCCCTTGTTGTGACTCCTCACAGTAGTGTTCAGCCATCATCCCCCCGGTCCATGGATGTAACTCCTCACTGTAGTGCTCAGCCAGCATGCCCTCACATCCCTGGTTGTACTGCTGGGTTGAGTGTTAAGCCACATGTTCCAGTCCCCTGTGGTGACGTTTACTGTAGTGTTCACCAGCATTTCCTCCCTCCTGGTTGTGACTTCTCATGAAGTACTACCAGCATGCCCCCAGTTCGGTTTGTGACTCACCCTGTATGGCCTCAGCAGTCATGCCCTCCCCCATCCCGGGTGTGGATTGCGGGTGTAGTGTTCAGCCAGCATCCCCAGTCCCTGCGTTGTGACCCTCACAGTATGCTCACCTAGTCATCCCCCCTGTCCCTAGTTGTGACTTCTCACTGTAGTGTTCAGCACATCATCCCCCCAGTCCATGGATGTAACTCTCCTAGTAGTGCGCAGCCAGCATGGCCTCAGTCCTCGTTGTGACTCCTCACTGTACTGTTCAGCGCATGCTCCCAGTCCTGGTTGTGACTCCTCACTGTAGTGCCCACTAGCATCCCCCCAGTCCCAGTTGTGACTTCTCACTGTAGTGTCAGTCATCATCCCCCTAGTCCATGGATGTACCTCCTCCTACTGTTTCAGCCAGCATCCCTCAGTCCGTGTTGCGACTCCTTTTTGTACGTTGTTCAGCCGCCATGCCCACCGGTCCATGGTTGTGACCCTCACTGTACTGTTTCCAAGCAGGCCCCCGGTCCATGTTTGACTCCTCACTGTAGTACTCAGCCAGCATGCCCCCAGTCCCTAGTTGGGACTCCTGACTGTATGTTCAGCCAGCATGCCCCAGTCCCGTGTTGTACTGCCTCACTGTACTGTTCAGAAAGCATGCCCCCATTTCACTGTTTGACTCCTGACTGTAGTGTCATCCCAGCATGCCTACACTCCCTGATTGTGACTGCTGGGTGTAGTGTTAAGCCAGCATGCCCCAGTCCCTGGTTGTGACTCCTGACTTTAGTGCTCAGCCAGCTTTCCCCAGTCCACTATGGTGACTTCTCATTGAAGTACTCACCAGCATGCCCCCATTTCCTTGTGAGTTAAAGTGTCACACCCCCCTCCTTTAGCTATGAGAGGATGTGAAGACCAGAGGCATCAGCAGAAGAGGGGAGACATGCTCCCCCAACCCTGACCCAACAGCAATTTGTCTGGGGGAAGTCAGGGAGGAGAGTATTTCCTGCACTGGCTCATGTTACAGCCACTCTAGTAAGGGAAGTAAAAAGACTCCTTTTCCATTAACCCTTCCCGTGGAGGTCCTTTTTGTTTTGGTGTTTCCATTTTTGCTCCCCATTTTTGCTTCTAAGGGCTTGTTCTTCTGGTGGCATTTTATTTTTCATCCCGTGTACTGGAAACAGGGGAAAAAATCCAAATGCAGTGACCTTGAAAAGAAAAACGCTTTTGCACCATTATCTTCGGGCCCTGGGTTAAAATTTTTTTCAGTTTTTTAGACCACCAAGGATAATATGACAACGTGGGAGTGATTACACAGTCAAGATGGCGATGCCACAGTTTGTCGGTGGCAGGATACACCATGTTCGGACAGCAGTTATTAGGCAGTATGAAGCACACGTCCAGTCGGTATGGAGAAGCTCAACCTGTGAGCCTCCACTGCTGCAGTTTGGGGAGAAATAGCAATGTAGGAAGGCCCCTTAACATAAAACATGACTTTTTTCACAAACCTGATAATCCTCCATAAATGTCATAGGAACGAAAAAGTCATGGTTGTTAAAGCAATATCCTGAGTCCTATCAGGAAACAATTGCATACGGCTAGAGTACCAGAGAGCATTCAGAGGTGTGTCAGTCGCGCCCCACATCAGCCTTCTCTCTACTACTGTGTGAGCCGCACCAGTAGTCCTGCAGGATGCCGCTTGCATTTCTCCCCGCCATACGGCAAAGGGGGCACACACCATGGGGCACCAGGTATTTGCCTGGTGTAGTGTACAGAGAGCGCCAGTTTCATGACTTGGGGCACGCGTCTTCATGAATCTGGCGTTCCCTGCACTCCCCCAACAAGTACACCAACTTTTGGTGCACATTGCCACACAGGGTGTCCGATACACTTCGGTCGTGCTTGAATGAAATTCCTGTACACAGGAACGCCCCCTTCAATGACAAAATTGTGTTGTGCAAGAATAGTGCAGCCACGACACAAAGGGTCCCGCACAACACATAGTGGGGTGACACTTCTAATATATGTGCAGGCATTTTGCACATGAAGAACATGCAAGTTCGACAGTAACTGGCACGGGTCCTTGAGTAAATGTGCCCCTATGTGTTTTTAGACCCAAAAGGCATATGAGTCCTTTATCCTGGTAATGGACTAATGTGACCTCACCTATAGAAAACCCTGCTACCAATAAAAGATGTGATATAATGCGGTTAAAATTCCCAAACACAAATAAATTCTCCTGTAGGATAACTTATGTTACTGTCAGACAAAAATAGCAAAATGTAAAAACTTTTTTTACTTTTGTTTAATCTTTTAAACATAACATTTTTTGCTTTTAAAAATCGTATCAATAGCCCACAAAAGGGTTTGAGCAGGTCTGCACCGGCAGAGTTTTTCCGCCCATATTTGCTAAAGGCTGGAGCCTCTTAGGGGATACAGGTACTGGTGTACTGGTGCGGCCGGGGGATTTAAAACTGAGTTCAAAACGCCAGTCTCATGAATTCCCCCCATTATGCCGGTTAAAAAAATAACTTTCTTTATTAAAGAAAATACAAAGCCCACCAGTATACCCGAGGAAAACCACTGACTCGATATGCCGAACTGGTCACAGCCTCCCATATATAGCTGCACGCCCTGGATATAGCCTGCAGCTGCGTAGTATATGCCTGCCAGTTCCTGTAGTATATAAGCCCTGCCCCTGTGTATATACCTGAGCCCCCTGTGTATATAGGCCCCCATCCCCCGGATATAGCTCCGCCCTGAGTATTAGCCAGTCGCCCCTATGGGTATAGCCTGCCAGCCCCCTGTACATATAGTAGCCGCCTGCCCCCAATAATAGCCTGACAGCCACTGTAGTATAAGCCTGCCATTCGTGTATAGACATAGGCATGCCTTCCCCCTGTAGTATCGAATCGCCAGTCCCTGTAGCATATAGGCTGCCATCCCCTGTAGTATAGGCCGCCCCCCCCCCTGTAGTAATATAGCCGCCGTCCCTGTAGTAACTGACCTGCCAGCCCCCTAGTATATAGCTTGCCAGCCCCTGTACTATATAGCTGCCAGCCCCCTATTATATAGCCTGCCTGCCTCCTGTAGTATATAGCCTGCCTGCCTCCTTAGTAATACCTGCCAACTCCATAGTATATAGCCTGCCATGGCCCTGTAGTATATAGGCTGCCAACCCCCTGTATATAGATCCTGCCAGCCCGTAGTAAAGCCTGATAGCCCATAGTTGTACCAGCCAGCCCTTACTTATAGCCTGCCAGGCCCCTGTAGTAATAAGGCTGCCAACCCCCTAGTATATAGTCTGCCAGCCACTGTAGTATATAGCCTGATAGCCCCAGGTATGTAGCCAGCCAGCCCCCTGTACTATATAGCCTGCCAGCCCCCTGTATTATAGCTGCCAGCCCCCTAGTATGCCGGCCAGCCCCAGATATAGAGCCCTGTCCAGCCCCCCAAGGTGTAGAGCTAGCCTGCCCCCCTGTAGTAAAAAAAAAGTTAACACTCTACTCACCTCTTCCAACATCCCTGTTAGGTTCTCTTCTGTTTCCGATGCTCGGGTACCTCGGGGGGCATCCGCTCCTGTCGGGTCGTTCCGCTCCTCTTGGGTGTTTCGAGCCCGGCCGGCACACAGACTGACAACCAGCTGCTTGAGGACATCTTGTTTGTGAACCACCGGCATCATGAGGGGACCCTGAGAGGAGCAGAACGCACCGAGAGGAGCCAAAGAGGAATGGAAGAACCAAAGAGGACTCGAAGGACCCGAGAAGAACACCGGAGCATCAGAGGCAAGAGAACCTATGGGGATGTTGGAAAGGTGAGTACATTGTTAACTTTTTTTTTACTCCAGGGGCAGGCTAGCTCGTACTATGGGGCGGCAGGCTATATACACAGAGGGGACGTTGGAAAGTATACAGTGTTAATTTTTTAATATAGACTCGAGTATAAGCCGACACAATTTGTTGCTGAAAAAACTCGGCTTATACTCGACTATATACGGTATTTACAGTATTGCTTTATACAATTTGTTAAACAGTAGTTGTCCCCTTTTTTTGCTTTTTTTAAAAAAATAATTTATCCACAGGAATTTTGGCAGTTTCTTCATCAGCTCCAGAATAAGTTGTCAGAGTGGGGTCTCTGTGTAAGCCACTTGAAATTACCTCAAGCAAAGGTTGGAGAGTCTCATTGGGCTTACAAGAGAAACACCAGGGGACACTGATAGCCAAATATAAGGGCTTGATTGGGCCATGCCCTTTGGGAGTTTAATTGTGTTTTGTGGAAAAAAGCTGTATAGCACGAAACTAACTAGAAAGAGTTGGCAAACTGGGCTTCTAATCATAATAGGTCATGGGAATCACCCGTGGCCTGCCTCCCTATTGCCTATAAGTGCAGTATTCCTCATCAATATTGTAACATGTGGCACATCATGTTTCTGACTGTGTTCAACAGGCATAATGGCGGACAAGGGTGCAGTGACGGGAGGAGTGAGTACATGCTGCTTCTTTTATGATCGTCAGGTAAAAAAGGGTGAGAAACATGTGGGGAATTACATGTTCTTGTGCGCGTGGGTTATATAATTGGTACATGTGGGTGGAGCCACGCTCTTAGGCGCCCAGGCAGTCACCGCAATTATGACCCTTGGCCAATTTGTGCCTTGCCACAATCTGTCTCGAAGCCCTTGGCATCCCTAGACCCATGATTCTCATGTGCTGACACGCACGTGTAACGGTGAGGGTAGATGACATTTTTGCCGGTCCAATCAAGATCCAATCAGTTACTTAAACACAACAGGACGTCCAATGAAGAGTGAGAACATCCAACAGGGCAGAAGGAAATGGCGCAGCATAAGATATAATATGACGGCTGGTTGGGCAAATGGTCGAGATACGTCGGTGTCCATGTCATATTGCTACAGAATGTCCAGAGTTTTTCTGCAATGGGGTGCAGTGCATTAAGGAGCAAAAAGAACTTTGACAAGAGACAAGAAAAAAGATGAAAGGTAAAGTGGTCTGAATACGGTCGTATCCACTGTAAGGCCTACAGTGGCCCCTCCCCTCTCCCAGCTGCATGCGTATGGTGCCATAACACAGGAAAGATAGGACATATCCTATCTTTCCACGTGTAGCGGAGCTTCTGAAGTCTTTCAGTAACTTGTGCTTTGGGAATCATGACCCCCATTTATTAATTATTTGCACCAGTTTTTTTGTCTGCTTTCACTGTAAAGATGAAACTTCTTGCCACATTTAAAAGGCTGCGCCAGTTTGTGTCGCGGCGTGCACTGTGTCCGAAAAGCAGAAAAAAATGTGCACCTTAAGGGGCGATTTAGTGCTTTTCGTGATTTTCGCCACAAGTTGGTCTGCACCACAATTCTGCAGCATGGACAAAGTGCAACAAAAAAATGGATGCCCACGGCCAGGCATGCAGGGGGCGCCAGTTTTGAGACTATGAAACCCATGTTTATTAGACAGCACACTCTACAGGCACTAGTTTTGATAAATGACTTGCCGTGCTCACCTGTGGTCTCGCTGTACATTCCAATGGCAATGTTCAGGACGCGGCTTTAAATGAGTTAGATCGTTGTGGGGATTGTTACAGTTCCCCGTCCGGGGTCCTTGATTGAAAAGCCTAGTCAGATATTAGTATCTGGTGTTTCTGATTTACAGTCTCTGAGGGCTGTCATGTCTTCTAAATGATAGACAGCCGACTCACAGAAACCTTGTGAGGTTTAACGGTTGTCGACCAGATCGGAGAATTGTTTACAAGATTTCGATGAATTAAGCACCCATAATGGTCAATGAAAGAGCGGCAGCCGTCGCACCGCGCTAGTGATTTGTAGCTGACAAATGCATGCCGGCCACCTGAGGCAAACCTCAAATGCATGGATATAATGAACATCTGTAATGCTGCTTCTAAGTGCGATCGAACATTTTTTTTAATCTGGCAGAATGATCATTGGAACATGAAAGGACTCGTGTGCTATTAACAGCAATAATATTTACTGCAATGTACGACTACATGCTGTGCGCCACAGCCAGAAGGTCCTTGAACTTGTAGACCGGATATGTGTGGACATTCGAGTTCCGCAAATCCGTACAAGTAGGTGAAATACATGCTTTGTGCTCACCATATATTGTTGCCGAGGAATATTGGAGTTGAATGTGGCTCTCATGGTGCCCACTTATTCACTGGGAGGGCAAAAGTCCATGTGAGCAATTTTCCTACCAGATTGGAAGAAATCTACAGTGCTATAGTACCCACAAAGCTGTCTTATATAGGTACGCTGCAACCCCTGACAGAAATGCTGCCAATAACACAGATCTAGCTTAATAAAAAAATTCCTTTTAATTGTGCACAAGGTTATGCAGCTTGCACGAGCTTCCAGATCGTTTTCTGTCCCCAATAGGGCTCATACAATCTAATCACCTATGTGTGAGTGTGGAGGAAACCGGTAGGACACCACAACACACACACACACACACACAGACACCCAGAACATGCCCTCTGTGCAGTTATGTCACACGAACTGTACAAGTGTGCCTGCTGTGCTGCCTTGCGCACTGGGTCAACCCCTCACATATTCAAAAACTTAAAAAAAACACACATTCTGTGATAAACAAAATTTGTCAAGCTAAAAAAAATTGAATCTAGTTAACGGTACCTGTCACCTACCTCCGACCAGCTAAAAAACCCCGGGACGTACCTTAGAGACACTATAAGTCGTGTCAATGCCTAATACACTTAACTGCGTTGCTCGGGGGGATAAAAACAACTTAATTCAATTCCTCTTGTCTTCTTTCATTTACCAGTCAGGAGGCGGGGGGGGGAGCCTTCTGTGCAGTCGAGCTTCCCCTGCCTCCTGATGGCAGCTCTGCCTACACCCGACACCTGAGCACTGCCCCAGACCTTATGTCAACTACACTTCAGTGTACTCCAAGGCAAGAAGCAATACAGTCCAGGCCGACACCTGGACGGAATCTAAGTGGCACCCGCTTCACCAAGCCCGCCACAGGCATGACTTCGCGGGACGGGCAGCACGGGATCAGAGTTGGATGTAGCAATAGGAGGCGCAAAAGAGCCATAGTCAGAGGAACTGGGGTCACAACGGGAAAATCGCAATAACAGGCGCAGGGCATCAAACAAAGCTTTCTCTCTAAGGCACAAGACACGAAGATCCGGCAGGAAGAATTGTAAGGTCGGTGCACTATAATCAGCCATTGGTTGGTCTAGGTCTGCGTTTCACCCAGTTTCTTGGTTGGGACTGCGTAGTAGCCATAGTTTGGTCTATGGATTGCGGTACAGCCATTGTCTGGCCTGGGGTCTGCTGTATCAGCCATTTCTCTGGCTGGGGTCTGCTGTATCAGCATTGCGTTCGGTAGACTGCAGTACAGACTCTGGATCGGGATACTGCGGTATCAGCCATTGTCTGGTCTGGGGAGAAGTGAAATTTAGCACATTGTCCTAGTCTGGGATCTCGGCGGACCAGCCATTGTGTAGTCTGGACTGGGTAGCATCCATGTCTGGGTCTGGAACTGCAGTATCAGCCATTGCCAGATCGGGGGATTTCAGTATTAGCCATTGTATGCCTGGGGTCTGCAGTATCACCCATTGTCGGCTGGTGGAGTGTGATCTTGGATTGCATTATCACAATGGCTGGATCTGGGGTCAGCAGTATCAACCATTGCTGGATCTGGAGTCTGTGGTAGCACCATAGCTGGATCTGGGGTCTGCGGGATCATCCATTGCTGGATCTGGGGTCTGCGGGTATCAGCAATTGCTGGATTGAGGAACAGTTCAGCTATTCCCGGTTCTGGGAGGAGAGATAAACCATAGTCTGGACTGGGTTCTGCGGTACAGCCATGCTGGATCTTGGGAGTGCATTATCAGCCACGGCTTGGTCTGGGTTCTGCAGTATCAGTCATATGCTGCTATTGAGTCTGCTGTTATCAGCCATTGCCTTGTGTGGCACCTGCATCATCACCGTTTCCTGATCTGGGGATTGTGGTGTAAAGCCATTGTCCTGATCGTGTGTTGGTATTTTTGTCATTTGACTAGGGTGGTAACTTATGTAGTTTCTAGGAAGTATTTGTGCTTCACGTAGAGGATGTTGATGCTTTTGTTGTTAAGAAATTGTACGGTGGCCCTTAGCGGTAAAAAAAGGTTGTTACACCCATCTCTGCATGCAGATTACAGGTGCCTAATTACACGTATATGCTTTGTGAAAACAAGTCAAACTGATTTTGTTTTGCATAAATAACTATCATAACAATACCAATACGCAAATCTTTTAGGTTATGCTATCACCTGAAAGGACTAACTATAAAGCGATGAGTACAGGTGAGTATCACTCCTTGTAAACATGTCCCAATAGACGGGTTGTCCAACTATTTAAAAAAATTGCCAGGGTGGGCTCGAGGGAGGGCTGTTAAAAAAAAATACCTTCATACCTCCCTCATCAGTCTCCTAGCCTCCACACCATGGCCTCGGAGTCTGGTCCTGTTTGCCCGGGTTGAAGCCAGACCTCGGGTCCGACAATTATCGGTGGTGTGAAACCCCTACCCATCGTCCGGCCCAGGCCTGATACAATACCGCTGCACATGGAGACTGGGACACTGGGGGAAAGGATGTAGGAAAGGTTTTCTTTTTTTTAAACAGCCCTTGTTAACAGGAGCCAGATCGGGGAAGACCGGGGGCGGCAGCAGCACTTTAGAAACGTAAATTCAGCAGTTTTGACAGCGACACTCCGGATGAATGATGCAGGTGCGTTATCGTGCCTGACAGCACCTATGTTTTTGGCCGAATGCGGTCCCGTGTCGTTCTCAATTTTTTGTCAACAAGCGGTCTCAATAACGTCAATGTAGTTTGTGTCCAGTGACGTTCTATCTCTTTTTCGTAAAAAATCCACAAGGACACGCCATCATCATCCCAAAAAGATTGTCGCCATGACCTTTGCAGCCGTGGTACCATCCGTTTGCTTTCTTGGAGCAGACTCAACCCAGAAATCCAATTGTTTGTAGATTTGCTCTAGGTGTTTGGTGTGTAATGATGATCAGAGTTCTCAGCAAATCCGGGGACCAAACTCGAACCCGCAAAAACTCCTTGGATCTCGTCTTAATATGCGCCAAAACCGCTGTCGAGGTAACAACCACTTCCCGCATAGTTGTGTCCTAAACATCGCAGGCACGATCGCGGCAGAAAACGCATGGGGCCGACAAGTGCAATTGCCAAATATCAGAAAAAAGGAATTTCCAGACGGGTAGACCACCAGCGGCTTACTGCGTACTGCACGCACTTGTCATTCATCAGTCTACAGGGGGGACCGGAATATGTGTGACCGTTTTTGTATTCCCGGATTAACCACCACGTCTCCCGGCGTACCGGGGTCGCTCCTCACAAAAACGGATGTTTCATCCACGTTAAATATCGTTAAAATACAAACTCTAACTGTGGTCAAGGTGGGGAAGGTCACCATAAACAGCATCCAACTTTGATTTTATCATCGATTCTTCCCAAAAAGCATGTAACATGCGCCCTTAGTATATAATCTCCTATTGGCATTCTGATCCTTATTGTGGGTGGTCCAACTAGGTAATATAACCTTCATTTGCCACACTGCAGTCACACCCCCTTGAGGAAGCGACGGCGAAACCGTACATCGGGGCTGCTGCGGTGGTGGTCATGGAGCTCTTCACCTTTTTGCGTAAGCACCTATACATAACGCCCCCTTCTTTGGGGGTGGGGCGCAATAATACTGTCTGGGTCCTGTATATATAGAAACATTGTGCTCTCTTTATATATTTGCTTACAGATTCCATTTGGATGCGCGACGGTATTATCACATTAAACCACCATCGCGTTTTGTATGTTTGTTGGAAAAGTGTTTTTACGTGATGTTGATACATTTGTTGTCCTTTTGATTGCCTATGTTGAAACTAAAAGATAAAAGCTTTTTACTGTATTGTGCTATTGCTTTAACTTCTATAGTTGTGGTCCTTTATACTGCTATGGGTATTCATAAACCTATCATCAGTCTGCATTTGTTTTGCGGTCGGGTTGATATGGCACCCACACGGATGAACTAACACCAACTTCCCTCGAACGTCTCTGTCGTCAAAACGGTACTTATTGAACCGCACGCGTATGGCTCTCTGCAAGCCTTATCATCCTTTTGGCCATCTTCTGCAACCATGAAATCGCTAGATGGCTAAGACGATAGAGGCTTGTGGGCCTGAGTGAGTCACAAAAGATGACTCATACGTCTCAGGTTGGCCGAGTAAAACATTGTCGCTGATTCATTGAATGCCTCATTGCTCGGGCCTAGTGCCCTTAGATAATGTCACCACAGGATGTCCCACGCTCTTCAGGAATAGCTGATGATTGATGTTATAAGAAGAGATTATAGAGACCAGAACATGATAGGTATTGTTGGAATTGTTGTCAAAAGGCTCTCTGTGCTAAAAAAAAACTTTGACATGACCTTACAGTTTATACGCTAAATAGAGAGTTTTACTTCATCTTTTTCCAAACTTCATATATTATAATGTACTTTCGCCCTCTGCTCTGTAAAATGATACCCTTCTCTACATTACATTCTGCAGGGGATAGACTTGCTTAAAAAGATATATTACTTTTCTAGCCCAGTGCAGGACACCACCAAGTAAGCTAATAGGATTAGTATACCAGGGTGGCTGGATGAGGGGCAAGGTAATACGGGGGCATACCGGGGGCCCACCCAGACACCATCCAATCAAGTTCCTCGGGCCTCTGTTGACCAATCTCTAGCTGGCCCGACGGCAGTACAGAGGGAACGGGGACAATAAGCACGAGAGGAGACCATTCTCCCTGCGGCAACTGCTCAAAGCCACTGACTTGTCATTGCTTGCAACCCCACATACGATTCCAGCAGCAATGACCTCTATTTTTTTTTCTCCTTGCTCCGACTTCACAGCTGCCCTGGGTCTGTAGTAAAAACTGTCAAATAAAAACAATGGTGTATTATCTTAAGAATGGTGTATTAGCTTGCTTTCCCAGCATGTCCCTCCCTTCATCCAAAATTATCTGGAGCATTATTTGTGCGCTAGTACAACCCGGCAATTGTTCAGGTGATGTTATGCTGCATCCTCATAAAAACTTTTAATGTGCAAGAATGTAAATTAGAGCCTGGTTCAGGTAGCATGGAACCTTCTCTAGTGCAAGACCCTCCTATTCTTTAATTTGTCAGACATGCTTCCCATAGTTGCGGGTGTTTTTAGATGATTAAAGTGAGACAATTTATAAGGTGGTAAAAAAACATTTTTGGATGTAAATGGCTGAGCTGTACCGTGTTCAGAAATTAGGATGACAAAGTTTTCAGCTGCAAGCAATACGTTCTTGGAAGTGCAGTAGGGTACTGACTTCTGCTATATTTTACAAATGGTGGGCTCGCTGTCGTTTTGGTCACCGGCTACCATCATGTTAATTGGTTTGAAAACTCCCCTAGGTTTACACTCACCGCCCACTTTATGAGTACACAACCCCATCTAGTAATGGGTTGGACCCCCTTTGTCCGTCAGAACTGCCTCAATCTTCGTGCCTAGATTCCAACAGGTGCTGGCAAGCATCCTCAGAGATTTTGGTCCATATTGACATGATGGCATCACACCAGTTCCGCAGATTTGTTGCCTGCACTCCATGATGCAATCTTCTCCCGTTCCAACCACATCCCAGAGGCTCTATTGAATTGAGATGAACGTGGAGGCCATGTGAGTACGTGAACTCATTGGCAATGTTTCAAGAACCAGTCGGAGTGATTCCTGAGATCCCATATTCACTTTATAGTTTTAACTGGTATTTAGCATGGCTACAGCGAGTCCAGGTGGGCGTGGTCTCCTCCGGCTTGAATTCAAAGTTCCTCTCCATCCTAATCTGTATGAAGCAGTCAGTCATGTGACCGGGTGATGTCATCGCAGGTCCTTCAATTTTTGTCATTAGAAAACTGTATACCAATCATATATCTAGCAGGAGAGGCGATTATACCATCAGATAGACAAGGTTCTTCACTGTAGAGCAGTGAGACTATGGAACTTTCTGCCGGAGGTGGTTATGGCAGACGAATGAAGTGTGTCCGCGGACCCTTAGTAAATAGCCCCTTTGGATGTTATTGTGTGTGCTCCATAGATTTGATAGGAATAGTATTGGTCTTTTTAAATTACACGTATTATTGTATGAAGTAGGCCTCTGCTTTGTAACTGCCAGTGAAGAACTAAGATTCTTATAATTTATCCGCATAAACATAATGCTGCTAGTGTTAGAGATGAAACGTGACTTGACATCACAAGTAATTTCCAAACCAACAAAATTCCGCTTTATTTCTGAGACAGGATCACTTTATAAATTACTGTGGGACAAATTCTAAGAATCATGGCTGTCCATTGAAGAAGGACTCGTTATTTGTATATTCAATGCAAATATTATTTCATAGATACTTTTTAGCACTTTGTAATGTTTAGCACAATTTAATACCTCCAGGAGTGAATTCGGAATTTGGCAACAACGTTACCTTGCGAAAAAAGTGACTGAAATTGGGTTGTTTTGAAGAATGTTATTAAATAATCTAGTGCTTGATATAACTAGGCAATCCAGTCTTCAAATTTTGATTCTCTTTAGCGGGAGCTTTGATGTCTCCCCCCCCTTTCTAAGCCGTTGAAGATCTGAAAACCAGCTGTTATCAAAGAGAAAGAAACGTTAATAGTCCTGGCTGCAACAAGTAAAGTGCAGAGTCAGTCATTATCTGAGGCTGTGACTCTACCTATAAGTAAATATGCAGTCAGAGCCTTTAAGATGATTCTGCTTTGATACAACAGTGCTATTTCTGTTTGCTACTGAGAATTTATTTGCTGTAATGGTCTGGACAATAGTATGTGTGGCCAGTCTGCACTGGCACTGGAATCATGTTTTCTCTTGGTTTCTACTTAAACATATACCCAGTAGGTTGCTGTTGAAGAAACAGAATGACAAAAACATTGAACCACCATAGCTGACACCATAGTCTAGAATGAGTATACAATCTTGTAATTAAGCTCTGAGAGGTGGCAGGGAACAGCTTGTGTGAAGGATAGACTGAACAATATTCCAGGGAAGCTTTTACTTTTCTTAAAGGAGCAGAGCATGCTATCATCTAGTTGGCACACATTTTTAAATCTTAAAAATGGTTATACAAGTATATGACTTATGGTATCCTGATTTGAGATCCTAATGGTAGAGGCTCTTATTGACTTGGCATGTCTATGCAATAATCTGCCGTTGTCATGTAGTAGCACTAAAATAAGACAAACTAAATCATGATCAGCAGAGATCTACATGTTGTCACCCCATCCTTAGGTGAGTGGGCGCCATATTTTTTTTGCCACGAAGTTAACTTGGTTGATCACCACTACAACCAGAATTAATCATATATGCTTGGGATTCATTTCCAATTTACTCTGATTGGGAACTGTATGGAGGAAGTAGATTAGTGCCAGGTGCAGGCTTATTTTAGCCTTTGTACTTCTACTTTCTTATTTTGCACTGTCATATGACCACAGGAGGCACATAGGTCACATGACCACTATGTATAATGAGTGGTAACCTTCCCCTTGCGAAGTAATGTTGGGTTCTTTTAAATATGTTTGTTTTCACATGGCTGATAGATCATGATTAAGATGTTGGAGCATTTAAACACATAGATCTTTTTTATTGCATCTCCACACACTGTATAACAATACACCTGCATCTCCACCACTGTAAACCATTCCCCTTGAATAAGGAGACCTGTTCATCTTCAGAGGCGTCCTGATATGCCGGGCTTTCATCTTGATTCTATCTTATGGTGCAGCTTTAGAGGGATTTAATTGAAGTGTTGGATCCCTGCTGTAAGCAAACACAGCTCTGGAGAGAAGTCATAAGCAGTATTACAGCCACTGTTGTGACTATTTACGAAGTGTTAAGCTAGAATGCCCTCAGTTCCGGGTTGTGACTCCTCATAGTAGTGCTCAGCCAGCATGCCCCCAGTCCCTGGTTGTGACTTCCACTGTGGTTTCAGCCTCATGCCGGTCCATGGATGTAACTCCACGCTGTACGTTCAGCCCAGCATGTCCCCAGCCCAGTTTGTGACTCCACACGTAGTGCTCAGCCAGCATGCCCCAGTCCATGGTTGTGATTGCTGTGTGTAGTGTTCAGCCAGCATGCTCCAGTCGGTTGTGACTCCTCACAGTAGTGCTCACCTGCATCCCCGCAGTCCTAGTTGTGACTTCTCAATAGGTAGTGTTCAGCATCACCCCCCAGTCTGATGTAACTCCTCACTGTATGCTCACCAGCAGCCCCCAGTCCCTGTGTGACTCCACGTTGTTCAACCAGCATGCCCCTGGTCCATGGTGTGATCCCTCACTGTAGTACTCAGCCAGCATGCCACCAGTCCCTAGTTGGACTCCTGACTGTAGTGTTTAGCCAGCATGCCCCATTTCTGGTTTTGTCCTGACTGGTGTTCAGCCAGCATGCCCCCAGTTCCTGGTTGTGACTCCTGACTGTAGTGTTAGCCAGTATACCTACACTCCCTGGTCGTGACTCCGACTGTAGTGTTCAGCCAGCATGCCCCACCGTTCCTGGTTGTGACTCTGACTGTAGTGTTCAGCCAGATATACTACCTCTGTTGTTGACTCCTGACTGTAGTGTTCAGCCAGCATGCCCCAGTTCCTGGTTGTGACTCCTGACTGTAGTGTTTAAACCAGTATAACTACAATCCATGGTTTGTGACTACCTGACTGTAGTGTTCAGCCAGCAGACCTACCATCCCTGGTTGGGACTGCTGGGTTTAGTGTTAAGCCACATTCCCCAGTCCCTGGTTGTGACTGTTTACTGTATGTTCAGCCACATTTCCGTCCCTGGTTTGTGACTTCTCATTGAAGTACTAGCCAGCATGCCCCCATTTTCCTGGTTGTGACCCAACTGTAGTGCTCAGCAGCAGCCCCATCCCTGGTGTGATTGCTGGGTGTAGTGTTCAGCCAGCATGCTCCCAGTCCTGCTGTTGTGACTACTACAGTAGTGCTCAACCTAGCATCCCCCCAGTCCCTAGTTGTGACTTCTCACTGTAGTGTTCAGCCATCATCCCCCCAGTCCATGGATGTAACTCCTCACTGTAGTGCTCAGCCAGCATGCCCTCAGTCCCGTGTTGTGACTCCTTATTGTACTGTTCAGCCAGCATGCCCCCGGTCCATGGTTGTGACTCCTCACTGTACTGTTCAGCCAGCATGCCCCCAGTCCCGTGTTGTGACTCCTCACTGTACTGTTCAGCCAGCATGCCCCCGGTCCATGGTTGTGACTCCTCACTGTAGTACTCAGCCAGCATGCCCCCAGTCCTGGACCGTGGGCATGCGGCTGAACAGTACAAAAAGGAGTCGCAACACGACTGAGGGCATGCTGGCTGAACATACAGTGAGGTTACTCCATGGACTAGGGGGATATGACTGACAACTACAGTGAGAAGTCACAACTAGGGACTGGGGGGATGCTAGCTGAGCACTACAGTGAGGAGTCACAACCAGGGACTGGGAGCATGCTGGCTGAAACAGTACAGTGAGGAGTCACAACGAGGACTGAGGGCATGCTGGCTGCACCTACAGTGAGGAGTTACATCCATGGACTGGGGGGATGATGGCTGAACACTACAGTGAGAAGTCACAACTAGGGACAGGTGGGGATGCTAGGTGAGCATACTGTGAGGAGTCACAACACAGGACTGGGAGCATGCTGGCTGAACACTACACCCAGCAATCACACCAGGGACTGGGGCTGCTGCTGAGCACTACAGTGTGGGTCACACCGGAAACTGGGGGCATCTGGTAGTACTTCATGAGAATCACAACCAGGGACGGAAATGCTGCTGAACATACAGTAACGTCACAACCAGGGACTGGGGAATGCTGGCTTAACACTAAACCCACAGTCCCAACCAGGATGGTAGGCTGCTGGCTGAACACTACAGTCAGGAGTCACAAACCAGGATGTATTATACTGGTTAAACACTACAGTCAGGAGTCACAACCAGGAACTGGGGCATGCTGGCTGAACACTACAGTCAGGAGTCAACAACAGAGGTAGTATATCTGGCTGAACACTACAGTCAGAGTCACAACCAGGAACGGTGGGGCATGCTGGCTGAACACTACAGTCGGAGTCACGACCAGGGAGTGTAGGTATACTGGCTAACACTACAGTCAGGAGTCACAACCAGGAACTGGGGGCATGCTGGCTGAACACCAGTCAGGAGCAAAACCAGAAATGGGGCATGCTGGCTAAACACTACAGTCAGGAAGTCCAACTAGGGACTGGTGGCATGCTGGCTGAGTACTACAGTGAGGGATCACACCATGGACCAGGGGCATGCTGGTTGAACAGACGTGGAGTCACACAGGGACTGGGGGCTGCTGGTGAGCATACAGTGAGGAGTTACATCAGACTGGGGGGTGATGCTGAACACTACCTATTGAGAAGTCACAACTAGGACTGCGGGGATGCAGGTGAGCACTACTGTGAGGAGTCACAACCGACTGGAGCATGCTGGCTGAACACTACACACAGCAATCACAACCATGGACTGGGGCATGCTGGCTGAGCACTACGTGTGGAGTCACAAACTGGGCTGGGGACATGCTGGGCTGAACGTACAGCGTGGAGTTACATCCATGGACCGGCATGAGGCTGAAACCACAGTGGAAGTCACAACCAGGGACTGGGGGCATGCTGGCTGAGCACTACTATGAGGAGTCACAACCCGGAACTGAGGGCATTCTAGCTTAACACTTCGTAAATAGTCACAACAGTGGCTGTAATACTGCTTATGACTTCTCTCCAGAGCTGTGTTTGCTTACAGCAGGGATCCAACACTTCAATTAAATCCCTCTAAAGCTGCACCATAAAATAGAATCAAGATGAAAGCCCGGCATATCAGGACGCATCTGAAGATGAACAGGTCTCCTTATTCAAGGGGAATGGTTTACAGTGGTGGAGATGCAGGTGTATTGTTATACAGTGTGTGGAGATGCAATAAAAAAGATCTATGTGTTTAAATGCTCCAACATCTTAATCATGATCTATCAGCCATGTGAAAACAAACATATTTAAAAGAACCCAACATTACTTCGCAAGGGGAAGGTTACCACTCATTATACATAGTGGTCATGTGACCTATGTGCCTCCTGTGGTCATATGA
The DNA here is from genome assembly GCA_019512145.1 of Engystomops pustulosus. NCBI lineage: Eukaryota > Metazoa > Chordata > Amphibia > Anura > Leptodactylidae > Engystomops > Engystomops pustulosus. The sequence continues at coordinate 73,965,284 of CM033643.1, read as the reverse complement.
CAGTGCAAAATAAGAAAGTAGAAGTACAAAGGCTAAAATAAGCCTGCACTGGCACTAATCTACTTCCTCCATACAGTTCCCAATCACGATAAATTGGAAATGAATCCCAAGCATATATGATTAATTCTGGTTGTAGTGGTGATCACAAGTTAACTGCGTGCAAAAAAAATATGGCGCCACTCAGCCTAAGATGGGGTTGACAACATGTAGATCTCTGGCTGATCATGATTTAGTTTGTCTTATTTTAGTGCTACTACATGACAACAGGCAGATTATTGCATAGACATGCCAAGTCAATAAGAGCATCTACCATTAGGATCTCAAATCAGGATACCATAAGTCATATACTTGTATAACCATTTTTAAGATTTAAAAATGTGTGCCAACTAGATGATAGCATCTCTCGCTCCTTTAAGAAAAGTAAAAAGCTTCCCTGGATATTGTTCAGTCATCCTTCACACAAGCTGTTCCCTGCCACCGTCTCAGAGCTTAATTACAAGATTGTATATCATTCTAGACTATGGTGTCAGCTATGGTGGTTCAATGTTTTTGTCATTCTGTTTCTTCAACAGCAACCTACTGGGTATATGTTTAAGTAGAAACCAAGAGAAAACATGATTCCAGTGCCAGTGCAGACTGGCCACACATACTATTGTCCAGACCATTACAGCAAATAAATTCTCAGTAGCAAACAGAAATAGCACTGTTGTATCAAAGCAGAATCATCTTAAAGGCTCTGACTGCATATTTACTTATAGGTAGAGTCACAGCCTCAGATAATGACTGACTCTGCACTTTACTTGTAGCAGCCAGGACTATTAACGTTTCTTTCTCTTTGATAACAGCTGGTTTTCAGATCTTCAACGGCTTAGAAAGGGGGGGGAGACATCAAAGCTCCCGCTAAAGAGAATCAAAATTTGAAGACTCGGATTGCCTAGTTATATCAAGCACTAGAATTATTTAATAACATTCTTCAAAACAACCCAATTTCAGTCACTTTTTTCGCAAGGTAACGTTGTTGCCAAATTCCGAATTCACTCCTGGAGGTATTAAATTGTGCTAAACATTACAAAGTGCTAAAAATATCTATGAAATAATATTTGCATTGAATATACAAATAACGAGTCCTTCTTCAATGGACAGCCATGATTCTTAGAATTTGTCCCACATAATTTATAAAGTGATCCTGTCTCAGAAATAAACGGAACTTTTGTTGGTTTGGAAATTACTTGTGATGTCAAGTCACGTTTTATCTCTAACACTAGCAGCATTTGTTTATGCGGATAAATTATAAGAATCTTAGTTCTTCACTGGCAGTTACAAAGCAGAGGCCTACTTCACTACAATAATACGTGTAATTTAAAAAGACCAATACTATTCCTATCAAATCTATGGAGCACACACAATAACATCCAAAGGGGCTATTTACTAAGGGTCCGCGGACACACTTCATTCGTCTGCCATAACCACCTCCGGCAGAAAGTTCCATAGTCTCACTGCTCTACAGTGAAGAACCTTGTCTATCTGATGGTATAATCGCCTCTCCTGCTAGATATATGATTGGTATACAGTTTTCTAATGTCAAAAATTGAAGGACCTGCGATGACATCACCCGGTCACATGACTGACTGCTTCATACAGATTAGGATGGAGAGGAACTTTGAATTCAAGCCGGAGGAGACCACGCCCACCTGGACTCGCTGTAGCCATGCTTAAATACCAGTTAAAACATACAAGTGAATATGGGATCTCAGGTGGTTGTGACTCCTCACTGTAGTACTCAGCCAGCATGCCCCCAGTCCCTAGTTGGGACTCCTGACTGTAGTGTTCAGCCAGCATGCCCCAGTCCCGTGTTGTGACTCCTCACTGTACTGTTCAGAAAGCATGCCCCCATTTCCTGGTTGTGACTCCTGACTGTAGTGTTCAGCCAGCATGCCTACACTGTGCACTAGTATTCAGTAATCTGGCGCACACTGCACATTTGTGAGGCTCTTGGTGCAGTTTGCCTTACTTTTAACAAATCTGAGCCAATGGGGGTCATTTACTAAGGGCCCGATTTGCGTTTTCCCGACGTGTTACCCGAATATTTCTGATTTGCGCCGATTTCCCCTGAATTGCACGCGCCGGAAATCGGGGGGCGTGGCCGAACGAAAACCCGACGGATTCGGAATATGTTGATGATATAGCTATGCTGCAAAGGAGGATGGTTAAAAAACATGGTAAAACATACTCCAACAGCTTAAATGCTGTCATTGCAGCTACTGCAAAATATTAACAAAATATTATAAATATAGGGGGGGGATAAATACATACTGTACACTTACCACACTTTTCAGGAGTTTTAATTTGCAAATGCAGGTGTCATTTTCTTTTTACTTCACAAATAAGCGTCTGGAAACGCTAATGGGCTTACTCTTCCACAGGAACGGCTTAGGGAAGCCTGGCATGGAAACCAAAGGAGATCCTAGGAGAAGATCCGTCGGGGAGTGAAAGGAGGTGCCGGATTATAAGGGCGAGCCTGATTAGTGAACTCCAATCAGGAGGATGCTGGCCCTTTAAGGCTGGGAGAAGTCCGCGCGCACCCCCTAGTGGTGAGAGTGCGCGACTGCAGGCAAGGAGGCATGCGGCCTACACGCCGGGAGCTGGAGCACAGACTGGAGCCAGGAGAGGTAAGTGAGGGCAGGGGGACGGGGACCAGCAGGTAGCGGACCACGGGTGTATCCGCGATCCGCGACATGGATCGCGGGAGCACCCGTGACAGCCCATATGGACCTGTGAGTTTTTAGTGTCCCAAATTGCCCTGACAGGTGTCCTTTAAATAAAGTGTATTTTTCTCATGACTGTATGTATCAAGATAACACAAAAAATGTATATATTCCTAGACATTTTATTGATGCAGTCATTAATCAACTTGGTTCTCTTTCAGTTTTGTAAATGAGCACATTACACACATTATTATTGAGATATTAAATCACTGTTTGTATGAGGTGCAATTTAAGTCTAATTAAAGTTATGCATTTCTATCCTAAAATGATAAATAATGCTTATCTAATTGAATTCTCCATGTCAAGTTTGCATAATTTTCTGAAAAGGATAATACAGAATAAATGAACTACTGCTTGATCATCCAAATGAGTTTATTATTCTAACAATTTTGTTTACCATGCTGAGGAATTAAATAAAATGATGTTTTAGGGTTTCTTCACAAAAGGGTTTTTTCATTTAAAGAAATCTACCACATGGATTAAGTATTGTACACCGAGCACACTTACACACTGGCGTGTGTAAGCAGGATCCGTTCTTACTATATCTTCTAATGGCCTCATTTTTGGAGAAAATTGTCTTTTAAAATTATGCAAATGAGCATCAGAGGCTCCTATTTACATCAGAGAAGTCCGTTCTGTCTGGCGTCACTGGCTTTCTGGTTTGGAAGGGGAGGGAGGAAACCTAAATTCCATTAAGAATCTGAGGCTTGACTTAAAAATTGCAGTTCACAACAAATGGCCCAGACAGTTTTGGCTGTGACAGTTTCCTTTCTGACTTTGCACAGAAAAGAAGGCCTTTGGAGCTTGCATATGTATTTAGGAAGCGTCTCCGCCAGTGTTGCGGGTGCACTGTGCCGACAAGACAGAAAAAATGTGCTCCTAAAGGGCTTGTTAGTGCGTAGTCAGAGTTTACAACATATTTAATACAGCGATTTGACAGATTTGCACGCAGTATATTAAAGGTGCACCAAAAAAGAGTGCACCAGGTGATTAAAAACTGTGCACTAGTATTCAGTAATCTGGCGCACACTGCACATTTGTGAGGCACTTGGTGCAGTTTGCCTTACTTTTAACAAATCTGAGCCAATGGGGGTCATTTACTAAGGGCCCGATTTGCGTTTTCCCGACGTGTTACCCGAATATTTCTGATTTGCGCCGATTTCCCCTGAATTGCACGCGCCGGAAATCGGGGGGCGTGGCCGAACGAAAACCCGACGGATTCGGAATATGTTGATGATATAGCTATGCTGCAAAGGAGGATGGTTAAAAAACATGGTAAAACATACTCCAACAGCTTAAATGCTGTCATTGCAGCTACTGCAAAATATTAACAAAATATTATAAATATAGGGGGGGGATAAATACATACTGTACACTTACCACACTTTTCAGGATTTTTAATTTGCAAATGCAGGTGTCATTTTCTTTTTACTTCACAAATACTTAATTCCAATGACGCCCTTTATCATGCTGCTTGCTTCTTCCTATCCTGAAAACAAAAGCCTCCTATATCTATCAGCCCTTCTTATAAAATCATATTCAGCTATTCCAGAAGTGGTACTGAAGCCAGAGCACTGAGGGCATTTACATGAATCAGGACAGCATGTTTGTAATTGGATGACCTGAAGCATGTGATGTGTCCAGGTCCTGTATTTTTGTACTCATCTCCTACAGCCCCTCTCAACAAGCCTTCTCTCTTCTCCAGCTGTCCTATACGGTTTCCCACGGTTACCAAAAAGCATAACAAAAGTAGAGTAGTCTAAAGGGACAAAGTTAAAACTCTGAAGGTATCTAATTAGAGAGTAAATTAGAGAATTACTTATTTATGCAGAGTTAGGCAAACGTTTTTATACTTTACAGTTGTTCTTTAAGTTTACAGCTGCAATGAATAATTCTGCAAACTCTGAAATGATCTATTCTGGTTATTCCCCAGAAATGTATGAAAGAATTGGCAACTTTGAGGTAGCATTTCACTTGTCACTTTACATTATGACATTGGCAGCACTGGTTAGAAGGTGTAAACTTATTCTTTGCTATGTAGAATGAATAACTAAGCAATAGCACAGTTCTGTGTTCTAAAAATACCCCAGAATTGTTATCTTATAAGTACTGTAGTCATAGTTAGTCAATGCATCCTATTGTTTATAATGACACTAATTTTGATGAAAATAGTTTTTACCTCCAGTATTTTTAATGAAACAGGTACCTATACAGTATATGCACATGAGGTCTTTTAAAAGAATAAAGGTCATAAACTTGCTTGTTCTCGTTCCTCTAACTAACATTAAGTATGCTGTTTGTGTTACGTGGTTGCTAAGAGGGATGTTGGGTAAAGCTGTCCACATAAGATCAGGTTCCAGATGCCACTATTGGGATTTCGAGCAACAAATTCCTTGCAATCCCTTATGACCATGCCTCTATGGCATAGCTCCAAGAATGTTTCTTCAGGGCGTGGTATGAGCACTAAAGCTCAGCGTAGCCTGCTGACAAGGGATCATCATCTACTGGATTGTTGGACATTTTATAACATTGCTTATGGGGCATAGCAAATACCAAAAACTTTCTCCCCCTATCAATTTGTTTTGACCAGTGTTTGAACCTGCCTAATAATCAGCAGTTATAATCTCCATCAGTTAAAGTTACGCTGCTATACTATTTGTAGAAGGTGTAATATAACAATAGGAATAAATTATTACATGGCTGAAGGTATAAGTGTATATGCATGTGTACTTACATTGCCATGCCGAAATTCTCAAGCAGACGCATGGCAAGAGGAAAAATGTGCTGTCTTTGCACATTGGGTAATTGCTATGTCAGTCTGTACTACAGTGTCAGTAGGGTTTATCACGGCTGTAGTGGTTTGGCAGACGATTAGATGAAAGAGTAGAGGCTGGGAAATATGTTTAGTGTGACTCGTGGTTCTATCGCCCTGAATGTGCCAGCTTAGTAAAGCTCTCCTGCCATGCTGAGCATGCATATACCTGACAAGAACGCTTTGAATATGCTGAATCATCACTTCATTGGGAGGGCCAATCGCCCTGCTGCCAGAGATACAACATGATATTTTCCCCCAGATGCAATGCATTTCTACATAATGTAACAACTTGAACATGCTATATTTTTTTCTGCAGTTGAAAAAAAGTTTCGATAAAATTAGAGGCCTTATAGCCTATATGGCAGGTCGTTACATAACCTATGTAAACACCTTACATGGTTCAGGTTGAAAAAAAGCTTTAAGTTCACACTTGTAAAGAAAGGCAAAAATAAGGTTTAATGTTATCCAAAGGATACATTTGCACTTCTAAATTTCACCTCCATTTTGTTTTAGTTACTATGAAGGTCTCAGGGGGTTAACAAACTTCCTAAAAGCTGTTTCTGATGATTTGAGTGGTGCAGATTTGAAAATGGGTTGATATATAGGGGTTTCTAATATTATATATGTAACAATGATGGTCCCCAATAAAGTGAATTCTGAAATCTCCTTAAAAATATAGAAAACCAATGTTTGATTTGTAAGCTGCGTGACATCAAAATAAATTATCCAATAAATCCAGTTAAAAAATATGAAAACTTAAAGCACACATACCGTATATACTCGTGTATAAGCCGAGTTTTTCAGCACAAAAAATGTGCTGGAAAACGTCCCACATCGGCTATACCGAGTCATACAGATCATAAAAAATTCTTTTCAAAAAACTCATATAAATACTCACCCTCCGGTGACCCCGAACTGCCGCGCTGCTCCCCCGTTGTCCGGCAGGTCCTCTTCTGGCTTCGGCGCCGTCTTCTGTCTTCACTAACTTCGTGCCGGGCGCCGGGAAGCAAGAGAGTACCCGCAGCGGACATGGGGGATAGCACTGCAGTCGAGGCCACCGAGGTGAGTATATAAGTTGATATTTTCTTTTAATGCTGGGTGGCTGTAATACTACTGGGGCAGTGGTGTATACTACTGGGTGCGTAGTGTATACTACTGGGGACAGTGGCTGTATACTCTGTCTGGGCAGTGCTGTATACCACTGGGGCTGGCGTTTATACTACGGGGCAGCTGGATACTAATGGAGGCTTGCTGTATACTACTGAGGCTTGCTGTATACTATTGTGTGCAGGCTGTTATACTGGTGCAATGGTCTGGCAGTGATGTATTACTGCAGCAATATGGGGGCAGGCTGTAACTACTGGGGAGCAGGCGCTTACTATGCAGCTGGTGGCATATCTGGGGTTAACAGTCTGGATGGTATACTACTGGGTGAGACAGTGGTGTATACTATCTGGGGACAGTGCTGAATATACTAACTGGGGTCATGGCTTGACTATGACACTGGGGAGCTGTATATACTGGGGGCCAGGGCTGTACTAGGGGTGCTATCACGGGTGGCGGGGCTGACGTGCTGCGCTGTATACTACTGGTGTTGCGTGTATCTACGGGCAGTTATACTACTGGGGCTTGCTGTATATACTGGGGGGCAGCTGTATACTACTGGGGCAGGTCGTATACTACTGGAGAGTGCTGTATCTAACTGGGGGCAGTGGTGTATACGTACTGGGGCTGTTACTGCCTAGTACTACTACTGGGGAGCTGAATTATGACTACTGGGGGCTACGTATACTACTGGGGGTGCTGATACTACTGGGGGGCTGTATACTAGGGGGCAAGCTGTATACTACTGGGGGCAGCTGTATACTACTGGGGGACTGGCTGTATACTAACTGGGGACTGGCTTGATACTTACTACTGGGGGCAAGCTGTATACTACTTGGGGCGAGCCTGTATATACTCTTGGTACAGGCGTTAATACTACTCGGGGGAAGCTGATTTTACTACTAGGTGGCAGGCTGTATCTACTATGGGGGCTGCTGTGATAACTACTGGGGTGCTGGCTTGTATAACTACTGGGGAGCATCTGATAGAACTACTGGGGGGAGGCTGTAGTACTATCGGAGGATTGTCACTGCAAGCTGTATAACTACTGGGGACTGGCTGGATACTAACCGGGGGCAAACTGTAACTACTGGAGGGCTGCGATACTACTGGGGGCGGGGCAGGCTGATAATCACTGGGGGGGTCTGTGACTAATGCATTTCCCACCCTCGGCTCATACTCGAGTCAATAGGTTTTCCCAGTTTTTGATGGTAAAATTAGGGGTCTCGGCTTACTCTCGGGTCCTCTTATACTCGAGTATATACGGTATGTGAAATATTATTTAGCAACTATTTTAGGTGGTAAAACCATCTGCCTGAAAGTGAGATAATTTTGAATTTTGAAAATGGCAAATTTTTAAAAAAATCCTGCATTTTTTTTTTATAAATTAACGCAAAACTTATCAGCCATATTTTACTACCAAAGCAACATGTGATGAAAAACTCTCAAAATCATTTTGATCAGTAAAAGTGTTCAAACGTTTTAAAAACTCTCAAAATCATTTTGATCAGTAAAAGTGTTCAAACGTTTTAACTATATAAAGTGACACTTGTCAGAATACAAAAAATGGGGCTGAGCCTAAAGCCATAAACTGGCTGTGTCCAGAAGGGGTTAGTTTGTAAAGAAATAGACTGCAAAGTGCCCCTAAGTAACAATGTTATTTCTATGTTTCTATGGCAAATCTGTCTACCAGACTGAAGCTGGTTCTCTCTCTCTCATCTTCTGTTTGTTACACAGCTGTTAGTGTTAACCCTTTCTGCTCTGTCCCTGGCTGTAGTATGCTATGAGCAATATTTTAAAAAATCAGTCTGAAAGTGAGAGGGTTATTTCTCTCTTCTCAGACCTCTTTAATCAGATGGAGATTAGATGATGCAGCTTCCATATACACACATGGGAATTAAGTGCTGGCATATGATAGAGACCCCACCGCTCTCTGCCCAGCCTGGAGGACCGTCCAACCTGGCACAATTTTGCACAAAAACCTGCGAACCTGAAAAAGTCTGCCAGTGACCGTGCCCCTCCAAATCCCCCTCCTCCACAACCACATGTCGCAGAAGAGGCGTAGTCACGTAATAATCACTAATTCTTGCAGTGCAGAAGAAATCGAGATTATTTCACTGCTTCTAAGCCAAAAAAACTGGTGTAGAAGGATTGATAAATTGACAATGTACATGCTGGAATACGGGTCTCCATTGATATTCTTAAGAAACTAAGCAGGATTTGTTAATATAGTATATTAGAAAAATGTTCTTCACATCCCTCCCACTTACATTATAAAAAATTAACTCATATGAAGGTGGTCGCTTTATGTAATAAAACAGATATGGCTCTAGTGGATTCACAAATGCTTCAGTTTTCTTGATGTGTTTTCTGTGCTTGACAAGATTAGGGTAATTTCTTTTCCCCATTGTAAATGCAAATTCTGCTCATGAACTTTCTATGATATTCAATAGTTCCTTTAACTGCAGAGTTCACGTGAAAGGTAAATATGAGCCATGTATGTGGAGTCTATTCAGCTAAAACATACCATAGACCTGTATTGGTTTTCCACTTGCTGACAAGTAAAGGAAATCATGTCATGTTAGCTAATGACCGTTTTCCAGCTAAGAAAAGAGGTGCATTCTGAGGAAAGACCATGTGCTGTAAACACAACATGTTAAGACTAGTCCACCTATGACACCTTGTCTTTGGAATTCTGTGGGTTTTTATTATAATACGTAACTAAACTGAAAAAATAATAATAATGGAAGCTACAATATTTACACACCCTAGCTAAATCCAGAAGCTTGCATTTCTCTATAGCATCTGTCATTATCCAAGCAAATACCACTTTAACCCGCTAATGCCATTGATGTGTTTGTTACAGTGTAAAGGAGCAGTTCTAATATTATTGTGTTAGTTTAATTTGTCCCAAATTGAGATAAAATGAAGCCTACTGTAAATCATATTAATATAACAAAAATCCTGCAGAGCTATTACAGCAAAAATACAGCAGAGCTATTCTTTCCTATACCATGAATCGGAAGCTGCAGCTACAGTCAGCAATACTGTCACCTAGTCAGTCCATACACATATAGAAAGTCTATTCTTTGGCCTATCCACCTCTTCTGTTTCCCATGTAGCTCCCTAAACGAATACTCATGTGTCCTTTTATGAATTCATGGGGAAGCAGTACTACACTGATACATTATATAGCTTAATGGGGTAGTCCCACGAAGACAAGATTCTTAAATATACTTACAATAAAAAAATAACACATTCTCAAACCTGCCTCTATCGGTCCTGATGTACACAATTTCGGTTGCCCTGGGATCCAACCGTTAATCTTCTGGCTTAAGGTCGGGCATGACAGATTTTTCTCATTAATAGATTCTCCTGTCTCACATTGCAGTGTCTCTGCATCTCCCCTCCCCCCTGCATCCCAAGACAAGCGCATACACAGACTTCCCAACAGCAGGTGAGGAGAGTAAATCTAAAAGCTACAGACAAGATAAGATTTTTATATCAGGAGAAGGAGGTACAGCAGAGCTCACTGTGTGTCAGCTCTGCTTATTCATCTGTTGTAGCTTAGATGTAGCAGAGCTGGACAGTGTCATTGTGTGTTATATGCATCTCATGCCTCTCTCTGATCTGTCTAATCTCACTTTTTATCTGTGTCAGATACTAGTGAATGTTCAGAAGCTAAATAAAAGTGTAGATACACCTGTACCATGATAATGTAACCAGATTGTCAGCACACAGGGATCATAATGTGTCTGCCTATAGAGTCTTGGCCCACACTCTGGACATCTTACACTGACCATCACTGAGTTATAGGAGTTAAAACAGCAATAAAACTGAGTAAAATTGTAAAATAGGCGATAAAAATTATGTTTATGTGAACATCACTAAGGGATTAAAAATTAAGAATCCTTTTAACTGGGCCTTACATAAAAAGCAAATGTCAGAAGCAGGGCCGGATCCAGGTTTTGGTAGGCCCCTGGGCGACAGAGCCTTTGTGGGCCCCTTCGTGGGCCTCCCTCTAGTAGCCACACTGTCTCCACCCTATGTAGCCACATTGTCCTACTCCACATAGCCACACTGTCCTACCCCACATAGCCACACTGTATCCCCCTTACTTAGCCACCCTGCCCCCTACTGTCACCTAGTCAGTCCATACACATATAGAAAGTCTATTCTTTGACCTATCCACCTCTTCTTTTTCCCATGTAGCTCCCTAAACTAATACTCATGTGTCTTTTTATGAATTCATGGGGAAGCAGTTCTACACTGATACATTATATAGCTTAATGGGGTAGTCCCACGAAGACAAGATTCTTAAATATACTTACAATAAAAAAATAACACATTCTCAAACCTGCCTCTATCGGTCCTGATGTACACAATTTCGGTTGCCCTGGGATCCAACCGTTAATCTTCTGGCTTAGGGTCGGGAATGATAGATTTTTCTCATTAATAGATTCTCCTGTCTCACATTGCAGTCTCTGCATCTCCCCTCCCCCCTGTATCCCAAGACAAGCGCATACACAGACTTCCCAACAGCAGGTGAGGAGAGTAAATCTAAAAGCTACAGACAAGATAAGATTTTTATATCAGGAGAAGGAGGTACAGCAGAGCTGACTGTGTGTCAGCTCTGCTTATTCATCTGTTGTAGCTTAGATGTAGCAGAATTGGACAGTGTCATTGTGTGTTATATGCATCTTATGCCTCTCTCTGATCTGTCTAATCTCACTTTTTATCTGTGTCAGATACTAGTGAATGTTCAGAAGCTAAATAAAAGTGTAGATAAACCTGGACCATGATAATGTAACCAGATTGTCAGCACACAGGGATCATAATGTGTCTGCCTATAGAGTCTCGGCCCACACTCTGGACATCTTACACTGACCATCACTGAGTTATAGGAGTTAAAACAGCAATAAAACTGAGTAAAATTGTAAAATAGGCGATAAAAATTATGTTTATGTGAACATCACTAAGGGATTAAAAATTAAGAGCCCTTTTAACTGGGCCTTACATAAAAAGCAAATGTCAGAAGCAGGGCCGGATCAAGGTTTTGGTAGGCCCCTGGGTGACAGAGCCTTTGTGGGCCCCTTCGTGGGCCTCCCTCTAGTAGCCACAATGTCTCCACCCTATGTAGCCACACTGTCCTACTCCACATAGCCACACTGTCCTACCCCACGTAGCCACACTGTATCTCCCTTACTTAGCCACCCTGCCCCCTCCCCCTTTAGCCACACTACCCCCCTCCACCCCATCCCCCTGTAGCCATAATAGCATGAGTAGAACAGGAGTACATAAGCCATAGGGTACAGTACTGCTAATGTCATCCGCTTAAGAAAGGATGAAACAAAATGTTTCTTACAAAAATAAAAAAGAAGTTATGAAGAATATGTTAAAATACAGAATAATCTCTAGTAGGACCTCTTCTCCTGTTAATGTATAAAGTAGAGTCTTCTCCTGATCATGTATGAAATATTTGGTAATCTTCAATGCAGTAGACTTCTGATGAATAATTCACTTTATTGCGCCACATGATACTTATCTCTAGAAAATAAACCTAAGATTGTAAGCCGGAAGGTATTTCACAGCTCAGTTATGATAATCATCACATGTATTCATAAGCAGGTCTGGAAACTACAAAGCGTTGTACAATTCCTTTAAAAATGACTGCCCTTCCTCTAGATATTTATCCATTCTCTGTACATTTAGGTTAAACAATGAAAATACTGGAGGAAGCAGTGAAGTCTGATTTATAGGATTAGCAATGCAGTGTGCTACAAGCCTGCGGTATGTCCTAAAAAGAATTCTTCATCCTGATACTAATAGCCTATCTGCAGGATTAACACTTGGTCCATTGCCCAGTTAGAGCTGAACTGGAAACACTGTGTGCTCTACCTGATGTACTAACAGGGTGTCCTTGTCTGCAAAGTTTAATTTTATAAAAAGACAACCAGGTATAATTCTGATTGCATCTTGCCTGTTGTGTAAATCTCTTTTAACCTACCTTACCATACACTGGAGTAGTGTAGGCACAGTGGTAAAAACTTCAAGCCATCATGACAACTTCTGTTACCAACATATCCTTTCCCAAAGCAGTAATGCCCACCTAAGGGCCCACAGGATTTTTTCCTATAATAATTATACAGGTGAGCTGCTTTACTGGGTCAGGGTAGGAATGGGTGTAATTTCTACAAACCCACAAACAATAATAAAAAAATAAAAAACATTTTTGCTTCTTGATGCCCGTAATTTATAATACCCCTTTCAATAGTGTCCATTCTCAGTTTTTAATACCCCACTTCTCAATTAATAATGTCCTTCATTCCCACATAATGAATAGTTCCCTCTTTTACTCCCTCAGGATCCAACGCTGTATGTCCATAACCACAGGTTTAAACGTAGTTTCGAAGGTGGGGATTGTCTATGTTTCTAAAATTCCAATTAAGGGATGCCTCCACTGCCTCCTGCTAACACTTCCTAATCCCCCATGACCCCTCCTCATTACACTCTGTTAGTATTACAGAAAGTAATCAGAGCTGTGTGTTACGGCTTGTGCACCTGTGTGACATCACATGACCAAGGACAGATTTCTATCCACTGGATGTAAACATAGGAGCTTTCTATAGAATGACAGCAAACAGAGATCTTGAAAACCTTGAGGATTGATACAGAAAGTATTACAAAAACAATATCAATTATTTGCTGAACGTGGACAACCCCTCTAACATAAATCCTCTTTAGACCTTTTGTGAATAAGTCAATTATTTATATTTTTGTTGTCACCACAAAAAATATACTTAATTTTTTCCATCAATGCCAGCGTACAAGGGCTTTTTTGTGGAACAAAATGGACTAGGGATGGTATATAGTTGGACTCTTGTGGCTATTACTGAATATCACAAGTGTTTTCCTTTGCTGCATTAAACAGAAGATAAGCCTATTGCTCCAGGTTAGTGTTTTTGGCACTAGGGCATTCTGTTTGAGCCAGATCTTACAGCCTCGGGCTACCCACTCCACTTAATAATTCACTTCCTTGCTGGCCAAAACTAACAAACAGTTAATGGAGAAGAGGTGAGGTCTTGGGAGCATGCTGGTTAACAGCCAGGTGAGCAAAGAGCAGATAAAGGAGCACCTGCCTTAAAGGTTTGTAAGAGCCTAAGGGCATGGATAGACTCGAGACACTGAGCAATCTTAGTGTCTGACACCGTGCCAGCGTCTTTTATTCTCGTCATGGAAAATATTTCATTTTGAGGTCATTCAGTCAGCAAAACAGCTTTTAATACCCTCAGAGATGCCAGCTCTGTTCCTTTCTTTGTCTTCTTAATGTACACAAGGAGTCATATTTCTTTAGGTGGAGGTGGAAGACCTTATTTTTTACAGCTGGGCAGGGTTACAGATGCTGGTCATCCCTTCATAGCACTTTATCCCAGCGTCTATCCGCCTGCATACTTTCCTGTACACACCCAGCACCTTTGTCATAAACCTAGCTCTTTATTTGCCTTTTGGCTATGAGTTTATTTAATGCCTTCTGGTGAATGCTTTAGAAACCTAAAATCAGCTGTACATGTAATTATTCTTTCTCCTAAATTATGCAGGTATTTTATCCAGTTTTAACTGACAAAACATTTGGTGCAGACAAGATTTGATGTGGCATAGAAAATTAAAACAGTCTCGTTTTTCAATGTTAAAATCCCTAAAATTCCCTGTGTACCCATAATATGTAGCAAAAATGATTAAAACCTGAAAAACTTTTTAGTCACTTCTTCCATAAGCTGTTACTTTCTACACCACCTTCCAACAGTGCTAGTGAGATTGCAAAACCTTTTTTTAATTGGTTTAAAAATATAAAAAGTCGTAGAATTTATTTGCAACTAATCTCAGAAAGTAGCGAATCCCCTTTTTTGACTTTTTAATATGAAGAATCTGAAGTGCAAGTTTTCGAGAGATTGATAGACAATGCAATGTAAATTCTTGATGAAAACCTCTGTTTGCTTGTATTGGAAGTAAAATAGACTCTTGGCAATCTATGGAACCTTAATCCATACATCACAGATCCTATACTGTTTTGTCATTCTTTTACTATGTAAAGGAAACTATCCACCTATGTTTGGAACACCAACAGGTCCTTAAAACAGTGGTGTAGTGCCCCGCATACTCTGAAAACAAAATTTTGCATTAAGATTTCTCTTCACACTGCTCATCAGCTTCCTTGTACATGCGCTTGGCATCTACAAGTGGCGTTGTGTGGCCAGTGTGTACTGCACTCGCTGCAGAAGGAGTCATTAGTATACATCTTTCTTTTAATTAAGGACAATTATATTAGGGTTATTTTGAATATAGAAATCATCCAGTTCATGATATGTAGGAATATTTGGGACATTAAAACATAAGACCCTGCTAACAGGGTCCTAAATATAATTAGCGAACAACATTTGGGACACTCAAATAGATCTTTATGTTGTGTAATGTGTGTACATTATTGGCATTGTAATGCATAAATAAGCTTGCCACTCTATTACATCTATGGAAACAGTACAGGAATACAGTTCCTAGATGTTTTAACCCTTTAATTTACATCTGCTAACCCTGTATGGAGAGGGCTGATGGGCTTTATACATCACAAACCTGACTGCTGTGATTGTTAACCTTATAAATAGAGTGGTTGATTTGTGAAGCAGTACCGTATATAAAGAATATACAGGCAGTCCCCGGGTTACATACAAGATAGGGTCTGTAGGTTTGTTCTTAAGTTGAATTTGTATGTAAGTCGGAACTGTATATTTTATCATTGTAACCCCAGCCAGAACTTTTTTGGTCTCTGTGACAATTGGATTTTAAAAATGTTGGGTTGTCATAAGAACCAGGATTAACAATAAAGCTTCATTACAGACACCTGTGATAACTGTTACAGCTGTTTATTGTAGCCTAGGACTAAAGTACAGTAAATTACCAATATCCAATGGTCCGTTTTTAACTAGGGGTCATATGAAGGTCGAGTATTAAGTAGGGGACCGCCTGTACTGTAATTATCCCATATCTGAACCCCATAATAGAAAAAAAAACTAATTTACAAACCATTTTACCACGTGTATAATTTGAACACAAAGGGATCAAGGTCCCAAAATATTATCAATGTAAATGCCAGCTTATCCCACAAAATTGGACACCTTACACAACTCCATACACTGAAGTTTAAAAAGGTTCTAGTTCAAAAATGACGATGCAGAGAATTGTATTGAATTATAGCTATATATAAAGTTTAGTATTTCCAAGATCATACTGACCTTATGAATAAAGGGGATGTGTCATTTAGACCGCACAGTAAAAGCTGTAAAAACAAAGCTTATAAGAAAATGTTACAGCTGACCT
Organism: Engystomops pustulosus; assembly: GCA_019512145.1. Classification (NCBI taxonomy): domain Eukaryota; kingdom Metazoa; phylum Chordata; class Amphibia; order Anura; family Leptodactylidae; genus Engystomops; species Engystomops pustulosus. Next base: position 73,949,228 of record CM033643.1, on the reverse strand, counting down.
TTGGCTCCGTAAACAGAAAAAGTAAAAAGGTATAGCATTTAAAATGTTTGTGTACATAATGGAAACGCAGAAATGGAAGTGTAATTTCTAAGAAAAAATCTCTGTATCTCCCAAGGTTCTGCTGTGTGCAATATCAGTAAAGGACCAGTCTTTTCCCTATCTAGCAACTGATGGTCGTCCTGCTTGTGGAAAGAATGACTGAGCATAAGTGCCCCCCTCCCCAGCAAATACATTGGTCTCTCTCCACATTTGTATTCACGTTAAAAAGAAAATGTCCTCACTCCCAATGGATATAAGCTATTAGTTTAATAACCAAATTCAGTAAACATTAATTAAAAGAATACATATTTCCATTTACTGTAACATTCAGCAAATCTCTGCAAAGAGTCCATCAGTTTGCATGTCTGAAACACAATTTAGAGATACACTAGTTACATTGGGGCAGATTTACTTACCCGGCCCATTCGCAATCCAGCGGCCTGTTCTCTGCGCTGGATTCGGGTCCGGACGGGATTTATGATGGCAGTTCCTCCGCCGTCCACCAGGTGGCGCTGCTGCGCTGAAATCCATCTGAAAGCACCGGAATACACCGAGCTGGACCAGGTGAAGGTAAGCGCTTCCCAAGCGACACATTTTTGGTTTTTAAATGCGGCGGTTTCTCCGAATACTTCGGGTTTTCGTTCGGCCACGCCCTCGATTTCCGTCGCGCGCATGCCGGTGCCGATGCGCCACAATCCGATCGCGGGGCAAAATCCCGGGGCAATTCAGGTACAATCGGCGCAAAGCGGAAATATTCAGGTAACACATCGGGAAAACGCGAATCGGGCCCTTAGTAAATGACCCCCATTGAGTTTTACAACACTCATTTTCCTCTTTCTGGATGTCTGACAATGGAAGGGTGTGTCCCACATCTGATATTTTTTTATTTTTTTTCCCACTGGAGTTTGATGATAAAATGTAATAAAGGGTTTAATAAAGTGTACTATAAATACAAATGAAATAGCCTGCATCCATCTGTAATATGGAAACACTATGGGAAGCAATTGCAGAAATAACCTCTATTCCATGCTGCTGGTGAAGCTTCACATTAAACCTCTGCACAGCTATTTGCAATTCCGTGCATTTCATTGAGATATAGCAGTGGCTTTTTCATAGGATAACATGTAAACTTACTACATCTTTCTGCCCCAGGAGTTATTATAGCTCAATGACCAATTCCTGTCGGTTTTACTGGACAGACATGCAGTGATATCACAGAAGAAATGACATGACAAATTGGTGTACGGTACAGACCAAAAGTTTAGACCAAAAGTTTGGGCATTCAAAGAGTTTTCTGTATTTTCTATAAAAATTGTAGATTCACACTGAAGGCATCAAAACTGTTAATTAATACACATGGAATTATATACTTAACAAAAAAGCTGGTGACACTGTTGGGGATTTGTTCAAAATTGAAGGTATACTGAACCAGCATGGTTACCACAGCATCTTGCAGCGGCTGCTATTCCATCTGGTTTGCGTTTAGTTGGACCATCATTTATTTTTTAACAGGGCAATGACCCCAACCACACACCTCCAAGCTTGACAAGAAGGAGAGTGATGGGGTGCTACACCAGATGACCTAGTCTTAGGGTTGGGTAACACTTTAGACAGGGGAAGTGTGGGGCCCCCCGTGGGGCTAAACCGTGGGGCGACTACTTGAATACTCGGAATACACTAGCTAAGTGCGGGTCAATGTCAAAAACTAGCCGAGATGCCAAAAATTCTGAACAAGAGCAAGTCAAACCTATAGCAGAGAGCAAGCAATGAAGGGATTTCAAACACTGGCCCAGGTGACTAGTGAAGCTGCAATTTATGCAGCCAGAACCCCACCTCCAGAACCTGATTGGAGCTGGATAACTTCTGGGAATTAACCCCTCATGGTGCGGAACAACAAAGCACAATCGCAGACTCCATGCAAAGGTACCACAACTCCCAGCAGTCCAGAACACAACCCCTAAACAGCGCAAGGTCTTAGCAGCCGCTGCCCAGAGCGCGCGCCAGAGACCGCTGGTAGCGGATGAGAGGTGGAGTCTGTGTGTAGATGCACAGGAGGTCGGAGAACACTGCTAGCACCACCAGAAGCATCAGAAGAAGGACCAGGAGTCTGAGCGTTCTCCCCTGTAAACCTGACACCTAGCCTCCACAGCCACCAGACCTGAACCCAATCAAGATGGTTTGGGGTGAGCTGGACTGCATAGTTAAGACAAAGAGGCCAACAAATGCTAAGCATCTCTGGGAACTCCTTCAAGACTGTTGGAAGACCGTTTCAGGTGACTACCTCTTGAAGCTCATCAAGAGAATGCCAAGATTCTGCAAAGCAGTAATCAAAGCAAAAGGTGACTACTTTTAAGAACCTAGAATATAAGACATATTTTCAGTTGTTTAACACTTTTTTGTTAAGTATATAATTCCATATGTGTTAATTCATAGTTTTGATGCCTTCAGTGTGATTATACAATTTTTATAGTCAGGGCAATACAGAAAACTCTTTGAATGAGAAGGTGTGTCCATACTTTTGGTCTGTACTATATATCTGACATATAACGGAAACTACTGCTATACCCCTTATTTCATCACGTTCATTTGATGTTCACAGCCAGTGGTGTTGCAGTTTATTAAAGTTTTAATTTTATGAGAATTAATCTTTCTGCAGCAGAAATTGAGACGAGCCCCGTAACATTCCAAGATGGAGAAATTCCATGTGTCAAGTGTCTTATAATGAAGCTTGATAATTTGGTCCTTGCCAGCAAAATTTCTTTAACATTACTGGTAATGGAAAGCTGTGTAACTTAACACATGCCTGTACTTCAGGACAGATGGTCAAATACTGAAGAGTGTGGCGGTAAGTAAATTTGTACAATGGCGTACTTGCACACAAAGCTGCTGACTCCCCATTGTGTGTATTGTTTCAGTGGACTGCTGCCAAGAGTTTCCATTAACCGCACATACCGCGTTTTCACTAAGCTGGGGTTCTGTTACCAGATGCAAAGAAAACACAGTGATGTTGAAATAAAACTGTTGTGTTGTAGAGAGGGAATGGCATGCATCGCAATTCATCTTTTTTTCAGCAAGATATCTAATCTTTTAAAGAGGATTACGCGCAAGAGTTATTGGGTTTCGGATCTCATACAATGCAAATATATTTTATTATAGCTAATGTATTCTAAATATGTCGATAGATAGTATAATGTGTCTCTGAGGTAAGGAGGGAACTTGATATTTTTTGCACAGAAGCAGCAGTTAACTTTGGTAACACGTTGGGTGGTTGTGACCACAGCATCATGATAAGAAACATACCGTCACTTTCTTGCAATTGTGCTGACTTGGTATTGTCTACAAAGGATAATATGTATGTGTCTACACACACTAGACACATGTAGGATGTACCACATGTGGAACAATGCATGATCATGTAATTGTGTCCTTTTTTTCAAGGAAGGCACCCAGGTTCACCTTGAACTAAGATTTAGTGTATCATCCATCAGGACATCCTGTGACAGGCTTCCATTGTATAATTGCTCTTTCAGTAAAGAATCTCTTTATTATGATGGGGAAATCATATTTCCTCTAAGCAAGTTTTCCTTCACATCCTTACTGGCCTAGGGTTAAACAAATCATTGTATATAATACTTTATGTGAGGTCTGACTCTCTCTTAATACATGCCATAATTTTATTTGCTTTAGGCACAGCTCCCCGGCACTGGTCATGAAGTTTACTCGCTTCCAATACCCCTCCATCTTTTTTGCTGCAGGTTTACCTAGTGTTTTATCAATTGATACATAATTGATTGATACATAACTTTTTGTTTCCTCGGCCCAAGTGAATAATCATACATTTATTATTAGTAAAAGCCATTTCTCCAACCCAATCCTCCAGCTTCCACAAATCCCTCTGTAATATTATTCTATCCTCCTCTGTATTATTTACTTTATAAAGTTTAGTATCAACTATAATTATCAAAATTTTGATATATAAACCCTCAATACTGACTCCTGTGGAACCCCACTGGTAACTTCAATCCAATGTGAGAACGGACTGTTAATGACAACATGTTTTCTATCACTAAAACAATTGTTATATTGTAGAAAATCTAATACCATGGAAGTGTAGATATACAGCATCCACAGCCTCCCCAGGTTCAGTGTGGAATTTACCACCTCAAGAAACTGAACAGATTAGTCTGACAGGACCGATCCTTCATAAATCCATGCTGATTCTGGGTTATAAGGTTATGTACTGTGAGATAGTCCAGAAAAGCATCTATTTTTTATCAAATAGTAGGAAACCATCTTTAAGAAACCCTTTGAATATTTTTTCCATAAGAGAGGATACATTCAGGTTCATGTCAGCACCCTTGATATGCATCAGTTCTTGCAATGCACCAAACCTTGTTGTTATAGAACCCTGAAATATTAAAAATAAAGGTTTATCTATCACAGTAGCTAACTTTTACAGTACCCAGGGTGTATGTTATCTGGACTTAGCTTTTAATAGATTTCCTTTCCTCATCTTGATCTTGGAAACTTCCTGCTTGGGAGGCTCCAAACCCCTATCCCCTTATCCATCTTTCCCTTCTTCTCTCCTTCCTTTCTCACTGATCCATTTTGTGATTACTGTGAGTATTATTCTTTGTCTTTTTCTAGAAGTGTTTTGTTATACACTTACCTTCTTATTTGTTACTGTGACTATTGCGATTGTAATTTTCTTTTACTTCTGCCTGGAGCATTAAATGTACTTATATTCTTTGTTATATATGAAAATCTTTAATAAATCTTAAATATGAAAAACAACAGAATCCAACATTGTATTAGTTAATTATATTTGCATATATATATCAATTAATATATAACCAATATCATATATTATTTTTAGCATCACTATTTCTGAGAATCCTTTTCTTTTACTCATTTCATTCATATTCAGAAATATCTGTAATTTCATTTTTAGGAGAGAAGGAGAAGGTCTGCGTATCCACTGGGATAAGTTGCGAGAGGCCTCCTTTTTAACTCGCTGGAACCCTATGACTAGTGATCTACCGTACACTACCTTCATCGATCATCCTCTAAGCACCTATTCTGAAAAGTTCTCTGCCATCAGCCAGGTAAACAATACTGGCATCACAGATTACATAATGGGGGTCATTTACTAAGGGCCCGATTTGCGTTTTCCCGACGTGTTACCCGAATATTTCCGATTTACGCCGATTTCCCCTGAATTGCCCCGGGATTTTGCCGCACGCGATCCGATTGTGGCGCATCAGCGCTGGCATGCACACGACGGAAATCGGGGGCGTAGCCGAACGAAAACACGACGGATTCGGAAAAACCGCCGCATTTAAAAAAAAATGTTGCGGAGCTTGCACTTACCTTCACTCAGCCCGGCTCGGTGTATTCCAGTGCATTCCAGGGAACTTCAGCGCAGCAGCGCCACGTGGACGTCGGAGGAATTGCCTTAATAAATCCCGGCCGGACCCGAATCCAGCGCAGACAACGCGCCGCTGGATCGCGAATGAACCGGGTAAGTAAATCTACCCCAATTACTCCTATTGTAAACTTTAAAGGGGGAGATGATACAAACTGCAGCTGCTGACTAATATGTATAATGTTGTCACATAGCCACAGATCAGTCAGTATGGTTGATATTTTTGACATATTTATATTACAGCACATGCACATTCTTCTCAATCTATGAGGTATCCCCCTTAGTGAATTATTAGGGTGGCGTTCTCCAGGACAGTAAATCTCTTAAGTTGCTGAGTAGGTGAAAGGGAGGCTTGTATAAGTTTCTTCCAATGAAGTCACATATTTGGTATACAGCAGTGCTACTCATATGACAGGTGCTGTGTGGAATTTGGTTATGTGGGCTGGAAAACTCTGTTTGGAGTGTGCACCCACTGTACTCTGAAGGAGGATGACATTTTTTCCTGAAACATGAACTGCACAGAGTTTGCAAATAGTAACAAGCACATATTTTTGATCAGGTCTTTTCAGGGTCAAAATAGAGCAATGATTGTCATGATTACAGATTTTTTAATAAGTTGAAGGTAGTTTAACTTATCTTTATAAAGTTTAAGCATAATATTGTATGGTTTCATCTGTCCACTAGAGGGCACCATGTGCTTTCCTAGCATGTTCCAGAGCTCAGGTAAATGTAATATTCGCTCCACCATGTATAGATCCTAAAATTAACCAGAGAACAATCAGGTGAAATTTCAGTGTGGAAACTTTAATTTGTAGCTTTTAACGTCTAATATTCAACTGTCCTCGTGTATCTTCAGATTTCATTGTTTAATGAAGAATTGGTAAAAGCTGTCCAAGAATCACACAGGACTAACCCTGTGCCTGGTCGAGCCAATGGAGCCTTAATCCTAAATCAGCCACTTCTGATTGAGACATACGTCGGAATAATGTCCTTCATCGGAAACCGCAACAAACTTGGTTATTCCCTTGCAAGAGGCAGTGTTGGGTTTTAAGTAAAGCTGATATTGTTAAGGTGTCAAGTATTTCACAGATGTTTTCTTTGCTGTACACATAGAAGTACGCCACATTATCTTGTTATGTGTTAGTGTGTGGAAGAGATCTGTCTGGGACCCTGACGCTTCGCACAACTCCTTCTATTGTTCAGCTGCAGTAGAACCATTAAAGGATTAAAACCAGGGATGACTGGTTGAATGTTAGGGGACCACTGAAGGGTGTGTGCGTCGCCATTGAAAATCTTTTCACCACTTTGCTTAATATCATGTTAAGTGTACTTTTAATAGCAATAGTTTATATATCTTCATACGATAAAAGCTTTTTACAACACAATCCAGATCAATAAAACTAAATTATATTTACTGATGGCTGTATGTGTATTCTGTTTTCTAATGTTGTATAATTGTTTTTATTTCTTGCCATAATCCATGTAAACATTCCTTTTCCATTAGTGATATCTGTAAATAAGCCCAAGTAATCCAAAATAAGGACCACTGGGCAATTTCCAAAAAAGATGCACAAATGTGCACATAAGGCAGCGTGGTGTCATGAGTTTCAACAATCTAACTATTCTACATTAACCAGAATTAGAAATGTGTTCTTCTTGCCCTTTTTCCTGGCTGGACCTAAAAACCTTTGTGCATCCCACTATATTTTATTGCAAAATGATATTGTATAAATATAGTTGCATAAGAATTTGGACACCTTAACCAAATTTAAGCTAAATAAAGGGTGGACATATTTGCATTAGCGCCACAAAGAAGTGCTCTCCGGAACTTCCACCAAGAAATTATTCCTAAACACTCACACCCAACATTGGTTTGTGCCTCATTTGGACTCCTGCTTATAGTGTTGAGCTCCTTTATAACCGGCCACGTCATTCTCTACTGAAATTTGTAACTAAGATTAATTCCAAATTATTTGGCTTTGATCACTAGGCTTTTTAAAATGTTTATTATTCCAATTGGTCCTGGTTTATAAGTGATTTAATGCAAAAGTCCTGTGACCATTATTCTCCAATTTATAATCTATATAAATAACTTAATTTATAGATGTCTCCTTTCTATGCAGTATAATATAAATACATATTTACAATATATCAGTGTATACCCCTATTCCAAGACACAAACAAGTCCCTCATGTTGGTCCTTTCAATCTGAGCAAGTAGGAAAGAGAGAGTTGTAACCTGGTATTGCAAACCAGTTTACACTATCCTTATATTTAATACTTGTCTACGGGAGAAACAACATTCAAAAATTCCAAAACAGTCCAAGGGAGAAACATATTCACACTTCCCCTAGACATTTGAAAAATTCAATTAGACTTTACTTTACCAATCCTATTTAATTGCATTTCACCTACTCATTCTCTAAAACTTCCCACTAAATATACGTACAACTTTGAATTATACTATCATGATACCAGGGGACACCAGCTAATAATAATAATAATAATATTAATGGCCATGTTTAACACATCCTATATATCTGTGGGCGTCGATTACAGCACCCATAAGAATGTAGTATGATGTATATCTGTTTGGTTCCCCCCATGTGTATACAATATATGTACAATTGTTTTTTTCACATGATATATCTTAGCACATCTGACTTTAACCCACGTCGTGTTTAGCCAGGTATATTGTCTCCTGAGCATATTGCTGTCTAATTGAAAAATGTTTCGTTTTAAAAATGGATTTACAATAAATTTGACCTTTTTAAACTTACATATGATTAGCATGTGGTGGAATTTTTTCTTTTGGTTTAATTGTTATCAATATATTCCACATTTCTTGACGTATTTTTGAACTATAGCATTGTTGGCAAAAGTTTCATTTATTGGAGTTACTGTATTTCCCATTGTAGTGAATGTGGGCATGTGTTATGCGTATGAAAAAGGAACGGTACAGGTAGCACACAGCCTTTTAATATGTTTTTCTGAAAGGGGCCTTACAGTAAGTGCTCTGAAATTTCCATGTCAGAAATTTGTTTCCTAGTCATTGCTGATTGCTTCATAAAGACAACACTTGAGTGAATATTGATTCAGTATGACTGCCATTCCAGAACAGTTAACCCTCCACCATTAACTTACCTCCTCGGTCGCTCCCGGTGTCCCATGACACGGTCTCTCCATGTTTTTTTACAGGGGCACGTAAGCTGCACTCAGACATACCCACCCATTCCCTGTCCCAGTGACGTGTGGGCTTGCCTTGGTATCCAGATATCTGAGCACATTTTACATGTAAACAAACAGTGGCACGGCACAGAGAGACCGTGGCACGGGACACCAGGAGCGACTCAAAAGGTTAGTGCATGTTAATTTTTTAATGCAGCCATCCACATTGTTTTTTTCATATTTCTCAGACAACCCCTTTAAGACAAATTTCTAGAAAGCTTATCTTAACCTTTCCCTGAACCAACATAATGTACTACATTGTCTCTACAGCACACTGGATGAACACATAAGTCTATCGAGTTTGTATTCTATTTTATTGGGTTCAACATTGCAAAAAGGAAAAACAGAAAAAAATTCTGGTTATAGAAATAATGTAAGTGTGTACTGAGCTATGGTTGTAGCCAATATTTTTGTTAAATGTGTGTGGCTTAGTAAGTGGTATAGATGGCTGAAATGCAAATTCCTTAGTTCTGATCTGATAAAAGGTAGTGTGCAAACTTGCCTGTTGAGTAACTGATTCTTGGACATCTCGTGGCATAGACTTTATAAGCTATTGCGTTTGTCCTTCCTGAATGTAGAAATATTTTTGAGTAATGTTGATTTATAATGACTGATGCAATTCCTGTTTATCATGATTATTTCACAGGAAAAATCTTCCCTGCCCTCGGGTGTCAATGGCACAATACATACGTAAAGCTTTTGGCACTTTGCATATGGATGAATCATCCTACTGTTTTATCTATTGTACATTTAATCTCAGGGGTTTCTCTAAGCAGAAGAAGATTGCGTTACCATTACCATTGTTATTAGGAGATCGAATAGGTGTTTCTGCATAAGTTGTTACGTACATGTATTACAAGTTTTTACTATGAGAAAATACATCATTGTGAAGGCCACATCAGATGCCTTTAATGAGTAAATTATTGGTGTTTTCACTGAATATTGACAGTCTTGAAGCGTTTCCTGAATGGCAAAAAAATACTTCTTTAGCTAGTAAAAAAATCCCCAAAAATATGTCAATTTAGGGAGGTGGAATTCTGATCTGGGTGTCGTGTGTGTATATAAAGCTGAAAGGAAGAAAATTAAATTTACATTTTGGGCTTTATGGTTGCTGGATATCCTATCTATTTTTTTCCTTTTTAATTTATCAATGATTGTACGCAACTGAGTACACCCTGAGTGCAGTCTAACACCCTGTGAATCTGCAGAATGGAGGAAACAACCCCAGTAGCCCTTCAGGATCATTATAATTATAAAAGTTCTTTTTTGAAGAAAGGAATTTATACATAGCAAGTATAAGAAGATCACCACTGTAACAGTGCCTGGATCTATGACCAAGTGTCCCAAGATTATGATGTTTGATTTTGATGGTAGACTTCCTTTAAAGGGGTTTGTCCATGAAAAAATTCTTAAATTTTAATACCCTAGTGATAAAGATCATATTTAACCATACTTTACAATTCTAATTAGTTTAATTGCTATTTTAGCTCTTCTAACTCAGTGATGGTCAGTGTGGGCGTGGACTTCCTAAGCAGACACTTCATGATTCCTCTGCTATAAATATATTCTTTTTAGCTTCTGAACATTCAAGTATTCTATCTGACAGATAAGAGTCATGAGATGGATATAAAACACAATGACAGACTCCAGCTCTGCTACCTCACCTATAACACACACAGTCAACTCTGCTATGCCTCCCTCCCCTCGGATAAAGATCTATTCTTTTTCTGTAGTTTGTATAGTAAACTCTGCACAATGCTCGCCAGAAGGAAGTGCCTACGTCTGAGCTGGGGCAGGAGGCAGAGAGCACTGCAGCATGCAGACAAGAGACGCTATTCATGAGAAAAATCTGTGCATAGTTAGAAGATTTACTGTTAAATGAAATGTTAAATCCAGGAGTGATAAAGAAAGGTTGGAATTATATCTGTGAAATTCTGTATTTTTTTTAATAACAGTGAATTAGAGAATGTGTTATTTTGTTATCCTGAGTTTATTGAAAGGAAATCTACCAGCATGAAGGATTGTAAACCAAGCAGACATACATGCTACCTCTGGCAGGAACTGATCTTCTTTTAGCTACTAATGGCCTTGGGTTTTTTTTGTTTTTTTTTATAGGTTTTATTAATTATGCAAATGAACCTGAGGTGCTCCAGGCTCCATTAAAGGACATCTATCACCAGATCAAGGATTGTAAACCAAACATAAAGACATACTGGTGTGTGCCCCCTCTGACAGGATCTGCTGTTCTTTTAGCTTCTTATGCTCTGTTTTGAAGAAAAAAGGGCATAGGAGTTAATGGAGCCCAGAGCCCTTTGGGCTCATTTGCATAATTTTTAAAGCCTTTTTTTGTAAAAACAAGGGGATAAGAAGTTAATGCAGTAGTGGATCCTGCCGGAGTGCACACACACCAGCATGTAACTGTGCTTGTTTTACAATCCTAATATATCTCTTTAAGGGTGAGTGCACACGTTGCAGTTATAGCTGCATCACAAATGCAGTGTGAAGAACTACATTCAGATTTAGTGCTTTTTTTGATACAGGTTCTGATTATGCTATTGAAACCTGTTACTTAGAGGTGCCTCCCCTATTCCATAAAAAACGCTTATAAAGATATCAACAATAATTGGCATCTGAATGATAACTATCACAGCACATATTTAGCATGATAAAAAGTATTTAGTCAACCTTCTTGGTACAATGTGTATCAGGGATATCCAACTACACCTATCTGAAACACAATCTAACAAATTGATTTACTTAATTTTTCTGTTCCATAAATTAATTTTTTTAATCAGCGTTTTTTTTTTTATTTCAGAAGCAAAAAAGGGGAGCTACAAGGACACAGCATTAGGGTCTGCAGACGTGGTGCAGGGATATCAAACAATGCTCTAGAAGAAAAACAGAAGGGTGCAAACCTCTACTGCTAGGTGCAGACAATTGGGAATGTATGTGCACACAGTCATATGGGAGTACTGCATGGCTGTTTATGCACATCATTTATATTGGCTGGTTCATAGTGGTTCATAGTCTCTGTGCCTGTTTTTGACCTCGTCTTTCTGGCTGCTTCAATACTTTGCTGTGATTTGCTGAGATTCTGATCTTTTCCTCAACCCTGACTACTGTTCTGCCTTACAGTTTTAGAACCTTGCCATCATCTTGGTTTTGGAACTAGTTTGTCTGACTTTGCCTTGATGTGTGTATTGTGTCCGTTTGTTTTTCTGTCCTGTCTTACTGTTTACTGTGCACTTATCTAGGGCAGGGACTGCCACCCAGTTGTTATGTGTGGGCAGGGTCAGAGGTTGTGTGGTACACTCAGGGATCACACTTCTTCCCTTCTTTAGGCTTTATTTCTGTAAAACATTCTATAATTACATGTGATTGTTTTTCTATTTAGTCTTCTAATTTAGTATAGTTTTTATGTACTTGTTAAAGTTGACCTTTTGGGATATTATCTATGCAGGGGAAGAAATGGCCTATATTCTATTGTTTAACTTTATGGTATAAACAGATTTTTCTTCTATTTAGTTGTCCAAATACAAAAAAAACCATTTTTTTTAATTTATCTATTTCTTTGGTGAACCTTTCAATTACAGCGGTTTCAGAAAGTATTCAGACCCCTTTAAATTTTTCATTCTTTGCTTCATTGCTGTCAATTGGTAAGTTTTTTTGGTAAGGTTTTTTTCTTTTACTCTGCACCCTATTTTGACTACATAGTGTAGTAGGAAGAAATCTTTCTATTTGGACAATAGACTTATGAGCTGGGAAATGCCCCAAACTATTAGACACCCAGGGGAGGGGGTCACAATTTTTTAGAACCTAGGGCAAATCCAAATTGTCACTGTGACAATTGGATTTTAAAAATGTTGGATTATCATAAGAACCAAGTTTAACAATAAAGCTTAACTGCAGACACCTTTAACTGTTATGGCTGTTTTTTGTAGCCTAAGGCTAAAGTACAGAAAATTACCAAATACCAGAGGTCCGTTTGTAACTAGGGGTCGTCTGTAAGTCGGGTGTTCTTAAGTAGGGGACTGCCTGTATAGGGTATGCTTCCAATGCTAATTTTCCTGGTGGGCTGTGATCTGATCTCATGATACTCTTTGGAGTATTGTTTAAAGGACTATTCCTCTCAGGGTATCGCTTATCTAGTAACTACATTTCACTATAGTATGTTTCATCCAGTGTCTGTGTTGTATCTGAATGCCACACCCAAAATCTCCAGCAAATTAATAGTTTTCTCTTTCATGGGACTGGGTTTCATACGCTTCCATTTGCTGCATTAATTACATTTGCTATTTTAACCATGTTTGCTAGGGAATCACTACTTGGAGATTGTGGATAAATGTTTCTAGTTCTGGTTCTCTTCATAGAATCTCTACATAGAATCTCTAAAAGGTTATCAATATCTGTAAAAATATACTCAACTTCATGGGTACGGTTTACATTTGTTCTACTAGAAAGCTCTGTGGTAAGCCAACCCGACCAGGAATAGGAAGTTACTCTTATTTTAGGTCTGTATTAGATCCTCACAAAGAGAAACCCATGAAGCCCCAATGTTAGGCAATAATAATGATATTAACATTGACCATGATAGAGTATAATTATATACTTCAAATGAACTATTATATATGGAAAAAGTAACCTGTGCAGAGCCTATGTATAACCTACAGGTGAGTTAAAGTAATGACGTGAACTGTACATGGTATGATATAGCATATAGCATATAATAATTACTTCTTTTTATTTATCCACCCTACAGATTGAGATCAAAAGATGGTGACATCATGTGGCGGATTAGCATAGCTATGACAGGGAAGCTTCCTAGTTACTGAGAATTTTTTTACCTCATTGATGATATAATTGCCATGATTATCTCCAAACCAGAATCTATCTAGTGAAGAACATGCGTCAAGGTTTCTGGTTTATCACTAAGAATCCCACAATCTGGTTACTGTCTTCACTATGGTGTTTGCCCTGAATAATAAGTAGCATGAACAGAGCATAACAATGTTGGTGCGGGACGCAATATAAAAACGTTTATGTGGTGATATGTTAATGATTCATGCCAGCTGTTTTCTAAGCATTCAAACAATGGGCACATTCTAAAATAGGACTTCATATCAGGGACTATGCTAAGTCCCAATGTGCCAGATATGAAATGCTGAGAATGTCAGTGTGGATCGTAGGCCTTTCACGCCTCATGCCAATTAAACTCAACAACTAAGTCTTACAAGCACATTCCTCAAATCTGTCCCAATGCACCATGGGGATGTAATCAGTTTAGCAGAGCAAATTCTGCATAAGTTCAAAGCTTCATTACAGCATGTTATAAACAGGATGTAGTCAGTTTAATGTAAAAACATATATTCATAGTATCATAGTGTATATCGTTGAAAAAAGACACTTGTCCATCAAGTTCAACCTATAAGTTTAAGAACATATATAAATATGTAAATACTTATTCTACAATATGTATCCTGTATGGAGATTCCACTTTTCCTGAATTTATTATGAAAAGCAAGTTTGTAAAATAAAGGTTATGAAATCTTGTACCAATGGGGCAGGTGCAGCGTCATTTTTAAGGGGTTGCTTTGAAATCCCTGAGACTAAACAACATCCGCATGGAGTCATTTTTCAACTTGCATTCAACTTTTTGGGGCACCTTTAACATGGGGCGTGCAACACACTTCTGTCGGACCCTGCATGATGAATGTGTCGCACAGTCCGACCAGAACGCCCCTTTATGTAAATCGCATCAGGTATTGTGACACGGCGAGTTTAAATGAGTAGCGCCACATAAATTGTTAAATACACATGCATGTAGTTTGCCCAAGAAAGTTAGACAGAAAACTAGCGCATGCTCCGTTATCTTTGTGCTCATACAAGATCATGTATACTATTATACTATACAGATGTGTCCTAGGCTGGATTCAGGGTCAAAATCTGGTGGGGGCCTACACTGAATGTAGCCCATACAGTGAAACATGTAACTATTCCAAATTATCATTAGTTTTCTAAACGTTATCCTAATTACATGTTAGCTTAGCGTACACAGTGGCAGTAGTGATAGCCTAGCTGCTGGCCTGGCTGGTGCATAGATAGTAGTACTAACTATTAGTCATAGTCACCATGCCAGTTCCATACCCTACTGCTTCCCTGAGAGTACTCTCTCCTTCTCACAAATCCGACCGAGTGATCTGTCAGGACTCAGGAAGTAAACCTAACACTTATGAAGACAGGAGGAAGAGGAAGGAAGGAACAGGAGGAGATCAGGTATCACACTGCATGCAGCGCAGCTCCTGAAAAACAATGCTGCATGCAGAATTCTATTGAGTATGGCTGGACAGGCACTTTCTCACTGGCAGAGCCAGTCACCTTTGCTGCTTGTGGTGCATTGGCAGCGATTCCACACATCACTCCTAGAGACATTGTCGGAATTTGCTGGGGGGGGACCCTTATGAGTAAAGTGGTGGGGGTCCTGGGGCGCATGTCCCTAGAGGCCTCCCTATAATCCGGGGGGTGGTGCAATACATTCCTATTCTGAAGCCAGAATAAGAACCATTTTTAGTGGCCAGAAATACCTGTTTCTCTATACCTACGAGAGCAATTCAGCTGTGTTGGAATATGGAGCAGAATGCTTCATGTAATGCACAATTTGGGAGTTTCTCCTTTCTTTCCTTCTTACTTGTTTTCTTGTGGTAGATGATTTTAATGTGTTTGTATTCTCATTATAATGCTTTGTATCATTTAATTCTTCACTTAAACGAGTTAAAAATGAATATTCCAACATGTGTAAGTCCAGGGCATCTTGCTAGTATTTCACAGTATTGTATTGAATTTGTTTGATAAGAAATTGGAGTTCTTAATCCAATCCTAGCACATTATACATTGGAATAATGTAACTAAAAACTAACTCTGTGGATCTCTTTGGTCTGATGAAGAAGCCAAAAGGTTGTTAAAACATATCCATAATAAAGGTTCTCTAAAAGCTCCTTTTTTCCACATTGTAGGCGTAATGCAGGGCCTGGGAACAGACAGATAACACAAACAGTGAGTCCTGATGCTGAGCCCAGTTCCCAGCTACCAAGGGCATAACAAGGAGAAGCAGGGCCCCATAAAAGACTTCTGAATGGAGCCCCCGACCCCCTAATAAAATATACATATTTGTATATCCACACATTTATACACTTATGCTTACACTCATGTGCACACATTTATGCATATACACACATTTTATGCTCATGTGCACACATTTATGCACTGATATACATTTATACAGATCTGTCCCAGTAGCTGCTGACTACATGAGAGAAGTACACAGTAAGAATTTGAGATGAGAGATCCCTAATCCTGTCATTTTCTGTCCCCTCCCTTTCCCCTGACATTTCTTTTCTGCGGCTGATTCATTTTGTGTAATGTGGAAGATGTGCACTGTTATATACATATTATGATGTACAAAGTGCAGCTTAACATGTATATAATAGCACACATCCTCCATTCTTTAGTGTTTCTGGTCTGATGCCAGGGCCCCCTGACAGTGTGGGCCCCATAGCGACTGCTATGTCTGCTACCGCTGTAGTTACACCCCTGCCAGCTGTCCCTTCCTATTGCCCAAATTCCCCTAGGTTAAAGATAATCCCTCCTTACGTCTCAGTGCACACACAGAACATGAAAAATAAACAAGAAACACAATAAGGCAAGGTAGACAAACCACACTGGCAACAGTGGGAGCAAATTGAAATCAGTGACCAAATTGAAATCCAAATAGAGAAGTCAGAAATACAGGCAGAGATCATATACCACAAGATTAGAGAAATACAAGAGCAAAGCTATCCTAAATAAGTTTTGACAGCGGTTTGACCAGCAAGGAGTGCAGTCTATGATGGACACTTACTGTATAGGGAGGCTAGGCCCTGCTGCAGGTGGAAGGATCCTGCAATCATAGACAGTGATATTAATACCCTGGATCAGGAAAATTAAATTGAAAACAAAATTGTCTTGAATTTGTCTGAAATTGAAAACAAAAACTGTCAATTTTTTAAATTTACCACTTATTCACCCAAAACAACATACCATCATTATTTGAATTAAAATAACATTATGTTCCACTATATTCTCATCAATGGAATAAATATAATTATGTGTCTATCTTAGCATCTTAGTCGATCTTTGTCCGGGTAACACTTAGCGAAAGAGTCTAAATGCTAATGGTTTGGGCCAAATATATTTCCTGTTGACCAAATGAAATGATTCATGGGTCACGTGAAAGTGAGTCATGTAGAGAAAGCTACTAAATTACCGTATATTCCGGCGTATAAGACGACCTGGTGTATAAGACGACCCCCCTACTTTCCTGTTTAAAATATAGAGTTTAAGATATATTCGACGTATAAGACTACCCCTTTTCCAACGCATACAAAACACCGGTAAAAATTTAAAAAAAAACAGATTTGAATTATAACCATGGTCCTTTTTTTAAATCTTATGACATGCAGGTATATAGCAGGGAAAACTGTCGCTCATAAAAATAAGGATATAACAACAACATTACATACAGCACAGCCCAGTAGTATACAGCACTGCCCCCAGTAGGATACAGCACAGCCCCCAGTAGTATTACAGCACAGCCCCCAGTAGTATAACAGCACAGCCCCCAGTAGTATACAGCACTGCCCTCAGTAGTATACAGCATGCCCCCAGTATACAGCATGCCCAGTAGTAACAGCACTTCCCCCAGTAGGATACAGCACTGCGCCAGTAGTATACAGCATTTCCCCCATAGTATACAGCACTTCCCCAGTAGTATACAGCACTGCCCCCAGTAGTATACAGCACTTCCCCCGTCAGTATACAGCACAGCCCCCAGTAGTATACAGCACTGCCCCCAGTAGTATACAGCACTGCCCCAGTAGTAACTGCACTGCCCCCAGTAGTATGCAGCACTTCCCCAGGAGTATACAGCACTTCCCCCAGTAGTATCAAGCACCAGCCCCCAGTATATACAGCACAGCCCCAGAGTATTACAGCACAGGCCCCAGTAGTACAGCACTTCCCCAGTAGTATACAGCACAGCCTCAGAGTAACAGCACTGCCCCCAGTAGTATACAGCACTTCCCCAGTAGTATACAGCACTTCCCCAGTAGTATACAGACAGCCCCAGTTGTATACAGCACAGCCCCCAGTAGTACACAGCACTGCCCCAGTAGTATACAGCCAGCCCCTAGTAGTATACCGCACAGCCCAGTAGTATATAGCACAGCCCCCAGTAGTATACAGCACAGCCACAGTAGTGTAACAGCCAGTCCCAGTAGTATACACACAGCCCCCAGTAGTATCAGCACAGTCACCAGTGTATACAGCACAGCCCAGCATTAAAAAAAAATACTCACCCTGGTGGCCCCGATGTGCTGCGCTGCTCCCCGATGTCGTGGCGCTCGTCTTCAGTGTTCGCGCCGTCTTCTTTCTTCTGCTGGGCGCCGCCATTGCTCTTCCGGAGGCGCCTATTATGGCTCATACTAGGCGCCGCCCCGGGGAAAAGCATGGCGGCGCCCAGCAGAGAAGAAGAAGACGGTGCGGAAGACTGATGACGAGCCGCGCAGACATCGGGGCCACCGGAGGGTGGTATGCGCCCATGCGCCGCTATCTTTTTGAGGCTGTGGCAGCTTTGCCGGCAGCCATAGCGTTGAAAACACCCGCGATGTTACGGCAATATGCAGCAAAGACTTACCGGCTATGGAGAGGGCTCAGCCCGTGAGCCCTCCCATGCAGCGCGACCCGACCGCGGGATTACCGGGTATAAGACGACCCCAGAAAAGACAGAAGATTTTTCTGTCTTCAAAAGTCGTCTATACGCCGGAATATACGGTACGTATTCAAAAGGATGCAGCTACCAGTGGATATCGATGAATAAATACTTTTTGGGTAGAATAAAAAAATTCCCTGCCTTAATTTTAACATATAGAATAAAAAATGTAAATAGAAAAATTACATTATTGAGTGTTAGGGATCTCCTTGCCTGTTTCCAGAACTTCCGGGATACAGAAAGGGCTTCTGAAATAGGAAAATCCTTGCAGTTTATCAAATAAAATATATAAGTATATTACTGGGAGGGGCTGGTGAGGAACCAGCGGCCATAGTCCACATTGGCACTAATGACAAAGTAAGAGGTAGGTAGGTAAATAAGTGGCTCAAAATTTGGTGCAGGGAGGAGGGCTTTGGGTTTATGGAGAACTAGGCTGACTTTTCTGTCAGCTACAGGCTCTACAGTAGGGACGGACTGCACCTCAATGGGGAGGGTGCAGCTGTTTTGGGGGAAAAATGGCTAGAAGGTTGGAGGAGTGTAAACTAGAGACCTGGGGGGAGGGCAACTACATTTGTGCAGGGCAAAAAGACAGTGTAGATAGAGAGCTGGCAAGAGTCATAGTTCATGGGGAAGGAAGCGGGGCTGGAATGAGATTGGGGAATAAGAACAAAAGGAATAGGGACAGGGAAAACCATATAAACTGCATGTACACAAATGCCAGAAGCCTCACAAACAAAATGGAGGAACTGGAACTCTTAATGTTTGAGTGCAAATATGATATAGTGGGTATCAGCGAGACATGGCTGGACAGTAGCTATGACTGGGCTGTTACTATAGAAGGTTATAGTCTTTTTAGAAATGATTGTAAAGATAAAAAAGGGGGAGGGGTTTGTTTATATGTGAATTCTTGGCTAAAGCCTGTCCTGCGAGATGAGATCGTTGACGCAAATGAAAATGTGGAGACCCTATGGGTGGATATAAGGGTAGGGAAAAAGAATAATAAAATATTACTAGGGGTTTGTTATAAGGCTCCAAATATATTGGAGGCAGCAGAGGAAATGCTGATAAGTGAAATGGATGCGGCTTCAAAGCATGGTGAAGTACTTATCATGGGGGAGTTCAATTACCCAAAAATTGACTTGGGGTAAAAACCTGCAGGTCCATCAAAGGTAGCAGGTTTGGGCCAATAAGAGGGGGGCACTGCTGGACCTTATCCTAACCAACAGACCTGATAGGGTATCAAAATTACAAGTTGGGGGGAACCTGGGTAATAGTGATCATAATATCATTGATTTTGTCTTACGCTTTACTAAGAGTAATAGTGGAGGGGCAACCAACACTCTAAACTGTAGCAACAAAGGGTAGACCTTATAGGCATAAACTGGGACAATGTTCTCAAAGACAAAAGTCCCCCCAAAAAATGGGACTTTTTCACAAATATTCTAAAAAAGACCTGTGAGAAACACATACTATATGGGAAAAAGCATAAGAGGAACAAAAAAAAGCCAATGTGGCTAACTAGTCTTGTAAGGAAAGCAATAAGCGAGAAAGATAAGGCGTTTAAGGTAAGGATGGTGTTATGGCGGACTCTATGTACATGTTCAAGAGGGGCCTGGATGACTTTCTGGAGAGAAAAAATATCACAAGTTATGGGGACAAAACATTTATTTAATTTTTAAAGGTTGCACTTGATTGACTTGTGTCTTTTTCCGGCCTTATATACTATGATACTATGATAAGTATTATTAATATTATCATTTATCAAATCAATAGCTCATGGGATGTAAAACAGCTTTGCCTATTATATTTGTTACCTATATCCAGCAGGTTCTTTGCTATACGCCTCAGGTACCCCTGCTTCATCTGCCTGTGCTGATAAGCCCTAGAGTCTGTAGTATAAACAAATCTACAAATTCTATGGAGGGGAGGAGCTGCTGCTCCCTGCTGATAGAGGAGATCATGTGACAGAGCTCTCTCTGTGTATGCAGCAGAGCTGGATGTGTTCAACAAATTGGATAGAGATGTCTCCTGCACTAACAGTGAGGTACAAGATTTCCCCTGTTCCCTATGAATCCCTCCATCTCAGTCTGTGAATCTACAGAGCTTTCTATGCCTCTCTCTGCACCTCATGCTGCTCCCCTCCCACACCTTGCAGTCGGCACTTTGTGCTCTGTGCAGATAAGCTATTAACCCTTAGTGGTCACACAGCACAGGCTATAGACTTCATGTAACTGGTTAACTTGTGATTTCTTCCACTTATTCCCTGCTACTCCATATGATGGAAGCTGATGGAATGATGGAATCCTGTGTGTGCAGTGGTAAGAAAGATTTTTGCCGTACATTTTCAGAACAGAAAATGCATTCATTTGGAAAGAAAGGGGTGAGCACCACAACGTAGGCATTGTTCTGTTTGTTTTTAAAGGGGGAATAACAATAATCATTAACAGTTAAAATCATTATAACTTTACAATTATGTTTTAAATACAAAATCCTTCCACTCGGCAACCAGTTTAAAGCATTAGAATTATTGAGATGATCTCCATATTTATGCTTGACAAGTCCTCGCTAAAGATAAGATGAAATACAGTTGTCTTAGCAGAAGAGTTAAACTGTGACTATAGGATACACGAGAAGTCTCAGCCTTTTAAACTCTTCTATGACAGACAAGGGATTGAGCAACAGACCTGGCATCAGGATCACTGGCACAGCAACAATGCCATGTTGTCCTATTAGATGTCACATTGTCAACAGCATCTGCTAGTGATAGTAATACTCACACTTACAGGCACCATCTGAGCAAGGATCATATATTTGAACCTGCCATCGTCAAAAAATCATGTACACTTTCTTTTCTTTGGATACTATTAAATCTATTGACTGCATTGCATATGTAGTAATGGAAGATGAAAGGTACAACTCCAAAAATCAAACTTTACCAAAACAGAAACGTGTAAATATTTAACCGAAATGAGATACATTGCATAAATAGCCCTGTCTGGAACGTAGTATGGTATTTTGCATGTGGTTGGTGTCCATCATAAGTGGTATGCTTGACCTGACCATAGCAACACCCTCTGAGTCATGCTGGGACACAGGTAATATGATTACTCTCTTTGATTGGTTTCCTACTCCAGGGTAAACACCAAACACCTGTCCCCGATACATGTACCAGACATGGAAGTTTCCACCATTGCTTACATAACTGTTCCATCACAGCTGTGCTTTCCTTTTCTGTCTGAATTTTCCACAAGCAAAAATACTCTGTTTTTCTTTAAGTGTTTGCTTATCAGCTGTTAATGTGCTGTCTAGGTCTCTAACGTCAAAAAAGAGACTCTTATTTTAACTTTTATTATTTAATGTTATATTTGTACTAAAATGTGATTAGCTTTTACTACAAACGTGCTTTACATGGCTTGACATATTCTGAAATGAGCATTACAAGATAACCATCTTCGAAAAGAGACACAATTTGGTGCCATTCTGGGGAATAGAATTTACAGAAAACTTTGATAAAAATCTAGCAGACTTTTTAGACCTCGGAGTCACTCATAGTGGAGGATGCATTGTGACCAAACCCACTTCAAGAAAGTCAATAGTAATGGTTTTTTGGACTATAAAAGTGGCCATTACCCAAAATGGCTAAAAAATGTGCCGTTTAGTCAATTTCACCGAATATGGAAAAAGCACTTATGTGGGTGAGTCCATAATAAATCATGCACATACCTGAACCGGAATCGTCTTTTTCTTTATTCTTCCTAGCTACCTTTGATAAAGGTAATGGTCAAATAAGAAAAGTTCTTAATAAACGTTGGGCATATTGTTAAAAGATCCTTATCTAAGGGAGATAGTGCCCAAACAGGCAAAAATTACCTGTAGGAGGGCAACTACTGTAACAAATATAATTGCTCCCAGCAAATTAAGTAAATTAGAGAATAAGGGTGATGAGAACCCAGGAACACCAGGTATTAAAAACGTCAACACAAGAAATGCTTGTGAATTTATTAATAATGGATAAACCTCCTTTAAATCTAATACCACAGGGGAGAATTTTAACATTAAGCAGAACCTGTCTTGTGCATCGGATTATGTAATGCACAAAGCCAAAGTAGGATTTTTAAAACAGAGCTTCTCAAAGAATTTACTCCTAGAGCATGAAAAAAACTTTGGGGCCATTACGGTGACCCCGATTGAACAAATTCCAACAGATGTAAAGAACAGGGTTAAAACTCTGAATAGGACAGAGTCCTATTGGATTTCCAAGCTGAACACTCTCCATCCCTTCAGTCTGAATGAGATTATCGAATCAGTCTGATAAACCAGGGTGGAGGGAAACCCCTCATCCCCAGGGGAATCAGAACGCTCACAGAATATATCAAAACATCCAGACCAATAGAATAATCAGTCACCATCACCTTTACATATAGAGGACCAACTTACTCCTTTGGGAAAAGAAAATGTAGTAATCTCCCCTGTTGATCTTTGTATCTTCATTCGGGTAGGCCCGATACTCTAGACTTTTTAGACTGTCCAGGCTTCTGTAGTGTTAGAAATTGATTGACAACAGCAACTATGTTATTGGTTGCAATAACAACAACATACCTGCAACCGATACTTGAGAGATACTTGAATCTTGACAGCAAGCATGCGCCATCCAGGAACGCGGCAGCAATATAAGAACAAAAGAATCATAGGCTTATGGACAAAATGGCAGGTAGCAATTGGTTAGTAACCCTATAGTGTATCTGTATAAATATATGAATTTATGATATACAATTGTATATATTTTCTTATTATTATTAATCCTTCAATGCATCGATCTAATCTCATAATTGTAATATGATGGAGTTGTATACATATTTGTCCCTCTATAATCTCCCCTCGCTCTGCCGTACCGGAAGTTGTTATGGTCTCTGGTAATCAAAATTACTATGTTACAGACAACCAAGCTAACAAAAAGTAACACTACATATGTTTGAACTCTGAGATAGAACTCCTTCTATTAATTTTATTCATTTTGTGCATTGATTTAAAATTTTCTATGATACTGGGCTCCGGTAATTACGTGAACCGGATGTGATTCATGGTTACCGACAAATACATACTTCCGTTGCCTATGTATTCATGTGTGATATGGAAATGAAATGTATATGTATTGCCTGAGTTCTGCACCGAAATGCATCACTATTTTATAAATAAAATCCGATATTGATTTTAAATGGAAATATTGGAAATATTAAATTTTTCACTGACCTAACTCTGACTGGAAACTGTGAAAATTTCTGCAACGTGGCTACGCGCAAGCAAGTCTGATAAGTCAAACTCACTGCATGTGCTTCCCTGATTGTTTGGCCCTAGCGCTGAGAAGCAGGAACTGAAGTCAGTATTCAGGCCAGTCGTTCTAGACAGCATTCGCTTGCGTGTAACATGCACATGTCACAGTTTCGAGTCAGAGTTAGGTCAGTGAAAAATTGACTAATTCTATCAAAATGCAAATTCTTTTCAAGTCTGTTTATTGCCTGTCTAATAAACAGACTTTGTGTGAAGCCGGCTTTCACACATTGCAGAAATTGTCAAAGTTTGGTCAAAAACTGTAAATTTTGAATCAGATTTCAATCTGTTTTCAAGTGTTTCTATTGCAAAAGTAGAGCGTGTTAGTAGAGTATGACGCATGTTAAAAACTTGGGTTCATGTGGATAGAAACTCCATTAATGCATTTTGAACACAACAGCGTTCTTAGTCATAATTTTATTGTAATTTTATCATATTCATGACTAATAACGCTGTTGCACTTGATACACATTAATAGAGTACATACTTCCCGCACCAGGACATTCTATGATGCCCAGCTTCTGGCACCGGCTCACGAACGGAGTCGGCAACAGAAGCAGCGGGTGTCAGTTGTATATCACATCTGACACCGCCCACTAATACCCACGTGTTAACCCCTTAGACATTCATGCTTGACCGTGGCCTGACTGTAAACGCATGACCAGAAAGTTATTATTGTAGTGCAGTGTCTTAGACTTGAACCAGCAATCGGTGCATCGTTGGTTTATGTTTAAGTTTGTTAAAAAGTTAAAAAAAATAAAAAAAAATAAGTTTAAAACATTTTAAAAAATTAGATTCTGAGTGGATAAAACACCAAAACGCTCCACAAAGTTTGATAACCAATTTCTCCTGACTATAACATTACCCCATATGTGGTGGTAGCCTGCTGTATGGGCACATATCAGGGAAGGCGTTGCTTGAGTTTAGAAATTGTTATAGGCCTCAAAAGACGGGTATTCAGAGCATGTTTGTAACTTTAGTTGAGAATTGGTCTGTTATTCCAGAATTATATTTTAGACATTATAATGACTGGGATTTTTTTAGGGACAGAGTGTGGAGATGTTATCCAGAACCCACAGTCACCCATGTGGGAAATTCTGCAGGGATACGTCATGATTGGAAGAAGTTGCCATGACGTTCTCTACCTGATGGAGAAGGGTTGCCAACAATGAGGAGACTACAGGAAGAAGAGCCAGACCAACACAGACATAGAAGTGATATCTGTGCCAGAGTGCGTCCCAGATGTGCAGTACATTTAATGCTGATAAATATTGATGTGTGTAGTAAATTAATTTTTGGTCTTTATTTATGTGTACAGGGCATTATTATGTGCTGTTTATTCATTGCTGGTAAATATTTATTTTGTGCAGTACAGTCATTGATATCTATGAGTGGTATATTCATTGCTGTAATATATTTACGTGTTTGGTACATTCTTTGCAGGTATATATTTTTGGTGCAAGCATCGCATGTATTTTCATTGGAGGGACATATTTTTCTATTTTACTCTATATTTACTGCTGGGAGGCCTTATTGTAGATGTTTTTAATGGGGGGGGGGGGCATTTCATTTTTCTCTTTGGGATCGGCCCTTACTCTGTATTTTCTGGGAAGGGGAAGCACAATTTTGCTTGTCTGCCTAGAGCACCAAAATGTCTCATGTTGGCCCTTAGTACATGTTTTTTCCTTATTAATAAATATTGTATAGCAATAAACAACGTATGATTTATCTGATTACAACTTCAACATTTAGCAGTAAGAATTCCAAATGCTGTATGTGACTTCTAGTAAGCAACACTGAAAAGTAGAAGCAAGATGTACCTTCAAAACTGGAATTGAAATATACAAGGATTTTAGATATTACACAGTCTAGATAGAGGGGCAGCTTAGTGATGAAGATTAGGCTTAGTGTACTATTACAAAAGGAAAAGTGCCAGATGGCAAGCAACCCACATTTAACACATAGTTATCAAGAATACAGTAAAGACGTAGAAACATAATCTGTGATGGTCTTGTTAAAGGTTTAAACCATGAATGGTGGTGACCAAAAGTCCAAACAGGTATATAGTATAATCCCCAATTCTCTAATACTACCAACTCACACATTTTCATTGTATCACTTTGCAATAATGCTAGAAAATTGACCCCACTTTGATGATATTGAAACATCTGATGATATTGAGGCATCTTGATGATATTGAGGCATCTTGTCATTTGTTGACAACTCCACTACACTGAATATAAAAATTGTATTTTCATCTTGTGTTTGAATTGTAAGTGGATATGGAGGTCACAAGGGGCCTTACAAAGTAGAAGAGTACTTTGCTTCAAGTCAATGAACTACAAGCAGGCCCTGGGTTACATACAAGAGAGGTTCTTTAGGTTTGTTCTTAAGTTAAATTTGTATGTAAGTTGGACCAGGTATATTTTGTAATTGTTTTTGTCCCGGTGACAAGGATAATCAATTACATTTTGTTACAGACACCTTACACCTGATCATTGCAGCCTGGGACTAAATTAAAGCATCTACAGAGCTTCACGAGAGGTCACAGTGTGCACAGAGATGTAATGAGGGGTCATCTGTTAGTAAGGTGTCCTTAAAGGGGTGTTCCCATTTCAGCAAATAAATGTTATTGTTTGAATAATGAAAGGTTCTACAATTTTCCAATATACTTCCTGCATCAATTCCTCCTGGTTTTCTAGATCTCTGCTTGCTGTCATACTAAACGTCATTGTTTATTTCCAGTGGACAGAAATCTGACCATGGTCACACAGGTGCACGGCTCATTATAACCAACAGCTCTGATTACTCTCTGTGATATAATGAGCCGTGCACCTGTGTGACCATGGTCAGATTTCTGTCCAGTGGAAGTAAACATAGAAGCTTTCTATAGAAGAAAAGTAAGCAGAGATGTAGAAAACCGTGAGGAATTGATACAGAAAGTATATTGGAAGATTGTTACATTTTTCATAATACAAACAATAAAATTAATTTGCCGAAATGGGAACACCCCTTTAAGTTGGGGGTCGCCTGTATTTAGTACACCTGTATTTGTCCTTTTATGAGAAGTGCAAAGTATTATGAGACACTAACGACAAGGGCAGTGTGGCCCAAGTAATGTTAGCAGTCCATGCCGCTGCTGTGCTACATTTCTTGGGGGGCATAGCCGCAGGAATGCTAGTGTCAAGTAAACAAGCTACAAATTCACAGAGATGCTGATCTGATAGGCTACAATGAGGATGATAGCAGAAGAATGCCATTAATAATGACAATAATAATAGCTGTCTTACACAACAAAAGCTATTTATTTTGAAAAAAAATATCTCTAGTGGGAAGCTTTAAATCATTGTACAATAATTTAAACATATCATCTAACTTAAAAGAAATCTACCATGAAAATGATAAGAATGATAAGCCAAGGACAGTAACTCATAGTTACAGGCACTGTGACTGTGGTAATCTTCTTATATTTGTTATCCATGGTCTTCTTCCTTCTACAATCAAAATTATTCTAATGACCCAGAGAGACTCTGGAAGGCATAATCAGAGCTCCTCCATGCTGCAGCTTCACAAGCTGTTACACTGTGCAGGTGTTCATCCCCCTCCCACTGTCTGCTGAAACTTCCTGGTAGGACCAGGTGTGGAAATAAACTCTGCAAAGCTGGCCACTAGATACATCAAGAGGTCAGGTTGTGCAAGAGGGGCTGCAACTTTATCATACACCGGCACACTATAAATAACCCCAAATATGTTTTATAAAGTGGCCGACACTTCTGTGATGCACTTAATTTATGCCGCTTCCATCCTTCAATATAAAAATAAATGCCATTTATCATGTGACATTTTGGAGCACATTTACTTACCCAGTCACCAGAGTTCACAGAAAGCGCATTGTCCGACTATAATGCACTGCGTCATGCTTCACTAAGATCTTTTTAGTGGTGCATCTAAGTGCTTGGGCTTGTGACACAATTTGAAAGTTAAATCCTGCGCATGCGACACAATCGCAGCGCACCCACTACTTAAATACCTGTGCAAGCCATTTCACCAGTGGAGAATGGGCACAGTCCGACTAAAGTGTGTTGCAAAGTGGCGCAAAGCCCTTAGTAAATGTGCCCCTTCATGCAAATTTTAACAAAATTTTTCCCAGTTCATTTAACAACAAGGTAGAGAAAGCCTTCAATGCTGTCTTATTTTGTGGGTTAGTTTGCATTTAGCAATACATTCTTTAACTGCTTGACAATGCAGGACGAATATGCTTGTCCCGAATTGCAGTGACTTTGCACATCAGGAAGAGCATACACACTGTTCCAGCTGCATCTACCCTAATCAGAAAAGCGGCAGCTAACGGTAGGGAAAGTGAAATGGGTTTTCCCACAATGCATTATAGAGTGCTGTCGATTGTCATCGTCATCCAAGGCTGATCATGGCACATGACATCTATGGATGCCCATTGTGCCCTGCCGGGGTTGGGACTAATGGACTGTCTGTCAGTGTAAAACTGAAGTAAGGAAGTTCTATAAAAAAGATCAAGGCATTGGGGCACATTTACCAAACATCTGCTGAAATTCACTAAGATGGTGTGCTAGAGATCCTGCATGTGTCTCTTCCCCGCTCAGGTCCCATTGAGTTCACCTTCTTCTTACTGGTGCATGTAAGTGCATTGTCTTGTGTCATTTGAAAGTAAAAATCAGTCTGATCCCGCACGCCCCCCCAATTTGTGCACCTTGGAAGCCAGATGCGCCAAAAACAGTCGCGCGTGACACAATCCCAGCGCAGACAGCTGTTAAATACATTTCCAAGCCGTGCAATGGTGAACAGTCCAAAGAAAGTGCATTCCCCAACCCTTAGTAAATGAGCCCCCATTGTGTGTGTAAGTTCCCTAGTGGAACATAAAAAAAGTAAGTAAAATTGTATAAAACAAAAAATGATAAAAAATTTTTTAAAAACTATTGGTTTTTTTGTCATTTTTATATTAAAAAAAACTATTTTAAACAACCCACAAAATGGTCTACTGCTGCAGATTGTATTGCTACACTCAACAGTATGTTTCTCCATCATCCATTTGCTGAAAAATCCTTGGAATATGGTTCAAACTTATTTTATATAATTTAAACTGGAGATGGCAAAGCATTAGTACCATTATGACCCTCTAAGAGTAGGGGTCTGAATGTGAAGTTAAGGCGAGGGATCTGGGTGTTTTTGCACACATCACTGTCTAGTATATACGTTACAGTAGCAGGCTCTCAGTTGCTGTATTGCTTTCTAAACTTGCAACTCTGCTGGTTGTGACAAGCCATACAGATGTGTGTAAGAAGAGATACATTCGAACCCCAGGAGATGTCATTTCTGAAACGCTGAGGCTTCTGTTCACCAGATGTCAACATTTTAACCCATTCAACTTCATATGTACATTACCTATGTTAATCGTTTACTGCTATGTAACTAATCATCTGTGTTTGTTTACACCACTCATGCTGGTACCTTAGACTCCACATAGCGATACAATATTACTCCCTGGTTCTCCTACTGGAGTGGTGCTAGTTTGCCACAGATAGAGGAAGGACAATAGATTATGATTAAGATGAGCGAGCACTAAAATGCTCGGGGTGCTCGTTATTCGAGACGAACTTTCCAGATGCTCGAGTGCTCGTCTCGAATAACGAACCCCATTGAGTCAATGGGAGACTCGAGCATTTTCAAAGGGACCATGGTTCAGGATTAAAATGTGTTATTTAATGAAAAAGACTGTCTTCTGATAAGTTAGCAGATCTGTAGCAAACATCTGCAATCTATTCTTCACTGTTCCGCGCGTATTATCTCCCGACAGTTAGCCAGATGTGACGAACAGTGAAGAATAGAATAAAAACAGTGAACACAGGATCATTTAAGGGAAAAACACAGTTGAAGAAAGATTAACAGATGTTCGGCACATCTGCTAACTTGGTGGGAGGAGGAGATACGCTGTCCGGGATCCGCTCCTCTT
Source organism: Engystomops pustulosus (assembly GCA_019512145.1). Taxonomy (NCBI): domain Eukaryota; kingdom Metazoa; phylum Chordata; class Amphibia; order Anura; family Leptodactylidae; genus Engystomops; species Engystomops pustulosus. The sequence goes on along the minus strand of CM033643.1, from coordinate 73,919,421 downwards.
CTTCCACTGAAGTCTCCCCGATGTCTCCCTGGTGCCGATGTCTCCCTGGTGCCCGTGTCGCCTGCTGCCCGATGTCCCTGTGCCGATGTCTCCCTCTGCTCGCGCTGTCCCTTCCCTGCTCCATGTCTCCGCGCCTGCTGCTGCGATGTCTCCCTGCTGCGCCGATGTGCTCCCTTGCTGCGCCCGATGTGTCCTTCTGCTGCGCCCGATGTGTCTCTGCTGCGCCCGATGTTTTCTCTGCTGCGCCAGATGGTTTTGCTTGCTGCGGCCAGATGTCTCCCCTGCTGTGCGATGTCTCCCTGCTGCCGTCCGCGGTATCTTCCGACATAAGAGCAGATGTGCCGAACATCTGTAATCTATTCTTCACTGTGTTCTTCACTTGAAATGATCCTGTGTTCACTGTGTTCACTGTTTTTATTCTATTCTTCATTGTTCTCACTGTGTTGTTTAATTAATGCTCGATCTCGAGCAGGGGAAATCTGTCGAGCAACGAGCCGTTTCGAGTACCTTAATACTCGAACGAGCATCAAGCTCGGACGAGTATACTCGCTCATCTCTAATTATGATGTAAATCCTTACAAGTGTTAGTACTATTTTGTTTTGCTTACTTTTGAGATTAGTTTAATAAAAGTAATTGGAGATGCAATTACATTGTTTACAAATATTACAAACACACTAGCAAAATTCAAAATGCTTTTTCGTCCTAAATCTGCTGAGTTCATATTTGCTTTTCTGTATAAAGCGGATGTCAGTCTCCCCTGTAAGATGTAAAATGGGAGAGAGAAAAAAGCACCTCATGTAACATTCATTCAGTGATATACAGTATAAGTGGGCAATAGTTAGGTTGGTTCTCACCTTGCTTCATTGTGCTATCTATCTGTGCTTGTTATAAGTCATATAATGTTTTCCGTTGCTCATGTGGGTTTCCTCCATACTGAATGTCCACAGTACGTTGTTGAATAGATTACAGATACTAGGATTCCCCTATCATGGTGGTTCCCCTGTGGCTCAGTGACAGCGACAGTAGGCCCTGAGACTAAACCCCCTGTCCCAGCTGTCTGTCAGGCTTTGAGGTTGTGGATCCTCTGAACCACTGCGGACGATGGCACAAGCCACTACCTGGGACCGGAGTCTAAGTGGTACCCGGTTTTCACCAGAGCCCGCCGCAAAGCGGGTTAGACAAGCTGCGGCGTGGTACCACCAGGTTGTTCCACAGGCGTGACTTGTCCGCAGTGGCAGCCATGGTCGAGGTACAGAAATGGCAGGACAATCTCGTAGTCGGACAGGCAGGAGGTCAGGACAGGCAGCCAGGATCGGAGTCAGAGGACGTAGCAATAGGTCAGGGCAGGCGGCAAGGAGCGATGTCAGAAACGGACCAGGGTCACAACGGGATTCACAAGAAGAGCACAAGCATCAGAAAAGCTCTCTCTAGGCGCTAGGCACGAAGATCCGGCCGGCTTGCAGGAAGAGCCAGGGTTAAATAGATTCTGCAAAATGACCAGCGCCAATTAATGGTGCGCGTGTCCCTTTTTTAAATTTGAGAGTGACCCCGCGCGCACGGCGGAAGGGAGCGAGCCGAAAGCCGGTGAGGTAAGCAGCGCTGGCGGCGTGCTGGCGGGGTCAGAGAGGCACAGGTGAGCCCATGACCCACGATATGGGTCGCGGAACCACCCGTGACACTGTCTCTGCCCAATTAGCTCACATTACCCTAGACAGTAAAGGAAACTAGTCGACCATTCCCCACAAAGATGAGACAACACATGCAAATACAGAAGAACTGTTTCCTGAACTGCGTCAAAACGGAGAGGATAATCACAGTATTAACCAGTGGTTAAATGCTCAGTCACAAAAGATTCTGTTCCCCCACACCGGACAGAACGCTGCCTTTCTATTACACTCGTGGGCCTAAAGCAAACTGTGTCTGAAGAAGGTCTATAACAGACCAAACACTTCACTCTTCGTTTGCTGTGAATTTCAGCATTTTAAAAACTTTTTATTAAGAGGCAGGGCAAATTCTAACAAAAACACAAACACAGTAAAAATGAAAGGCAAACAATATCTGATTTATAGGGCCCTGATATACACTAGGAAGAGCTTATAACAAAATCACGTCCCGGTCCCAGGAATGTATAAACTACTGGGTAAACTACTGGAAACCAGAGTATAACAGCTGAGGCTATCAGGTTTGGTGCAAAATCAATCAAGGTAGCTAGCATGGATAAACCAGTGTTCACACCACAATTTCACAATCAGTCCTCATCACTGTATTATGGACAGAGGATAATGCTGGTATTATGTTACATTTAATTTATTTGCTTACAGTACTGGACAATGTAGAAAATAAGAGAGTGATAGGTAGATATGGAAAAATTATGATCCTCTTGAAACCATGGCCAAAGGGAAATAGGCCTTGACCAGTAATTGTCAAGTTTCCACGCTCAAGGGATGAAAATTCTTGGATACGAAATAAAAAAATAAAAGAGAAATTATGTCCCTATGGGGAGCGTGCTGCACACGAGAGGAACGGCCACCAGAGAACGTTTGTATACCTAAGTGACCTGCAAAATTCCCAACCAGCTCCCCAAAGCCGGGTGGATTGGAGAACCCGGAATAAAGTCCTCCTGATGGAAGAAATTGTCACCTCTAAGGTACTAGATGCCACTAATGCCTCTCAGAACCTGTAGTCAGTCACACAGTGTCAGGGAGCTGCCTGTGGGGATGTTAATTGTTAGTAAAGTTTTCAGCATTTTCTGAACAGGGAGCGGGGGGGGGCGGAGGGGGTTGGGCAGCATTTTAATATTCGCCTCAGGCAGCAAATATGCTAGAATCGGCCCTGGTTCTCCATCATCCTATTTTGCTGAAAAATCCTTGGAATATGGTTCAAACTTATTTTATATTAAGTTTAAACTGGAGATGGCAAAGCATTAGTACCATGATGACCCTCTAAGAAGTAGGGGTCCGAATGTGAAGTTAAGGCGAGGGATCTGGGTGTTTTGCAACATCACTGTCTAGTTATACGTACAGTAGCAGGCTCTCAGTTGCTGTATTGCTTTCTAAACTTTGCAACTCTGCTGTGTTTGTGACAAGCAGATAGCAGATGTGTGTAAGAAGAGATACATCTGACCCAAGGAGATGTCATTTCTGAAACAGCTGAGGCTTCTGTTTCACCAGATGTCAACATTTTAACCCATTCACTTCATATGTACATTACCTATGTTAAGTTTACTGCTATGTAACTAATCATCTAGTGTTTGTTTACACCACTCATCTGGTTACATTAGACTCCACAATAGCGATACAATTTACTCCCATGTGTCTCATACTGGAGTGGTGCTTTAGTTTGCCACAGATAGAGGTAAGGACAATAGATTATGATTAGAGATGAGCGAGCACTAAAATGCTCGGGTGCTCGTTATTCGAGACGAAAACTTTCCAGATGCCGCGGATGTCCTCGATAACGAAAAAACCCCATTGAATTCAAGGAGACTCGAGCATTTTAAAAGGGACCTGGTCGGAATAAAATGTGTTATTTAATTGAAAATGCGAAGGGTCTTCTGCGAAGTTCGCAGATGTAGCAAACATCTGCAAATCTATTCTCACTGGCAGCGGTTATATTACTCCCGACAAGTTAGCAGATGTGACGAACAGTGAAGAAAAGAATAAAAAAGTGAACACAGGAGATTTAAGTGAAAAACCACAACGTGAAGATAGATTACAGAGGTTCGGCACAATACGATTACTTGTCGGGAGAGGAGATACGGTCCCGGGATAGCTCCTCTTCTCACTAGTCTCCCGATGTATCCCTGGGCCCGATGCTCCCTGGTGCACCGATTGGTCCGCCTGCTGGGCCCGACTGTCTCACCTTGAGGACACGAGTGCATCCCTGCTTGACGCGCTGATTGATGTCTCCCATGCTGCCTGCAGCGACTGTATCCCTGATCGCTGCGAGCTGATGATCTCCGCTGCCGTGCGCGCGGAGAGTCCCCTGCTGCGCCGATGTGTATCTCTGCGCTGCGTCAAGCGCCGATGAATGGTCTCTGACTGCGCGATGAGTCTCTGCTGGCCCAGATTATGTCTTTAGTGCTGTAAGTGTCCAGAGGTCATCCCTTCTGTCTGAATGGATGTTTCTCATGCGCCGTCCTGCGTGTATATTCCGGACAGAGTCAGGCATATAATGTCGTGGCCGAACAAGTCGGTAATTCTAGTCTTTCATGTGTCTTATTAAAGATCACTTGGTGTTTCAACTGGGTACACTGTTTATTCTATTCTTCATTGTCTTCACGTGTTGTTGAATTAACTATGCTTCGATTCTCGAGCAGGGGAAACAAATACTGTGAGCAACGGCCAGTTTAGAGTACCTTAATACTCGACGTAGCCATCAAGTCGGACGGAGTTATCCTCGCTCATCTCTAAGTATGAGTGTAAATCCTACAAGTGATTGTACTATTGGTTTTGCTTTACTTGTGAGACTTAGTTTAATAAAAAGTATGGTATGGAGATTGCAAATTACATTGTTTACAAATATTACAAACACACCAGCAAATTCTAAAACCTTTTTGTCCTAAATCTGCGGAGTTCATATTGCTTTTCTGTGATAAGCGGATGTCAGTCTCCCCTGTAAGGAGGTGTTAAAATGGGAGAAAAGAAGAAAACAGAAAAAAAGCACCTCATGTAACATTCATTCAGTGATATACAGTGTAAGTGGGCAATAGTTAGGTTGGTTTCACCTTGCTTCACTTGTGTATCTATCTGTGTGTTATAAGTCATATAATGTTTCCGCTGTCATGTGGGTTTCCTCCATACTGAATGTCCACAGTACGTGTTGAATAGATTAAGATACAGGATTTCCCTATCATTGGTGGTTCCCCTGTGGCTCAGTGACAGCGACAGTTAGGGCCTGAGACTAAACCCCTGTCCAGCTGTCTGCAGGCTTTGAGGTTGTGGATCCTATGAACCACTGCGGACGATGGCACAAGCACTACATGGGACCGGAGTCTAAGTGGTTTACCAGGTTTTCACCAGAGCCCGCCGCAAAGCGTGTTAGACAAGCTGCGGCGGGTACCACCAGGTTGTCCACAGCGGCTGTGACTTGTCCGGCAGTGGCAGCCATGGTCGAGGTACAGAAAATGGCAGGCAATCTCGTAGTCGGGGACAGAGCAGGAGGTCAGGACAGGCCAGCACAGGATCGGAGTCAGAGCGTAGCTAGCATAGGCAGGGAGGCGGCAAAGGAGCGATGTCAGAAACGGAACCAGGGTCACAACGGGAATTCACAAGAAGAGACACAAGGCATCAGAAAAGCTTCTCTAGGGCGCTAGGCACGAAGATCGCAGGGCTAGGGGTTGCAGGAAGAGCCAGGGTTAAATAGATTCTGCAAAGACGACAGCCCATTAATGGTGCGCCTGTCCCTTTTTAAATTGTGTAGAAGTGACCCCGGAGCCACGGCGGAAGGGAGCGAGCCGAAAAACCGTGCGGTAAGCAGCGCTGGCGGCGCGCTGATGCGGGGGTCTAGAGAAGCACGGGTGAGCCCGCGACCCACGATATGGGTCGCGGGACCACCCGTGACACTGTCTCTGCCCAATTAGCTCACATTACCCTAGACAGTAAAGGAAAACTAGTCGACATTCCCACAAAGATGAAGACAAGACAATGCAAATACAGAAGAACTGTTTCCTGAACTGCGTCAAAACGGAGAGGATAATCACAGTATAAACCAGTGTAAATCCAGTCACAAAATATGTTCCCGCAACCGGGAACTGCTTGCTGTGTCGAGTTACTGTGAGCCTAAAGCAAACTGTCTGAAGAAGGTCTATAACAGACCAAAACTTCACTCTTTCGTTTGCTGTGAATTTCACGGTTAAAACTTTTTATTAAGAGTGCAGCGAAATTCTACAAAAACACAAACACAGTATAAAATGAGAAGGCAAAATAATATTCTGAATTTATAGCAGGCCCTGAGTTATAACTAGGAAGAGCTTATAACAGAATCACGGTCCCGGTCCAGAAGGTGATAAACTACTGGGTAAACTACTGGATAACCAGAGTATAACAGCTGAGGCTATCAGGTTTGGTGCAAAATCAATCAAGGTAGCTAGCATGGATAAACCAGTGTTCACACCACAATTTCACAATCAGTCCATCCTCAGCTGTACTTTATGGACAGAGGATAATGCTGGTATATATGTTACATTTATATTTATTTGTCTTACAGTACTGGACAATGTAGAAAATAAGAGAGTGATAGGTAGATATGGAAAAAAATATGGATCTCTTGAAAACCATGGCCAAGGGAAAAAGAAATAGGCCTGACCAGTAATTGTCAAGTTTCCACGCTCAAGGGATGAAAATTCTTGGATACGAAATAAAATAAATAAAAGAGAATAAATTATGTCCCTATGGGGGCGTGCTCTCACCACGGAGAGGAATGGCCACAGAGAGGAACGTTTTTATCCCTACAGTGACCTGCAAAATGCCCAACAAAGCTCCCCAAAGCCTGGGGTTAACACAGTGGAAAAAGAGGGGCCAGAGACGCATCAGAAAAGCCTTTTTTCGGATCGGCGAGGCAAGGAGAATAGATGGAGCCGCACTGCACATGGCAAGCAACAGACATCGGAGCCTGGAACAACTCTCATTTAGCAAGGTTTCAGGAAAGAGCACAGCATCCCATCACATTGGTCTTGAGTCCCTAAAATGGAGGTGGGAGCACACACACCATATACCGGGGAGTGCACTAGATATGGCGGGAAAAGATATCAACATCTGAGTCGTACGTTGGCCCAGAGGAGGATCTCAACTCACTCACAAAAATAGTGGGCGTATAACTACAGGAAATACAAACTCGTGCCCTACGTCCAGAGAGCGACCCGGTCTGACTCTGCTCTCCAACCTCCAGCAGATTGGGGAACACAGGATCTCCCACAGAAAGACCTGTGAAGCAAAAGCAGAAATACCCAGAAGGTACATCTCAGTCAGAGGTAAGTGTCTCTGTTAACACAGACACCGCAAGAGCTGCAGAAGCTGATATGTTTGCCATATTTCAAGCATCAGACAAAAATGTCTCCAAAGACATGTTTAATGCAAAGCTAGAGGCTCTTCAATCCTCATTACAAAAAGACATATTCACACTGATTAAACCGATGCAAAGCACCATAGACGATATATCACACGTGGAGGATAAAATGGTGTATTTTGCTAAAGCATTTGACGATTTAATGATCTAGCAGACTTCCACAATTCATTAGACGACACTATAAAAGCTATCCAAGCTAAAATCATAGTCACTGAAGACCGAGACAGATGTAATAACGTCAATATCAGAGGTGTGCTGGAGACAATTCCTAACTCACAACTCAGGTCTTATGTGCAACAATTGACCAAAGCGTTGTTACCTAAGCTGGCAGAATATGGACTTCATCAAGGTCCAAAACCAAGCAAACTCCCGGAGACTGTCCCTCGTGATGTCCTTGCCAGGTTCACATTTTACCAGACAAAGAAACAATTACTAAACAGGTCCAGAAACCTGCAAACTCTGATAGATTCGTATGGGGCAGGAAAACTGTATGTGGACTTGTCACCAACTTCTTTGCAGGCAAGAAGAAACTTTTCACCAATCACGTTCCTGCTGCGAGACCATGAAATCCAGTATAGGTTTCCCCACCAAAATTTGGGTAAGAGACAAAATTCTGTCACTCCAATTAAATCTCTAGAAGAAGGATTTGAATATTTGGAGTCAAGGGGTATCCCGAAAGAAGAGATAGGAAAGTAAAGGCACGTCTGAAAGCCCCTCCTAGGGTGGATCCTGAATGGTGGACTGTGCACAACCAACAAAATAGTTGCAGCACTCAACAGGTGGCCAGTGGAGGAATTCTCTGGTAACTCCCGTTTCCACTTGACTGTTTCATATTTTGTTTTTTCTCTCTTTTTATTCCACAGTAGTTATACTGCCCCTCACGTGTACTATAGAGAAACTATTAGTACCATTCTGTTTTTGTTATCACTATACTATATATTTTTTTTTAAATACGGCGGTTTTTCCGAATGCGTTGGGTTTTCGTTCGGCCACGCCCTCCGATTTCCGTCACGTGCATGCCAGCGCCGATGCGCCACAATCCAATGGCTTGCGCCAAAATCCCGGGGCAGTTCAGGGGAAATCGCCGCAAATCGGAAATATTCGGGTAACACGTCGGGAAAACGCGAATCGGGCCCTTAGTAAATGACCCCAATGAGTGTAAAAATGGGTATCCTTAAATGTTAAGGGGTTATATAGTCCCATAGCTAGTAAATGAGACAGTATATGTATTCAAGAGACACATATCAATGGGAAAAATCCCCCCAAGATAATGCACCCGAAATTCCCCACTATAATTATGTCCACTTTAAACAAGAAAAAAAGGAGAGTACTAATAGCATTGAAAGACACCTTAGCAGTCTTAATACATAACACAGCGGCAGACCCATAAAGTCGATACATGATAGTGAACTGTTCTATAAATAATCTAGAATACACCTTAGTGAACATATATGCTCCAAACAAGTAACAGAGACCCTTTCCTAAAATAATATTGCGGAAAGATGTCAAGAAAGGAGCCTTTCTGTTAAGTGGTGACTTCAACTCCATAGGTAGCGCAGATATAGACTCTACCTCGAAGTCCCTTCATAGAAACTTTACATTCAACCCATTTATTTGGGAGAACAAACTGTTTGATATTTTGAGAATCCATCACACCACAGAAAGGGACTACACATATTTTTCTCCCAGACATAAATCATAATCCCCGATAAATATGGTACTGACAGATAAGTTCCCTGGTAGCCAAGATGTTATCCTCTTCTATTGAAAGTATACATCAGTTGGACCATGCTCCAGTAGAAGACGAGTTTTCAGATTCATGTTCAGGAAATATTGATTATATATGGAGGGCATATATGTCTACTATATCCTCACCACAAAACCACAGCATCTTGGAAAAAGGCCTTAGAGAGTTTCTTTCACATAATGACAATGATTTTTCTTTATGGATGACTTAAAGTGTTCGCTTTAAGAGATTTAACCTGAATAAGTTCTAAATTGCGCAGAGAAAGGAAAAGGGAGATCACTTCCATGATGCTCCATATAGCATATATTAAAATAATACATCCCTTTCATTGCCATGTGCCCTTAGCAAAGCTAGAAAGCCTATAAAAAACCTACTGTACAAATTTTACTCCCAAGACAAAGAGAAGGAAATACTGGCCAAGTAGAGATGACGAGAAGGAACACTAAAATGCTCGAGTGCAAACTTTTTCTGATGCTTAAGTGATCGTCTGGAATACGAGCCCCATTGAAGTCCCTTCCGCGCGTATATTATCTCCCGACAAGTTAGCCGATGGAAGAACAGTGAAGAATAGAATAAAAACAGTGAACACAGTGAACACAGGATCATTTAAGTGAAAAACGCAGTGAAAAACACAAGTGAAGAATAGATTGCAGATGTTCAGCACATCTGCTTACTGTCAGGAGATACGCGCTGTCCCGGGATCCACTCCTCTACTTCCACTGAAGTCTCCGATCCTCTGCTCCTGATGCTCTGTGCTGCCCCCGATGGCCTCTTCACTGCCTCTGCACGACTGCCTCTGCACTGACTCCCCGATGCCTCTGCACTGTCCCCATTGCCTCTGCGCTGCTCCCAAAGCTATGCGCTGCTCTCCGATGTCTTGCGCTGCTCCCCGATGCCTATGCGCATGCCCCGATGCCTCTGCCTGCTCCCCGGTGCCTCTGCGCTGCCTCCCCGCTGTTTCTGTGCTGCTCCCGATGTCTCTGTCCTGCTTCCCGATGTCTCTGTCCCGCTTCCCGATGCCTCTGTTCCTTGCTCCCCCCGGTTGTGTCTGCTGTCCTGTTCCCGATGTCTCTGTCCTGCTTCACTGTGTTCTTAAATGTGTTCTTCACACATATAATTGTTCTTAAATACATTTTGTTCGCACCGTTCGCACGTATCTTTGACAATATTCTTCATTGTTCTCACTGTGTTTTTTTAATTAAATGCTCGATCTCGAGCGGGGGAAATACTCGTCAGGCAATGAGCCGTTTCTAGGTACCTTAATACTCGAATGAGCATAAAGCTCGGACGAGTATACTCGCTCATCTCTACTGGCCAGTCATATTAAACAAAGGGCTCAAAAAGCCAGGATCCCATTTGTTTACCACCCTAGCACTGGGACCAGTGCTAATGATGCCAAGGGAGATAGCTAACACGTTTCATGGACTATTATGTTGGCCTCTATAACCTAGCAAAAGATAAGACAGTATCAACCCCCACTCCAGAAATAATAGAACACTTTTTAGCCAAAAGTGACTACTCAACAACTGGCTGATCTAAACCCCCCCCTTGACAATAGAAGACATTACGAACACAAAAAAATTACTGTAGAAAAACAGGAAACAGCGGCACTCACCCGGAACCGGTTTGTCTTTTTTTATTTCATGCAAGATAAAAGTACATTCGGCATGTATGCCAACACGGGGTAGAGAGGGGTGAGTCAGGGTACCAAACAAGGCGACAGCCGTTTCGCCTGGACGGCGCTTTCTCTCGCTACTAGAGAAAGCGCAGGACGGTGCGAACGAAATGGATGTCGCCTTTGTTTTGTACCCCTCTCTCCTCTTCTACCCCAGTTTTGGCATAACATGCCGAATGTACTTTTGATCTTGCATGAAATAAAAAAGAAGACCAACACCTTTCCGGAGTGGAGTGAGGCCGCTGTTTTCTGTTTTTCTACTGTGCTTAACTAGAGATGAGCGAGCACTAAAATGCTCGGGTCTCGTTATTCGAGACGAACTTTTCCCGATGCTCGAGTGCTCGTCTCGACTAACGAGCCCCATTGAAGCAAGGGAGACTCGATGCAATTTTCAAGGGGACCAAGGCCCTACACAGGGAGCTTGGCAAACACCGGGAGGAATCAGAAAAGGATGGAAAACACCCGGAAATGGGACAGGAAACAGGCCAGGGGCGGCAGCATGCATGGATGCCTCTGAGGCTGCGAATCGCCAACCATTTTATGCCAAAATTATGGGCAACAGCGGTATGGCCATGAACAGAATAAGGACAGAATGAGCTGATAGCATCTAAAACATCCAATCATATGACCCGTGGACAGTATCGGGACTGCATGCAGATAAAATAACTAGTGGCAGCTATGGCCCACTGTATGCACCTGGCGCGGGCAGGCGACCACAGGTAGAGAGTGGCATGGCGACATACCCTAAAGGACTCAGGCTTCAAAAATGGGTTGGCAGAGAGGAACAAAGGAGGTGAGCAAAGAAGCGGCTCAAATAAGATCGGTACATGATAAAAGTTTGCCAGTATATTTTGTGGATACACAGCAGGGTGGCGACCAAAGTTAACATGGAAGCATTGAAAGACAGACCCAAAATGTCTGGCTGACACAAGCTCGTTTGTTAAGGGGACAATGCTATATGGAAGGCAGTGTGAACTAGTAGGTAGATTAAAGGTGCTGCAGTTTTTAAAAACGTATGTTTGTAGTTGGATCTTGGCACTTGGAGCTGGGCTCCGCTGCAGGCGGAGCTTTCGCCAATCCAAGCCCCTGTCTCTAGGCTCCTCCCCAAACAGCATTCTAAGAACTTTTGTATTAAGATCAAGTGTTAAATAGCGTTATTATAAGTGTAGGATTGGCGGGGGGGGAGGGGAATGTAAACAGATGCGCAAGAAGCGCGAAATAATATTGGTACATGTAAAGTTTTGCAGTCTATTTTGTGGATTACACAGCAGGGTGGCGACAAAGTTAACAAGTTGTTGTGGAAGCCATGAAACCAAGCCAAAAGTCTGCCTGACCGACAGCTCGTTTGATAAGGGGACAAGTATGCCTACAGTTCATGCACAGTCGCTGCTCGGCTGCCAAGTCTCCTATTTCGAAATACAGTTCCTAAAATATACATAACCCTCATCCATAAAGCTTATGTATAATGCTGCACGCCCCCTACCTCTATCTCTGTCTTCTTATCTCAGTCTATCGCCCAAACCCGTGCTTTAGATCCGCCAGGATCTTAGATTAACCTCTACCCTAGTGCTGACCTCCCACTCGCGTCTCCAAGTACTTTCTATGAGCATTGCTACCAATTCTATGTGAATGCTCTGCCCCGACTATCAGAACTAATATAACTAACCTCCAAAGTTCAACGTGCTCTAAAACCCATTTCTTTAGGCAAGCCTATAACACTCATAACTGCATGTAAGTTTTAACTCTTACTAACCGTCCGGTGTCGTCCTCCCATCTGTTATCCCGACAACCAACAGGCACACAGACTTCTATGCAGTCCAATTCACCCTTGGACCTGGTGCGCTCTCTGAGTGGTTCAAGCGGACAGGCACAGCAATTCCATTTATTATATTTGTCTATTCCCTAAGAAGAATGGCTGACCATGTAAAAAATCTTTTACCCGTGTTACCCCATTTCATCTTCAATAAACCGTAAGCTCTGGCGAGCAGGGACCTCACTCCTGTTGTTCCAACAAATGTTTTGTGCTCTGTTACATACATTTGTATGTGTTTCCTATGAGTTGTTAAAGTCTACGAATATGAGATGGCGCTATCTAAAAACTAAAAATAAAGATTATTATATCATTATTATTATTAGGAGGCAGGAATCTAGTAGTAGATTAAAGGGGCTGCACTTTAAAAAACTATGTTAGTTGTATTTGGGGATGGTAGTGGCGCTCCGCTTCCAGGCGACTGAGCTTTCGCCAATCCAAGAACCCTGTTCTCTAGGCACTCCCGAAACAGCACTTCTAAGACCTTTTGTCTAAGATCAAGTGAGTAGCTTACTTATAAGTTTGGAGATATGGCGAGAGGAGAGGGGGAATGTAAACAGATGACCGCAGAAGCGCTTGAAATAATATGCGTTGTAAATGATTAAAAGTTGCCAGGTATCTTTTTGGCTTATTACACAGCAGGGTGGCGAGAAGTAACGTAACAGTTTGATGTGGAATTGCCCCTGTATAGCTCTTGGCGGGTGCATTTTGATCGGCTAGGCTCAGCAGTTTGGCACGCCTTGTGTCGCTTAGCGACGGGCACTGTGCTGGTGCATAGAGGTACCGACTGATGGCGCCTTGGCCACGGATGGGTAAATTCGGAGGAGGAGGGGTGGGAGGAGGGTGGGGGCGGAGGGGGAGGTTATAGTAGGCCACTGGAGACATGGACCGAGGTACGGCCCCGCAAGTCCTTTGCGTCTCGGCATGAATCACCCAGCCCCAGGGTCAGACCGGGTCCCAGCGCTGCCCACAAGTTAAGTGGTGAAGTAGCGTTTTATAAGTTTGGGATATGGCGGGTGGGGGAATTGTAACAGGGAATGCGCAAGAAGGCTGACTGAAAAATATGGTAAATGAGTAAAAGTTGCCAGTATTTGTGGATAACCACAGCTGGGTCTCACCCGGCTTGGCGACAAAAGTTAAACAACTTTGATGTGGAACATCCATGAAAACAACCCAAATTTCTGCTGACACACTCGTTTGATCAAGGGACGAGTATTGGAGGGGCAGCTCATATGGACGACTTTTGGGAAGGTAGCCAATGGAGCCAACGTGGGAGGCTGCTATGGAGACAATTTAATTTTGATATCGTGCCTGATATGTGGCAGTCCAAAAAAGTTTTCAAACAAGAGGAGCCAGGTAGGGGGCCCTCCGAAAAATGGAATAGCATTGAGTGCCAGTATGTGGAGTCCAAAAAAGTTGTTCAACCAGGAGGAGCGGAGGTGGCCCCCTCCCCTCAGAAAAATGGAATAGATTGCAGTGCTGTCTGTGGCATCCCAAAAATTGTTTTAAAATCAGAGAGACGGGTCAGGTGGCCCTCCAGAAAAAGTTAAATGCATAAAGTACATAGCTAGAGCCAGTGGCACTGTCAAAAAATGACCTAGTTTTCCTCTGCTTAGACTGTAACAAAGAGGAGGAGAAGGAAGAAAATTGAGGAGGACGGAGGGATAAATATTCAGGTTGAGCTTCCTGTCACTGTTAAAGAGATTTGGAGATTGGAAAATTTATGAGAATCCAGGCTTATTCATCTTAAATAGGTCAGCCTGTTCAGCGCTGTCAGTCGGACACGGCGTGTACGCTATCGGTGACTGTATGGGCACCAGCGTGCACTGAAAACCCGCCGTTCGGACACAGTCCGCTCAGCGGCAGGGCAGGCAAGAACCTCAAGGCGTACAGCGCCAGTTAGTGCCACAATGTCAAGCTTTGAAAACCCGTAGTTGTCGGGAGGCGGTAAGATGTGAATCATTTAGGACGATGGTATCATGAGTCAGCACGTAACTCCCCTTCACCATTCTTTCTGAGTAAGATCAGACCTACTTGCACGAGACGGGGACAGGTGGACAGTTTGCTTGCTGGGGTGACATAAAGATGGCAAAAGCCTGTAAAGCGTGACCCTTGCCAGTGCTGACAAGCTGTGTCATGCTCACGCCTACTCTCCCCGCTACTTGTCCCGCAGAAACAGCCTCCTGCCGCTAGCGCTTGTCAGAAGGGAAATATGTTTCAAGATTGTGACACAGGGCCACTGCTGGTATTAATGCTATTCTCACACCTGTACTCGCCTAAGGTATAGGAGTGAAAGGATTTTGCTTAGTTGACCGTGGGTCAGGAGGCGCGAGACTGAACACCCGAGTTAATTGGTGCTTGGAATAAATTCTTTGAACACAGAGGGGTCACGGGTTAGGCATGCACTAGAAGAATCTGCCATACTGCGGACCATGGAGTACCACGCGCGTAAGAATTCACCTCCCCTCGCCATGGCTGACTGTCCATTCCTCCTCCTCCAAACTCCTGACCAACTCATCTTCTTCTGGACCATGCACGATGAACAGTGAAGGACTCAAAATCGGTACCTCTCTTGTGTCGCCAACATTCTCCTCCTCGTCCTCTCATCCTCCTCCACTCACCTCCTCCGATAGGCGCTGAGAAACAGACCTATAGGGTGCTTTGGCTATCAATACAAGGGAATCTTTGCCCCCAGTCTCTTGTGCCGGAGCGCTATAAGCATTCCGAGCTTCATGTGATCAGGATTTTTCATAACAGGCCAAGCAGCGGCAAATGGTGCAGGCTTGATGATGGCGGCGACTATCGCCACTGACCATCGTGTGAAATCCTCAAAGTTACTCAGCACCTGACAAATCTCAGACATCCACGTTTCAACACTCCTCATTGTAGACTTAGGGGAAAGCTGACTGACCTATCACCAGTCTGGTGGAAGTTGACATCTGGCACAGATCTCAAATCGCTCGGCGCTGCTGTGGTAAACTCGTGTGATAAAAGGTCAGTGTGTTGAATTCCACTCGTGGGGCACGTCGCACAACAGTCGGTGAAGGGCAGTTGGGGCGGCCGCTGCGCTGCCATGAAGAGTGTGGACCTAGCATCTGTGCTGGACTTCTGTAAATACTGCGACAGCATGCGGCTGCACCTTCGTGAGCCAAATCAGGACAGAGTTGGTGTGGTATTGGGAGTCTTGAGGAAACGCGAACTAATCAGATTTAACACATGCGCTCCAGGCATCGCCACAGATGTCAGTCTGCCGAGTTGCAGAGCCGCCAACCACAGTCGTACGCCGTTGTTCACACACAACCATGCCTGCTTCAGGTTCTCGGAGTTGCCCAAGCCACAGATCAGTCTGCGCGTGATGCCCTGTAATAGTCTTGGGCGCGTATATGCTTTTATCGACTATGGCTAGCAGTTTGAGCAACCGCCTGCTGTTCGCTTTAGCGACGGCACTGCCTGCTTGTGCCCTAGGCTACCGAACTGATGGCGCCATGCCTACGGCTGGTAGTTCGGCGGAGGAGGGTGGTAGGAACGGGGGTCGGAGAGGGGGAGGCATAGTGGCCGACGACACCTGGACCGAGGGTTAGGCACCCGCAATCCTGGCGTCGTGCAGTATATGACCAGCCGCATGGGTCCAAACTCGGTCCCAGACCCTCCACCAGCGTAACCCAAGTGCGTCAAGGATATATAGGGCCATCTGCCGGCACAGCCACTCGTCCACGTGTCCGTTGGTCAGGTGGGACCTTGTCAGAAACGGCGTTGGTCAGGGCACGGATGATGTTGTCTGACACGTGCTGGTGCAGGGCTGGGCGGCACTCGGGAAAAGTAGTGGGTGGACTGGGGACCCGAATAAGAGGGGGTGGCCGCCGCCATGAGGTGAGAAAGGCCTCGGGGCTCTACTACCTAGGCCTATTAGTGGCAGCATCTCCCAGGCTGAGCAATCTGGAGATGTGGACCATTAAAGGGCTTGGGCGTGCTGGGTGGTTGCACTATATTTGCGTTTCCGCTCCAGCGTCGGGGTATGGAGTAGTTGAACGCTTGGTGGATGCTGTGGAGGATCGTGGAGGCGACGATGGGGTTTTTGTGCTCAGGGTTCTGGGCAGGGGGCTGATATCAGCTGAAACAGGGAAGGAGCAAGGGTGTGCACGGGCGGATGGTGATTGAAACGGGCTTGTTGGCCAATGAGTGGGGTTGTTAGCATTAAATATGAACTGCGCATACTGGTGTAGTAAGCTATAGTGGTGGAACCCTGCTGATCCGGTTTGGGGCAACATGTTGACACCACCAGTCCGCGGTCATCCGTGGTTCTTTAAGAACCTCCAGACTTTGTGAAAATCTAGCAACACTCGTCGCAGGAATGCCTCAGCCAATGGGAGCGTTACTAGTTGTGACACATTGGACGACTGATGCACCAGGTCTGGCCCTTGCTCTCCGTCTGGTGCCCACCACTGCTCTTCCGAAACCTGTTTGGTCGAGGACTCCTCCGTCTAGGAAGCACTGTGTTCACCCGGATATACCCAGCTTGGGTCTGTCAACTGTACATCATCCTACAGATCCCTCAGTCTGTCCCCCCTCGGGACTCCTGCCGACAACAAACTCCCCACTGTTGACACCCATGTCTTCCTCATCGTGGACACCTCTTTACACATTCTTCACCCTACGCAAGAAGGTATCAATTCACACACGACTGCGATGGTGGAGAACCGGGCATCGGAAAATTGCATCTAGCAGCAACGGACAAGTGGTGTTGTGACATGTGGGGTAAGGGTCCAGAAATTAAACAGTTACCTAGCAGTATGCCGGTTCAAATGCTCAAATTTTCCTGAGGAGTCGGGTGCAGACGGGGGGAGAGCGAGGCTGAGGTGCAGGAGATGGGAGGAGTATCCGATTCAGGTGACATGGGTGGACTGGTGGAAGTATCTGACTGCGTGGAACAAATTGCTCGACAGCATTGTCGGCAATCCACGACAAACCACCTGTCGCACTGTTCTGCGACTCAACAGTGCTCGGTACACGAGTCCCAGTAAACTTCAGACATGAAACTAGGAGTGTAGCTCTGCGGCCGTTCCCCGCTCCCTCTACGCAGTGTGGTGTTCCGGACCCCGCCCAGGACCACGGCCCTCTGACCCTGCAGTAGTTGGAACCGCCAACGTCCCGCCCTCGTCCTCTACACCTAGCCCTCGGGTAATGTTATGAGTTAATTGATAAAGAATGGAGTTACTAAACTTTATTTTTTTTTACTTTTTTTTGTGTTTTTTGTTTTTTTTTGTGTTTTTAGTTTTTAAAACCCAAAACGAGCATCCTATTGCTATGGCTTTTTTCTAGCCAAGTATGAAAGCACACGCTATGCCAGATGGATGACGCGAGTTATTAAAAAAATAAAACGTAAAAATAAAAAAGGAAATGGCGACTCCGTGCCTAATTGAAATCCAACCCCTATAAATTTTCCCTACTTCGGTCTTTGCGATGGATATGTGCGTCACTGAAAAGCCAAAACACGCGGGTCGCAAACTCTCACTACAATGCTCACAATTGCTAGTAGATGCACTGCAGCAAGGACAGCCCCAGCAGATAACCAACCCGAAATCAAATATATATAACGCTACTGTAGGCGTAAGTAAGCGTTGTGATTCTCCTATGGCTATTTTCTAGCCAAGTATGAAAGCCACACTGATGAGAGATCGCTGGTATGAAGAAAAATTAAACGTCAAAAAAAAGAAATGGCAGACTGTTGGCCTAAAGAAATCAAAGCCCCTATAATATTTCCCACTTTGGTGTTTGAGGTGATAGATGAATGGTCACTAGAGCTAAACACAACGGTAGCAAGTCCCCCTGCAAATTCCTCACAATATGGGACTAGCTGCAATACTAGTTGCCGCAAGCCCAGCCAGCAGCAAACAAAAAAAAGTATAACGTTATTGTAGCCCTAAGAAGGGCTGTTGGGTTCTTGGTGAATCACTCCTGCCTAACACATTCTAATAGAACACCTAACGCTTTCCCTGACCAGCAGCAGCTACTCTCCCTAGCGGCATTCAGAACAGAATGATACGACAGCACGACGGGCCAGCGGCAGTCTATACCAGGGATCACCCTGATCTGGGCCAGCTAACCACTGCTGATCGACGTGATAAGGGTACCAACGTCATGGCTGGGGGGAGTGCAGAGTCTCCTGGCTTTGTGATGGCTCTGTTTCTGGCCGCCAGAAAAGTAACGGCGGGAGTGCCATTTACTCGAAGCCGGGAGAAGCATTCTGTCTGCGAAGCAGCAACGAGCAGTTTAGAAGTACGCTTATGCTCGGAAAGAGCATTCAAGCTCGCAGGACGGAGTATGTTGCTATTCTAGTGCTACGTCTATGTTGTTGAATGATGAGCCACCCACCCCATTTATTGTCTGTTATTAAGTTACAGCTCTGAATCCGCGGTGTACCAGAAGAGTTTGACAGGTCCCCCTTGTATTCACATTCCGTTTTTGAAACAAAAAAATTACTACCAATGAATGAATCTCCAGGCCTAGATGGGCTCACAGGTGCCTACTATAAAAAATGTTCACATATACTTTCCCACCTACTTACTTTGAACGTTTTCCCTGGCAGCTAGAATGGGAGAACTCCCAAAGGAGGCAGTGGTGGTGACTCTCCCCAAACCAAGGAAGACCCCCGACCATCCTGCTAACTTTCATCCAATATCCCTACTAAATGTTGATAAAAACTATATGCAAAATTCTTAGCCAACAGACTAAAGAAGGTGCTGCCTATACTAATTACATCCGACCAAGCAGGCGTCACCCCCTCCAGGCAGGCCTCCGATAACACCAGACGATTAGTGGATTTATTGCAGCATTGTGAAATCCCCAACTTAACAGCGGCTTTTGTAACTGTCAGTGACGAAAAGGCATTCAACAGAGTGAATTGAGTGTATGCATTCTCCACTCTCAGCAAATTCAGAATAGGAAGGCACATACTTTTGGAGATTAAGGCACTCTACGCCTTCCCAACAGCGCAGTCTTTGTAAATGGGGCAAGAACCCACAAATTTGCTTTGATGAATGGAACTCGATGAGGCTGCCCCCTGTGCCTTATCATATTCATATAAGCCATAGAACCTCTGGCCATAGCGATACGCTCACATCTGGAAATCTCTGGAATTAGCATTGGCAATACAGACCATAGACTTGCGTTATTCGCAGACAATATATTAATCGCCTCAGATGTTGAAAGGTCTTAGGCACACATTCGAGATAATGGATACTTATTGCAAGGTGGCCTACTACAAAACAAATCAGACAAAATCACAAGTACTGCCGATCAATATTCCCAATAAGCTTCTAGCTGCATCAAAAATGGAATATAAGATGGACTGGAGGGAATAGAGCATAGAATACTTAGGTATACGTTTGACATATCCCATAAGCAAATTATACCACACAAACTAAATGGGGTTATTCCAAAGTAAGTTTATTCCAAAGGACTGGGATTTCCAGACCTTAAGGATTACCATGGAGCAGCGATAGTCAACCAATCACAACACTAGTGGTTAAACACGGTTATTAAACCATGGTGTAATATAGAGAGGGAATACGAAAAAGGGCTTTTACCTCAGGAATAGAATATTGACTCTTCTATGGCGGGTCAAACTCCCTTCTCCTCAACTATTAACGGTTAAAGCACAAGATGAAGCCTGGGATACTCTAACAGCCCAGCTGAACGAGTTAGAGGAAATATCCCCACAACAAATACCACTAAATATATTTGACAAAACATACACACCACTTCCTGGTATCTAAATGGAGTTCATTCCCTAGCAGACCTTGTGTCCACACAAGACATCTACAAATACCTCAGAATAAGATCTTTTATTCAAGATAAACCTAACCCACTGTCAAAAACTAACAAAAAACTCCTGCAGTTCATCTCGTCAGCTTCAGACCTGACAAAGGGAATCTCTTAGTTCTATAACATGCTAGAGATGCTAAATAACATGCTAAAAAAAAAGCTTCACAAAAACACCCTATATGGAAATGGGAAGGGGACCTCTTTCTCTGAGGCACAATGAGTAAAGGCCATTAACCAATGTTACTATGCGTTGCTCAGCCCACCAAGAAGCTATAATGAAAATACATGAGATAAATTTTTCCATCCGTAAATCCGTTGGGGGTCATTTACTAAGGGCCCGAATCGCATTTTTCCTATGGGTTACCCGAATTTTACCTTCTTGCACCAATTATCCCTGAATTGCCCCGGGTTTTTGGCGCACTCGATCGGATTGTGGCGCATTAGCGCCGGTATGCATGCGACAGAGGTCGGGGGCGTGGCCGTAAGAAAACCCTACAGATTCGGAAAAACCGACGTATTTTTAAATAAAAGTGTCGCTTGACACGCACTTACCTGCACCCAGGATAGCATTCTATTGCATGCAACACAATCCCCTGCTAAATACCTGTCACAGCTGCGCAATCCCCAAAAATGTAGAAAAATCTGACGAAAGTGTGGCCGCAGACCCTTAGTAAATAAGCCCCAATGTATCAAGTGTGGCAGAAACTGAGTCATACAATAATACAATATTATCTGCACATCTATAATCTAAAACATGCAATAGCACAGTAAAAGTCAGACTCCAAGCATACCACTCAAACAAGGTTTTGTTTCCTAAAACTTTAGGAGTGAATATTTAAATATATAAAATGCTGAGTCTTCACCTAATAAAACCAAATGTCCTAAAATAATCAAATATCAAAGATGCAAAACAGCAATCAGTGAATGTCTTTATTGCTCTTCTGGCTGCAGAGTCAAAACCATTTATACTAAAAAAATAAATAAAGAATAACTACAGAAAATATTGAAAGAGAATTGAGAAGGTATTGGGTCTAATTTATCATAAAACCGGCTCCTAACAAAAGTTCTATGGGGCATATTTATCAGGACCTGATGTTAGCTTATTGCTAGCACTTGCGATTATTTGCCCCAATCCGTCATTATTTGCCCCCAATCCGCGGCCGTCCGAGCAGAGGGCGCGGTCAACCAGTATCAGGCTGGTGCGGGGCGTTACTGTTCCCGCGCTGGCGCACCTGCTGCTGGCGACTTTTCACGCTGTAGAGCCTTCCGCCCTGATACATCAAGAGGCTTCCGCTTCTTGATGTATGCCGCTGTGAATATGCAAATATCCCCAATGACTGTCTTTGGAGGTCTTCTACAGTCAAATTAATTAAAAAGGCTTTGACCGTTGATAAATCTGCTGCCAGTGTCTTATGTTATGTGGGTTGTTTGCGACAGTCGAAAGAACAGTCACAAAAAAACATTAAAAGTCGCAACATAGACCAAGGTGGTGACTGGCGTAAATTTGTGCCAAATGTGCCATTTGTGCAAGTGATGAATTTGGCACAAGCAGGGTCTATGTCAGGGGTCCCCAAACTACGGCCCGCAGGCCACTTGCGGCCAGCGGACCGTTTCTAACCGACCCCTGACGCTTGGAGCACCAACACCGGGCCTTGCGGCCTTCGACAGTCGGGCAGGGGTTTCCGTCCGTCCGGACAGGAAGCTCCTGCCCGTCAATGTATAGTGCTCGATGCGGCCGGAAACGGCCGCTCGAACACTATTACAGGAGCGATGTGGCCGGAAGACAACCGTGGCACACATCACTCCGTGAACTAGGATGCGCGGCCGCGTGATTACGTCATCACCGCGCACCCCTTCCTGCCCGGACGCAGCAAAACGATAGAAGAAGCGCGGAGATTGATGTGAGTACGCCTAAAATGGTAGGAGAAAGATTGTGGCGGCCGGGGGCCCTAATATATAACATTAATTATCAACATTAACATAGGAAATAATTAGTTATGAGGGGCATAATAGGAAATAATTATGAGGGCAGAATAGGAAATAATTAATTATGAGGGGCAACATAGGAAATAATTAGTTATGAGGGCAGAATAGGAAATAATTAATTATGAGGGGCAGAATAAGAAATAATTAATCATGAGGGGCAACATAGGAAATAATTAATTATGAGGGGCTGCATAGGAAATAATTAATTATGAGGGGCAGCTTAGTAATTAATGGTGCGGGGGGCATAAGAAATAATTAAATATGAGGGTCAGTCTAGTTATTAATGGGGAGAGCATTATTCAATAATTAATGGAGAGGGGTCCCAGTATATTTAATACTTAATTGACACATTAATTAATTAATTGGGCCAATATATAAAAATAGTTCACAAGGGGGTGGAGTATATTAAATAATTAATTGAGGGGGGCCCAGTGTATTACGGATGCGGTCACATGTACCGCTATTTATTTTTAGACTTTAGTCCGGCTCTACAACGGTCTCAGAGGGACAGTAAACGGCCCCCTATGTAAAAAGTTTGGGAACCCCTGGTCTATGTCAAACTGACATTGTGCTGTTCATATCTACGCGTTTCGGACTAAATTGTTAAGTCCTTAGTCATGATCTACGTGTATCCACTAAACACACTTCTTAAAAGGAACATAGACAGGTGTAACAGCAAACAGGTAATTATCACATGCGCATAGAATTTCAACAGAGAAGCCAGATAGCATGTAACAATCAGTGTACAAAAGAACGGAAACACATACTAATATATAATCTTATGACCTGAATAAACAAGTATTACTCATGTATAGTAATAGTATATATGTATTGTACTAAAAGATTATTTATATATATGTGTGTGGGCATATTAAGAGAAAGCTAAACCGCATAGATTAGATGCCTATTCACACTACATGCTTTGAACAGGATGACCGTGAAAAAATAAATAAAAATCTCAGAGAGCAGTGGTAATCTTAATAAAGATACATAGTATCCGTCTTGTGATTTAAGCCCAGTGGTGCCCTTGTATTTAAATTTAGGATCCAAAACATTTCGCGATTGCGTAATTTTTGTACTCTATTTCCTCCTCTGGCGGGGGTAGTAACCCTTTCAAGGAAGAAAAATCTCCCTTGTGGACATTATAAAAGTGTTTGGACAAATTGGATATGTTCTTATCCGTATGTTTGGGTCTATCTGTTATATGTTCAGCTATCCTTCTTTTCAGAGGGCGTACAGTACTGCCAATGTATTGTATATTGCATGCAGTGCAGCAAGCTTGATAAACAACAAACTTGGTGTTACAATTTATGTATGTTTTTATATTTCTTTGTATATTATCATGTGTAGAGACAAAAGATTTTTTGTTTTGCATATAGCAACAGATGTTGCACCTAGTACCTCCGCATGCATAAGACCCCTTTGTGCTTAACCACGTTTCAGTGTTTGTCTGTCTGTTGCTAAAATCAGAAGGTGAAACAGTGTTATCTATTGTGCGTGCTCTGCGAGAAATAAATTGACAGCCTGACTGTAAGATGTTCCTAAGTTTGGTATCAGCATACAGTACTGGGAAAAATATTTCCTAATAATGTTCGTAATCTCTTTATAATCTTCACTGTATGTAGTAGAGAACACTACTACTATTTTCTTGCGATATAATACAGAGTCTATGACACCAGTATCAGGATTTCCTTGTAACGTGACATCTAAAAATGTGATGTTGTTGGTTCCGACATTATATGTAAATTCCAAGTTATAGTCATTACAATTTATGAAATTAATGAAATCTCTGATGGTTGTGGGCGGACCTCTCCATATCAACAACCCATCATCTATGTATCTGCCATAATAATAAATATATTGCTGATGTTCGTTATGGTTGGAATAGATATATTCCTGTTCCCACCACGAGACATAAATATTCGCTAATGACGGAGCCCATAGGGCATCCCTGAGTTTGTTAAAAATAATTTTTGTTAAAAGAAAAAAATTATTTTTGAGAAGCAAATTAGTGACAGTTATTATGTATTGTTGTAAATTTTCGGAATAATCTGTATACAACTGCATATGATGTTTTAATGCCACTAGAGCCTTCTCATGTGGTATGCTTGTATACAAGGCTGTTATATCACACGTAACCCACATGCAATCTTTATGCCAAATAATTTTAGACATTGTTCTGAGAACTTGTTTTGTGTCTTGAAGATATGACGGTGTCTGTTTTACTATTGGTTGTAAATGTCGATCAAGCCATATGCTAAGGCATTCCAATAGTGAATCTACCCCGATATAATGGGGCGTAAGGGAGGGGGGAACACTTCTTTATGTAATTTTGGTAGGGCATGAAATAAGGGGCATAGGGGATGTTCTGGGATAAGAAAAGCTGCTTCTTTCTCAGTGTGGATGTTTAAAGTAGTGACTCATTTTATGGTGTCTACTAACAGCGTTCTCACTTTTTGTGTGGGATCTGTATTGAGGTGTGTGTAGATCGTGTTATCACTTAGCATATTCATAATGGATGCCTCATACAACCCACTATCTAGAATAGTAACAGACCCCCCTTTATCTGCCATGCGTATACAGATATACTTATTATTCTGTAACTGTATTAATGCTTCTCTTTGTGCATGGGTTAAATTATGTTTGGAATATCTGTTAGAATGGTGTAACTGTTGTAGCTCCCTTTCCACCAATGTTTGGAATAAGTCCATTTCTGGAGTTCTTGATTTTAAGGGATAGATATCCTGTGCTTGTATTTTGTCCTTCGTTGCCAGTCCATATAAATCCAGTAGGACACATTGATCATTGAAATCTAAATTCTCGAATTAGTTCAGTATGGCAGTACTGTGTTGAACATTAGACCCCTGTGAAGAGTTGTCCAGCACATGATTTTAGAAAGATTCTGCGAGTGCTGGAATATTTCCCTATCCTTTGACATTGTGCTGCCCTGTGTGAATGAATGCTGTTTTGCAATGAAAAGTAGCAAAACAGCATTTGCAGCACAACTGCCCCCAAACATAGACAAAAAAAATCAATTATAAAATTACCCACATTGGGGCTGATTTACTAAGGGTCACAAGCGCACTTTCATCAGACTGTTCGCCGTTTTTGGGATTTGCGCAGCTTTGACAGATATTTAATAGGTGTCTA
This sequence comes from Engystomops pustulosus, assembly GCA_019512145.1. Taxonomy (NCBI): domain Eukaryota; kingdom Metazoa; phylum Chordata; class Amphibia; order Anura; family Leptodactylidae; genus Engystomops; species Engystomops pustulosus. The sequence goes on along the minus strand of CM033643.1, from coordinate 73,894,163 downwards.
CGCTGGGATTGTGTCGCATGTGATTGGTATTTGGCGCAGCTGCGCTGGCTTCCATGGGACACAAATTGGGGGGCGTGCCATCGGACGTTCCGACTGATTCGAACTGAGCACGGGATTTAACTTTCAAATTGTGTCACAAGCCATGCACTTACATGCATCAGGAAAAAGAAGGTGAACTCTGGCGGACCTGAGCTGGGGAGCGACACATGCAGGATATCGGCTGCACAATCTTAGTGAATCGCAGCAGAGTGCATTGTCGACGGACAATGCACTTTCAGTGAACTCTGTAGACTGGAGTATGTAGCTCTTTATGTTAATATATTATTTATTTGGGTGGTTTTATATATATCTATAAACCCACACATATAAAGAAGTATTTATTATAAAAACAATTCCATTATAGAAAATATACAGATTATAGATATAGATATTTAACTTTACCAAAACTATTTCTGCAAGGATTTTGATACTGTATTTGTTTTATTGCCCTTTTTCCAATGGGCCTTAGTAATATTTTAAGTCAGTAGAGTCCCAGTATAATTTACAAGTTATCAGTAGTTTTGGTACAGCATAATGACATTTTCAAAGTGTACCACGTTCACCCTTAACATATAAGGAAAAGAAATGATGGCCTTGAAAAGCAATGGGTGTGGAAATTAGAGTAAGTGTGAACAGATTTAAACTTCTATTGCAGAATGCTTTGTAGGTGTTGTAAACTCTTATAACAACCTCACTGGAAGTGAGGGCATCCTCCGAAAAGAGCATTTGACTCACACGTAAATAAATATGAATAAGGAGGAGGACTAAAAGGCAGAGGTAGGGACACGCTTGGTACATAACATCATATGTTTCTTTAATTAACCACTAAATAATACAATATCTTGTTACCATTTGACATTGAGCTACAATATTTATAGTCCAAGATATAATAACATCATTTATGATAAATGTGAATGTCATATAATAGGATAATGACAAGTAGATAATTAATAATTGTATAAATAATAGTAACCTCTAAGTAAAAATAAAACATTGAAGTGTTTCTCTATTTTGCAAGCTTTCTATTTTTTATCTTGTACAATTATATTTCTACATTAAAAAGCACATTTACCATAATATGTTTTAAAGGGTTGGTTGGTTTTAAACTGTGGTGATTTTGGAAAGATTTGTATGTAGATGTTGTAAACCAAAGCCAAAAGTGAACTTAGACTTTTTTTCCCTGCAAGATGTATTTCCAGCTTTAACTGAAAAGACTAGATAGCTTAGTTTGAGTATTATATATTTCTTTGTTGTGAAATTTTAGCTTAAAGATGAGCAGTCATATTGATTCGGGACCCTAAACCACTAACAGTACCTACAGCACTTGCGCAGCGAAGCAGGGGTGTATGACGCCGGATTCACTAGCAGCAACATGCAGGTGCGCTGAGCTGCGGACGCAGGTAAATATTAATGTTTGAGATTTTTTAATGTGACCATGTAAGGGGCAATTTGGGACTCTAAACTACCAGTCCATATTGACCTTTGGGTGGTTTCGAGTCTCCAAATCGTCCGACAGGTTCCATTTCACAGATTTATTCCTGGATAAAATGTTCTTCCTTGTTTACTTTTCTGGTATACACACTTTACCAAATACTTATAATACTCATTAACCCATTAATATTAATGTATTTTAGTGACATACAATTTGTAGTTTGTAAGTCCATTTTCTCCTGGACTCTATTTTAATGCTGGTACAACATCTAAGTAGACTGTGTAACCTACTAAAATTATCATTGGGATGCTACTGTTGCCAAAAAAGCGAAATCATATAGTGAATTTTGGGGGATGCTGAGGAGTGCTAAGCTTCACCACTTATGTCATCCCTTTTGGAAATCCCCTATGTTCACAGGCTAGAAAAGGTGCCCATCTATAAATATGTATATGACTGTTCTGACATGTTGAAGGTCAGAAGGAAATAAAAACGATGTTTAGGGCTTCCTTCACAATCACATTTTGCAGGATATTTTTAGCTTGAATTAGACAATTGGATTTGTTTTTTTATGGCTTTTCTTATTTCCATATGCTAACATGCAAGTTTTCATGCTTTTCATTCCCTGCTGTGAAGACTATGCAAGAGTTGCAGAAAAAAAACAAATAACTGATGGCATCCTGCACAGACCCAAAAAATGCTAAGTCCCACATTTGACCTGCTTTTAATAATTAATACTGACAAAAGCAGAAAGAATGGGAAGAGAGAGGAGAAATAGATGCAGAAAAAAAGATGGCGAGAGGGCCAGAGGGAGAGGGTATGGATAAACAAGAAAGAGAAATATTATGGTATAAGGAGAAGTATAAAGTACAGGCGGTCCCCTACTTAAGAACACCTGACTTACAGACGACCCCTAGTTACAAACGGGCCTCTGGTAATTGGTAATTTACTGTACTTTAGCTCCAGGCTACAATGATCAGCTGTAAGAGTTATCACAGGTGTCTGTAATGAAGATTTATTATTAATCCTGGTTTTCGCGAGAATCCAACATTTGTAAAATCAAATTGTCACAGGCTGGGGTTACAATTATAAAGTATATGGTTCCAAATTCAACTTAAGAACAATCCTACAGAACCTATCTTGTACTTAACCCGGGGACTGCCTGTAGTGGTTTATTATTATCACTGTAATCCATATTTATTTTAATTGCTTGTAACAGGCCAATTTCTTCTTTAATTGCTATTGAGACTTTTGCTATAACTTTACAATCATTGGTCATCCTCACCAGATAAGCGGAAAATAATCGTGCTTATCTTGTGAAATCTTGTTTTAATTTTGTATCACATATCCACAGAATGTATTAAAGGGGTTGGCCATGTTAGCTCATGGTTTTGTAATGTGTGTGTAAATGTGCCGGGCAGGATAATAGGTAATGTACCAATATACATCTACAATGACATCACAAGGAGCAAAGATCTTAGGGAAAATGGCGGTGTGCCTCCGTAATTTAAATGACAAATGACAACCAACCACTTTGCCGGCAGCAATAAAATGCAGCCCACAGCACTCAAAAGGTTAACAACCACGATTGGTGTCTGTACCAATGGGTCTTAGCTATGGGTCTGCTCATCCCTAATATCTAACCTTTTAACAAACCTCAGTAGCCAAGTCACTTAGAAAAATTATGTGACTTGTAATGTGCATTTTATTATAACCTTCCCATCTGCTGTATCGGTCTGCAAAGTTGTTGCTGTCTCAAAATTGCTAGGAGGAGAAGTTACTGGGGTAAGTCAGTGCCCCCTCTGCCTCTGCATACAGATTCTATGTCCGTTCCAGCAAGACCGTGACCAATCAGGAATTCAGTCCTGATTTTAGAATAAAAGCATAGGGAAGTAAGGAGGATTGCTGCAATGTAATATATTACAAAGTTTCTTGTATTGACTTCTATTAATGTATAATGTAAAGGTTTTATTTGTTTTTAACAATCCTTACATTACTTTTAATTAATTTTCAATTTTTAAATTCTTACGTCTCACACTACATACCTTAAAGGGCAGGATAAAAAAATATGTACCTATCCTGCTTCAGCTGCACACTGAGCCCTATACTCTCCTAGCTGGAGCATGTAGATTTTGTGACCTTTGCAACCAATGTCACTATTGTCACCATTGTCACCACTAAGGCTGCTGATTGGGTGCAGGGGTCAGGGGATTCCTGGCTATGGTCAGGAGAGTATACAAAGAGGTATGTGGTTTGGGATGTTGGAACAGAGAACCAAATCAGGGTGAGTGTATATATATATGTAAAAATTACTTTCATCAGTCCTGACCCTCCACAGGCTTACCATTCAGCAGAGTAGTGTATATATGGTCAAACTACAGAATGTCACGCTCATATGGGAAGAATACATATTTACAGAGATTCTTCATGCAATTTAACCCACGCAAAAAAATACTTCATTGAAAACTATGATTAAAAGGCATTGCCATTATCCCTAAATGGTTTCTCTACATCGCTGCAATGTTATAAAAATAATTTGTAAACTTATATGTAACACTACTTGAGTCCAATGAAACCCTCAATATTCATGAGTTACTTGCATTGTGCTGCAAATTTTATTGCATTGACTTTTCCGTCTATTCTTCACATTTTCTTTTAAGGTCATGTTAATGGTCATATTCGCCTTCATCTTTTTTCCAATTTTTCATTTTACTTATCTCTATTTTAACCTTTCTGGTCAGGACTTTTTGCAGGTCAAGTAACATATTTTGTGGAGGTAAAACATACAATTTACGACTATAAGTGCGGCTTTTTCATGATGTATGCCAAGTAGTAGATCCCTTAAAATTCCCTATGCTCTTCAAATTATCTGTGTGGTTCTTATTACTTATATTGAGAATGGCATAGTGAAAGTAAAAAGAAGACAGATTACATAATCTGAACCAGATAATTGCTCATCCGAATTAAGTTTCATAACTGTTTAATTATCATTATTGCTAAGTCTGCGACTTCAATTTAGCATCACGTAGGGAATGTGAGGTTATATCAGTCAGTGAAAGAAGAGAAGAAAAGGGAGGATGTCCAGGCTCCTGGATAGTGATGTCATCCATCAATCAAGTAAGCAGCTGCCAGACCCCAGAGTAAAGTGAAGGCTGCACTGCTAATCCATCTGTTTTGCTTTCACCACATTCCCCAGGCTGGGTGTCATTCTTCCAATATTGAGATACTTTGTCATACTTGCTCGGCTCATTCACAAACATCATTACAAACCTGGGCTAAGAAGTGGGAGTCCCAATTTATACAGCTAACCACTATGTAAATGAGATAATCCTCACCACTCATGACCTTCTAAAACCAAAGGCATGCACCACAAGGACCACATGTTCATGTAGGACAATGGCATGCCATCTATTCTGTCTGTGCAATTAAAGGGACAAAGGAAAGAATTGCAAATACTGTACAAATATTCTACATCAGTACAGGTTCTGAGCATTCTAACATATATGTTTTTACTTTGTTTCCTGAGTTTAGCACTTAACTTAAAGTAAGCTCATATAACATTCACTCTCTGTGTATGTATTAGGTTATAAAATGCTAGTAATTATTTCTCTGTGGAATTGTAAAATTACTATAAAATATATGTAATGTAGCTGACAATTAAATGAACATGTACTCCTATTATAAATATATATTTAATACACATATACAGTAGGGTCTAGATTTACTCACATTCAATAACATCACTGTCACGGATGCACCCACGATCCTTGTCACAGATCATGGCCACAGCCGTGCCTCCCCGTGTGGCATGGTGCCCCCCGGCCCGGACTTACCTTTCCACAAGCCTGCTTCCCATCCGACTAGTCCGCATGTGTCCACGCTCCTAGGATGCGAGCACGCCGGCTCTCCTGGACTTAAAGGGCCAGCGTCCTCCTTATTGGCACTGGCTAATCCAGCTCATCCGGCCAATTCGTTCTCCTGCTGTCACCCAAGGCTTGTGTCCTGCATCTCCTCCTACTATCCCTGCTACCTTGGCTGCCACCGCGGGCCTAGTCACACCCGCGGAACGACCTGGTGGCATCAAGACCATCCCGCTTTGCGGCCAGCTCTGGTGAGGACCAGGTGCCACTTAGTCTCCGGTCCCGGGTGTCAGCTCGTACCATCATCTCCCGCGGTGGTCCAGAGGGTCCACGGACTCTTCCCAAAGAGACTCTTTTCCTCCTAGTACTCCCTAGTACCCTCCTGAGTCACAATCAGAGTGTACACCCAACAGAGGATTATTTTGTAGATAAGTGGGTAACTGTAATACAAATAATTCTATTAAATCCATGAAAACAAAGTGATGCCATATTTTGGCCAAACTGCAGATCTTTAGTGGTTCTTATGGAAATTAGTCTCAAATATTAATTTGAAATTAAAAAATATACTTGAGAAGGCAACAATATTGCTTTGAAGATCTTCTGTAAGCTGTTATACTCTTTAAAATATACAAAGTTTAGTTAATAGTTTAACGTCTGAGAGTTGCATAAAATTAGGAGCTGTGCTGGGACGGGCTTTTTTAAAAAATGAACGTGGGCTTTCGTTGCAAAAGTTATAAAACTGAAATTTTTCTTGTCATTGAATAAAATTTCACATTTTCATTCATGCATATTATTCAGCTTATTTACCTACAAGCTCCACACGCACCTTTGTGAATGTATCTAGGATGCGCAAGCTATCATCTCATTGGTCAGCTGCACATGCTTGTGATGATGTCACAGGGGGAAGGTTCAGCCCCTCCATCTTGCTGATTGTAGTTCTTTTTAGAGCTGGAAAACATGCTTGCTATGGGCCAAAAGAGGTATTAAACGGTAACTGAGAGGCAAAATGCTTTGAGGAATGATTCCCATGGATACTTGGAGCAGAATTATGTTTTTTGTTTTGCTCACAATTACGGTTATCCTTTAAGGCAGACATAGTGCTACTGCAAGAATTTTTTCATTTACTTAGGACAGAGGTTGCATTGATGTGACGCTTTTGAGTTTCTACAGCAGTGGGTTTTTCAGAATCTAGAAGGTGGGGAGGGGTTCTACTGCTCCTTAATAAAAACTCAGCAATAACACATATATCCCAATCCTTGTCAGAAGACTCCTGCATAGACTCCTAGACACCCCTGCAGCAGAGACGAGCACAGATACTGTTAGCTGGTGATTTTAATCAGGTTATGCATGCTTCAGTAGATAGGTCCCATGAGTCCTAATTTCACAATTGTACACACGCCACTAAATCAGAACTGAAGCTAATGATCACTGACCTAGGGATGACGGACAACGGGGGATATTCCCAGATGATAGGGCATATTCCTTTTACTCAGAATCCCTCCATTCCTGGTCAATATTAGATTGTATATTCATTAGAGGCCGGCTGTTACATTGAGTAGTAAATGTGGTAGTAGAACAAGTGCTGATTTCACACCATGCACCAGTATCTGTGTCTATATCCCTTGCTTACACACCGGGATCTGACTTCTGATGGAAATTCCCAAGATACCACTTAAAGGGTGGTGGATGGAATAGGAATATGGCCAGTCAGGGAGACAGGTTGAACCACCTATATACTGGGAGGCGGCCAAAATGGAGATCAGAGAGAAAACAGTGCACCATGTGGCAATAATCAAAAAACGTGCAAGAACAGGATATGCATCTAGCAGCGCTGTACTCACCAGCCTATACAAGATACCTAGAGTACCTTACTCCACAGCTGCCAAGGGCCAAGTTGCCCTAAAAACCTCTACTACAGTCTGCCTAAGCTTACCCCTGAGGAAGTCACCAAATAGGTGATGATACGCGTGGGGTCTGCCTACCCCCCCTCTCTCTCTGCCTATACCTGCCTGCCTTGCTTTATTGTCTCATTCTACAACAACATGGTATTGTATATGTTGGGCATGTAGGGATCAATGCATCAGAGCTTTGTTACATTGTTCAAATTGCACTTTTCATGCATCATTTTTTGCACTTTAGCTCTATATGGTGTGTTAGACCCGGGGCTGCCATAGCAAGGATCACCACCCCAAAAATGCTGTGGGGCGTTGATCATGGGGTGAATCCACCTGCTGGCATTTAACACACATGATTGGAGTTGCACAGGGATGTCAGTTGTGAGTTATAGCTTACACCCAGTGTTTCCAGATGCCGGATCAGCTTTGGTGACTAGCTGAACCGCCATCGGTTCCATTACTCACTATTACTGCATAGAGCGCTAAGTAACAGCAATCCATGCAGTAATAGTATATCATGGATCACTAAGGGTTAATAATATAAAGCCCCTTAAAATTTTAGTATATGCAGAGCGCCATGGATTAATTATACTATATCGGACATACTACACAGGGCTGGCTCCAGGATTCAATAGGCATTGGGGTAGAAACTAAAGATACTACTAATAATACATATAAAACTATTAAGATCTGTATATAAATTATATAAGATAAGTCCATCAGTTTGATGATTCAATGTGGCCAGCAAATAAAGAATGTTACCTCACCGCCTTATGAAGCTCCAGGGCTCTTCTGATGTTACTTCTGGGCAGGGTACATTCTAGGGCAGAAGTCACTGATAGTGTGGAGCTCCAAGTCCTCTCCCAGGCAGCATGCACCAGCAGTGCTGCCCATTTCACTGTGAATGCGTTCCTAAACGCAATATAAACCCATCCCCAAGTGACACCCTCAGCTCTGTAGTGGTAGTGAGCCAGGCTGTAGTCAGTTGCTCCTTTCCCTGAAGGCACTAAGAACTGGTGCTAGCATCTGTCCCCGGCTCTGCAATGGTATCTGCTGAGCTCCCCAGGTGAGCGCTCGTGGGCCTTCTGTTAGCTTTGGGCGCCAACACTTGCCTAGGTATGTCGGCTCTTGCCCTTGCCGTTAAATATCTCTCCCACAATACACCAGGTCAAAATGATCAGTTTTGCAAGATTACTATATCCATTACAAAGCTCCCCTTACTGCTGATATACACAATGTAAATAAGGCTTTTAGTATTTATATCTGGCAAAGCAAACGCTCGCGAATTATCCTGTAGCAACTAATGCACATGAAACCCTCCAGAGGAATGAACTTCTAGGACATGAACGTTATAACAATGCATGCCTTTTAGGCCACGTGATTGACTGGATCCACGAGACCAAGTTCTTCTCTAACGTACAATAAGAGCATGCTATGTTACATTCATGTGGTTTGGTAGGAGCCCTACATACCCCATACGCAACACTATCGAAAAAAGCAGTTGGTATTCCTGAGAGATACCATGGCCACCTGGAAAGCATTATGTAAACAATTTGGATTATCCTTCCAGCTCTCCAAAAATCTCACTCTTTGGGACAACCTGGAATTTCAGGAAGGGAAGACAAGCAGGGTATTCAGGGCCTGGAAAGAAAGAGGCATTAGGAAACTGAGCCGTATCATACACCTAACGGAACCAAGACTGAAATCCCCTGATGAACTTAAAAACAAATATGACTAACCAGATAGGCAAGACTTTTCATATATCAAACTAGCATCATTTTGCTCATCTAGGCTACGCAACTTGGTGAGCGAAGTATCTACTAACACTTTTGACAGACTGTTGGGCACTTTGAAAACACGAAGTTCCATCTCGATACTAAAGCTTTTGCTGGGGAAAAGGGGGAAAGACTTTGATAACCCTATCATGTTCCTATATTGGGAAGCATGACTAAGAATAAATGCAGTTTCCTCATGTATTTTACACGGGTGGGCGAGGGTATACAGGCACATCTTGTAAGATGGAGGGAGACCTTCTATAAACTAATGCACACGGCTATTTACGTATTCAATATCCCAGCATTTGACACACCAACATGATAGAATAACTAAGTGCCTGAAGTGCAAATCGTCCCTGGTAGACTTATTTCATGTGATCTGGACATGCCCCAACATACAACCCTTCTGGAAGGAAATTCGGGACCAGATACTGAAATTATACATGGTCTAATGCCTTTTTATTCCATTCGGTGGCACCGATCTCTACAGACTAGAGTGAAATTGTGTAGGACAGGCACTACCAAGGTATACGAATGTATATAAGCCAACGCACCCCAATAGCTATACAATTCAAACAAAACAAGAAAAAGGTGGGATACGTACACAAGGCTAGACAGAAATATAACAAAAAATGTTTATTGGATAAGTAACAATTTTAAACACAATCAAGACAGGACAACAATAAATATAAAAACACTTAAAAAGTACACCAGAGGGGTGTACACAGCTGCCAAGGGCCAAGTTGCCCTAAAAACCCCTACTACAGTCTGCCTAAGCTTACCCCTGAGGAAGTCACCGAATAGGTGACGATACGTGTGGGGTCTGCCTACCCCCCTCTTCTCTGCCAACCTGCCTGCCTTGCTTTATTGTCTCATTCTACGACAACATGGTATTGTAATGTTGGGCATGTAGGGATCAATGCATCAGAGCTTTGTTACATTGTTCAAATTGCACTTTCATGCATCATTTTTTTGCACTTTAGCTTCTAATGGGTATTACTATTCTAGTCCTTATGGTTACTGTAGTTCTACTCTTGGCAGACTGTAGTAGGGGTTTTTAGGGCAACTTGGCCCTTGGCAGCTGTGTACACCCCTCTGGTGTACTTTTTAAGTGTTTTTATATTTATTGTTGTCCCGTCTTGATTGTGTTTAAAATTGTTACTTATCCAATAAACATTTTTGTTATATTTCTGTCTAACCTTGTGTACGCATCCCACCTTTTTCTTGTTTTGTTTGGAACGATCTCTACAGAGGGGGAGGCAGATGAGCCACTGTTGCAGAGTGTGCTCCTTGTATCTAAAAGGTCCTTGCTGAATCATTGCCTAGATCAGACCATGCCCACCTGGACAGAAGTGCTAGAGGTGAACAGAACAGAGACAGAATGTCTGGGCAACAAACATACCAAATTGTTCTTTCGAAAGTGGCGAAAATTTATAGTGGCATATTTAACAACAGAAGAAATACGAAACCTTATGGCTAAGATTTGTAATACTGAGTGGTACCACATAGAGAACATTAGAGTCACATTAGGTAGACTACAAATCACAAAGGAAGGCCAGCAGATAGAGCAACACAATTAACACAGATACTGACCCTAGAGATTATTGCTTTGTGACTTATCTATCCCGGCACCATTTTGCTTAAATATCTTCTAATACTCCTATCCAAATTGTATGATTACTTTGTTGTATGTAATTGTTCAAGGTTGTCAAGTACTGTTTTTATGACTGCAGATGCAATTTCTCTGCAACAAAAGACATATTGTAAGAGCGCTAGTTGCGCCTATGTTTGATAGTTATTGGATAGAAAACCCGCCAACACTACTGCTTGGGTCATTAGTGAACTAGAACATACTGTACTCATGTCACTTTTTTAAAAAAATGTCATCTTGTGTAATAGTTTTCTTGGTGAGAAAAGTGATGACAGCCTATGTCCATTGTGATCTTGCATAGTTTAAAAGCTGCAACTATCTATAATATATATAAAATATATCTATAAATATACAGGCAGTCCCCGGGTTACATACAAGATAGGGTCTGTAGGTTTGTTCTTAAGTTGAATTTGTATGTAAGTTGAAACTGTATATTTTATCATTGTAATCCCAGCCAGAACTATTTTGCTCTCTGTGACAATTGGATTTAAAAAATGTTGGGTTGTCATATAAGAATAGGATTACAATAAGCTTCATTACAGACACATGTGATAACTGTTACAGCTGTTTATTGTAGCCTAGGACTAAAGTACAATAAATTACCAATATCCAGAGGTCCGTTTGTAACTAGGGGTCGTATGTAAGTCGAGTGTTCTTAAGTAGGGGACCGCCTGTATCTTTAATATAAGTCTGAAGCTGCAGTTGCACTTCAAAAATGAGTTCAGTGGTCATTCGAGTTCAATATTTTAATGAGATCAGTGTCAGATGAGATCTAAACTTTCAGAAGTGTGAGGTAACACCCTGTTTTTGTAATGCCAGTCAGACTGCAGAAGATGCATCTTGTAGATGGGTAGTTAGGGGCTTTTCTTTGTAAAGTCTCTCTTACAGATGGAAATACTGTGCAAGCAGTCACTCATAGAGGAACATGAGGACTTCTTTCCTATGGCAGAAATTCAAGGTTATATATACATGAGCTAAAGAATACAAAGACTAACTATAAGTTCTGTACCGTTATACATAATAAAAATTGTAGTTAACAGTTGATTTTAATTGAAGTAATACAAGCAGTCATTCAAGAGATTCTTTTATCATCCTAACAAAGATCACAAGACAATTCTGATTTTCAGCTGCAAGAGAAAGTTGAAAAGCGACACTCCTGAATAGGCCCAACTAGTAGAGCTCAAATTTCACTTTCCTCCCAATTAGAACAGAATAATTATACTTTGTCTAGGTCAAATATTACAGAATAAGCATATGATGTGGATTTTCAAATCTACATCATTCTTGCTAAATTATAAATATTTCTTGTGGATTTAAGAACATTTAATAATAATCAGTCTCAGTTTTCAATACTTTTTTCTATAGCTAGCACATGTCCCCATTTTCTTCTATAGCTAGCACATGTCCCCATTTTCTTCTATAGCTAGCACATGTCCCCATTTTTGTCTATGGGCCCATGCACAAAGCCGTAGATTCCATGGCCCAGTGCATGACCAGATTGCCCAAGATGCATTTCTGATTGTGTCTGTGTCATGTGCAGTCTTTTCAGTTGTTATCAGCATGTGAGCAGAGATCACCTACCTATGACATCTGGGATGCAAACAATGGTCCACCAGATAATAGCACATGTAGTGTGGATATAGGCTTCCATGACTTCAATCCGGTATTTTCCATTGAAGGGGCATTTGTTATACATTTCAGCAAGTTATACAAGTATTTTACATGCCAAAATATACATCATGAAGTGTCATGTGAATATAGCTCAATGCAATCTGATAAGATAGACACCATAAAAATGACTCCAACATTGCAAAACTGTTTTGTTGATTCTAACATTATGTGCTTCTTTTTCTTTTTGGACAATAGTTAGTTGTATAAGATTAGTCATATAATTATTATTCACTTCTGTCCTATTAAATTCGTTGTGGATTTGGACAATAAACAGGTGATACATTTCAAGCTCATTTATTATTGGCAGTTTTCAAATGTTCTAGCACTATATGGATCTGTTCAATGTACACAGCCGTCAGCTTTTCTGCAACAAATATGATTCAGTTTGTTCAGTAAAATGTATTATGAGAACATGTTTGCTAACTTTTCTATCTAAATAATGCAAGTTCATGATGAGTTCAAGTCTGCAGGTGAGGTTACATTTCTGGGAAGCTTGTCGGTGTAGTCTGTTTAAAGATTTATGGACAACTATCAACCAAAAAGCTGCCTAGGGTAAACAACATGGCAGCTCTTCCATTAAAAAAATACTGGATTAATGTTGTTAACCCCTTAATGATCGCTGTATCGGCTTTTTACGGCGGTCATTAAGGGTACTTCTTCTCACGCGTACGCCTTTCTATGGCGGCGCGTCAGAAGAAGATTTGCAGTGTAAAGGCTTGTTCAAGCCAAGAAGTAGAAAATGTAAAAAAGTAAAAAAAAAAAAAAGATGAAATCATTTTACTATATAATTAAATAAATAAATAAATAAAATAAAAGTCCCATAATCTCCCCAGTTACACATAAAATGCCAATAAAGTATATAAAACACAAAAACACACGAAAAATGTACATATTAGGTATCACCGCGTCCGTATCAATCTGTACAATAAATCTAAATCAATCTTGAACCCGCTCGGTGAACGATGTAAAAAAAAAAACTCGAAAAACTTCCTGTAATATACAATTTTTCATCAAACACCATCACAAAAAATGTTCTAAAAAGTGATCAAAAAAAGTTATGTTCCCTAATATGATACGACTGAAGCACAACTCTTTCGCAAAAATAAGCCCTCAACGAGGTCTGACAAAGAAAAATACAGAAGTTATGGCCTAAAAAGGTTGTCAATAGTAAAAACCATGCGATTCTCCAATATTGGTTTTGCTCAGGAAAATTGAGCAAAGATAAGAAAAACTATATAAAGAGGTATCACCGCATTGTAGTGAACCAGAGAATAAAAAATAAAATATTATTTTTATGTTACGGTGAGAGGGGAAAAAAAGTTCGTAAAAATCCAAAATAAAAATTGATGATTGTTGTGTCCCCCTTGAAATAGTTAATAAAATCTCATGAATAAGCTATAGACCCCCAAAATGAATTATCTATACATTGCATCTCATCCCGTAAAAATAAGCCTCATATGTTTGCATACATAAAAAAATAAAATTTATAGGTTGTACATGTGACAATAAAAATCTGCTGTGAATGGCGTCTCCATATTCTTAGTCGGCCGGCCCGTACAGAAGTTTACCACCACATATGTGGTATCAGTACACTGGGAGGAATTGGTCATCAAACATTGCAGTGCGTTTCATCATTAATTTATTCTGAAACTGTCAGTTGGCCTAAAAGAATGTATTTTCCCAAAAAATTCCATAGTTTCTAAATAGCAGGTCCATATTGTTTTAACCCATGTGAAACACTTAAAGGGTTATGGACTTAATAGAAGTTGTTTACATACGTTGAGGGGTGTGAAGTTTCTATAGTGGGGTAATTTATGTGGTTTTACTATTATTTAGGCCTTTCAAAGTCACTTGAATGCTGAGTTGTCCCTCAAAATTTGAGTTTTGGCAATTTTCATGAAAATGACAAAAATGGCACCTAAAGTTCTGCACCTCATAACGTACTAAAAAAATTACTGGAAGCATAAAATATCATCTCAACATAAGGCAGACATTCCGTAAATGTTGATTATCTAGCTTTTTGTGTAGTTTTACTTCCTGTCTGGAAAGCAGAACATTTCAAACTTGGAAAATGAAGAATTTTTACAAACTTTTGCCAAATTTTCACTTTTTTTCAGAACGAAACGCAAAACTTATCACTTAAATTTTAGAACTAACATGAAGTACAATGTATCACAAGAAAACATTGAGCTGAAAACTAGTGTCGGTGATAAGGGGTTAAGTTTCAGCTAGAACAAGGGTGCACAAACATTCCTATCCCTAGGGCAACCAAGAGTCCCTCTAATGCATCAATAAACTCACTACCTAAGGCTATGGGAGACGTACACAGCTTATATACGTCCCTCATACACTTCTATCAGCTCACGGCACCGTACTGCTCCGTAGAAAGATAGGACATGTCCTATCTTTTTACGGAATATGGTGCAGTGCGCTGTATATTCCTATGGAGAGGGCGGGGGTGAGCTGCGCTTATCCCCTGCTCCTCTCTTTAGCGTCGATGTATGCCCACCATACTACGGTACGGCGAGCATACATCGTGTGAATGTAGCCTAAACCTGTGGAACTCCCACCAAAACAGCCAAATGTTTCACACCTCCAAAAAATGACAACGGAAACACACAGGCACTGCTCAAGTCATCCTCTTCTCAAGCTCAAACCTCCTGAGCACAAATATATTATTCCTATGGCAATGGGCCAAATGTCACTCACCCGTATGTCACCTGTTTTTGTGAAGGCTATCAAATTATATCAGTAGCTTGCCCCAATCCCTTGGAGAGTCACATGACTGGATTACCTAGCAACTGATCCATAAAACCAGGCCGCATATGTATTAAATCGGTGCGCCGACTGTGTTTTTGCGGATCCTGTCTGACTTGGCACTGAAAATGTGCAAATTGCTTGCACATGTATTTATAAAGTATCTTTTGCCAGTTTTGGCAAAATTGGGCAGGTTTAAGTGAGGTGGGTGGAATCTCACAAGGCAGATGCAGATTTCTAGTACGAGGACAGCTAAAGATGCACTATACTTCTTTAAGCTTTTTATGTCCTGGTTTTTACAAAAAAAGGCTTTTAAAATTATGCAAATGAGCCTGAGGGGCTCTGGCTCATAGGTGTTAATGGAGCCTTTTTTTCTTAAAAACAAGGGCTTAAGAAGCTTAAAGAAAAGTGGAGAGGGCTCCCACCTGCAAGTCAGTGTGCTTGGTTTGAGATCCTTCATCCTGGTGGTAGATGTCTTTTAAGACCAGTGTACGAGACATAAGGGCTGATGAATTTCTCACAACTGTACTTCCAAATAAACCTTACAAAGCTGTAGTGAATGACTTTGATCATTAAATTGCAGACTTTTTCATTTGAGGTAAAATTTAAAGCTTTGCAATCAAATATCTAACTCTAATGAGTCAATTTTTACTTTCTAGAAGTCCTGCGCTGACAATATACTGAAACTTGCAATCTCAACTTTAAGAGGGGAAATCTTTCTTTGTTTACTAACTGCCAAAATCATTGGGGTTGGTGATGCTTTTACACAAAATAAAATATCCAGTTCCTTAATTCATAGAAGAATAATAAAAAACAGAGCTCCAATCCCAGATCTTCCTGTAAGTACAGTAAACATTAGGATAGCTCTGGGAGTGGCATGAAACAGTCATTTTTATAAAGGTAGAGCTCTGTGGAATTTTAATATGCACGCAAGGATTTCTTTAATTACACATAGCCTGAAGACTGAGAGCGGAATGAAAACATTCAGACAAAAGCCTTGGACGCAGAAAAATACATATTTATTTTACTTCTTTCCAGAAACACACAGATTTTCCTCCTCTTATAGGAACCTGTTTTATATTTCTTTATTTCCAATTATCTACATAGAATTAACAGTACATATAAAATTGCTCACATCAAGAAGTTACCTTCATTTAATTATATTTATTATCCCCTTACTGCACCAGGACTTACCAGCACACCCAGGAATGCTTACCACTACTTCCTGGAGATCGCTACTTTTTCAGAATTTTCATAAAATTTCCAATAAACACAAAACACATAAATTAAAATGCACCACTAACCTGTAGTACAACATGTCGCAAACAAGACAGCATGAAAATCATTTATGTAGGCTTTCTAAAGTTATCACTGCCTATATGACACGTGTCAGTTTTTTTAAAAATCAGACTGTGTCCTAAAGATGAAATTTGTCTTTAAGTGGTTAATGTATTTTTTTTTAGCACAAACACATATTTATCATTGCCCAAATACTGTATTGTTATCACTCATGTCAATCCCTGTAATGTAGATTAGAATCCTATTTCACTGATATGCACATAGGTCAATTTTATAAGCAGCCAAAGTTAGGCTTAACACAAATAAATATTCCCATTACAGTATGGCATTGTTGTCCAGAGGTTCTGCATCATATATAACTGTGATGCTTGGAGTCCCATCCACAGAGCAGTGTTCGGACTGGGAAAGGTGGCCATCACACTGCCGTGTTTCAGATACTGAGCAAGTACGCACAGCCGTGAAAAGAACCTACAAATCCCATGCTACTCTGGTTCTGATTAGAACCCAAGAGCCTAGTGAAGCAAGGCATCACAGGTCACAGACATGCACATACTCGATAGGGTAATATCTAGAGCAGTGGTTCTCAACCTGTGGGTCGGGACCCCAGCGGGGGTCAAACGACCAAAACCGGGGGTCGCCTAATGCCATCGGAGCCGCAATTTTACTGTGTTTTTACTGCGAGTTGCATGGTTTGGGGTCACCACAGCATGAGGAACTGTATTGCGGGGTCACAACATTAGAAAGGTTGAGAACCACTGATCTAGAGGTTATATGACCTATTAGTATATAACAGAAACATTTGGAAGACAATTTTTCAGGTATGACTTGAACATATTAGTTTAGATTTAGTTCTAGGAGCACTGTCCTAATAGAGACCTCCGATCTTAGCCTTAGCATGGATTGGAGCAGTACTTACAAGTTAATCCTGTTATTACTGAGTGTTGAGGTACATGCTGTTAGTGTAGACTTGCCATAAACAACCATTTAACATTTGTTAACTTGTCCAGATGATATTACAACACCATCATACAACATGATACACCATTTGTATAATTGGCAAGTGATATTTTCCTTTGGGTACGAATAGACAGTGTGGTCATGACACATCTGTGATGTAGTTGTGATTCGACTGACCACATCAATTAACCCCTTAACCCTTTTTTACCTTGCTCTTTCATTTTTCACTCCTCACCTTCAAAAATCCATACCTTTTTTATTTTTCTGAATAAGGAGCTGTGTGAGGGCTTGTTTTCTGCGTAACACATTGCACTTCATAGTGATGGTATTTAATATTCATGCCGTGCACTGGGAAGAGGGAAAAAATTCCAAATGTAGTGGGATTGGTGAAAAAATGCATTTGCGCCATATTCTTGTGGGCTTGAATTTTACAGCTTTCATTGTGCACCCCAAATGACAGGTCTACTTTTTCTTTGGGTCGGTACGATCACGAGGATACCAAATTTGTATAGGTTTTATAATGTTTTCATACATTTACAAAAATTAAAACCTCCTGTACAAAGAAAAAAAATTCTTCATGTTCTGGCACTATTAACTTTTTCATATTTAAGTGTACAGAGCTTTGGGTGGTGACATTTTTTCATTTTTCGTGATTATTGATGGCATTTTTTATGCTATTATTTTGAGGACTGTACAACTTCTTGATCACTTTTTATAGAATTTTTATATTTTTCAAAATGGCAAAAAAGTGGCACTTTGACTTTGGGCGCTATTTTCTGTTACAAGTTTGAACGCCGGGAAAAATCGTTATTATATTTTGATAGATCGGACATTTTGGGATGCGATTTTAACGAACATGTTAATGATTCTTACTGCTTATTTTCTCTTATATATCTGATCTAGGGAAAGGTGGGTGATTTAAACTTTTACTTTTTTTTACTATTTTTTTCATTTCTTTTATTTTTAATTTACATTTTTTAACCATTATTTCAGCCCCTCCAGGGTACTTTAACCCTGCAGGGTCTGATTGCTAATTCTATATACTGCAATACTACTGTATTGCAGTATATAGCAATATTACTGATGATTTCTAATAGCCTGCCATCTGCTGGCTATTAGAAATCAGTACATATGGCAAGCCTACTAGTCTCAAAGAACCTGCAGGCTGCCATGGCAACCGATCGCTGCCCTCTGATGACATCACGGGGGGGCAGTGATCAGTCCTCCAAGATGGCGGCACCCATGTAAAGGTAAGTTAGGTGCTGTGGTTGGGTTCACTGCCACAATCGGTAGCAGCATCGACTGTGGCAGTAACAGGCGGGTGTCAGCTGTATTATACAGCCGACACCCGCTGAGTATGGAGAGATCGCTCTCCATACACCTTTCACAGCATGGGCATTCTGTTTTATAGGGTGTGTAGGAAATTTCAAATTTTTCATTGCATAGCTTGTACTGACCAGTGTATACTTAGCTTTTTAATGGGAATATGTGTACTGTACCTGTGGCGAACATGTCTGGCACAGAGGGCATGTACCGGATATGAAGGGCATTTTGACTAACATAAAGGGCATTGTAACTGTCACAAAACAAGTGGCGTAAAAAGCATAAGCAACAAACGCTGAAGAGGCATATGAGTTTAAAAAGATGCCTATATACCTTTCTGACCAAGGTGGAAGTGAATGTCTACCACCAGAGAACACATCATCTGTCAATGTATAATGTAGGACTTGTTACTGGAAAACTGCAATCATAATGGTAGCTAAATTATTTTTTGGTGAAGACATGGGACCCATATTTATGGAAATAAATAAAGCTTCACATAGCGCTAATGATTATCCTCCTCTTACAATAGCATCAAAGCATCACCCTATTCTAAGATGGTTTTAGGGACTAGTGACACCCCAGACGTTTGTACTTCTATTATGCCAATAAGAAGATGCTATATAAAGCAGATTACTTTTATTTCAAAATAGTCACAAAGCCTTTGAGTGCAATGTCAGCATCTCTTACTGTTGCTCATGTTGTCATATTGCAGGATATATTTATCTGCTGTCTGGTGACATAATTTACGGAGTACACTTTCAAGGGTTCTAAAAAAGAACAGGTCATAGACACCAGATTTTTAATACAGTACCTCAACAGCTTTCATTACTAGAAGAGATGCGATTGGCTGACAAAGCGTTCTGATGTGACAAATCAGACAGCGTTCTGTAATTCCAAGTCAACCCTTTCCTAGTAACTGCTTTTCAATCTGTGCGTTTACCTCATCACTTTATTTAGAAGCCTTCTGATCACATAGGAAAGATATTTTACTTACACTGGGCTTTTCACTGGTACTCCAGCTCTCCAATGTAATCTGTGTAACAGGAAGAGTATACATTGACAATACAGGGACAGCATTAATAGAAACTGACATTTTAACTGATTCAAAGGAAGAAATTAGTTACTGAAAAATGTATGTTATATAATTTTTTGTAGTTTTTTCACCGAAATATTGACCAGTATAATGAAGAAAGAATGGCCCTAAAATCCAGCAGAGCAGGTAGCCAGGAGTACGACTGTGCAGCTAAGGCTACATTAACACTTCATTTTATGAACAGATCAAGTTCCTAGCATATACACAAACTGTATACACACTGTATACTCTGTGCCAGCTTTGTGTGGGTGACTAAAGCAGCCTACGTTCTCTTGGAACGCTGAGCCCGCTGTGCCCTGGTTTTATTCACAAACCAGAGCGCAGTCACACAGCGATCTCTCTGAGTAGCACAGAGCGAGCAAGCGGAGTTAGGATGGCGCTGCACAGACACTGTATCCTTCCCACTCTGATCGCGATTACACTAGTACTGGAGCGCGGATCAGCCCCTCACTCTCTATTAGATTACAAGTAAGGTGTAAACCCAGCCTAAGGGCTCATTCACAGGCGGTATGCCCGTCGTGCGGGCATACTGCCGTGTGCAGGAGAGGAGGAGGAGGTGACCCCTCCTCCCTCCTCAGGAAAAAGCGGCACCCGGCCGCACACCAGGGAAAAGATAGAGCATGTTCTATCTTTTCCTGGGTTGAGGTGCGGAACAGTGCCACACATGTGTGGCACCGTACTGCCGCCGTGCCGCCATTGCCGTCTATGGGGACGTATATGCGGCCGCAGATTTGCGGCTGCATGCACATCCCTGCAGACGGCCATGTGAATGAACCCTAAAATGCCAAGGAGACTCCAATAAATAACACTATTATGCTAGACTATAAAAACTACATGTTGGGAATATAGTTTCAAAATTAAAATGGAAACTTGAAAATAATCCAAAGTTTTAATGCTTGTGTCCATGACAACACTTACAGCAAATTGTTGAGATTCAGTGATTACAAAGAATACCTGTAAAGGGTGCGACCAGGGAAGTGCCAAGGTGTGGCAGTGTAGGAAATAAAAGCTTCTAGTCATTTGCGTAACCCTTGTGTATAATACACCCTTCCTTCCACTTCCAAGTCTATATTATTATCATTTTTTATAGGATTGGGAAAGAATAAGTAATTTAATGCCACAGACAACAGTTTTGCGACATATATTAACGGGTCATTAAAACAATGGAAACTATTATAATCCTAGGAGAAAAAAGCTGATTCCAACGCCATCATTAGAGAAGCTTTATAAGAAAACTTTGCCTTTGGGGAATATGCCAAAACTTAGGGACAGTACCATCTATAATAAAACAGCTAGAAATGGTCACAAAAGAGGAAATAGAGAAATAGAAATAGAGAAAAACTTTCATGTGTGTGCATTGTGTTTTTAGCATATAAAAGTTTGTTGTGGATAATACTCATTTTAGAAAACATTTTGAGAAAACTCTTTATTAATGTAACGCTCCCACTCATGTCTCCAGGACTTCTCCTGAGCTGCACCAATTCTCTGGAATGCTCTACCCCGGACTAATAGCCAACCTCCAAAGGTTCAAATGCCCGTTTTTGGATAAACACAAAATATCAAGGTACAGGCTTCTCTGCAGTCCCATTGACTTTGTAAATAAGATGGTGGCTGAGGACGACAGCAGCATTTTTAACTATTAAATTATTTTATTTTGTGTCCTCACAAAGAATGGCTGTACCATTATACAAGCTCTTATACCTCTTGTGTCACCCCTTTATCCTCATGGACTGTAAGCTCTTGTGGTCAGGGTCTTCACTCCTATGTTTTTACTCTGTAATGTCTTTTTTATTTGTGGCGCTTACTTATATGATGGCGCTATATAAATAAGGATTATTGGTATTAGTATTATAAACAGCGGGTCCTACATACATAAAAATGCAACTTATGTTAACAGGTCAATAGAGTTTATAAAGTAATTTGATAAACGAGAAAAGAAAATAATTTTTAGGTAATAGCATAGATCCCTTCCATTTAAGTGAACTGCTGTAGTACATAGGACTTCCCCTTTGTTAAACCAGACAGGTGGCTAGTGGGAAATTCCTCCAATTTCCCCGCAACACATAAAAATACCAAAAAATATCTAGTTGTTCAACTGAAAGAAGCAAGTACATTGATTTTAATGTATTTATTGACTCATTTTTGTATTCATTTATCTTCAGCTCTGCAGAACTGGGAAAGCAACTTTTTAGCAGTTGTATAGAAGTAGGGCAGCTATAGCAGGGCACAACAGCAGAGGCAGCACCCGCCATGGAGATGTTTTATGGATTTTCACATTTTCAAAGTGAGGAGGAGAACAGGTGAAAAAGTGGAGTGAAATACTGTGAGAATAAAGATAAAATCAGGACATGAAAATAAATATGCTATAATATTAATAAATACACTCACCGGCCACTTTATTAGGTACACCATGCTAATAACAGGTTGGACCCCCTTTTGCCTTCAGAACTGCCTCAATTCTTCGTGGCATAGATTCAACAAGGTGCTGGAAGCTCCTCAGAGATTTTGGTCCATATTGACATGATGGCATCACACAGTTGCCGCAGATTTGTCGGCTGCACATCCATGATGCGAATCTCCCGTTCCACCACATCCCAAAGATGCTCTATTGGATTGAGATCTGGTGACTGTGGAGGCCATTTGAGTACAGTGAACTCATTGTCATGTTCAAGAAACCAGTCTGAGGTGATTCCAGCTTTATGACATGGCGCATTATCCTGCTGAAAGTAGCCATCAGATGTTGGGTACATTGTGGTCATAAAGGGATGGACATGGTCAGCAACAATACTCAGGTAGGCTGTGGCGTTGCAACGATGCTCAATTGGTACCAAGGGGCCCAAATAGTGCCAAGAAAATATTCCCCACACCATGACACCACCACCACCAGCCTGAACCGTTGATACAAGGCAGGATGGATCCATGCTTTCATGTTGTTGACGCCAAATTCTGACCCTACCATCCGAATGTCGCAGCAGAAATCGAGACTCATCAGACCAGGCAACGTTTTTCCAATCTTCTACTGTCCAATTTCGATGAGCTTGTTCAAATTGTAGCCTCAGTTTCCTGTTCTTAGCTGAAAGGAGTGGCACCCGGTGTGGTCTTCTGCTGCTGTAGCCCATCTGCCTCAAAGTTCGACGTACTGTGCGTTCAGAGATGCTCTTCTGCCTACCTTGGTTGTAACGGGTGGCAATTTGAGTCACTGTTGCCTTTCTATCAGCTCGAACCAGTCTGCCCATTCTCCTCTGACCTCTGGCATCAACAAGGCATTTCCGCCCACAGAACTGCCGCTCACTGGATGTTTTTTCTTTTTCGGACCATTTTCTGTAAACCCTAGAGATGGTTGTGCGTGAAAATCCCAGTAGATCAGCAGTTTCTGAAATACTCAGACCAGCCCTTCTGGCACCAACAACCATGCCACGTTCAAAGGCACTCAAATCACCTTTCTTCCCCATACTGATGCTCGGTTTGAACTGCAGGAGATTGTCTTGACCATGTCTACATGCCTAAATGCACTGAGTTGCCGCCATGTGATTGGCTGATTAGAAATTAAGTGTTAACAACCAGTTGGACAGGTGTACCTAATAAAGTGACCGGTGAGTGTATATTAGAGGGAATAAAGAAAGATGAAAGGTGCAATAGAAAATATAGGGTGAATTTACTACATCCTTTTCTTTTTTTGCATCTAAGACATACTCACCGGAATCCAGATGATGACATTTTCAAGCACAGGAAAAAGTGTAGGATAAGTTGTGAAAAAAATGACAGTTTTTTTGTGATGTTTTGTTAAAGTCACATATAAACAACAGACTCAAATACCAGATTTAACACACTCCAAGATAAATCAAACAAGCCCAAAACCACTTCCCAGCAAAATAAATTTAACAGGTGCAAATATCCAGACTATAGATAAGTGACCCCCATAGTATGTTCATAGTATCATAGTAGAGGTTTTAAAAAGATGCAGGTCCATCAAGGCCAACCTATAAGATTAAACACATTTTTTTTCTCATAACATGTGATATTCTTGTTCTCTAGAAAAGTATCCAGGTTTCCCTTAAACATGTACATAGAGTCCACCATAACAACCTCCTGTGCCAGAGAGTTCCATAGTCTCACTGCTCTTACAGTAAAGAACCTTTGTCTATGTTGACGGTAAAATCGCCTCTCTTCTATGCGTAGAGGATGCCCCCTTGTCCTGGCCCTAGGCCAGATCTTTGGAGAGATCCTTGTACTGCCCGTTCAAGTATTTGTACATTGTATGAGGCCATTTTTTTTCTAACATCAATAACTCCAAGCTTTGTAATTATTTTGAAAATAACCCTAACATAATTAAAAACTAAAAACAATAAAACACACAACACCAGTTTTGTTGGAAATCTGGCAGTAACTTTAACTATGAATAACTACTGTAGTCAGAGAAACAGGTGAATAGGTAGTAGACCCAGAGAACTATTTATATATACTTTTGTATATGTAGCATGAACATGTCCTCACACTGCTTTGTTTTTTGTGCTTTTTCCACTGCCATATGGAGAAGCTAAAAATACTGGAAAATATGTTTATTCAAACTTTTACTTACAGGCTCTAATAGTGTAGTAATATACCCACAGCAAACAAATAACTAGAAAATGGTAAATAATAACATAAAACACATAAATTTATAGAACTTTACATTTATAGACTGATTTAGCTTTAAAGAAATCCTACCACTGGATCCCAGATGAAATTACCTCCTCACACCACTCTCTGGGCTCTTTACCGGCACTTCTCGCGCATGTGCAGGCAGTGAATGACGCACAGCTGCAATGTGTCACAACTGGCTGTACAAGATTTACTGACTGCAAATGCTCGGGAAGTGCCGAGAGCCGAGTGACGTAACCAGCTCTCGGTCCAAGGAGGAGGAACACAACAAAGATGGGGCGTGCATAAGTAAATAAGTGAGTGGCTGCACACTACCAGCATCTGTGAACGTGGTTTCCACGTGCGAGTAAAACATTTCCATGTGCTCTCTCTCTGCTAGCCTTTTCTTCAGCAAATTGTTGCATTGTGCGCATTGTGAACACGCTCAGACAGTCCAGCTTATTCATGAGTATCAGGTACAGCCGCCCCTTCCCCCGTGCTTGACTGTATAATGATGTGACACTCCTGGTGCTGGCTGCCTCTATTTGCTTTCTGGTTTTGGTGGCCATGCACCTGCAGACTGTGTGTGTATGAGATACACCTATACACATAACTGACAGCCTGTATGATGAGGTTACACTCCTAGTGATGGTTCCTCTATGTGGTTCTGGCGGCCATGACCCCTTAAGTCTGTGTGTATGAGATACTCCTATACACAGGACTAACAGCCTGTAAAATGATGTGACACTGCTGGTACTGGCTCCTCTATGTGCTTCCTGGCTTGTGCCCCCTGCATCCTGTGTGTGTATGAGATACTCCTATACATATGACTGACAGCCTGTATAGTGATGTGACACTACTGGTGTTGGCTCCTCTATGTGCTTCCTGGTGCTGGTGCCCCCTGCAGGCTGTGTGTGTATGAGATATTGCTATACACATGACTGACAGCCTGTATAATAATGTGACACTCCTGGTGCTGGCTGCCTCTAAGTGCTTCCTGGTTCTGGCTGCTATGTGTATGAGTATGTATGTGTGTGTATGAGAGATAGAACTGCTACAGGATGCAGCCATGTGTATGGGAGGAGAGAGCATGTCAGATACTTGTGTAGCTGATTTCTATGTCTGTCACTTGTGTATAAGAGAACAGAGCATTTCAGCAGATAAAGCACAGACACTAGCAATGCTTTACTATACATTATACACAAGACATGAGCAGGGGGAGGGGAGGGGTAACAGGGGTAACCGGGGTTACTTTCTCGCTCCATGTGACCAGCCTCATTTACATAATAAGGAAAAGATGATTTTTATAATGATTAATGTATGAATTACCTAGATAAAGGCTGGAATGGAATCCTTGTGAGCTGCTCCAACAGGTAGTGGTGACAGAATAAATGACAGAGACCTGATGACAGGAGTCCTTTACCAACTTGTTTGATAAATAAATCATTACTCAACAGAAGAAAACAAATGATATAAAATGATAACAAATAATAAAAATGAATCACAAAGAAATAGCTGTCCAAAACATAACCAATATGTGAGGCTGTATAGTGCACCAAAGAAAATTCCCAAAATTGTCAGATGATTAAAAAGAAAATTACCTGGGGCAAGCGGAGGAATATATGGATAAACCGCCTGACACTACATTACAGGACACCCCAAAATTAGTCCCCTCAAATGACTCCCCCCATCCCAGAGGTGATATAGTGCAGTATCATACTCTGTGTACTCTGCAAAGCATTTATATTCTCTTCATCTGCAAAATACATTTGCACTATTGACTCTGCAAAGTTTCATGACACCTAAAAACTATTTAAAGGGAACCTGTCACCAGGAGACCCATTTTTAGCACTCCCCCAGTCCCCACAGAGCATAGTACATACACTGCCAAAGTGTTTTTGTATAAAAAATTGGTTTTACAGAAAAAAAGATATGTTATATTGTACCTTTCATTAGCATGTGCTGTGTGACTAGGCAGTTGCCTATGGGGAGTGGCTGGAAAGGAGCAGTCCCCCTCCACCCTTGGGAAACATGTGACCTTTTCAAATATATGAATAACTCCCCACACTTGGGATTGGCTGTAGAGGAGCAGGGGGGCGTTGCAGTACATATTCATATGTATGGTAAATGTTAGATTTCCTTCTTTTTACCTTTTACAAAATATCCCTTTTTTCATAAATAAATGGAAAATATATCAACCAAAGTTTACCACTACCACTAAGTACAACATGGTACAATGTTGGTCCAATGGGTAAGGAACTTACCATGTCTTATCACTATTGAATTTGCTTTAATACATTGCATGCTCTTTCCCCAGACTACACAATATGTACTGTACAGCAAAATAATAAATACATTTTAATCATTTTACCTATTTATAGACACGTATGGTTTGATTTACTTGCCAGTGTAGATTGGGTGGGTTGTTACTGACACCTGGTGAGAAATTTTTAATAGCATGAATTATTAAGAGAAAAATAATTAACTTACCTACTAGTGTTCCTGTGTCCTCTGTCTTTTCTTCCCCTAGCCTGTAGCAAGATGCTAGAAATATCTAGGCAGCATGATGACATAATCATACCTCCTGTGTCAAAAAGAGGAATGTGTAAAGGTAATGGCTCCATGCCATTTTGCTTCAGTATCAATTGTATCTGTTTTTAAAAGACACAGATACAATTAACAATTTTGGTCACATTTGTGGCCTTTTTAAGACACATCAATTACTATCCCTTGCAGGGTTCCTCACAGAGGGTCTTGGCCATTGACAAGGAAACAGTGAGCACTGATCTAGTTGGGAAATCTAGTGGCGCCTAGGACAGTGTAATATGTATATAGGGCTCCAAGAGGAAAGGTACGTTTTTTTCTGTTTAGTGTATCTTTCATAAATAAGTTTCATGTGCATAACAGATGCAAAATCAATTAACGGATCTATAATTGACTTAGAAACTGATCTCTTTTGTGTACCCTTATTGTCTTCCAATTTACGCATGCTGTCATCTAAAGTATTTAAGCTGGCTGGCTTTCAAGACTTTAAGTTTACAGGATTCACAATTCACAGATGTTCAGGACTATCAAGCAGTCTGTGGGTTGAGAATGTCAAGTTTTAAATAGCATTCTGACCACTCCGGCTCATACACAGCAGAGTTAAGAATGTCCACATGGCACTTTCTACAAGACATAAATGATGCACGGTATCCAAGCGTATCTCATAAGTGTGGTATTTAAGCTGATGTTTCCATCATAAAAGGTACACTGTAGGTATTTCTACACTGGGTTGTATCCTGAGCACTCTAGTTGCATAGATACCCAAAATCTATTTTTTTCTTCTTGGAATCAGTTTTAAATTAGAACCTGATTCATATTTCCTTCATTCTACAAAACCACAAAACCCATATCAGCTTACAGTACAATGTTTGGGTGGGAGGCTCTGTAGGAACCAAGTAAGAAGAAGCTCACAGAAGTGACTGCTGTAGCTCTCTGCTTCTCATAGTAGATAAAGTAGACAGTGCAGGATATTGCAGCCATCAGTAAGTGAGTAACTTTTTTACAGCATAACTGTTAATTTGATGTTTGGTTTCAATGTTCAACTATTATTTATTTTTTTTTCATCACGATGGAAGATTAAGAAAATGATTTATATCACTGTGGAGAACTATGTGCCACTTAAGAAAGCATAAGAAAGCGTCACTACAACCCATTGTTTGTAAAAGAATGAACGTGCGAGTACCGATAACACTATATTTAATGTAAGAATGGATTCCCTGCATTGAGCGCTTTACCCAGACAGTTGGTGTGTATTAGGGACAAACAAAATTCCCCTGATGGTTTTTATGATACAATGCAGATACAATGCTTCAGATACTGAGCCCAAATTACAATTCAGAACGACAGAAAGGTACAGGAAGAACAGTCATAAAGTGCACTGATCAATGGTAACAATCAGAGAATCTAAAATTAACTCACACAAATAGCCACAATTTGGCCAAATGACAAATGAAAAGATCACATACAGTTTCAACTAACTAATGAGTGCAAGACGGACTCAAGCACCACAAAAACAATATAAGTGAAGTGCCCAGTTGGAAAGATTCAAGTCGGTCTCTGTCACATGGTAGATTTCATTGGCTTATCCAGTAAAGGTCCCGCCTATTGACAGATGTCAAAAACTTTATCGCTTCTTACCATCGTCACTATAGTTGAAGTGTTCATACTTTATATCTACATGTCCATCTCTATAGATATTTATTTCTCTATTTAAATCAAAAGAGTGGAGGAAATGAATTTCGAAACTCCCACCTTGTACACTTTGTCATATCATCTGATCCACACTATCACGGTGAGTGCTATCCTACAACTTTTCTGGTATATACTTGATCTCTTCTGGTTCTCTATTTTGATGTTTTTGTTGTACGGTTTGCAAACCTTAGGAACTAACATGCCCACATTCAACTGTGTAGGTAGTTCCAAAATTTACTTAATGAAGGTTTAGGGGGGTATTTTAAACCTGACCGATTGGGTTCTTTCTTGGACTTGTACATTTGCAACCATTATACCCGTTTTGGTTTTATCTGTGAATTCTTCTGCCTCTCTTTATGACCACTGGAAGGCTAATATACTAATCTTTACAGTTTGTTGTAGAATAACCAAAAGATGGTTATATATTTCATTCATTTGCACAGAACAACTCTTCCTGTTCACATGTCCTTCCAATATAGTAAAACATTAACCATAAATTCATATGCTATATAACAACATTTCTATACATAGATCGTAATTGTGCCATACATTGCATACATAAACAAAAATCTGTAAACATTTCCTATGTACAGTGTTTACAGACCTCTATACAGCTTCATCAATGTGTACTCTTTCTATTGTTTACTACAAGGGCAGGAAATTTACATGTTTCTTTTTACTGTAACAGTACTTGTTGTTTGTTTTGTTTCCTCTATACCCTGTACGTGACATAAGTAACTTTTTATAAATGTGCATTATAACTTCTCTGACTGTATCCCATCTACACATATTTTACATTTTAGTAGTGATATTTTATTGAATACAGGCAGTCCCCGGGTTACATACAAGATAGGGTCTGTAGGTTTGTTCTTAAAGGAAACCTACCACTTGTAGTGGCAGGTTTCCGATGGCAATACCGGGCACCAGCTCAAGGTGAGCTGGTGCCGGAGTTATTTAGTTAGTGTTTTAAACCGCGGGATCGCGGTTTATGTTAAAACACTTTGTAAACGTTATAAGTTGCCGGCGCAGCAGGTACCGCTCGGCCGCCTGACCGTGCACGCTATGTAGCCGCGTGCACGGTAAGCGCCGAGCGCGTACCTGCCTGCGCCGGCTATAACGTTTAAAAAGTGTTTTAAACCGCGATACCGCGGTTTAAAACACTAACTAAAATAAGCTCCGGCACCAGCTCACCCTGAGCTGGTGCCCGGTATTGCCATCGGAAACCTGCCACTACAAGTGGTAGGTTTCCTTTAAGTTGAATTTGTATGTAAGTCAGAACTGTATACTTTATCACTGTAACCTCCAGACAATTTTTTTTGGTCTCTGTGACAATTGGATTTTAAAATGTTGGATTGTCATAAGAACCAGGATTAACAATAAAGCTTCATTGTAGACACCAGTGATAACTTTTGTAGCTGTTTATTGTAGCCTAAGGCTAAAGTACAGTAAATTGCCAACATCCATAGGTCCGTTTGTAACTAGGGGTTGTATGTAAGTCAGGTGTTCTTAAGGACCGCCTGTACTGCCTTGTCATGAAGTCTAGACAATTGACAAGTGAAATCACCCTCCATGCATACTTCAACATGTTTGTGATCTAGATGTCGCCTGTAAATGGAATGATAATTAAAAATTGTATAATGTTAGTGATTGTTTATACAATATATCTCTTATTTATCATTAATTTGTGGAAAAAGTAGGCTTGATGACAATTCTAAGAGCACGCGAACAATAAAAATATCATAAATATTACTGAATTTCACTTACAATACAAGTACATGAATCAGATCTGTATTCTGTACAACCCTGTGCTCAATTACTTTCTGTAGGTAAATTCACTTTCTATTTTTCTTCATGCTTGATTCAATGTACTTGGACAGGAAACTGAATCATACTCACCATAATACACCATATCAGCAGCTATTTCCAGCATCCCTTTATGGTGTATATTTTTTCAGATACCAAAAACACAGAAACCCCCATAACATTTACATGTATAATACAGTGCCTATTCTACTTCCACCTTCTTTATGTTAAATCAAACTACATGACATATTGGATGTTTGATGTCAAGACTGATGAATAGAAACCCAGTTTAAAAAGAATTCTCTAACTAGAGATCTATAGTCTACTATAAATGCACAGTGGAATACAGTACATTGGTGTCAAATATATGCATTAATCGAGAAACAATTACATTTCAATTCTAATCATACAAAAGTTCATTGCATAACTATTCACTCACTTCAAGGCAGACTTTAGTCACCATAGGCAACAATTACAGCCTAAGAGTCTGGGTGTATGGGTCAATACCAGCTTTGCTGCATTGAATATGCAGAACATCTATGTGAGTGAACATCTATGTTCCAGTGGCAGATTTTCAATCAAACTGAGGACTTCACTTGTTTACTGCAAGAAGTAGTGTAGATTTGTACCGTGTTAGCCATAGAAAGCATAAGAAGAAGAGTGTAGAAATCTGGCATTACCCTTTTGAGGCTGAGTACATTTGATGGTGAGCTTTCGAGAATACTAGTTCTCTTCGTCAGACATGATGTTATACATGAAACAAAATTCACAGTGTTTTATACACACCCCAAAGTGATCATCAAAGGATATTTTAAAAAAAACTTTAAAACAACAGATTGATATATACAGAGGCATCTTATTTATGACAGGATGGCAATAAACAGACTAAAAACCTGTGAGGCATGACAAGAGAGCCCTGGCTCTTATCTGCTTGTGGCCTCCAGGTCAAAGATATGGGGACATGAAGCTTTCATGTAAATTTAGACCACTTTCTAAGGTGTTGAATCTCTGCATTGTTTTATACTCCCATTCTTTCCTTTCCCTCTGTGTCTTGAAATGTCCCATTAAAATAGTAATCCTCAAATCTTCCATAGTGTGGTCTTCTCTGGAGAAATGTGCAGCTACTGGGAGATCTTTCCTTTTTAAACACAGATATGTGCAAGTTCAAGTATCTCTCTGGCCTGTTTCCCCAACATAAGGGCCTGTGGTTGGATATTGGAGGACCTGCAGGAAAATGTCCCCTTGAGGACCTGCTGTGATTGAGGTACAGGCACATGGTCATATGTGTGGATATGTCAACACGTATTGCACTTGTTTTGCAGGCAGGGTGAGGTGCCATTTTCTAATAGGGGACTAAGGGCACTCCAGACAAGTTGTTTCAGGTTTCTTTTCGTCTTGTATCTTTATGCAGAATTGGTTGGAGTTCTGTGATAATATGACATAGCATCTCCAATTGTGGACTGTAGGTGACTACTAGGGGTACTCTGGCCTCCTGTTGGGTCTTCTTATATCTGAGTAAATGGTTGTGTTGATGGCTGCTGCTTTGGTTATTAGTCACTTTTGGTCAGTAGCCTAATTCAGACATGAGCTCCAGGAGGTGTTTTTCCAGGTCTGTGTTGTCTGAACAGATATGATTGCAGAGTATAGTCTGACTGTATATGATGGATTGTTTTGTGGGGTTAGAAGCTGTCATTTCTCAGGTAGGCTGTTCTGTCTGTTGGTTTGTGGTATGTTGTTGTGGTTAAGCGTCTGTCTTTAATTTTTATTCTGATATCCAGAAAATGATTACCTTATCTGAATAGCTTCATTTCAGATTGATGGTGGGGTGAAAGTTGTTGTAACCCTCCTGGATTTGAAGCAGGGCCTCCACACCTGATGTGCAGGTGATCAAAATGTCATCAAAAATGATCAAAAAAGGTCATTAAAATGGGAGGTAGATCATGGGTTACATGAAAGCTCAGCATCAAATATACTCAACCTCAAAAAAGGTATCACCTGATTTCTTCACTCTTCTTCTTCTACTCCAGGAAGTAAACTTACACTGCCCTCACCATCCAAACTCCAAGAGATCAGCACCCCTAACTTGCAACATATTTTAATTGTCTATTTATGTAGATACTAGGGCTTATTTACAAAGAGTCTGCGGAGGCACTTTTGTTGGACTTTCCGACGTTTTCTGATTTTGCACGGTTGTGACAGGTATTTAACAGGGGATTGTGTCGCACGCAATCAAATTTTGGCGCAGCTTTCTGGCTTTCATGCGACAGAAATCGGGGGGGGGGGGTCGTTGTACGATCCGACTGATTCGGACTGAGCGAGGGATTTAAATACATGCAGCAGGAAGAAGAAGGTGAACTCTGTCAGACCTGAGCGGGGAAGCAACACATGCAGGATATCGGGCGCACAATCTTAGTGAATAGCAGCAGAGTGCATGATTATCGGACAATGCAAGAGGCAAGAGAAGATGCAAGGGTGGGCTATTGTTAGGGAAAGTGTTATAAATATATGTGTGTGTGTAACACTGTGTGAATTTGTATTGGTCAGATTTGGTGCAATAATGTTTTACTGATACTCATAAATTATATTCCATAAGTGATCAGTGAAATCAGTTCAGACTAGCACATACTCCACCTTTATTTATGTGGATACCGTCCAAGGTATAGCCTACAGCCTTCCAGAAAAGAAACTGACCCAGATATATTAAAACTGTTGCACTGTGCATTATATGTCTTAGTTTTTTCTTTGAGCAAGTTGTGCCACATTATTCAATAGCGCCGCAATCCCTTAGTTGATGCGGTCAGTTTTCAGAATATGCACACATTTGCACATGTTTTTTCTTGGTGCACCTGGCTTAATGCTGTTGCAACAGAATTGTGTCGCATATCAGTAATAAGTGTGTCAAAAAATGAAACTGTGTAGTGTAAGGGATTAGGTCAGGGATCATCGTCTCCTGCGGTAGACAGGCACAATTCACCAGCACACCAGTAACTTCACTGTCCACACTGTGCAACTCGAGTACAACTTACCGCAGTTTTATTCGCCAGTAAAAACAAAATAAACAAAAACAGCAAAATAAAGCCTAAACCTCTCCAGCACTAACTATAAATCGAGTTTCCCTAACTCACCAGCTGCTGGCCTACTGCTTGATAAAGGCCATAGGACTTATCACTAGGAACAATCCTCCCTCTTGGGTCAAAGCTCATACATTGGGGTATAAAACTTACAGGTTTGCCTACAGTAAGCATCACATGGTAGTTATTCTCCACATGTGTATCAGACAATGGTCTAGACTGCCCTACTGCAGGACTTGCACACTTCCTACCGCGAGGAAATGTTAAAGGGGTTATCCGGGTTTTAAAAACCAGTGAGGGCCAGGCTGGGGAGGGCTATTTAAAAATAATAAACATCCTCCAGCGCCGCCGATGTCCCGCGCCGCGGTCCCTTCGATCTGTGCCCCTGTTTGTTTACAGGGGCACGGAAGCCGCGCACAGGGAGCTTCCGCTCTGCGATGTGGCCGGGTCCTCCCATCCGTCCCCATCTCCCAGCGTTGTAAGCGCTGGGAGATGGTGTCGGATGGGAGCTTCCGGCCGGCCGGAAGCTCCCTGTGCGCCCTTGTAATGAAACCGGCGCACAGGGTGCGCCAGACGAGGTGAGTGGATGTTTATTATGTTTAAATTGCCCGCCCCAGCACTGCCCATAGTAATTTTTAAAACCTGGATAACCCCTTTAACTTTCTAGGACAACTATGCTTTGTCCCCTGAAGCTTTACACATAGTATTGTAGGGTTAGAGGAATTTGTACATCCATCTTGAAATTTGGTGCACAGACTTCTCCATGGTTTCCAAAAACCATTTCTCCTCCCTTTGTAGTTTAATTTAAGTTTTGATTTCTTCATGGGTAGTGCACACACTGAATCCATTGGTGGCTCTTTGGGAGAAAAGAAATTTGATGTAGGCCGAGATTCCCTCTCATCATTTTTATTGGCTTGAAATGCACAGTACCCTTCCGTCAGAAGTAATGTGTGACTTAACAGATTCTCCTCTTCTGTCGCACCTTTAACAGCCATCTTTTTATTGTACGATTGTAGCTCACCTCTACAAGTAAAAGCAACAGGTGCCTGCTGGAGATGGAGCTTTTCCAAAGCTGTCAGCTCTTCCTCTAGATTTGGAATTTTCAGGGTTCTGATTGGCACAGCACCCACTTCACAATCACCTTCTTGGCGAACGACACAATCCATGACCTCAGTTTCCATTTTAGGTTTTCCAGAGTAATGTTACTTCTTCATAATACAATAACACAGGTCACTCACAACAAGTCCCTGAATAACACAGTTGTCTTCCTCACCATCTGC
The DNA here is from genome assembly GCA_019512145.1 of Engystomops pustulosus. Taxonomy (NCBI): domain Eukaryota; kingdom Metazoa; phylum Chordata; class Amphibia; order Anura; family Leptodactylidae; genus Engystomops; species Engystomops pustulosus. The sequence continues at coordinate 73,859,404 of CM033643.1, read as the reverse complement.
TAGTAGCTGTTTCGCAATTGAACACTTGGCATTTGGAGTGCACACTCCCTGTATGTGGATCATGCACTGGGTTACCAGCAACAGTGCCGTTTGGCAGATTCGATTCTTTCAACAGTTTACCTCTGTGTTTATTAGAAGAAATGGAGTGGAATTGAGTAGAATGGAGGCAGGGATCATTCTGCTTCACATCCATGTACTGCTGTGGTTTCCACTCCAAGTTCCTTCACTGTACCTTCATCTTCTCTACAATCAGGATCCCCATCAGCAATTCCATGACTTGAAGTCTCACTTGCACCTTGTCCATACACAAACTCAGACTGGGTGCAATTATGCATCATGCTAGGTTTACACACCTGTTCACATTGGTCTAGTTTCAGCCTGGTCACATTTATGCAAGATTTCTGGTGTAAAATGTTGTTAAAACACTCAGAGGCGACAACCCCACATTTGTAAAACAAACTTCCTCATAGAACATAGATGCAGCAGACTTCTGGTTGTCATCAGACATTTCACCTTCTTGGTCATCAACCAGTAACTGAAACTGTGGATACTCACATTCCACAGAGTCTGGAGTACAAAAGAATTTAGAGGAACATATATCAGTACACCAAAATACATTGTCAGCCTTATAGATCTCATCTTTATTGGCAAGCTTATCCACAATATTGGCACTTACAGCCATTTGATTAGGGCTCAGTTTGCACTCATGCAATTCAGAGTTATCAGTGCTCACTTTACTCCGAGCTGGAGGGGAACCATGGTCAATATCATTTACATTAGCTTTACAAGAAACCACTATGGCAGCATTGCCATCTTTGTTGCCACTAGTTACAGCATACTTATCAGTGTTGCCATCTTTGGCATTACAACCCACAACCTCTAGGAGCACACTTGAGCTAATCCCCTCATTATAATTGGCTGCACCTTTCCCTGCCTGTTCACACTCTGCATTTACCTGAATAGGTGGTTAGATACAACCATAGGTTAAAGGCAGATTATTCACAAAACATGACATTACTTCAGTGTCAATTTCTGTACAAGCCATTGCATGCAATTCATTCTTATCACACAGTCCATTAGACTCTACAAGTCCCAGCTGTACAGTCTCATTCTGTGGGTTCAACTCATCTTGGTCGCAGTTCAGACTGCTGGACAGTGAGACTCCGCCCACCTCGGGGATCAGCCTCCAGGTCTGAACAGAGTTCAAGCTCATGAGTCACAGTCCCAAAGCCAGTTTTAAACTCAATCAGTACAGTCTCATCCGTCCCTGGTTCGCTCCTCAGAAACATCAAGATGTCGAGATGCACTCTTGAGACATCTGAAGACAGTGCAGCTCCACTGATAGCGAGATTCCACCCACCAACAACTCACATGTCTTATTTGGCATGCTCCCTGACATCCTGACTTGAGCACAATAAGGTGCACAGACATCCACACATTTGCACCTCCAACATGGCTCCTTCCACTGCACAAACACTGCTAGGAGGCCTGCCAAGCCAAGCGGATGTCTCTTCATTGTCCAAGGAGCCTGTGAAGTACCTGCAAATCCAGTGAAAAACACTGTGTGTGCTGTTGCCAAGGACAACCAACTGGATGTGTTTGTCTCTTGATGATTGACCACAAGTTCTCAATGGGATTAAGATCTGGGAAGTTTCCAGGCCATGGACCCAAAATATCTATGTTTTGTTCCCTGAGCCCTTTAGTTATCACCTTTGCTTTATGGCAAGAGGCTCCATCATGCTGGAAAAGGCATTGTTGATCACCAAACTCTTGGACGGTTGGGAGAAGTTGCAGACATTCTGGTACCATTCTTTATTCTTGGATATGTTTTTAGGCAGACCTGTGAGAGAGCCAACTCCCTTGGCTGAGAAGGGAGCTTTTTTTTGAATTTTTCAAAACAAAAACCTTATTTGCATAGAGCTGATCATTTAATTGTCTCTAAAATGACATATCCCTGAAAAAAATAAAAGAAAACTTTTAGCTGGAAACATATGAAGTTGACTGGTTTAGGTGTAAGGGATTTGATATACTCCCTTTAATTAGACATAAATAGGCTGCCCAACCACAGAACTCTGACTGCTGTCTCCCTAGAACAATAGGAGGTGAAATGAATAGATCTGTTCATCTGATTAGGAAACCTTTTTAAAGCATTACAACTAAATACATCAGAAAACATGTGCAATTCAGGACATTACTGCCAATTGGTTTCAAGAGTACATGAACATATGGTAAGAAATATAATCTTGAAAATAAGATGTAAAAAGAAATAGATTAAACACATTTCACAGTCCCCTCCCTTAAAGTTGTATATAGGTGAACCTCTGTATACAACTGCAAGACACTAAGTGAATCCGCATGGATGTTTGAAGTGTCTTGGCTAATCCATGATAAAAGGTGGATCAGCAAAGTGCACAATGACTTCTTGGCTGGAGGCAGCAATACGTAGAGCTTTGAATGTAATTGCCGCTGTAAACAGCTGGGTGTAACCAGGATGTCATTAGACAGGAAAACTGATATGCCGCTTTTGAAGCTAATACGTTTTACATAGATCATAATGTGTTGTGACACTTGGTCAATGGTCCAAATCTGGAAATGTGCTCATTGCTGTAAATTTAATAACGGCATTATAAACACCTGCAGAATCCCCATTCCTCAGTATACAGACCTCAGGATATACCATATATGGATCTATATGTACATATCTAATAACAAACCCAGTGTTTGTCACAAAATCCCACAATATTTCTGTACAATACAATGTATTGTGAAAGCTGCAATGATGGCCAGTCCTCTCTCCTCTCATTTGCCGAATACTATGCAATATATTTCCCAGTTGCATTCTCCATACACCTTTCACAGCATGGGCATTCTGTTTTATAGGGTGTGCAGGAAATTTCAAATTTTTCATTGCATAGCTTGTACTGACCAGTGTATAGGAAATTTCAAATTTTTCATTGCATAGCTTGTACTGACCAGTGTATACTTAGCCTTTTAATGGGAATATGTGTACTGTACCTGTGGCGAACATGTCTGGCAAACAATGGAAACTATTATAATCCTAGGAGAAAAAAGCTGATTCCAACTAATGTGTATTAACTCCATCATTAGGGAAGCTTTATAAGAAAACTTTGCCTTTGGGGAATATGACAAAGCTTAGGGAAAGTACCATCTATAATAAAACAGCTAGAAGTGGTCACAAAAGATGAAATAGAGAAAAACTGTCTACTTTCATATATGTGTATTGTGTTTTTAGCATATAAAAGATTGTTGTGGATAATACTCATTTTATAAAACATTTTGAGAAAACTCTTTATTTATGTAAAGCTCCCACTCATGCCTCCAGGACTTCTCCTGAGCTGCACCAATTCTCTGGAATGCTCTACCCTGGACTAATACCCAACCTCCAAAGGTTCAAAGGTGCTGCTAAAACCCATCTCTTTAGGCAAGCCTATCACAATCCCTAACTGCATGGGATTTCAACTTTCTTTTTATTAACCCATCCTGTGTACCGCTCCTGTCCGTTTTTGGGTAAACACAAAATATCAAGGTACAGGCTTCTCTGCAGTACCATTGACCTTAGAATTTGTAAATAAGATGGTGGCTGAGGACGACAGCAGCATTTTTAACTATTAAATTATTTTATTTTGTTCCCTCACAAAGAATGGCTGTACCATTATACAAGCTCTTATACCTCTTGTGTCACCCCTTTATCCTCAAGGACTGTAAGCTCTTGTGGTCAGGGTCTTCACTCCTATTGTTCCATATGACTATGTTTTTACTCTGTAATGTCTTTTTTATCTGTGGCGCTTACTTATATGATGGCGCTATATAAATAAGGATGATTGGTATTAGTATTATAAACAGTGGCTCCTACATACATAAAAATGCATCTTATGTTAACAGGTCAATAGAGCTTATGAAGTAATTAGATAAATGAGAAAAGAAAATTATTTTTAGGTAATAGCATAGATCCCTTCCACTTAAGTGAACTACTGTAGTACACAGGACTTCCCCTTTGTTATACCAGACAGGTGGCTAGTGGGAAATTCCTCCAATTTCCCCAAAACGCATAAAATTACCAAAAAATATCTAGCTTCAACTGAAAGAAGCAAGTACATTTGATTTTAATGCATTTATTGACTCATTTATGTATTAATTTATCTTCAGCTCTGCAGAACTGGGAAAGCAACTTCTTAGCAGTTGTATAGAAGTAGGTCAGCTATAGCAGGGCACAACAGCAGAGGTAGCACATAAACAACAGACTCAAATACCAGATTTAACACACTCCAAGATAAATCAAACAATCCCAAACCTACTTCCCCGCAAAATAAATTTAACAGGTGCAAATATCCAGACTAGAGACCCCCATTGTATGTTCATAGTATCTTAGTGGAGGTTTTAAAAAGATGCAGGTCCATCAAGTCCAACCCATAAGATTAAACACATTTTTATTTCTCATAACATCTGAAATTCTTGTTCTCTAGAAAGGTATCCAGGCCTCTCTTGATGTGTACATATAATCGGCCATAACAACCTCCTGCGGCAGAGAGTCCCATAGTCTCACTGCTCTTACAGTAAAGAACCTTTGTCTATGTTGATGGTAAAATCGCTTCTCCTCTAGGCGCAGAGGATGCCCCCTTGTCCTGGTCACAGGCCTAGGTATAAAAAGATCTTTGGAGAGATCCTTGTACTGTCCGTTCAGGTATTTGTACATTCTATGAGTTCTCCCACTCATAAACGTGATACAAAGGCAAATACCACATAAGCTTAAACAAGACGCAAATTCAACATAAACGGAAAATCTGCGTATGCGTAAACGCACCTCAAACGCTGCATACAAGTAAATACACCACAAATGGCGTGTAAGCAAAAACACAAACATAAATGTGAGACAAGCAGCACATAGGTGGAAGCGCACTGTAAACGCTATGGAAATGCTTCGTCAGCAAAAATGTGATACAAACACAGCATAAGTGTGACGCAAATGCCGCGCAAGCGTAACCGTGATGCAAACGCCGTGTAAGCGTAACTGATGCAAACACTGTGTAAGCGTAACCCAAACACCGTTTAAACGTGATGCAAACTCTGCATAAGTGTGACGCAAAGCAGTGAAAATGCCGCATAAGTGTAAATGTGACGCAAACACAGCGTAACCTCAACAAGACCGCCATGTAAGCACCACCGTGATGTAAACACCACGTAAATGCAACCGTGATGCAAATCCACATAAGTGCAACCATGACCCATGACGTAATCTGTGTTATTTCAACCGTGACGCAAACGCTGTGTAAGCGTAACCGTGAAGCAAACGCCATGTAAACATGATGCAAATGCCGTGTAAGCATAACAACGACACAAATGCAGCGTAAACACAACCGTGACGCAAATCCGCTTAAGCGCAACTGTGACGCAAACGCTGCGTAAACGTAACTGTGATGCAGACGCTGTGTAAGTGCAACTGATGCAAACACTGTGTAAGCGTAACCCGAACGCCATTTAAACGTGATGCAAACGGCGCATAAGTGTGACGCAAAGCACTGAAAATGCCGCATAAATGTAACTGTGACGCAAACGCAGCATAACCGCAACAAGACCGCCCCGTAACCACCACCGTGACGTAAACACCACGTAAATGCAACCGTGATGCAAATCCACATAAGTGCAACCATAACCCATGACGCAAATACGTGTAAGTTCAACCGTAACACAAACGATGTGTAAGCGTAACCGTGAAGCAAACGCTGTGTAAACATGATGCAAATGCTGTGTAAGCATAACAGCGACACAAATCCCGCGTATGCACAACCGTGAAGCAAACACTGCGTAAGCGCAACCGTGACGCAAATCGGTGTAAGCGCAACTATGACGCAAACGCTACAAAAGCATAACTATGATGCAAACGCTGCGTAAGTGCAACCACCACACAAACGCTGCCTAAGCGCAACCACGACACAAACGCCACGTAAGCGAAACTGCCACAAAACAGGCAAAACATTGTGATTATGTAAACGTGATGTCAACAGAATATTAGCGGAATGTGTGTGTACACAGCCTTCCGATAAACATAGAAAAAACTAACAGTTCAATATTCATAATATCTTCTCTGACATTGCCTGCCACTGATTGGATAGTATGAGAGAAGATTAGCATAACACACGTCTCCAGCCCCAGCTCCTCCTCTCTGACCAAACACAGAAGTCAATGCTCTGAAACTGATACTGATATCTCCGCAACTGTGGCGGCTAGAGAGAAAATTCAAAGTGCCCCTGAATCTGTATAACAGCCCCTAAATGATGGTATGAAAATCTATGTGCAATGTGGTGAAAGGTCCTCTTTAAAAAGGCACTATAGCCAGAGGTGGCCTAATGTGTTACACAGCATGTGCAGCCCCTTCACATAAAAAACATACACAAAACATAAGTTATTGCCATGTCCTTAAAGAGAACCTGTCAGGCAAATTAACCCCCCCAAAACTAAATATTTTCATCACACCCATTAGATACATTGCCCCCTGTCTTTCTATTACCTGTAAACTTAAACTATAAGGTCCTAAAGTACATGCAAATTCCTTGAGATAAGTCGATGAGTCTTATACTCGTAGTCCAGCTTATTCATGAGTATCAAAGCACCAGGGCCGATTCTGCATATTTGCTGCCTGAGGCGAATATGAAATGCTGCCCGTTCCCCCGCCGCTCCCTGTAAGTAAATGCGGAACTTTATAACATTAACATCCCCACAGGCAGCTCTGACACTGTGTGGAACTGGACAGGATCTGAGAGGCATTAGTGGCATCTGTACCGATAGATGACAATCTCTTCCATCAGTAGGATTTTTATCTGTTCTCCATCCTGACGTACACTGCTGAATTCACGGCCAGATATCTTCAGCTCCGTGCAGCATCTCCACCCGGCGTCCCTAAAAATACCACAGTCACTTCATGTAAGGATATACGCCTTAACACACAACTGACCTCACTCTCCACACATATAACATCCCTTCTATATATATATCAATATCAACCAACCCCCAATTTATAATACAGACCCCCAACATTTGGTTTAAATGATGAAAGTATCTATGGATCCTATAACTAATATATCCCACCCTTTATTATGTTACATTGATGGTATTCATGCTACCCGATTAATGTAAATATATAGCACCCCCTAAATACAGCCCCCCCAGAGCTTAGTATACCAGTATCGCATATACAGTTCCCCGCTCAGTATATACCAGTATTGTCTATACTGCCCCCCAGCTTAGTAATGATACTGTATCCCCATATACATCCGCCCAGCTTAGTAATATACTGTATCCCTATACAGCCCCCAGCTTAGAAATATACATGTACCCCATATAACACCCCCCAGCTTAGTAAGATACTTATCTAGAGATGAGCTTGATGGCTCGTTTGAGCATTAGCGTACTACGTAACTGCTCATTGCTTGGACGAATACTTTGCCAGCTCGAGAAAATGGCTCTCCCGCCGTTTGTGATTTTGGCGGGCCAGAAACAGGCCAAACACAAGCCAGGAGACTCTGCACTCCACCCACATGACGTTGGTTCCCTTACACGTCGATAGCAGTGGTTGGCTGGCCTGATCAGGTGACCCTGGAGATAGACTACCCCTCCGCGCTGCTCGCATCATTCTCTGTCTGGATGCCATTAGGGAGAGGAGCTGTTGCTCTGCAGGGATAGCGTTAGGGTGTTATATTAGCTATACTGTTAGGCAGGAGTGAGTACTAAAACCAACAGCCCGTTCTAGGGCTAGAAGCGTTATATATTATATTTTTTGTTTTTGTTGCTTGTGGCTGGGTCTTGCTGGCCAGTAGTGCAGCTAGTACCATATTGTGAGGAATTTGCAGAGAGACTTGGGAAAGTTCTATTTGCTCTTAGTGCCACACACATCTCAAAAACACCTAAGTAGGACATTATTAGTGGTTTGATTGAATTAGGCACGTCTGCTGATTTTTTTTGTTACTTTTATTTTTTTTTATAACTCAAAGTCATCAGGCACAGCACAAAATCCAGTTGTGTGGCTGTCAGTGTAGGTAGAAACTAGCCAAGCAATAGGATAGCATCGTTTTGTAAAAAAAAAAAACAAAAAAAAAACACAAATAAAACAAAAACTAAAAAATCCAAAATTTACAGTTTACAACTTTAATTTGAAAAATGTTGAACCCGAGGGCTAGGGATAGAGGAATGAGGGCGTGGGTGAACGTGGGCGTCCAAATACTGCAGGGTCAGAGGCGTGGTCCTGGGCGGGGTATACACCACACTGACTGATAGGGAGCAGGGGAACGCCGCACGAGCTACACTCCCAGGTTCATGTCTCAAGTTATGGGACTGGTTAGAGCACTGTTGAGGCCAGAACTGCGAACGTTGATGTCGTGGATTGTGATAATGATTCGACATTTGTCCACCAGTCAGTCTTCCACGCAGTCCACCCATGTCACCGAAATCAGCACTTCTCCAGCTCCTTCCAATTCCCCCCAGTCTGCACCCCCCCAGGAAATTTGGCATTTGAACCGGGTTGTACTCTGAGGAAAGTGTTTTCTGGACCCTTCCAAAGTCACAAACCTTGTCCGGTGCAGCTGAGACTCTTTCCTGATCCCAGGTTTGTCACGCGTCGCATCCGTGTGGTGATGATGACATGTTGACGTAGTGGAAGAAGTGTGTAAAGGTTGTCGGACTTGAGGAGACAGGTGTCAGCAAGTGTGAGTTTGTCGTGTGCACGAGGAGGCGGGAAGATCGCGGTAAAAAAGGAGGAGAAGAAGGGTATCAGACGGATGATGTAGGCATTTGACAGACCACAGCTGGGTGATAGGCCGGGTGAACAACAGTGGCTTCTGAGACGGAGGGCGAGTCTGACTAGAACAGGTTTGCAGAGGCAGTGTTGGGGCTAGACGGGAGGCAGGGCCAAGTCTGGTACTCAGCGCCAAATTTTTCACGTAGCAAGCTCCCGTGGCGAGGCTAGATTTTCGGAAGTCGGAGGTTCTTTAACAAGAAACACGTGATGACGCGACTGCTGTTGGTCAACCTGTGTCCACACCAGGATCAGCAGGGGTCCACCACTACTACTTAACCACACCATAGCGAGGCATATGAATGCAAACACCCCACTCAATGGAAAAGGCCGTTCACCTCCGGCCGGGGCACACCACGCTCCTTCCTGTGTCACCTGCTGCTCTGCTAGTCAGTCCCCTGCCAGACCCGCCACCAAACCCTCCCGTGCGAAAACCACACCGTTCGCCTCCAGATCCCCACAGACATCCTCCAATGTTCCTGGCGCAGCGTTCAGCTCTCCAATACCCAAGGCTCTGGAGCGCAAGTGGAAGTTACGTGCAACCACCACACGCCAAGCCCTCAGTTCCCCATCTCCAAACTGCTTAGCCTGGAGATGCTGCCCTATAGGCTGGTAGAGACAGAGGCTTCGCAACTCATGGCGGTGGCCGCCCATCCTATTCGGTCCCACGCTCGCAACTAATTTCCGATGTGCCATCACCGACCCTGCAACCACACTTGTCGACACATCATCCGTGGCCTTACAAACGCCGTTTCTGACAAGTGCCCTGACCACGGACACGTGGACGAGTGCTGCCGGGCAGGGCCCACTATATGTCAGCGTGACGGCACATTGGTTCACTTGTGGAGGCTGGGACCGACGTCTGAACCTGGGGGGTCAATAACTGACCGACGCGAGGAGTTGCGGGGCCTACTCGATCCAGGTCTCTCAGGCCATATGCCTCTCCTCCTCCCACCCTATCCACCCTCCTCCGATTACGATCGTGCATGGCGCCATTCTGGGGCACGGCAGCAGTGCGTCGATAAGCGTCCCGAAGGGCGTGCTCATCTGCTGAGCCTTGGCGAAAAGGCACCGCCCAAGAGCTATTAACGGCATCACGGCGCCGACGATTTGGCTGCACCGCTGAGCCTGAAGCCAGGCCAGGGTGAGTGTGACAAGGCCTAAATGTGGCGTGCTCTGCAATCGGGCAGACTGACCATTTGCCATCTGGACCTGTAGTTTAATCTCATAGTGCAGCGTTTTGCCTCAAGACATCCCGCAATCTGTCTGATTTATCTCAACAAGGTGCCCGCATCGGTTCTATTGCCATGTCCTTAAAGAGAACCTGTCAGGCAAATTAACCCCCCCCAAAACTAAATATATTTTCATAAACTCCCATTAGATAACATTGCCCCCTGTCTTTCTATATACCTGTAAACTTAAACTATAAGGTCCTAAAGCTACATCTCCATACACCTTTCACAGCATGGGCATTCTGTTTTATAGGGTGTGCAGGAAATTTCAAATTTTTCATTGCATAGCTTGTACTGACCAGTGTATAGGAAATTTCAAATTTTTCATTGCATAGCTTGTACTGACCAGTGTATACTTAGCCTTTTAATGGGAATATGTGTACTGTACCTGTGGCGAACATGTCTGGCAAGCTGACCATACCATCGTCCTAAATGATCACACAGCTCCCTACATCTTCTCCCGCAAAAAATAAACCAATATGTGAGGCTGTATAGTGCACCAAAGAAAATCCCCAAAATTGTCAGATGATTAAAAAGAAAATTACCTGGGGAAAGCGGAGGAATATATGGATAAACCGTGTGACACTGCATTACAGGACACCCCAAAATTAGTCCCCTCAAATGACTCCCCCCATCCTAGAGGTGATATAGTGCAGGATCATACTCTGTGTACTCTGCAAAGCATTTATATTCTGTTCATCTGCAAAATAAATTTTACATATTCAAATATCCCCTTGATAAAAATCCGTTAGAGGTTAAGTTTACAAAATAAGGTCATTTGCACTATTGACTCTGAAAAGTTTCATGGCACCTAAAAACTATTCAATCAAAACCTGCCCTCAGTGGCGTAACGTGAAGCTGATGGGTCCCAGTGCAAAGTCTGTGCCAGGCCCCTGACTATAATGTATGGTTTATTGTATTACTCTTCTCATATGGGAAAGTGATACCTTATACCCCCAAACCTCTTGGGTTCAGTTGCGGCCGCATCCTCTGCACCCCCTCAAGTTACGACACGACCTGCCATCCAAAAGCTCAATGTGCCCAAACAGCAGGTTACAGCATCTTCTGAGGTGTTCTTGTACATGGGAGAAACTGCTAAACAAATTCTTAGATGCATATTCTCCTTTTATTCTAGTGTGTAAATTTAAGAACTACTTAAACAAAGTAATTACAAAATCTGAAGACTCTACATCAGTGAGCAAACATTTTAGAGTCCAATCCCCCCCCCCCACTACAACAAGACCCGCTTAAATACGCAAAGTGCCACACAGGAAATTTAATTTGTGATTTCTACTATATACCCTTCTCTGTCACATTTTTCATTCATACCAGCACACCCTGATCAACCAATAACGCATAAAATCGTCCCAGTAGAGCTCCTTTAAAATAACCTGTGAACAGCAAGTCCTAGGCTGTCTGGGACTCAGGAAGTCCTGAATCCTCGCTGGTGATGGCCTGATGCCCCGAAGGGCTCTAGTGGCCACCTCTGTCACCACCATAGTTAGCCATCACTGCTCTTAAATAAACACCCCCGTTGTTTTTAATTTTTGTAAATGCTCAAGGTTAAACTATTTACATGCTGTTTGAATCGTTTTTGGGGTCAGTTGGAAGAATTCTGGATGTATTTTTAATTAATGGGGACTTTCAAATCCAATGAAATAAAATAGTATCTAAAGTCGGATTCCTGAAATTGAAAAAAAAATGCTGTTTGATTTGTAATCCAACATCATAATAAAACCAAAAAAAACAACACCTTTTTTCATAAATAAATGGAAAATATTTCAACCAAAGTTGGTCCAATGGGTGCAGAACTTGCCATGTCTTATCGCAATTGAATTCACCTTAATACATTGTATGCTCTTCCCCCAGACTACACAATGGGGCTTATTTACTAAGGGTCCCGCGGCCGCACTTTCGTCAGGTTACCGGACTTTTCAGGGATTGTGACGCACGCGATTGGATTGTGTCGCAATTGCACAGTCTTTCACGCGACACAAATCGGTGGGGGCGGGTCGTCTGACAAACCGACGGATTCAGACTAAGCGTGGGATTTAACAATTATAATTGTGTCCCAAGCCAAGCACTTACATGCACCAGGAAAAAGAAGGTGAACTCCGGCGGACCTGATCGGGGAAGCGACACATGCAGGATATTGGGCGTACACTCGTAGTGAATCACGGGAGACTTCTTCCTCGTTCGACATTCTGAATTGGGGATCGTGCAGGGACCAGGTAAGTAAATTTGCCCCAATATGTACTGTAAAGCTAATTAATTAATTGTAATAATTTTACCTATTTATAGACATGTAAGGTTTGATTTATTTGCCAGTGTAGATTGGGTGGGTTGTTACTGACACCTGGTGAGAAATTTTTAATAGCATGAATTATTAAGAGAAAAATAATTAACTTACCTACTAGTGTTCCTGTGTCCTCTGTCTTTTCTTCCCCTAGCCTGTAGCAAGATTTCAGAAATATCTAGGCAGCATGATGACATCATCATGCCTCCTGTGTCAGAGAGAGCAATGTGCAAAGGTAATGGCTCCATGCCATTTTGCTTCAGTATCAATTGTATCTGTTTTTAAAAGACGCAGATACAATTGATAATTTTGGACACATCAATTACTATCCCTTGCAGGTTGCCTCACCAAGGGTCTTGGCCATTGACTAGGAAACAGTGAGCACTGATCTAGTATTAAAGGAAACCTACCACTTGAAGTAGCAGGTATAAGAAGGAAATACCGAGCACCAGCTCAGGGTGAGCTGGTGCCAGAGCTTACTTTTGTTAGTGTTTTAAACCGCTGTATCGCGGTTTAAAACACTTTTTAAACTTTATAGCCGAAGCTGCTTCGGCGCAGGGAGGTACGCACTTGGCGTAAGCACCGAGCGTGTACCTCCCTGTACCTCCCACACGGTTTAAAACACTGACAAAAGTAAGCTCCGGCACCAGCTCACCCTGAGCTGGTGCTCGGTATTTCCTTCTTATACCTGCCACTTCAAGTGGTAGGTTTCCTTTAAATCTAGTGGTGTCTAGCACAGTGTAATATGTATATATGGCTCCAAGAGGAAAGGTACGTTTTTTCTGTTTAGTGTATCTTTCATAAATAAGTTTCATGTGCATAACAGATGCAAAATCAATTAACGGATCTATAATTGATTTAGAAACTGATCTCTTTTGTGTACCCTTATTGTCTTGCAATTTACGCATGCTGTCATCTAAAGTATTTAAGCTGGCTGGCTTTCAAGACTTTAAGTTTACAGGATTCACAATTCACAGATGTTCAGGACTATCAAGCAGTCTGTGGGTGGAGAATGTCAAGTTTTAAATAGCATTCTGACCACTCCGGCTCATACACAGCAGAGTTAAGAATGTCCACATGGCACTTTCTACAAGACATAAATGATGCACGGTATCCAAGCGTGAGGATTTGCGGGGCCTGCTGGAGCCTCACCCCGCTCCGCTCCATAACTCGATCCAGGCTCTCATCAGGCATACTATGCCTCCGCCTCCTCACCATACACACTCTCACCACCTCCCTCATACCAACCTCCTCCTCCCGAATTAACATCCGTGAGGCATGGCTGGCCATCTCTGTGGCACAGCAAGCAGTGCCGTCGCAAGTCGACCCGTCAGGCGGTGCTCAATCTGCTGAGCCTTGGCATAAAAGCCACCGCCAAGAGCTATTACAGGGCCCGCCGGCGGCAGACTGATCGCTTGGCATGGTCAACCTATTGTACCTTTTTAACATTTAGCTGAACCTGAAGCCAGGCATGGTATGAGTGTGACACGGCCCTAACCTGGGGCCGCTCTGCAACCGCTGCAGACTGACACATTTGCCATGCTCGGGCCCTATGTTTAAATAGCGCAGAATTCATAGATCGTTTCCCTCCTTCCTCCATCAAGACATTCCCAATCTGCGATTTCCATTTCTTCACTATGTGAGCAGCCGCAATCTGTGCCATTTCAGAAGTCCAGCACAAGTTGCTGCCACTTCTCAGGGCAGCCGACGCCGCCGTTCCAACTGCCCGCTCACCGCTGTGTGCGACATGCCCACGAGTGGAATTCAACATTAACCATGTTATCCAGATTTTACAAGCATCGTCAGAGCGATTTGTAGATTGCCAGATGTCACTTCTCCACCAGAACTGGGTAGTCAGGTCCATGCAGCTTCCCTTAGTCTACAATGAGGAGTGGAGTGGATGTCTGAGACTGTCAGGTGCTGAGTAACTTGAGGATCAACACAGATTGGTCAGTGGCATGCCGCAATCATCAGCCTCACACCATCCCTCTGCTTGGCCTGTTTGAAAAACTCTCTGTCCAGCGTACATTCAGAAGCTTTGCGCTCGTCACAAGAGACGGTGGAACGACGATTTCCCCTTTGTTGATATTCCCAAGCACCCTCAGGGTCTGTTTCTCAGCGCATATCGGAGGGGTAAAGGAGGATAGGAGGAATAGGAAGAGAATGGTGGGCGAGACAGAATAGTGGAGCATTGGTTCGTCCTCACTTTCAGCGTATATGGGCAGAAGAAGAGGAGTTTTGGAGGAGGAGGAAATGAGAGTCGCCATGATGGCGTGACATAGTTGCGCGTTGGTCCCTTCTGCTGGCGAATATGGGCAGATTTCATGCGAGCTTGCTCCCCGTGACCATCGCTTCTCAAAGATTTTATTCCGCACCGATTACGGGGGTCTTCACTCTCCTGAGCACCCAAGTACAAAGCAAAATCTTTCCACTCTCATCCCTGGAATCGGAAATTAGTGTGAGAATGCAACTTGAATTAAACCACCAGGCCCTGGTGCACAAGCTGAAACAGGTAAATTCGCCTTCTGAAGCGCTAGCGGCAGAAGTGGCGTAACTTCTGCCGACAGTAGGATGGAAGTGGCGCGCAGGCAAGCTTGTCCACACTGGCAGGGCTAAACACTTTCAAGGCCCTTTGCCGTTTTATGTCACCATGTTAAAGGGGTATATGTGCGGGGGTAATGGAGAGGAGGTTGTAGTGGGGGGGATGTAAGCCCAGCAAAGACTGTCGCTATCTGTCCCCAGTCTCGGCAGAGTAGGGCTTATCTTACAGAAAGATGGTGAGGGATTACGAGCTTGACCATGACCATCGGCCTAAATGATCACACAGGCCTCCTACACATCATTCTCTCTCCCGCAAAAAATAAACCAATAATTTGAGCTGTAATAGTGCAAACCAAGAAAATCCCCAAATTGTCAGATGATAAAGAAAATTACCTGGGGAAAGCGGAGGAATATAATGGATAAACCGTGTTACACTGCATACAGGACACCCCAAATTAGTCCCCTCAAATGACTTCCCCCCATCCTAGAGGTTGTGCAGGATCATACTCTGTTACTCTGCACAGCATTTGTTTTATTCTGTTCAACTCTTAAAATACATTTTACATATTCCAAATATCCCTTATAAAAATCCGTTAGAGTTAAGTTTCAAAATAAGGTCATTTGCACCTATTGACTCTGAAAAGTTTTCATCATGCACCTAAAACATTCAATCAAAGCCCCCTCAGTGGCGTCACTGAAAGCTGATGGGTCCCATTCAAAGTCTGTGCCAGGCCCCTGACTAAATGTATGGGTTATTGTATTACTCTTCTCATATTGGAAGTGATACATTAGACCCACAAAGCCTCTTGGGTTCAGTTGCGGCCCGCATCATCTTCCTCTTGCACCCCCTCAAGTTTCCGACAGCGACCTGCCAATCGCAAAAGCTCACTGTGCCCACGACAGCAGTTTACAGCAATCTTTGAGGTGTTCTTGTACATGTGAGAACTGCAAACAAATTCTTAGATGCATATTCCCTTTTTAGTCTAGTGGTGTAAATTTAAGAACTAACTTCAACAAGTATTTAACAAAAATCTGAAGACTCTACATCAGTGAGCAAACATTTTAGAGTCCAATCCCCCCCCCCCACTACAACAAGACCCGCTTAAATACGCAAAGTGCCACACAGGAAATTTAATTTGTGATTTCTACTATATACCCTTCTCTGTCACATTTTTCATTCATACCAGCACACCCTGATCAACCAATAACGCATAAAATCGTCCCAGTAGAGCTCCTTTAAAATAACCTGTGAACAGCAAGTCCTAGGCTGTCTGGGACTCAGGAAGTCCTGAATCCTCGCTGGTGATGGCCTGATGCCCCGAAGGGCTCTAGTGGCCACCTCTGTCACCACCATAGTTAGCCATCACTGCTCTTAAATAAACACCCCCGTTGTTTTTAATTTTTGTAAATGCTCAAGGTTAAACTATTTACATGCTGTTTGAATCGTTTTTGGGGTCAGTTGGAAGAATTCTGGATGTATTTTTAATTAATGGGGACTTTCAAATCCAATGAAATAAAATAGTATCTAAAGTCGGTTCCTGAAATTTGAAAAAAAAATGCTTGTTTGATTTGTAATCCAACATCATAATAAAACCAAAAAAAAACAACACCTTTTTTTCATAAATAAATGAAACTTATTTTCAACCAAAGTTGGTCCCTGGGTGCAGAACTTTGGCATGTTTAATCGCAATGATTCACCTTAATACATTGTAATGCTCTTCCCCAGACTACAAATGGGGCTTATTTACAAGGTCCCGCGGGCCGCACTTTCGTCAGTACCGCTTTTTGCAGGGAGGGACCACAGCGATTGGATTGTGTCCGCAATTGCACAGTCTTCACAGCGACACATGAAATCGTGGGGCGGGTCGTCTGACAAACCACGGAATTCAGATATTCTGGATTTCACAATTATAATTGCTTTCCCAAGCCAAGCACTTACATGCACCGGAAAAATAAGTGAACTCCGGCGACCTATCGGAAGCACAAGCAGGATATTGGGGCGTACCCTCGTGTTAATCACGTGAGACTTCTTCCTCGTTCGACATTCTGCATTGGGGATCGTGCGGGACCAGGTAAGTAAATTGCCCCAATATGTATGGTAAAGCTAATTTTAATTGGTATTAATTTTTCCCTTTTAAACATGTAAGGTTTGAATTTATTTGCATTAGATTGGGTGGGGTGTTACTGACACCTGGTGAGGAAATTGTTTATACATGATTATTAAGAGAAAAAATAATTAACTTACCTACTAGTGTTTCTCCTGTGTACCTCTGGGTCTTTTCTTTTCCCCTAGCCTGTGCAAAGATTTCAGAACTTCTAGGCAGCTGTGGAACATCTCATCATGCTCCTGTGTCAGAGAGAGCAATGTGGCAAAGGTAAGCTCCATGCCATTTTGCCTTCATTAGTCATTGTAAATCTGTTTTTAAAAGACGCAGATACAATTGATAAGTTTGGACACATCCATTCTATCCCGTTGCTAGTTTGCATCACCAAGGGCTTGTCCCATTGACTAGGAAAACAGTGAGCACTGATCTAGTATTAAAATAGGAACCCTACCACTTGAAGTAGCAGTATAATGAAAGGAAATCCCGATCACCAGCTCGGTGAGCGGTTGCCAGAGCTTAACTTCTTGTTAGTGTTTTAAACCGCTGTATCGTCGGTTTCACACACTTTTTAAACTTTATAGCCGAAGCTGCTTCGGCGCAGGGAGGTACGCACTTGGCGTAAGCACCGAGCGTGTCCGCCCTTTACAACCATCCCACAACGGTTAAAACACTGACAACGTAAGGCTCCGGCACCACTCACCCTGAGCTGGTGCTCGTATTTCCTTCTTCATACCTGCCACTTCAAGTGGTGGTTTCCTTTAAATCTAAGTTGTGTCCCTACACAGTGTAATATGTAGTTATGCTCCAGAGGAAAGGTACGTTTTTTTCTGTTTAGTGTTCTTTCATGATAAGTTTCATGTGCATAACAGATGCAAAATCAATTAACGGATCTATAATTGACTTAGAAACTGATCTCTTTTGTGTACCCTTATTGTCTTCCAATTTACGCATGCTGTCATCTAAAGTATTTAAGCTGGCTGGCTTTCAAGACTTTAAGTTTACAGGATTCACAATTCACAGATGTTCAGGACTATCAAGCAGTCTGTGGGTGGAGAATGTCAAGTTTTAAATAGCATTCTGACCACTCCGGCTCATACACAGCAGAGTTAAGAATGTCCACATGGCACTTTCTACAAGACATAAATGATGCACGGTATCCAAGCGTGTCTCATAAGTGTGGTATTTAAGCTGATGTTTCCATCATAAAAGGTACACTGTAGGTATTTCTACACTGGGTTGTATCCTGAACACTCTAGTTGCATAGATACCCAAAATCTATTTTTTTCTTCTTGGAATCAGTTTTAAATTAGAACCTGATTCATATTTCCTTCATTCTACAAAACCACAAAACCCATATCAGCTTACAGTACAATGTTTGGGTGGGAGGCTCTGTATGAACCAAGTAAGAAGAAGCTCACAGAAGTGACTGCTGTAGCTCTCTGCTTCTCATAGTAGATAAAGTAGACAGTGCAGGATATTGCAGCCATCAGTAAGTGAGTAACTTTTTTTACAGCATAACTGTAAATGTTGATGTTTAGGTTTCCAATGTTCACAATTATTATTATTTTTTTCATCACAGATGGAACATTAAGAAAATGATTTTATATCTCTATGGAGAACTATTCTGACTTAAGAAAGCATAAGAAAGCGTCACTACAACCATATGTGTTGTAAAAGAATGAACGTGCGAGTACCGGTACACTATATTTAATGTAAAGGAATTTCCCTGCATTGAGCGCTTTACCACAAGACAGTTGGTGTGTATTAGGGACAAACAAAATTCCCCTGATGGTTTTTATGATACAATGCAGATACAATGCTTCAGAATCACTTGAGCCCAAATTACAATTCAGAACGACAGAAAGGTACAGGAAGAACAGTCATAAAGTGCAACTGATCAATGGTAACAATCAAGAGAATCTAAAATTATACTCACACACTAGCCACAATTTGGCCAATGACAAATGAAAAGATCACATACAGTTCAACTAACTCATGAGTGCCAAGACTGACTCAAGCACCAAGCAAAACAAATAAATAAGTGGAAGTGCCCAGTTGGAAAGAATCAAGGTCTCTGTCACATGGTAGATTTCATTGGCTTAGCTAGTAAAGGTCCCGCCTATTGACAGATGTCAAAAACTTTTATCGCTTCTACCATCTGTCACTATAGTTGAAGTGTTCATACTTTATATCTACATGTCCATCTCTACTAGATATTTATTTCTCTATTTAAATCAAAAGAAGCTGGAGGAAATGAATTTCGAACTCCCACCTTGTACAACTTTGTCATATCATCCTGATCCACACATATCACGGTGAGTGCTATCCTACAACTTTTCTGGTATATACTTGATCTCTTCTGGTTCCTGATTTTGATGTTTGGTTGTACGGTTTGCAAACCTTAGGAACTAACTGCCCACAATTCACTGTGTAGGTTATTCCAAAATTTACTTTAATGAAGGTTTTTTTGGGGTATTTTAAAACCTGACCGATTGGGTTCTTTTCTTGGACTTGTACATTTGCAACCATTATACCCTTTTTGGTTTTATCTGTGAATTCTTCTGCATCTCTTTATGATCCACTGGAAGGCTAATATACTAATTCATTTACAGTTTGTTGTAGAATACCAAAAGATGGTGATATAATTTCATTCATTTGCACAGAACAACTCTTCCTGTTCACCTGTCCTTCCAATATATAAAATTAACATAAATTCATATGCTATATAACACATTTCTATACATAGATCGTATATTGTACCATACATGTGCATACAACAAAAATCTGTAAACATTTCCTATGTACAGGTTTACAGACTTCTATACAGCTTCATCAATGTGTACTCTTTCTATTGTTTACTACAAGGGCAGGAAATATTACATGTTTCTTTTTACTGTTAACAGTAATTATTGTATGTTTTGTTTTCTCTTATACCCTGTACGTGACATAAGTAACTTTTTATAAATGTGAATTCAGACATGAGCTCCAGGAGGTGTTTTTCCAGGTCTGTGTTGTCTGAACAGATATGATTGTAGAGTATAGTCTGACTGTATATGATGGATTGTTTTGTGGGGTAGAAGCTGTCATTTCTCAGGTAGGCTGTTCTGTCTGTTGGTTTGTGGTATGTTGTTGTGGTTAAGCGGCTGTCTTTAATTTTTATTGTGATATCCATTATTACCTTATCTGAATAGCTTAATTTCAGATTGATGGTGGGGTGAAAGTTGTTGTAACAGTCCTGGATTCGAAGCAGGGCCTCCACACCTGATGTGCAGGTGATCAAAATGTCATAAAAAATGATCAAAAATGTCATTAAAATGGGAGGTAGATCATGCTCAACCTCAAAAAAGGTATCGCCTGATTTCTTCACTCTTCTTCTTCTACTCCAGGAAGTAAACTTACACTGCCCCCACCATCCAACTCCAAGAGATCAGCACCCCTAACTTGCAACATATTTTAATTGTCTATTTATGTAGATACTAGGGCTTATTTACAAAGGGTCCGCGGAGGCACTTTTGTTGGACTTTCCGACGTTTTCTGATTTTGCACGGTTGTGACAGGCTCCTTCCACTGCACAAACACTGCTAGGAGGCCTGCCAAGCCAAGCAGATGTCTCTTCATTGTCCAAGGAGTCTGTGAAGTACCTGCAAATCCAGTGAAAAACACTGTGTGTGCTGTTGCCAAGGACAACCAACTGGATGTGTTTGTCTCTTGATGATTGACCACAAGTTCTCAATGGGATTAAGATCTGGGAAGTTTCCAGGCCATGGACCCAAAATATCTATGTTTTGTTCCCTGAGCCCTTTAGTTATCACCTTTGCTTTATGGCAAGGGGCTCCATCATGCTGGAAAAGGCATTGTTGATCACCAAACTCTTAGACGGTTGGGAGAAGTTGCAGACATTCTGGTACCATTCTTTATTCATGGATATGTTTTTAGGCAAACCTGTGAGAGAGCCAACTCCCTTGGCTGAGAAGCAACCCCACACATGAATGGTTTCAGGATGCTTTACAGTTGGCATGAGACAAGACTGGTGGTATCGCTCACCTTGTCTTCTCCGAACAAGCTGTTTTCCAGATGTTCCATACAATCGGAAAGGGGATTCATCAGAGAAAATTACTTTACTCTAGTCCTCAGCAGTCCACTCCCTGTACCTTTTGCAGAATATCAGTCTGTCTCTGATGTTTTTTCGGGAGAGAAGTGGCTTCTTTGCTGCCCTCCTTGACAACAGGCCTTGCTCCAAGAGTCTCCGCCTCACAGTGCATGCAGATGCACTCAAAACTGCCTGCTGCCATTCCTGAACAAGCTCTGCACTGCTGGTAGCCCGACCCCGAAGCTGAAACACTTTTAAGAGACGGTCCTGGCGCTTGCTGGTCCTTTTTGGGCGTCCTGGAGCCTTTTTGGCAACAATGGAACCTCTATCCTTGGATTCCTTGATGATGCGATAGATTGTTCACTGAGGTGCAATCTTTCTAGCTGCGATACTCTTCCCTGTTAGGCCAGTTTTGTGCAGTGCAATGATGACTGCACGTGTTTCTTTAGAGATAACCATGGTTAACAGAAGAGAAACAATGATGCCATGCACCAGCCTCCTTTTAAAGGTGTCCAGTGGTGTGATCCTTACTTAATCATGACAGATTGATCTCCAGCCCTGTCCTCATCAACACCTGTGTTACTGGAGCAATCGATGAAATGATGTTAGATGCTCCTTTTTAGGCAGGCCTGGAATGAAGTTGAAATGTGTTTTGGGGGGAAAAGTTCATTTTCTAGGCAAATATTGACTTTGCAATGAATTGCTGTTAAGCTGATAACTCTTTATGAGATTCTGGAGTACATGCAAATTGCCATTATAAAACCTGATGCAGTAGACTTTGTAAATATAAACATTTGTATCATTCTCAAAACTTATGGCCATGACTGTAGACAGCCAGCCCTCTGTATTATAAAACTAGTCCCCTGTAGCCAGAAAGCCCACTGTGGTATATAGCCAGCCCCCTGTGGTATATAGCCAGACATCCCCCTATGGTATATAGCCAGCCCCCTTTGGTATACAACCAGACAGCCCCCTGTGGTATATAGCCAGACAGCCCCCTGTTTGCCCAACACATAAAAAATATAAGTACTACTCACCTCCGGCACCCCCCTGATAACTTTGTTCAACACCTGTCCGTAACACCCGATATCAGAGATTTCTCTGATCGCGGGTGTAAAACCACTTACACGCAACCCATAACACACCACCCCACAACCCCAGCCACCCCCGCGCTTTTTTTTATGGGCTTTTATTATACTCATATTTAGGCCTCTCAAAGTGACTTGAAACCTGAGCAGGTCTCTCAATAGCAGGATTTTGCGTTTTTTATGAAAATGTGAAAAATTATGACTATATGTTGAAAAAGTAGAACATTTTGAATTTCAAAAATTGGGAATTTTTCACAATTTAAACCAAATATCAGTTTTTTCATAAATAAACACAAAACATATCAGCAAAAATTTTCAACTAACACAAAGTAAAAAGTGTTACGAGAAAAGAATTTCAAAATCACTTTGATATGTTGAAGTGTTCCGAAGTTATAACCAGATTTGAAAAAAATGGGCCGTGTCAAGAAGGTGAAAAGTAGCTTTGGCGGTAAGGAGTTAATAAAACTATTAAAAAGAATTGTCCCTAATACTGACCCCTGTGGCACTCCACTGGTAACGTCAACCCAATCTGAGAATGTGCTATTAATGATAACCCTCTATTTTCTATCACTAAGCCAATAACTTACCCAAATACACAGATTTTCACCTAGTCCCAGAAGTCTCATTTTATGTACCAACCATTTATGCGGCACTGGGTCAAATGCCTTGGAAAAGTCCAGATATACAAAATCCACAGCCTCTCCCAGATCAAGTTTGGAACTTACCTCTTCATAAAAGCCAATCAAATTAGTTTGACAGGACTGATCCCTTATAAACCCTTATATACTGGGTTATAACTTTTTGTACAGTGAGATACTCCAGGATAGCATCTCTAACAAACTCCTCATATATTTTCCCCACAACAGAAGTTAGACTCACAGGTCTGTAGTTTCCAGGATCGCTTTCTGATATTTTGTTTTGTGTATTGGTAAAACATTTGCTATGCGCCAGTCCTGTGGAACAGAACCAGTCCTCAGGGAATCTTCAAATATTAAAAATAACGTTCTGTCTATCACAGTACATAGTGAACCCATGCAGAGCCCTGGGGTGTATTCCATCTGGCCCCGGTGATTTGTCTATCTTAGTGGGTGTGAGGCTGCAGTGGACTTTTTCCTGGTTTAAACTGTTGACATTCCAAAGAGAATTTAAATCATTCCTCATCATGACTTCCACCAAGGGATTTTCCTTGGTAAAGACAGTCGAGAAGGCTCTTTTCAATAGATTCTACCATGACCTTATCTCCTTCCACCATGACCCTCAAGTTATCTGCTTTTTACAGAATTTATTTTTCTCTAATCCTGTAACTCCTCATTGCTTCCTTTGTATTTTAGAATCTTAAATGCCTTATCTTTCTTGCTTATTGCTCTCCTTACAGTATTAGTTATCCACACTGACTTTTTCTTTTTTCTCTTGTACTTATTCCCATATGATATGCGTTCCTCACAGGCCTTTTTTTAGAATATTTGTGAAAATGTCCAATTTTCAGGATTCTTTTGTTTTTGAGAGCACTGTTCCAGTTTACGACTACAAGGTCTTCCCTTAGCTGCTGAAAATTTTCCCTCCTCAAGTTTAGAATGTTTGTTGACCCTCCACTAATGCTCTCAGTAAAATAGAATACAAAATCAATGAAATAGTGGTCACTATAACCCAGGTTCCCCCATGAAGCTTGATTGACAATCCTCGTTCCCATGACAACACAAAATTTTGAAAATCCAATTGTCACAGGGACAAAAGGAAAGTGGTCTGGGGTTACGGTTGTTTTGACTTTACTTAAATTGAATTTGTATGTGTCAAGGGTGCTCCATGTTTCGGGTTGCAGGCGCACCCATGTGCCTCCTCTCATCGTCAGCCTCACTTACCTACCCGCACTAGAGCGACAGTCACCTCGCTTGGCGCTCGCCACCTCACTACCTATAAATGCTCAACCTCTTCCTATGATCCCGGCTGGATCTTCGTGCTTCTATGCCTAAGAGAAAGCTGTATTCCAAGCCTTCTGCGACTATCCTGATTTCCCATTGTGACCTCAATTCCGTTCCTGACTCCGATCCGGTGCTGCCTGTCCTAACCTAGTGCTACTTCCCCGATTCTGATCCTGTACTTCCTGTCTTGACCTCCTGCCTGTCCCTGACGAGTGCCTATTCTGCACTACGCCTTGGTCGCCACGGAGGACAAAGTCGCGCCTGTGGAATGACCTAGCGGTAGCATGCCGCGACAAATCCAACCTGCATTGCAGCAGGCTCTGGTGAAAACCGGGTACCACTTAAATTCCAGTCCCAGGTGTTGGCTTACATCATCGTCCGTGGTGGTACAGAGGATTCACTACCTCTGATCCTGACAAGTGCACACCTAAAAAACCTATCCTGTATATAACCTGGGGACTGCCTGTAATTGAATCTAATAATAAAGATTTTAAATTACAACAAATAAGGATTTTGACAAAAGGTAGTGGAAAATTTTACACATTATTGTTACATTATATTATATACATGTAAGTTTTTTCATAGTAAATTATAATGGTTTATACCATTATACAATTGAGCCATGCAAAAGTGCTGAAATACAGCTCAAAAATTTTTCTACAAGGTTCCATGTGTTAACTATAGGTTTCGGTATAGCCTGCAACAAAATCCCTATGTAATGCTGTGTGCAGGTGCAAAAATGGTCCACAAACAGGGTAATTGATCCCTCCCATCTCCATAGTAGGCCGTAGTGGCCACACCGCAAGACCGCACCAAAAAACCGCAAAAGTGGCCACACCGCAAAACCGGCAGGAATAGGAAGTGCTCTATAATTTGTGGCACTGCAATTTGTGTAGCAACCAACCCAACAACCCAATTATTATAGGAAAATATTTTTTATAGGTAGTTGTACATAATAGATGTTCGTCAGCCAACCCTTGGTCACTCATCTTATTTGTATGGGATCTTCGGGACTCTCCTCATGTGGCAGATGTTGGGGGAATATATGGATCTGTCTTACCTTTTAATTCATTTTATTCTCCAGGAGTTAGAGCATCTATCAAATATTTTCTCCTTTCTCCCTACTCAATAGCCATCCATCCCTACCCAAATTCTGAAGGGTATGGCTGGAAGTTCACATGTCATACCCAATGTTTGGAGTATTTAATGGCAAATAATAATGCAGGAAATGATCACTTATTGACCGGAGGCATTAATGATTAGAATTAATTTACTGATGAACAATATGTAATAGTTGATCTGGAACATTTTTTTTTCAATCCATGTTTATAATACTCACTGTTTCAATTCCACCCCAGCCTCCAATAGACTAGCCCAAGGACCACCCAGTCATTATACTACACAGGGTGCTGCCAAGCACTTCACGGAGGGGTTTCAAAAGCCCTGTCAACTTTTGATATGGGACACACCTAAATATTTTAGGATTTTGCCAGACCCTTATATTAAGCAGAAATTAAATATATCTAAACTTGGTTTTCAATCACAAAATACTATGTGGCTGATTTAGGAACAAAGAAAAAAGAAATTCTGTTGCAACACTTTTTATATATGTGTGGGTTAGTAGGGTGCTAATGGTTATTAATATGACCAATGTTGACACCAGAGAACCCCTGAATAAAATATAGTTATGTATGTAAACACTGATGCACATTTACCAAGGGTGCGCAACAGTTTTCTCTCGGACTGGCTGCCAGAAATCCGTCTGGCGTCCTATGCACACTACACAGGCAAACTGCACATTCTTAGTAAATGTGTCCCAATGTTTTAATGTATATGGCAACTATCATGTGTTCTACTCAACTACCCCATCCTAGATTTATACCAATGGACGGTTGATCGATTTAGATATTTGGCTCTATTTTGCAATCTATTAAGGGATCTGATCTTGAGATGAATAAGAGTGCCGCTGATCGCTTAAACTGCATCAACTAATTAATTTTATTGGAATTTTGTGTTTGAACTTGTTCATGGACTTGGACCAGTTATTATATATTTTTGTATAGATATATAGAAATTTTGTTTTCTAATAATAGGGAAAGGGCATTTTAAAAGTTCTCAAGCTGTGCTCAATTTTTTTTAATTGTATCTTTCAAATCTGAGGCTGTGCCACGTTTTTCCTGTTCACTTGGACAATGGCTTCAAGAGACTGGTGAAATGGCTATTATTTTTTTGAATTTTTCAAAACAAAAACCTTATTTGCATAGAGCTGATAATTTAATTGTCTCTAAAATGACATAACCCTGAGAAAAAATAAAAGAAAACTTTTAGCTGGAAACATATGAAGTTGACTGGTTTAGGTGTAAGGGATTTGATATACTCCCTTTAATTAGACATAAATAGGCTGCCCAACCACAGAGCTCTGACTGCTGTCTCCCTAGAACAATAGGAGGTGAAATGAATAGATCTGTTCATCTGATTAGGAAACCTTTTTAAAGCATTACAACTAAATACATCAGAAAACATGTGCAATTCAGGACATTACTGCCAATTGGTTTCAAGAGAACATTAACATATGGTAAGAAATATAATCTTGAAAATAAGATGTAAAAAGAAATAGAATAAATACATTTCACAGTCCCCTCCCTTAAAGTTGTATATAGGTGAACCTCTGTATACAACTGCAAGACACTAAGTGAATCCACATGGATGTTTGAAGTGTCTTCGCTAATCCATGATAAAAGGTGGATCAGCAAAGTGCACAATGACTTCTTGGCTGGAGGCAGCAATACGTAGAGCTTTGAATGTAATTGCCGCTGTAAACAGCTGGGTGTAACCAGGATGTCATTAGACAGGAAAACTGATATGCCGCTTTTGAAGCTAATAAGTTTTACAAAGATCATAATGTGTTGTGACACTTGGTCAATGGTCCAAATCTGGAAATGTGCTCATTGCTGTAAATTTAATAACGGCATTATACACACCTGTAGAATCCCCATTCCTCAGTATACAGACCTCAGGATATACCATATATGGATCTATGGATCTATGGATATATGTGTTTGTCATAAAATCCCACAATATTTCTGTACAATACAATGTATTGTGAAAGCTACAATGATGGCCAGTCCTCTCTCCTCCAATTTGCCGAATACTATGCAATATATTTCCCAGTTGCATACATAGAAAATTCAGGAAATAAAATCCAAGGGAGCTGCACCACCAGATTATGTAGATGAACCAATCATAATTACTGTAGGGTATATCCCATTGTATAAGCACTCCCGTGGTCTCGGCTCCACCTTCCCCCCCAAGCCTCGCTCTTGGCTCTGACCTCACTCCCGCAGTCCCTGCTCTCACCTGCCCCCCCCCCCCCCAAACCCTCGCTCCCGGCTTTGACCCCGCCCGCTACCCATACAACTCTTCCCCTCCCCAACCCTCGATGGTGGCAGGCTGTATGCATTTTATACATGCCAGTACTCTGTATCTATTTTATACTATATGGCTCTATGCTGTATGCATTTTATACTACATAGCTGTACGCTGTATGCATTTTAGACTACATGGCAGTACTCTGTATGCATTTTATACTACATGGCGTTACTCTGTATCTATTCTATATGTCATGGCGGTAAGCTGTATGCATTTTATACTACATGGCTGTACGCTGTATGCATTTTATACTACGGCGGTTGCTTATGCATTTTATCTCCATGGCGGTATGCTGTATGCATTTTATCTACATGGCGGTATGCTGTATGCATTTTAAACTACATGGCGGTATGCTGTATGCATTTTATACTACATGGTGGCAGCTGTAGATTTTATACTACATGGCTGTGCTGATGCATTTTTACTACTGGCGGTATGCTGTATCTTTTATACTAATGGCGGTATGCTGTATGCCATATTATGCTACATGGCGTACTGCTGTATCTACTTTAAACTACGGCTGTACGCTGTATGCATTTTATGCTACATGGGCAGTACTCTGTATGTCATTTATACTACATGAGGTGTGGCTGTATCTATCTTATTCTACATGGCGGCACACTGTATGCATTTTATTCTACATGATGGTAGCCCTGTATGCATTTTATACTACAACATGGCTATTCTCTTATCTATTCTATACGTCAAGGCGGCACCTGTATGCATTTTATACACAATTGCTGTACGCTGTTATGCATTTTATACTACATGACAGTATGCTGTATGCATTTTAATACATCCCCTGGCTAGCTACGCTGTATGCATTTTATACTACATGGCTGTACGCTGTATGCATTTTACACTACATGGTGGTATACTGTATGCATTTTATACTACAAGGCGGTACGCTGTATGCATTTTATACTACATGGCAGTACTCTGTATGCATTTTATACTACATGGCGTTACTCTGTATCTATTCTATACATCATGGTAGCACACTGTATGCATTTTATACTACATGGCTGTACGCTGTATGCATTTTATACTACATGGTGGTACACTGTATGCATTTTACACTACGTGGCGGTATGCTGTATGCATTTTATACTGCATGGTGGTACAGTACGTCTTATCTATCTTACACTATATGGCAGCACGTTGTATGCATTTTGCATTGCTTTATTTTTACACCAAACCGATATGATGGATCTGGTCCTGATATTCCCACCAAATTTTATGCTTGATTATAAATTGATCCTCTGTTCCTGCTCTCAAAACACATGTACAGAAGAGCCGCTTCAGGGACATTCAAAGTCCCCCTAAGGTTTTGAAACCACTGGTTGAAAGCAGGTCCCAAGAAGCTTGATTCTACTACCATATGTACAAAGTTGGACTTGGAGCTATAATTTTCATACAACCCAGGGCCCATGGGACAATTAATCTGCCCCTGAATTTAATTATGAAGTGTCGGGGTCTAAAGATAGTCCCTGGATATTCTAATAACCTCAGTGAGCTGTATCATCAAAGGAAATAGCATTGTAAAAACTTCAATCTTACTGAACCCAAGCTGCTGTAAATGTCCCCCATCCTCTCCTTAGGAGATTTTTATTCATTTATTATCAGAAGAAGTAGTAGTTCAGTATATAGTGAAGTAATGGAAGCAACAGAGAAATATGTAGCTGAAAGGGATATAAAATTCTCATAGTAAGACATTAAAATTCTGCATGCATAGATATGGTAAAGTTGGTCAACTGCAGGGGAATATTTTTTTTTTTTTATTAAACATGAACTTGTAACGCAAGAACATGGCGAGTTCAGTTCAGTTTCTTGGAACATGCTCACTCATAACAGGCCTAAAGGAAACCTACTATCAGAAATCTACCTATTAGGGTATATCTGATGGTAGGTTCCCACAGGCCTTATAAACCCTAATCTATCTTTAACTAATCCTAGAATACTTTCTACACTTAACTGCAGTTTATATAACTAATATGCTAATATCTGTCAGAGGCTACTGGGGCATGGAGTAGCCTCTCCCGACAGTGGGAGCAAAGGCTTTCAGACAGCTTGATAAATCTGCCCCACTGTGTACAGTGACAAAATGGGTATTTGCATATTCAGGAGGAATTGCACCTAACATTGTGAGATGCATTTCCTTTTTAACCTTTTGTGAATGTGCAAATTTTAGTGTTCAATGAATATATTGTTAAACAAAATAACATTTTTGTAATTTCATTTCCATTTATTTTTCACCCTCATGAAAGGCTCGAAGCGATGACAAACTTCACAAAGGTTGCTTTGAATATTTTGAGGGGTGCAGTTTCTAAAATGGTGTCATTTGTGGGGGTTTTCTATAATATAGGACTTATAAACTCACTTTTAACTAGATTGTGCCCACAAAAATGGTTTATTATGTTAGCTTTGTGAAAATCTGTAAAAGCCCCCTAAAAAAGGAATGGATGTTTGAAACATGATGCCAAGTTTAAGAAGACATATGGAAAATGGTAGTTGTTAATTGTTTTGGTTATATGACTAACTTTCCAAAAAGTAGAAAACTTTGAATTTACAAAACATAATTATTTTCAAAAATAAATACCAAACATATTGCCTAATTTTCTCAGCTAACATGAAGTACAATGAAGTCATGAAAAAAAAATATGGAAATCAAGTGGACATGTTAAAGCGCTCCAAAGTTATTACCACATAAAGCAAGGTCTCAAACTCAATTTACCTGGGGGCCGCTGGAGGTAGAGTCTGGGTGAAGCTGTGCAGCAAAAAATTGACACTTCATTGCTCCAAATGACACTTTCTCTTTATTCTTTGGGACGGTACAATCACAGGGATACCTAGTTTATAAAGGTTTTATTAGGTTTTAATAGATTTTAAAACAATTGAAATCTTTGTACATACCCGTATATACCCGAGTATAAGCCAAGGCCCCTAATTTTACAACAAAATACTGGGAAAACCTATTGACTCGAGTATAAGCCGAGGGTGGGAAATGCATTGGTCACAGCCGCCCCAGTGTATATAGCCACCCAGCCCCTGCCCCAGTGTATATAGCCTGCCAGACCCTGCCCCAGTGTATATAGCCTTCCAGACCCTGCCCCAGTGTATATAGCCTGCCACCACTGCTGGACAGATCGCACAGAAGATATACAGGGGTCGCCGGAAAGGTGAGTTTAGATATATTTATTTTTTTGACTCGAGTATAAGCCGAGTTTTGGGTTTTTCAGCACATTTTTTGTGCTGAAAAACTTGGCTTATACTCGAGTATATAAGGTAATAACAAATATTTTCCATTTTGCCAAATTCTGAGGCCAATAACCTTTTAACACTTTGGTGTACGGACCTGTGTAAGGTGTCATTTTTTCGGTAGGTGCTGGCGTTTTCAGTTATGTCAATTTGGGACCTTGAGACTGTTGGATAATTTTTTATTCAAATATTCATGGATGGAAAAATGGAGAAAAAGTGGTGATTTGGACATTTGGGTGCTATTTTTGTTCCGATGTTCATGGCCAGGAATAATCTTTCTTATATTTTGATAGATCGGGCATTTTGGGATGCAGCGATACCTATCATGCTTATGATTTTTACTGTTTATTTATTTTTTACATGTGATCTAGGGAAAGGGGGGATCATTTCAACTTTTTTAATATTTTTTTTTTAGTTTTTTATTTTACCATTATTTCAGACCCTCCAGGGTACTTTAAAGGTAACCTACCACCATAAATCTACCTCTAAAGTTAGAATAGGTGATAGGTGCATGTATTGGACGTGAGGATAGCCCTTTTTAGAGCTAATTCTCATATCCCGCTATCTTTTTTTAAAATCCTTATTGCCCTAATATGTACGTTTTCTAAAGAGGCTACTGGGGCGTGGAGTAGCCGGAGCTGAGGCTAGACGCCGCGGCTACTCCACACCCCTGTAGCCTCTTTGTTCCTCCTACCTTGACATCTTCGGCACGAAGCTCCTCATAGCTGCGCGCCCTTGTTCAAGAGGCCGGCCTTCATGCGCAGAACGCAGGCTCGTGGCTGCGCGGCCACTGCTCCGAAGCCAGAGCTACTGCGCATGCGCAGAACTCCGGCTTTTCGGACGAGATGTCAGGGTAGGAGGAACAAAGAGGCTACTGGGGAGTGAAGTAGCCGCGATGTGTAGCCTCATGCCCGGCTACTCCACGCCCCAGTAGCCTCTTTAGAAATCTTACATATTAGGGCAATAAAGATTTTAAAAGATAGCAGGGAAGTGAGAATTAGCTCTAAAAAGGACTATCCTCACGTACATGCACCTACCACCCTTTCTACCTTGGTGGTAGGTTCCCTTTAACCCTGCAGGGTCTGATTACTAATAGTATATACTGCAATACTACTGTATTGCAGTATATAGCAATTTTACTGCTAAACTCTAATAGCCTACCATCTGCTGACTATTAGAGACTGTAGGCTGCCATGGCAACCGATCTCTGCCCTTGGATGATGTCATGGAGGGGGTGTGATCGGCCATCCAAGATGGTGGCGCCCATGAAATAGTAAATAAGGGGCCGACAACTGCACTTAACTGGTTGACTGCCGCGATTGGTGCACCGACCATGACAGTAACAGGTGGGTGTCAGCTGTATCATATAGCTGACACCCGCTGTGTATGGAGAGAGCTTAGCCCATGAGCTTTCTCCATATCCCCCACACCAGCACGTTACAATACCATTGACCCCCTTTTTAGGTTTGCTTTACTCATGTCTGTCCAATTCTTGCTGCTTGTATACTGAATGTAATGCATTTTCAGACAGCAGGCACGTAATGAAGCCTAATTGTTCATCATTGTAAAGAAAATAAAAGAATGGAAATGTTCTTTTCCTTGTGAGTTGCAAGGATATAGATCCCATTTTAGAACGGGGAATTCCACAATAAACCCACTGCCAAGCTAAAGTCTGCATTTGGCAGCGAGCGCCTCCCCCTGCTCCTTGCACAGCTGTGCCCTGCTGAGTAAGGATGGCTACCGCGCTTCGCTGTGTTATAATACCGAGCATGGGGAATTCCAGAACACAATACTTTGCCAAATGTCTGCAGTTTAAGAAGCATATTCACAAATGCCTTGTTTTTTTGTAATATTATCTTTAAATGTGCTTTGTTTGGTTATTCCGCTTTGTAAAATAAGAAGGATTTGCTTTTTCTTCCTGCCCTTATGTGGCTTGACATTATTAAATGATTACCGTATTTCCAGTTAAAATATACCGTATATACTCGTGTATAAGCCGAGTTTTTCAGCACAAAAAAAGTGCTGCGAAACCTCACCTCGGCTTATACACGAGTCAATTTAAAAAATAAACTTATATACTCACCCTCTGGCGGCCCCAATGCTCAGCGCGGCTACCCAATGTCGACGCAGCTCCTCTTCTGTCTTCCCGCGGCTTCTCTTCTTTTTTGGGTCTTCTGTAACAGCCGGCACAGACGCGGCCATGTTATCTGCAAGCAGGCGCATACTATGACGCGGCCACGTCATAGTATGCGTCTGCCGGCAGATAACATGGTTTACTTTAGGGAACTGGCTGGCTGTATACTATAGGGAACTGGCTGGCTGTATACTACAGGGGGCAGGCTGGCTGTATAATACAGGGGGCAGACTGGCTGTATACTACATGGGGGCTGTCAGTCTGTATACTACTGGAGGCTGGCTGGCTGTATACTACATGGGGGCAGGTTGTCTGTACACTACATGGGTGCAGGTTGGCTGTATACTACTGGGAGCTGTGACCAATGCATTCCCCACCATTGGCTTATACTCGAGTCAATAGGTTTCCCTGGGGGGGGGCTGTGACCAATGCATTTGCCACCCTCGACCTATACTTGAGTCAATAGGTTTTCCCAGTTTTTGGTAGTAAAATTAGGGGCCTTGGCTTATACTCTGGTCGGCTTATACTCAAATATAAACAGTAGTTTGGGATATACTTGCTGTATTTGACTACCCCTCTTCCAATGCACATAGGGAAAAATAAAGAAATATATCAGATTTGATTTCAATATGGTAGTTTGGAACTGTGTCATTTTTGATGAGATAACGTTTTCATTGTTACCATTTGGAGGACTGTACAGCCTTGTTATCACTTTTTATAAAATTTTTTATATGTTACAAAAAGTGGCGTTTTGGACATGTTCCATTACGGGTTAAACGCTAGGAATAATTTATTATATTTTATAGTGCGGACATTTTGGGAAGCGGCGATACCTAACATGTTTATGATTTTTACAGTTTATTTTTATGTCAGTTCTGGGGAAAGGAAGGTGATTTTAATTTTTAGGTTTTTAAAATTTTTTTTGTTTTAATTTTCTTTCTATTTTTCAGAGCCCTTATTGTACTTTAACCCTAGGTTGTCTGACTGATCCTAACATACTACATTGTGGCAGTATATGGGGAATTTACTGATCATTTATTGCAATGTGCCACTGGCACATTGTAACAAATAAGCAGAGAGCATACAGCCTCAGGTGTGTCAAAAGACTCAAGGCTGTCATAGCGACAAATTGTTGCTTCCTGATGACGTCACAATAAGCCAAAATTCTGGTGCCCACAATGAAAGGGCTAATACCCATGATCAGTGCAAGCACTGATCGCGAGTCTACGGGTGGGTGTTGGCTGCTCCCATGCCAATTGCAGGAACAAGAACGGGTCTCCAGCTGTCACACAAAGACGGAGACCCCTTTGAGAGGGCAGAAACGGATTATTAACGCTATTACATTCACTTTTTTCACAATACACTCATTTTGGGTGGAAAATTAAACATTTACAATGGATTAAATGAAAAAAGGCTCCACAAAGTTTTATACTCAATTTCTCCCGAGTACACTGATACCGCATATGTGGTGGTAACCTGCTGTATGGGCGCACGGCCGGGCATAGGAGGGAAGGAGGCGCCATCCAGATCAGATTTGCTATGTCACATTGTACAGCCTATAATTTATTTATTTTTTTAATGTGGACCTATAGGAGCTTATTTCTTTTGCCACATGAGATGCACTTTTCTGGTACGGGTACTATATTTGGTGGACTCTATTAAGCTAATGGGGAGATTTTATTAACTCTTTGTTGGTGGAGGAGAATGAAATCATCAATGTTAGGAAGATTTTTATGTTTTTTTTTGGCCGTTTACCATACCATACAATAGGTATATTATTATTCTATGGTCGCCACGATTACAAAAAGACCTCATTATATAGATTTTTTATTTTTCCATTTTACTCTGAATAAAAAGTAATCTGGCAAATGTTGTTTAATTTTAATCCATCTTTTATATTTTTGCCTTCGACAAATTGTTTAAGGGCTTAATTTTTGCGAGAAGGATTGGTTCTTTTAGTTGGTCTATTTTAGAGTGCATAAATTTTTTAAATCACCTTTTAGACCATTTTTAGTAGGGTATTAATTAAAATTATCTTTTTTTGGGCTTTTTTGGTTTTTTTTTGTTACGGGTTCACTTTGCGGATCTAATAACGATTCTGTTTATTATGCAGATTGTTACGACGCAGGGATACAAATTGTGGGGTTTTTGTGTATTTATATTCAATGTATTGAAAAAACAAACATTTGGGAGAAAATCTTGTTCATTTTAGCATCACCATATTTTTATTGCATAACTTTTTATTTTCGGACTGACAAATCTAGTTAGGGGCTATTCTTTGCGAGAGAAGTTGTTATTTTAGTGGCTTATTTTGGAGTGCATAACATTTTTAAAATCATTTTTAGAGCATTTTTATTTTAAGGGGATTAATTAAATGATCTTTTTCGGAACGTTTTTGCGTTT
Organism: Engystomops pustulosus; assembly: GCA_019512145.1. Lineage (NCBI taxonomy): Eukaryota > Metazoa > Chordata > Amphibia > Anura > Leptodactylidae > Engystomops > Engystomops pustulosus. Next base: position 73,824,103 of record CM033643.1, on the reverse strand, counting down.
TTTTTTCCCGGCGTTTACCAGTGCAGGTCCAGTAACAATTTGTTTTATTACGATTTACGGACGCGGCAATACAAATACGCGTTGTTTTTTCTGTGTGTTTTATACTGTTAAGTGTTTATAGGAAAGTGACATTAGCGGGCTTATATTTTAATGTATTTATTTTTTATTTATTCTAATGTATTAACTATAGTGTTGTTGACTTTTTTTTTACTATACATACATTGAACTTGAACCAGCGATGCTCTGATCGGCTGGTTCAAGTTCAATACACTGCTCTACACTACTATTTTATTGTAGAGCATTGTAAACTGTCTGAGCATGCAGTCAGCTCAGACCCGAGAACCCGGAAGGGTCTGACTGCCAGGGAATCGGGAGCTCTCGGGCACACCATTGCCTGTCCTCGAGCTGCCCAGAAGACCCGGGTAGCGGATCCCCACCGTAACGGCATGGGGGAGCCGATCCACCAGCGCAAACACCCTTACACCCGCCCGGTCATGCTTGACCCGCGGGTGTAAGGGGTTAACACCCGCGATCGGAGCCAGCTGTGATAACAGCTGACCAGCTCCTCTGTTGGGTGCGGCTCCGTTCGTGAGCCGGTGCAGAAGCAGGACGTTATAGAACATCCAGTGCGCTTAGCATTAGCCCGGGGACGTACTAAACGTCTCTGGTGCGCCTATGGGTTAAGTTGAATGGAATGTAAATAAACCAGTAACACGAAGTAGTGAATACGACAGGGGCCCTATCGTTACTCCTTAATAGGTCCAGTCGTGTGATGTCGTGCTTAAAAAGTGATCCTGAACGACCATGGGGTGGTGCCATCGCGTATAATATAACAGCTATTCATAAAACAATGAGAGAGAGTTAATCACCGTGGAAGTGTCTTTAGTTTCAGATTCAGATCAGTCCCACATAATTCAGCCAAGTGGGGTAAGGTAGTAATCAGGGTTCAAAATGAAGGCGACACGGCTTTAGCGCCGTCCGGCGCCTCAGTAGTAAACACTGTGCCACCTTTCCCCCTCCGGTACACACTGTGCCCCCCCAATCCCCCTTTTGTACCCCATTCCTTCCCCCCTGTTACACTCTGCTCCCGCCTCCCCCTTTATAACCCCCTGTACTTCCGGCAGATGGAAGGGGACCCCCTCCCCCTATTCTCCCCACCTTGCCCCCCGCCGGGCACGGAAGTCCTTTCTCCCCCCTCCTTTCCCCACTCCCCTGTATACACACCTGCCCCCCCTCCCCCGTATACAAACAACACTGCTGCCGCCCCCCCTCCCATCCTGTATACAACACCCCTGCCCCCCCTCTCCCCTTTATACACAGCCGGACTGCCCCCCAGTAATGTACTCACAGTCAGCCCCCAGTAAGTACTGTGCCCACACGCCCCCCAGTACTAATTTGCCCACACTGCCCCCCAGTACAATAAGGTACCACACAGCCCCCCAGTAGTAATGTACCTACCCACACACCCCCAGTAAGTAATGGTACCCACACAACCCCTAGTAAGTAATATCCGCACATAGCCCCCCATTACGGGGGGGGGGGGATTAATGTCCTCACACAGCCCCCCAGTAAGTAATATGCCCACACAGCCCCCCCAGTGAGTAATGGTCCACACAGCCCCCCCCAGTAAGTGCCCACACAGTCCCCCATGTAGTAATGTCTCACCCCCCCCCCACCCCCATTAAGTAATGTTCCCCCACACAAGCCCCCGGAAATAAGTACGGTGCCCACACAACCCCCCAGTAAGGAATGTGGACCACACAGCCCTCCGTAAGTAATAGCCCACACAGCCCCCATAGTACTGTCCCACACCGCCCCCATGTTCTCCTCTCTCCCCCTTCCCTGTCCCCTGTCCTGTCTCCCCCCTCACCGCACTGATGCATCTGTGTGTGCACTGCTTTTCTCATCGCTGGTTCAAGTTCAATACACTGCTCTACAATACTATTTTATTGTAGAGCAGTGTAAACTGTCTGAGCATGCAGGTGCATGCTCAGACAGTTTACAGCAGACCCGGAAGGGGTCTGACTGCCAGGGAGATCGGGCAGCTCCGAGGCACATGCCTGTCCTCGGAGCTGCCCAGAAGATCCCTCGGTAAGCCCAGGATCCCCCGGTAAACGGCATGGGGGAGCCGATCCACAGCGCAAACACCCTTACACGCCGCGGTCATGCTTGACCGCGGCGTGTAAGGGGTTAACACCCGCGATCGGAGCCAGCTGTGATAAACAGCTGACAGCCGCTGCTTCTGGTGCCGGCTCCGTTCGTAGGCCGGTGCCAGAAGCAGGACGTTATAGAACATCCCAGTGCGCTTAGCATCTAGCCCCGGGGACGTACTACAACGTCCTGGTGCGCCTAGGGGTTAAGTTGAATGTGAATGTAAATAAACAGTAACACGAAGTAGTGAATACGACAGGGGCACTATCGTTACTCCTTATAGACCAGCAGTGTATGCGTGTCTTCAAAAAAGTGATCCTGAACGACCATGGGGGTGGTGCTCAGCGTATAAGATACAGCTATCATAAAACAATGAGAGAAGGATTAATCACCCGTTGGAAGTGTCTTTATTTCAGATTCAGATCAGTCCGACATAATTCAGCCAAAGTGGGGTAGAGGTAGGAGCAGGGGTTCAAGCAAGGCGACAGCCGCTTAGCGCCGTCCGGCGCCCTCCAGTAGTCACACTGCCCCCTCTCCCCCTCGTGGACACACTGCCCCCACATCCCCCTGTGTACACATTCCTTCCCCCTGTGGACACTCTGCTCCGCCTCCCCCTGTATACACACTGCCCCCCTCCCCCTGTATACACAATGCCCCCCCACCCCTGTATACACACTGCCCCCTCCCCCTGTATACACACTATAGGAGCTTATTTCTTTTGCCACATGAGATGCACTTTTCTGGTACATAATTTTGGGGAATCTATAGCTAATGGGTGAGATTTTATTAACTCTTTGTTGGTGGAAGAAATGAAAATCATCAATTTTAGGAAGATTTTTATGTTTTTTTTTTGGCCGTTTACCATACCATAAAAATAGTATATTATTTTTATTCTATCGGTCGCCACGATTACAAAAAGACCTCATTTATATAGATTTTTTATTTTTTTCCATTTTTACTGAATAAAAAGTAAATTGGCCAAAATGTTGTTAATTTTAGCATCACCGTCTTTCATATGCATAACTTTGTTTAAGGACAAATCTGTTTAAGGGCTTAATTTTTGTGAGAAGGATTGTTCTTTTTAGTGGTCTTATTTTAGAGTGCATAACATTTTTTAAATCACTCTTTTTAGAGACCATTTTTATAGGGTATTATATAAAATTATCTTTTTTTTGGAGCTTTTTTGGTTTTTTTTTGTTACGGGGTTCACTTTGCGGATCTAATAACGATTCTGTTTATGTATGCAGATGTTACGACGCAGGGATACAAATGTGTGGGTTTTTTGTGTATTTATTATCAATGTATTGATAAAAACAACATTTGGGAGAAAATCTTGTTCATTTTAGCATCACCATATTTTTATTGCATAACTTTTTATTTTCGGGCTGACAAATCTAGTTAGGGGCTATTCTTTGCGAGAGAAGTTGTTATTTTAGTGGCTTATTTTGGAGTGCATAACATTTTTAAAATCATTTTTAGAGCATTTTTATTTTAAGGGGATTAATTAAATGATCTTTTTCGGAACGTTTTTGCGTTTTTTTTTCCCGGCGTTTACCAGTGCAGGTCCAGTAACAATTTGTTTTATTACGATTTACGGACGCGGCAATACAAATACGCATTGTTTTTTCTGTGTGTTTTATACTGTTAAGTGTTTATAGGAAAGTGACATTAGCGGGCTTATATTTTAATGTATTTATTTTTTATTTATTCTAATGTATTAACTATAGTGTTGTTGACTTTTTTTTTACTATACATACATTGAACTTGAACCAGCGATGCTCTGATCGGCTGGTTCAAGTTCAATACACTGCTCTACATACTATTTTATTGTAGAGCATTGTAAACTGTCTGAGCATGCAGTCAGCTCAGACCCGAGAACCCGGAAGGGTCTGACTGCCAGGGAATCGGGAGCTCTCGGGCACACCATTGCCTGTCCTCGGAGCTGCCCATGAAGACCCGGATAGCGGATCCCCACCGTAACGGCATGGGGGATGCCTGATCCACCAGCGCAAACACCCTTACACCGCCCGGTCATGCTTGACCGCGGGTGTAAGGGTTAAACACCCGCGATCGGAGCCAGCTGTGATCAACGCTGACCAGCTCTCTGCTTCGGTGCGGCTCCGTTCGTGAGCCGGTGCCAGAAGCAGGACGTTATAGAAATCCAGTGCGCTGAGCATTACCCGGGGACGTACTAAACGTCCTGGTGCGCCCTATGGGTTAAGTTGAATAGGAATGTAAATAAACCGTAACACGAAGTAGTGAATACGACAGGGGCACCTATCGTTACTCCTTATAGTCCAGTCGTGTTATGTCGTGCTTAAAAGTGATCCTGAACGACCATGGGGGTGGTGCATCAGCGTATAATATACAGCTATTTTCATAAAACAATGAGAGAAGGTTAATCACCCCGTGGAAGTGTCTTTAGTTTCAGATTCAGATCAGTCCACATAATTCAGCCAAGTGGGGTAGAGGTAGGAGTCAGGGGTTCAAAAGCAGGCGACACGGCTTTAGCGCCGTCCGGCGTCCTACCAGTAGTTACACACTGTGCCACCTTCTACTCCCCCTCCGTGACACACTGTGCCCCCCACATCCCCTGTTTGTACACCATTCCTTCCCCCTGGACACTCTGCTCCCGCCTCCCCCTTTATAACCCCCTGTACTTCCGGCAGATGGAAGGGGACCCCCTCCCCCTATTCTCCCCACCTTGCCCCCCGCCGGGCACGGAAGTCCTTTCTCCCCCCTCCTTTCCCCACTCCCCTGTATACACACCTGCCCCCCCTCCCCCGTATACAAACAACACTGCTGCCGCCCCCCCTCCCATCCTGTATACAACACCCCTGCCCCCCCTCTCCCCTTTATACACAGCCGGACTGCCCCCCAGTAATGTACTCACAGTCAGCCCCCAGTAAGTACTGTGCCCACACGCCCCCCAGTACTAATTTGCCCACACTGCCCCCCAGTACAATAAGGTACCACACAGCCCCCCAGTAGTAATGTACCTACCCACACACCCCCAGTAAGTAATGGTACCCACACAACCCCTAGTAAGTAATATCCGCACATAGCCCCCCATTACGGGGGGGGGGGGATTAATGTCCTCACACAGCCCCCCAGTAAGTAATATGCCCACACAGCCCCCCCAGTGAGTAATGGTCCACACAGCCCCCCCCAGTAAGTGCCCACACAGTCCCCCATGTAGTAATGTCTCACCCCCCCCCCACCCCCATTAAGTAATGTTCCCCCACACAAGCCCCCGGAAATAAGTACGGTGCCCACACAACCCCCCAGTAAGGAATGTGGACCACACAGCCCTCCGTAAGTAATAGCCCACACAGCCCCCATAGTACTGTCCCACACCGCCCCCATGTTCTCCTCTCTCCCCCTTCCCTGTCCCCTGTCCTGTCTCCCCCCTCACCGCACTGATGCATCTGTGTGTGCACTGCTTTTCTCGTTCTTTTTAGTGGTCTTATTTTAGAGTGCATAACATTTTTTAAATCACTTTTTAGACCATTTTTTATAGGGTATTAATTGAAAATTATCTTTTTTTTGGAGCTTTTTGGTTTTTTTGTTACGGGGTTCACTTTGCAGATCTAATAGCGATTCTGTTTTATTATGCAGATTGTTACGGACGCAGGGATACCAAATATGTGGGTTTTTT